>CM076582.1:219849778-220449778 GCA_034641835.2 Pinus albicaulis | reverse complement strand
AAGGTCATGGGACACATATTCCAAGCTGAATGGTGGGAAAAACATCCTGGTGGGTGTTCATACTATTTATTATGGCTATGGAAATTGTAAAAGGTAATGGCTAAGGCATTGGAAAGGCAAAGTGTCATTTATTGGCATTTATTTATGAAAATAATGGAAATTAGGAGAAAAGGAAGGTAAAAGGTCACAGGTTGCATGTGAGGAGGAAAATGAAGGAAAATAATGGACAATGGAGAAAATAAAGGCCTCATTGATAAAAATGATTCTGAGGATCAGTTGGAAAGCTTTTTTTGTAACCTTTTGTTAGTTTTATGGTGGAGTTCTCTTCTATCCTCTCTCTCGTACTCTTGGACACTTAGAGTTTTCTTGGAGCACTCTTGGAGGAGTGCAGTATACTTGGGATTTGGAGCAAGAATGCAAAGGAAAAGTAGGAAAGTGCAAGAGGACATAAAGATCAACAACTACAAGGGGATTTTTCTTGCAGGTATTGAGTTGCATGTATGATTCTCTTACTAGTTTTAGCTTGCATGTGGTTTTTTGGATATGATCTGTCATTGACATGGAGGATTTCCTTGATTAAAAATGGTTTTTCCTAGCCTTACCATTTCCTTGATAGCCATGGTGTTGTGGGTTTACCTTTATTTCTGGTTGGTGCTCATGTTCCTTTAGCTATGGGTTGAGTTATTAGTTCTTGGAGCCTTGGTTGGACAAACACTCTGGAGCCCTGTAACAACTTGGGTTGAGTTACTAGTCCTGGAGCCTTGGTTGGAAAAATGTTCTAGAGTCCGATGAAAGTTGTGGGTTGAGTTACTAGTCCTGGAGCCTTGTTTGGAACAAATGCTTTGGATCCCTAGAAAACTTGGGTGGAGACATATCTGGTGATGGTTAGTGATGTCCGACCATGAGGTGGAATCGCCGGTTGAGGGTTGAGGTGGTTTGGCCTCTAGAAGCCCTAGTTTGGTTTTAATTGATGTGTTTTATGAGATCCCACATTCATGCTTGGAATATGGCATGGGGGTGATTGGCTGAAGAGAGATTTGGCTCAACCAATCTATGGTCAAGTGTAACGTGGTAGTCCTATACCAGTTTTCCTTTGTATTCATCAATAATAATTTCTACACCTTAGTATTTTATGTGCAAATCTACTAGTTTATATGTGGGTCCTATGGAAGTCGTATCCTTATTATTTTTGTTGTTTATATGCTAGTTATGAGCATGTGTTTATGATAGTGATGATGTATGGATCTCATCATGTTTTTATTTGTAAATGAATGAATGATGAATATGTGAACTAATAGATGATAATGCAACTAATGTGATTAGGCATCAACTCTTCTTAGCGATTCTCAAATAAGTATGTGACCTCTACACTCAAATATGTTGTTTAAACATGTAGATTACATATTTGTGACATGTTTGACGAAATTCCTGTCATGTCTAATAGGGGTCCAGTCAAGTCTTTTTTCAAGTAATTGCATTTATATCATTATTCTGCTCATATATTTCATTCCTGGAAGTGTCATGGAGTTTTGGGCAATGACTTGGGTCCTAGCCCTGAAATTTAGCCTTAAATTCCATAGTCGTTGGCATAGCACTGGAATAAAAAGGTTGTAGTTGCACTCATGCAAGCTAATGGGAGTGACTGAGGCTCTTATTCGCTTGGAGGGCTTGGCAAGGGAGCGTTTGGGGGATTAATGCAACATAAAGTTAGTTGTCTCAAGGGCTAATCACTTGGAAGGTTTGGATGGCTCCTGGGGTTTCCGTTGCATGTGTAGAAGGTATGGAATGTTGTGTTCCATTGGTTCCACTTCCTTAACTAAAACAGAGGTAGTTGAATCATATCGTAGTAACTCTTCGTCACATGTTTACCCCTGTTGGAAAGTTACTTGGGTAGATGTGGGAGGAGGGTGTTACAAATACCTAAGGAAAGACAATAAAGAAGTTTGAATTTGGTACTCGATACTTTAATCCCTATTATCCCCATGGTATTAAAAAATACCATTGTGTGAGAATTCACTTCTAGTGGCTCAGCGAGACATTTAATTGGTCGAAGGAGAATCCATGAAAGAATTGTTATAATACCTCCAAATCCCGCGAGTCGGTCAATTTTGCAGAAACTTCACAAGTGACTCTGTAAGGGAAGCTACACCGGAAGAAGTGCTAGCAGAAGGGAGCAACCCCACATAGAATAAGGGAAAGAGAAAGGTTTCTTATAGTCCAGGGGGAGAACAAAGTTGCAATATGAAAGCGGAAGCGACTTTAGAAGTAGAGGTAAAGAGGAAACAGAGGATGCAAAGAGAATAACAAAGGAAGAGGGGAGAGAAAAGAAGATTGGAGGAAGAGAAGTAGAAGTAGGAAGAAGAAGAGAGGCGAGGCGTAATATCAGAATAAATAGTGCAGAAGAAATATGAGGATCCAGAACAAAATTGACTACCAGCAGAGGAGGAGAGCGAAAAAATCCAAGACTAGGAGCTTGCTCAACATATTGAAGAATTTATTGAGATCGTAGATATGGAGGAGGAACCCGAGCCACATAATTAAGCTGTTGATCTGATGCCAAGTACACAATAGGTAACAAGTCAGTCTCCACCACCTCTAACAACATAGTCATCTCCAGGAGAGGAAGAAGAGGTTGTTCCTCTTGATGATGATCCCGTTATGGACACGTACAATCTATCATACGATGAAATTTAGACGAATATTGTACAAGAGCATAAGATTAATTTTCTGAATGACCTCGAATCACCTGCATTTATTATAGAAGGGGTGATTGTGGCGAACACCAGGAAGAGTCTCGATGCCATTTCTATAGTGAACTTGGCCTTTGCAGGTGCAACAAAGTCAAAACACTGAGTATTTGATGGCCGAGAACAAGAAATTGGTAAAGAACTTGCAGTATGTTAGGTAAGAAGTAGAAAAACTCCGCACAACAACTCAGAATACAACATACACATAGGTCCATTTGGAGGAAATGAAGGTAGTGATACTTGGTGAAGTATCAAAACTTGGAGAGACCATGTAAAACCTCTATGAGGAGCTTGTTACCATGCATAAGGTTACTATCCACTTGCATGAATTGCAACATAAATGTAAAGACTTTATCAAAACTCTTAGGAATCTACAACTTGCTATCATTGCCATGCATGAATGGTCAATGCGATACAAAGGGGCTCCGCTCGACTTGGGAAAGAAAACGAAGTAATAGGCAGAGCTGGAGAAAGAAAGAGTCTAGATGCAAATATAGAACAAAAAACAACTCGCCTTGTTCATTGGTAGCATTCAGGCCTCGTATGCACTATTATACAAAAATATGGATTTCTTGTCAAACTCACACAGGATCCCATAAATTGGCTCACTCATGGAAGCCAAACCCAAGAACCAGGTCAGGTAGGAGATCAAAGAATACTTGGAGCAGCTTAGAGATATTTCCACCAAGGAAAATTTCGAGTTGAACAGAGAGAACATGGAAAAGCACATAGATGGTCCTGTCCAAGTGAAAAAAATGTTTCTCCTGGTCCAAAAGGAAGTTCAAAATGGTTCCAAATCATTGTACTCGGATGCCATGGAGGCTAAAGTCCGTTTCCAGCTAGACTGTTATGCAACCAACTCACGAAATAGAAGAAAATAGAGATCAAAGACTTAAAATTATCTACTTCGGGGGGAACCTCATTTATAATGCATAAATGAAAAATTATTTGATGATTCAAATGAAAAACCTACTTTCTATATAGAGGAGTCTAAGGGGTCCCAATATAATCAGATCCTACATAATAATAATAATAATGTAAGGGCACAAAAATAATAATAATGGGCTTTTTAGGTCCCTATAATACTAGTGTATCCCCTTATTTTTATTGTTAGTATAGCCCCCTTATTGTTATTGTTGTGCTCATGTAGTCCCCATAGTGTTATTATTGTGCCTCATAGAAGCCCACTATTGTTATTGTTGTGTCCTTACATTGTTATTGTTATGTTGGCTAGGATTATATTGTGACCCCTTGGACTCCTATATATAGAAATGAGGTTTTGTCATTTGTATCATCCAATAATTTTTAATTTATGTAATGTAAAGGAGGTTTACCCCTCGAAGAGGCTGATTTCCAAGTTGTTTATCTCTCTTTTCTTCTATTTTGTGAGTTGGTTTCATAACATTTGGTATTAGAGCATTGGATTCTAGGGTTTCACTACTTCAAATAGGTCATTGTGGTATTTCCACTATAACTTTTTTTATACGAAGTTTCAGAAGCTAAAAAAAAACCCATTTGCGAAGAAATTATGAGGAACATCGTGTAAAAATTTCAGATCTTTGTTTGCAATAGTTTAGGAGATATGATTTGTGGAATTTAAGGTTTTTGTAGTCTCTCGAATTTCATCTCAAGGAGGTGACCTTGGGAAAATTGTCATAACTCGCTCTCTGGGACTCTGATTGGAATTCTATAAAAAGTGGATGAAATCAAACGAACTTTAGTTTTGTTTGTATCAATTTCAGATCCGAAGGAGGAAACAATGACACGTGGCACGCCGTACAAGTTCACTCTACTGAACTAGTCCATAATTAGGCCATTGTGGGATATTGGGCATAAATTTGCCTTGAAGAATCCAAATCAGGTTAGACCTATGGTATTGGAAAGAAGATTCAAAGGGATACCACAGAATCAAAGTTCAGATCTTAAAGATCCTAAATTATAGAGTTAAAACCGTTTCAATATTGAGATCCTAAAAGAAAGAAAAATGCGTGTATTTATTTTTAAAAAATTGCATAACTTTTGTTTGAAAAAGCAGTTGAAGTGATTCCACGGGAATATTGAAGCATTATTATCAATATTGGGTTCTATAATTCCTCCTGAAAAATAATTCTACACCCATTAAGCCCTTAGAAAATTCTACTATGATGCATGAAGTTGAAGAATTGCAGTATGATATATCAAAATTGCAGTACCAAGTGCAACAAATTTCGATCTCACAAAGATCAACCAAAGATGACATAGATGTTTTAAAAGCAGACATGGAGGCTAAGATGGATGGATTGAAGAATGGAATGGAAGCTAAGATCGATGGTATAGAAGAAAAACTGAAAGGAAACATGAAAGACATGAAGAATGATCTAAAAGCAGTCATGGAAGGTTTGACAAAGTTGCTACAAGAAATAATTCGTAATGGCGAAAAGATGGAGAAAATCCCAATTCAAACAATATTGCTAGAACTGACGAGGAAGGAAAAATAATATTGGGAATTGAAGGAATCACAGAAACAAGAACTCGACCGCTACAAAATTGATCAGTTTTAGAGTATCTCATCAAGTGGAAGAACTTACACACTGAAGATTCCACATGGGAGGATGTAAATTTTATACAGAAGCATCCATAAATAATCAAGTGTTGAGGACATGTTAAGTCCCTATAATACGAGTGTATCCCCTTATTTTTATTGTTAGTATAACCCCCTTATTATTATTTTTGTGCCAATTTAGTCCCCATATTGTTATTATTGTGCCCCATAGAAGCCCACTATTGTTATTGTTATGTTGGCTAGGATTATAATGTGACCCCTTGGACTCCTATATATAGAAAGGAGGTTTTTTCATTTGTATCATCCAATAATTATTCATTTATGTAATGTAAAGGAGGTTTCCCCCTCGAAGAGGCTGATTTCTATGTTGTTGATCTCTCTTTTATTCTATTTTGTGAGTTGGTTTCATAATAGAGCTTTTAAGGGGCACAATAATAACAATATGGGGACTACATGGGCACAACATAACAACAAGGGGGATATAATAACAATAAAAATAAGGGGCTACATTAGTATTATAAGGCCCTAACATGCCCCGACCCTTTAAAAAAGTGTTGTCCTCAATGCCGTAGTAGTTATGGATGCTTCTGTATAAAATTCTCATCCTCCCATGTGGAATCTTTAGCAGGCAAGTTCTTCCACTGGATGAGATACTCAGAAATTGATCGATTTCATAGTTGTTGAGTTATTTTTTATTTGATTGCTTCAGGTTCCAATATGATTTTTCCTTCCTCGTAAGGTTTTGGAAATATTGTTTTAATTGGGAGCTTTTCACCTATAAGCTTGTTTAAGCATGAAACATGGAAAACTGGGTGCACTTGGGAAGATGTAGGAAGCTCCAATTTGTATTCCATAGTACCAATATTTTGCAACACCTTGTAAGGACCATATTACTTTGGTGATAATTTATTATCCTTCGTAGCTTGCTTGAGGGACATTTATTTGTACGGTTGTAGCCGTAAAAATACCCAGTCGCCTACATCAAAATTTCTTTCACTGCGATGTTGATCTACCTGTTGTTTCATTCGATTATGTGCCAAAGTGAGGTTATCCTTTAAGAGTTGGAGAAATTTTTGTTGATGCTCGATGTGATCTTCCATTTCTTGAACCTTAGAACTTATTCTTAAATATGATGTGATGGAAGGTGCATTATATCCATAAAGTGCCATAAATGGGGTCATTTTTGTTGTAGTATGGAAGGAAGTATTATACCACCATTCAGCTAGAGGTAACCACTTGGCCCATTGTGTTTGTTTATCAGATACAAAGCAACGAAGATATGCTTCCAAACATTTGTTCACTATCTCAGTTTTCCCATCAGATTGAGGATGATAAGATGAGATATGTGCTAGTTTATTACCCATACAAGAAAATAATTTCGTCCAAAAATTTATAGTGAAAATAGGATTTATGTCGCTTACAATAATATTTGGGTTTCAATGTATATTTTGAATTGTTTCCATAAATGCAGTAGAACATGTACTGACTTTAAATGGATGAGATAATGCACAAAAGTGTGCATATTGGGTAATTCTAGCAATTACCACCATGATGAGACTCTTTCCTTCGGACTTGGGTAAACCTGTGATTAAATCCATTGAAACCTCCTCCCAACATTGACTTGGAATGGAAAAAGGTTGTAGCAGACACATGGTCTTAATTTTCTTAACTTTATTTTGTTGGCAGACCAAACTTTCCACGACAAAATTTTGAATATCAGATTTAAGGCCATCCCAAAAAAAATATTTCTTGACCCTGTGGTAGGTTTTTAAAAATCGTGAGTGTCCTCCTAAGGGAGAGGTGTGAAATTCCAAAAGAATTTTTTGTTTTAGTTGGGAATTATTACAAAGATATAAGCAATCTTTGTACCATAATGAATCATTTTTCCAGCTAAAGGTATCATATGTATTGGGAACTTGCTACAACTTTTGAATGAGTGTCCACAATTCTTCGTAATTCTTCCATTCCTCCCTTGCTTCGGCTATCCAATCTGGTTGGATAATAGAAATGACACAAAGCAATGCTTCCACATCCTCGTCCTTTCTTGTGAGTGCATTTGTAACAACATTTTTTTGATCAACGATTGTCATTGATGTCAACCGAAGCAGCACCAAGGGCTACCCAAATATTGCATGAAAATTTTGACCTACCAAATTACTATATTCTAGGTCAAGAATGCTTTTTATGGTTTCTACTTGTCGAGATGTCTCTGTTGATATATGGCACGCCATGTAATTCTTCACGGTCTGAGAGATATTCATATTTGAAGTTTGTAACCGCAGTTAGTGGGCTAAAACCCCATGGGGTTGTGGCATGGGTCATTGAAAAGTCCATAATTAATAATTTTTAAGCTCCTAAAATCCCTTCCACGTTCACTTGTTGAAGCCCCTCTCAACCTAAGCATTTATATAAATTGTGATCCTCATATCCTCCTTATGTAGGGATTTCGCTATCTAAAACAGGTCATCGTGGCATTTTTGCTCTAAATATTTTTCTACGAAGGTTTGGAAGATGAATTTTTTATGAGGCGAAGCCAAAATCTGAGGAAGCTCTTGTAAAATTTCAGATCAAGGTGCACAATATTTTCGGAGATATGATCTATGGAAGTCAGTGTTTTTGAAGGCTCCTGAAATTCATCTCAAAGAAGTGACTTTTGGAAAATCGTCATAACTCTCTCTATGAGTATCGGATTGGAATTATATAAAAAGTGGAAGATAGTGCACGGAATGTAATTTTCACTGTATCAATTTCAGAGCCGAATGACGAAATAATGACATGTGGCATGCCATACAAATTCGCTCTACTGAAACAATCCATAATTAGGGAGTTGTGAGAGATTGGGCATAGCTCTCTCTTGAAGAATCCAAATTGGGTCAAACCTGTGGCATTGGAAGGAAGACTCATAGGAATACAATAGGGCTGAAAATCACATATTGGGGATATGAAATAACATAGATACACTAGATTCAATATCAAGCTCCTAGAAGGCAAGAAAAATCTAGATCATGTGTTGTCAAGGGCTGCAAAGGACCAGACTTTCCAGGGCAGAAAATCAAAACAAGGTGCAACAGAGGGTAGCATGACAAGATCAGAAATCAAGGTGCATAATATCAGCAAGAAGTTCATCACATGAAGTCTTCAAGTGGGCAGCACTGCATATATTCACTGTAAAGGTATTATTGTATTAAGTCATTGTAAATACATTATTGTAAAAATTGTACTAGTGTCTATCTGCCAAGAGTTGAAGAGGCATTTTCGGGAGGTCTAGGATCATCATTAGGTGGTTGTGTCATAGTTGGGGTTATGGTCTAGTGTGTCTTCTTTTTCTACATCATTCTATATCATTGTAAAGTGGACCATTTTCCTTGGTACGTGAGTCCATTCTTCTTTTATTCTTTTATAGGGTGGTAGGCTGGTGCTTAGGTCGGCATGAAGTCACCAACAGGTTCAAGTCATGGAAAATTTGTGGTGGCAGGGGTGGTGCCAGGGTGAGCTGTAGCTCATCGGGGTTGGGGCATCCGTCTTACTGACCATCAAGAATCTCGGGCATTGGAGCATCCATCCAGTGAGAGCTGGAGAAGAATGCTTTTCTAGATTCTAGGAAGTTGGAGCTTTATTTTCAATTGGAGTTGAATATTAAAGAATTATTAGAAAATCATTAGGTGGTTTTTGTCTTGGAGTGGGTTTACACCTTAAAAACTGTGTGCATTTGTGTTCCTTTTGTTTACTGCTATCATTGTACAAACACTGATAATAATTGAAGATTAAATAATGCTCTAATTGAAAGGAATACTGATTCACCCCCCCTATTAGTATTTCCAACACATTTAACTTCCATTTTTTGTATATGATTTCAAAGTGACAACCCAACATCTTTGTGACCCATTTTTGTTGCTCTGAAGATAGTCTTTTTTCCAAAAGTTATTTAAGACTATCATGATCTATTTTTACCTTGAAGTGTCTTCCCATTAGGTAAGGTCACCATTTATTTAGTGCATGTAGTATTTCCAACATTTCCTTCTCATAAATAGGTTTATGTAAATACATTCCTTTGATTGGATGGATTTATAAAGCAATGGGTCTTCCTTATTCCATTAAAACAACATCAATTCCATTTCCTGAGGCACCACATTCCACAATAAAGGTTTTTGTGAAGTCTGGAATAGCTAAGACCGGTGCTTGGCACATTGCCTCTTTAAGATGTCCAAAGGCCTTAGTTGCTTTTGGAATCCAAGAAAATGCATATTTCTTCAGTAATGTTGTGAGAGGTGCTGCTATTCTCCCATAATTCTTAACAAACTTGCGATAATACCATATTAAACTGAGAAATCCTTGCATATGATTTATGGTTGTGGGGATTTTCCATTCCTTAATGGATTTAATTTTGATAGGGTCTACCTTAACACCCTCATGAGATACAATATGACCCAGTTATTCCACCTTCTATACTCCAAAGAAACATTTGGAGGTTTTATGCATATAATCAGTTCTCCTCCAATAGTTTGAGCACCCTGTCAACATGTTGAACAAGATCCTTCCAAGATGTGTTGTAGGTTCATATATCATCAAAAAATACTAACACAAATTTTCTAAAGAAGGGTTTGAAAATGGAATTCATCAACCCTTGAAATGTAGAAGGTGCATTGGTAAGGCCTAAAGGAATGACCAAAAATTCATAATGAACCTCATGATTTCTAAATGTTGTTTTCAGAATGTATTCAATCTTCATTCTAATTTGATGATATCCTAAATGAAGATCCAACTTGGTGAAGTAAATTGCACCATGTAATTCATCCAATAATTCATCAATGATAGGAATGTGAAATTTATCTTTAATAGTGAGCTTGTCGAGCTCCCTATAATCCAGACACATGCGCCATGATCCATCCTTGTTGTGAACCAATACTACTGGTGCAGAGAAATAACTTTGAATAGGTTGAATTATAGCGGTCTCTAGCATTTCTGCAATCATATGTTTAGTTTCGCCCTTTTGGGCATAGGGATATCTGTAAGGCCTAATGTTTGGAGGAAAACTTCCTGGATTCAAATGAATAGCATGATCATGATCATGAATAGGTGGGAGGCATTTGGGAGTCTCAAATACCTTGGAATGATTGTCCAATACTTTTTGGAGATCTGGAGAAATAAATGATTTCGTTGTTTGAAACTCTAGTGAGCATAATTGTACAATTACACCTCCTTGTTATTTCTTTAGAATATTTGTCATGCAATTAGAGTTTATTAACTTTCCTAGTTTTCTTGCAATACCCTTAATTCAACTTCCTTTCCTTCCCAAAATTTTTTTCTTGAAAATTAAAAGCTATCGTACCCAAAGATTGTAGCCATTGAACTCCTAGTACAACATCAACACTGCCCATTGGAATGGAAAGCATTGGGATATTCAATACATATTCCCCCATGGTTATCTTTATATTATGGCACTTTCCAACACAATTTATAGTTCCTCCATTTGTGATCTGATTAAGGTATGTTAGTGTTGTTGTGCTAATTCCTCCTTCAGATTTTGAAACCAATGTTTTATATGTGCTTAAGGGTTCAAGTTCTCTTGCAAGTTATTGAGTCTCTTAAGTGTTTTTCATGTTAATTTTATGAAAAATTTAACATAAAATAAAGATTGAAAAACAACAAATAAAAGTACAGTACATCACCATACACACATCAACATAGGGATTTGATGAAGGAGTTCACCCCTCCTAGGCTACATCTCCTTGGTCCAGCTTCTATGGCTTGGGTCTCTATATTATACTCAAAATTGCAAAATTATGTGTTTATAATGCTTTTCTGCTCCTGAAACCTACGCCAATGAGTTCAGAATGCCCAAAAATGGTGCCTTAGGCTTTTTTTGCTCTTGATTTGGTCGAAAACTCACTAAGTTATGACCTTTACAGTTTGTTCCACAATTTCCTCCCTAAATTTAGCTAACTACAACTAATTCAGACTAGTTGGCGCCAAAATAGAAATTCTGCCAAAATTATCACACCGCCAGGTTAATTTGGTTTATATTAATTAAACTGCATCGGTGCTAATTAAGAAAGATTAGCGCTTAAACCCGTGCTTTTGTGGTAATCCAGATTAAGGTTAATAATCAAGGATTAGTGGTTAATTAAGTGCGTGTTTAGGAAAATTTCCCAGTGCTTTGTTGTGGTCTCCAGGCTGTGGTCATATGTGTTGGGGGCTGGCCCCCACTCCCCTCGATTGCATAAACGTTTAATTTTAAATATATATGAATAACGTTATGGTTAAGGCTCAAGTGATAGCGGAGATGGTGGCACATGTTGTTGCGGGGCAGAGGTCTTATGTTTGACTCTCGTTGATCCTTCCGGTCCTTTGAAAACAATTTTATTACTCTATGAGGAGGGCACGTGGCATCCCCAGGCTGAGCCACGTGTCCCCTCCCCATTGGCCCTTCCAAAACCAATGCAATCTTTCCAACACACCATAACTTCGAACCAATCAACAGCTACCACTTGGCAGTCTCCCATTCGACGGAGGGGGATTTTGACCAACTTTGACCTACCTCGTCAGCATGCCATGTCAGCAGTATGGAATTCTAATTGGGTTCCATGTCTACATTTTTTTTTTTAAATTTTCCTGTTTGGTAAAACGAACAAAACTGTTTTCTGAAGCCATAAAGAGTCCATTTCGCGCGAAACGAGTTGCTCCACATTCAAAACGATGAGCACTATGTGGTCGTTTAGGTTTTGAGTCATTATGAGAAATTTTATTTTTGACCATATTTATGAGCACCTGATCATTCCTCCCCACTGGAAGCTTTTGGACGCCGAAATATCATATTCAGTTGCTGAACAGGTGAGGGTATAGTTCCATTACCTTCCCAATTTCCATCCATTTGGCTTTTGAAGGATTTATTCCTTTGTACAGGTTGATTTCCTTATCCTTCTGTCAAGTATGGTGTCTTGCTGAAGCTCAACGAAGAAATCTGGAGAAAAGTCTTCAATACATGGAAACTGAACGTTCTCTCCTTAATCTTCAATCAAAGGAGGCTCATGCAATCTCAAATTTTCAACATTAACAACTGAGTAAATTTTCATGTATGAAGGAAAATCAAGCTTGAAGGCATTATTACCAATCTTTTCCATAATTTTGAAAGGACCATAACGGATTGGTTTCAACATTTTACCTTCTCCTTGAAGCCTCTCCTTATTAATATGAAGCCAAAATTCGTCACCAACTTGAAACTTATGATCCACATGATGTTTTTCATGCCTCTCTTTGTACTTTCCTTGACTTTTTTCTAGTTGATCTTGAATTGTTTGATGGATCAAATGAATTTTCTCTATCAATTTCTTTGCTTTATCTATGTCGCTATGCCCATCGATAGCTACATCTTTCCCAAATATGAAATCTAATGATGATTTTGGAAAGTATCCAAGACATGCCTCAAATGGCGATGTTTGTGTAGAGGAGTGTTTTTCACGGATGTAAGCATGTTGAATGTAATGCAACTGTTCATCCCAAAACTTAGGATGTTTGCTGCAATATCCTCGAAGAATATGAATGATTGTTCGATTGACCACCTCAGTTTGACCATTTGTTTGTTAATGAAAGGTTGTACTCTTCTTCAACTTAGTGTCCGTCAAGTCCCGTAAGCTTGCTTGAAAATTCCCAACAAGTCGAGAATCTCGATCACTTACAATAGATGTAGGCAACCTAAAATGAAGCCAAATTTTTTTAAATAAAATATGGGTTGTTTGCTCAGCTGTAACTTGCTTTTTACATGGCATCAATATGCACATTTTTCTGAACCTATCCACAACTACATAGATATAATCATGAACTCTTTTTGACAAAGGAAGACCTCCCACAAAATCCATAGAAATACACTCCCATGGACGTGAAGGAACCGTAATTGGTGTGTATAATCATAGCTTCTTATTACTAGGCTTATTGACTACACATAATGAACAACTTTTAATAAAACATGACACACTTTCAAGCATATGAGGCCAATAACAATACCTCTGAAGATTTTCCAGTGTTTTGATTACACATAAATCTCTAGCAATAAGAAAAGTGTGTGCTTCTGTTATGACATTCACTCTCCCCCCCTGTGGAATACAAAGCTTGCCCAAATGATACAACATGTTATTATATACATGGTAATCTAATTCCTCAACTTGGCAACCTTGTCTCAAGTTTGCATAAACATCTTGAAAGTCATTATCAAATGCATATTGTTCAATGTAACTTTCATGTAAAACAAAAGTATTCTTAAGTAAAGTAGCTGCATTAATAATAGGCCTAGAAAGCATATCAACAACCTTTTTGTGTATACCTTTATTATACCTAATGACCAAGTGGAATTGCTACAAGAAACCCATCCATTAAATGTGCCTTGACTACTGCAATTTAGTTTGCGATTGCAGGTATTGCAATGGTTGGTGATTGGTGTGAATGATGGTTTCCTTTCCCATCAAATTTTGTTTCCACTTCTTCACACTTTGAACCAACACATATAGCTCCTTGTCATAAGTAGGATAATTTATCACTACACCATTGAACATTTTGGAATGTAAAAATTATATAACTAATGCGTTATACATCCAAGATTCTCCTGATCACACACTATTTGACTTCATGCACAATACAGAATATCTTCTATTATTGATCATCATATGCGGAAATTAAATCAATTGCATGCACACATTGAAACCATAAAAATTCACACATATGAACACAGTGTTTTAACGGGAAAGCCTGAAGTTAAAAACCCCAACTATTTGTATAAAATATATGTCATAGAGATCATGTAACAATCCTCATACAAAGCTTCTCACAAGCTCTCAGTACAATACAATCGCTACACACTAATTAGGCCCGATCTAGCAAATCCATGCACCGATATTTTCCACCTGCTAGCCTGCCTCTACTGCGCAATCCCTGCTGAAGAATGGCTTTGAATGGACTTGAATTGGTCCAGCCTTTCTCACGCAATACTTATTGGCAACTCTACTCTGTGTTGGATGCAATCAATGCATCACTATAGTCACAACTGATAGTCAACTTTCCCTTTCACCTATCTCTCCACTGGTCTCCACTGAAACTGTCCATGCACTTTAGTTAACTGATGTATTCTTCAGTTGATTAATGAGTTAATATTTAGTGAATTAATTATTAACTAATTCACACCACTCTCACTAGTGTATCAATCAGTTATACTAGATACAACTAGCGCAACTGTGTCTAACTGAGTTAAACTGAACACAACTCCACCAACTACTTCTACAACTCCACCAAACTATGTCACATGAGTTCTAACTGAAGTCCTCCATGCAATAGCTCCACTTAACCTTGAGGAATAGCATAATTCCTTCTGTCAGCTTTTGTGCCACATCTGTGCACTTAACTGAAGTGCTCCAAGAGAATAAGTTAATGTATATAGTCCAAATATTATTAAGAGCTAATAATATTCGACATATCTATTTTTAGACTGGAAATATAAAAATAGATTTCACCCAATATGTCTAAAAATAGAAGTCCATCTATTTTTCCAACTTGACCAACCATCCACAAATAGCATCCTGAAACTCATAGAATATGATCGACATGTCTAAAAATAGACATAGTCTAAAAATAGACATAGTCTAAAAATAGACTTGCGCCAAAAATAGCCTGCTGGCCCACTTAGTGAAGGCGAATCTTTTCACTAAGCTCATCATCTTGTTGCAATCTCAACATTGAATGGAATGAAATGTGCTTACCATGTTGTAAGAGGACTATGCCAATGACATAGTCACTTGCATCGATTTGAATCTCAAAGGGCTGTCTCAAGTCTAGTAGTGTTAGTATTGGGGATAAATTGATCTTATATTTCAAAGGATCAAATGATTTTTGATGCTTGTCTCCCCACTGGAAGACCTTCTTAACACTAGTCAATGCATGTAACAAAGTTGCAATAGAAGAAAAATTAGCAATGAACTTTCTCCAATATTGTGCTGCTCCTAAAAAACTCCTTACCTCAGTGACTGTCTTGGGTGTAGGCCAATTCGCAATGACCTCAACCTTAGAGGGGTCTATCTTCAACTCATCTCCTTCAACAATATGTCCCAAGTACACTAAATAAGTTTTACCAAATTCACATATTGAAATATTAAAAAACAACTATTCTTTTCTCAAGACATCAAGAACCTTTCTCACATGCATGACATGTTCATCTCGTGATTTGCTGAATATCAAAATATCATCTTAGTAGACAACGAAAAATTCATCAAGAAACAACCTCAATACATCATCCATAACTCTCATGAAAGTAGCTGGAGCGTTGCAAAGACCAAAAGGCATAACAAGCCACTCAAACAATCCTTGTTTAGTTTTAAATGCAGTCTTCCATATGTCGTCTTCAACTATTCTAACTTGATGATAACCACTTCTTAAGTCCAACTTATTGAAATAATTTTAATACCTCATTTGATCAAGAAAATCATCAATCCTTGGGAGTGGATAACATTTCTTTACTGTGATTTTGTTTAGTGCACGAAAATCCACACACAAGCGCCAAGTTCCATCCTTCTTGGGCACCAACACAATCAGTGAACCACATGGCGAGGTAGATGGGCGAATGATACCTTTATTCAACAATGCTTGGATTTTCTTCTTGATTTCTACACTTTCCATTATCGACATGCGATACATGCCAATGTTAGGGAGTGGAACATTCTGCTGCAACTCTATCTCATGTTGGATTCCCCTCTTGGGAGGTAACCCATTTGGTTCCTGAAACATCTCGCCATGCTGACTTACCACATCAAACAAATCAGATTTTAATTTATCATCACAACCTTCAAAATATTCATAATACTTATCATTATTTTGTTTTATCATAAGAAGCACACAGTTTTTGCTTGAATTTACTAGTCTCTTTATTTTCCCGTCATTAACTAAAGAGAGGTTTAGCTTTTTGCGATGAGCTCTCACAATATATTCCACTCCATATTGAGCAAGTGGTACTTGTTCTCATGGTGATAGAATACTACTTTCCTTTCATAGAGATAAGGAGTACCCAAAACAATTCTTGATATGTCAAGAGATACAACATCTAACTCAACTTCATCAATAAAGTTTGTAGTAATTGCAAACCGGAAAATACATTTTATTGTAACCTATAAATTTGTATCCTTGGTTATCCAACCCAAAGGGTATGGCTTGCGATGAGGTAAGGTGTCAATATTAATCTTCTTGACTAAGTCTTCAGATATTAAGTTCGCTTGAGACGCACTATCAAATAATGTGTCAATTTTTGTACGTTTTGAGATCACTCTTACATGAAACAACTCTATTCTTATTTCTTCTCTTGGAGTGTTACTATGAAAATTTGATGAACTAGTACTTGCTATGGCTTCTTTTCCCTTTGTAACCATGGCAGCAATTTAGTCTAACCTCCTGAGTTAGATCCAAGATCATGTTGTGTGGTAGCAGTTGTCTTTTGTTTCCCCTTGTTTTTGAATTTCTTAGGCCTCAATTCTGGATGAAGCTTCCAACGATGGGCTTCATCATGACCCTCTTTGGAACAATGGTTACATGTGGTTTTCTTCCCTTCTTTTTTAATGGATGAATTTTTCTTTTGTTTTCCCTTGAAACCCTTTCCTTTTTCACCACCCTTAAATGGTTTCTTTTTACCCTCTTCTTGTACATTTTTCCCTCTTGCCTCAAGGTGTGTAGCTTGCACATAGACCTCATCTTGAATAGTAGGATTAAACATGAGGATGGTATGTTTCAGGTAAATATGAAAACCCGCTATGTATTTCAGCAAGGTATCTTTAGAATGCAAATCAACACCTAACATAAGAGCTCTTCTGCTAAATTCATGAGTGTAATTTTGCACAGTTTGGCCTTTCAATTGTCTAAAGTTTTGCCAGCTCATAATGGATTTTCGCATGTAAGCTAGAGGGTAGAATTTCCTTTTAATGGCATAAATAAAATTAGACCAAGACATCGATATCTTACAATGTTTTTTAATATCATCTTGTGTATTTTCTTCCCAACATAGAAGTGATACACCATATGATTCTTAAGGAAGCCAATTGAATCTTTATGTCATCCACTTGAAGGTTCCGAATTCTGCACTAAACCTCCAACTGAAAAATCCAATTATCCAGCTTCTCTGCATTCACTTCACCATTATACATTGAATGTTCAAATTTAACATCAAGTTTAAGTAAGGGAGATTTACTATCTCCTTTTGAAGTATGTGTATGAACAGATGGAAGGGTTGTGGTAGTGGAAGATGATGAAGAGGAAGGTGAATATAGTGGTGACGATTATGGTGGTGTGGATGGTATTTTATTACCATCTCCATGGCATCAACCTACTAGAGAACCCTCTCCTCTTGGAGGCCTAGAAATTTCTCCTTGCATCCTTAAATTCATCTCCTCATAGAGGACCTTTACCATCTTAGTCATATCAAAAAATGACTTTCTGAATGCTCTCTTATCTTCTATGATGGTAGGTTCTCCTTCATGAGACATGACCATTGAAGACTCAACATTAAATTGAGGATGTGTTGGTGTTGAATACTTTGGCAACCTCGCTCTTCTTCCTCTTGACCCAACTGCAGGGCTTTCAACCAGCTTCCCTTCTCCTCTTTTGAGTTTTAACCTTGTACGCATGAAACAAACTTGCAAACAATTAGATCCCTTCTTGCACAACAAACCTAAATATTTGATACCAAAAATGATATGATTAAGGTATGTTAGTGTTCCTATTCTAATTACTCTTTCATATTTTCAAACAAATGTTTTATATGTGCTTAAGGGTTCAAGTTATCTTGCAAGTTATTGAGTCTCTTAAGTGTTTTTCATGTTAATTTTATGAACAATTTAACATAAAAGAAATATTGAACAACAATAAACAAAAGTACAATACATCACCATACAACACATCAACACATGGATTTGATGAAGGAGTTCACCCCTCTTGGGCTACATCTCCTTGGTCCAGCTTCCATGGCCTGGGCCTATATATTATTATCAAATTTGCAAAATGATGTGTTGACAATGCTTTTTTTCTCCTGAAACCTGCACCAATGAGTTCATAATGCCCAAAAATGGTGCCTGAGGCTCTTTCTACTCCTAATTTGGTCAAGAAATGATTGATTTATTACCTTTACAGTTTGTTCTGTTATCACACTGAAATTTCCAAGAGTTGTTCTAGGCGTTAAAAGGAAATATCAGAGGTAACTATAATCCACTTTTGGAGATTAGGATCTAGCCTTTCTAATGCTTAGAGAGGGCTCTCTCTTAATGATTTAAATTTGTTTGTTTCATAAATTTTAGGCTAGTTATGTATGCTTGTTTTAGATTGATTTTGATTTGTTGATTGGTGGAATTAATGATTTAGATGGATAGGTGCTTTTCCATTTTCCATTCGGCTATGGAGTCAATTATAATTTGTAAACAGAACAAGATCAATTTATAAAGAAAGTGTTACAGGGCAAGATAGGTGAGAAAAATTAGATCTCAAGGTTGAATGGTGAAGTGATTTTTCAATCGGGAACAATGAGAAATTAAGAATTCCTTAAACCATATAATGAAGGAAGGCGAAGGAGGTCAATCGGGATCAGAGGGAAATTAAGAATTATCTAAACCAGATATCAGAAGAAAACATAGAAATGTATAACAGTTCAAAGCAGAGTGCAATTAAATAAATTCTACAGTAAAATTCCTGTTATAACACTTAAATTTATAACACATTAAATTTTATGGAATACTTAAGAAAAAGAACATGAATAATTGAAATTATACTTCAATAAGATAGCTCAACACATGAATCCTGTAAATAAATTTCTTTATAACTTGTCATATTTATCAACTGGAAATGGTACAATAACCCTTAGGTAATAGATCAGTCAGCTATGGAAATATTCAGAAATCCACACTCAATACTTCGAAATGATGAAGCATTTATACAAATTATTACAAAAAAAATCCTGTCAGCTGACTAGTATTTATTCAAGGAAATAAAATAACTTTATGCAAAAATATAGTGACACCTATTAACTGACTAAAATTTGTCCCTGTTTTATTTCATTGCTGTTTACTTGTTGGTTTCTTTCATCTATCTTTCTTTCATCTGTACACCTTTCATCTTTCATAGTAAATCAAAGTAATCCTCTCGTGTTTCTTCATCTGGGATTTGACTTTCATTATCATGTGGTAAAACTCATCCTTTATCTATGTATTTAGTAAAAGTGGATTTTGCGAAAAATACATGTTTAACTTCATGCAAAATAAAAGTGTTTCCTGGAGAGCACTTTGTATGAACTTTGCTATTTCTGGTGTAGATGTTTTGTCCCTGGTAACAATCACTATTTCTATTTCAATTGTTTCTTTATGCTCTATTGTTGTACATAATATTTTGCTGAGTAAAAAACCTTCGAATTCATATCCTGTGGGTTTGGAGTAAACATGTTGGAACTAGTATCAAACTGTTTATTCATCTCTTGGTTCTGCTAATCACTTGCAAAATAAAACAACTGTGAATTTGGAAAAAAGGATTTGCAGGGAGGCGAGCGGGTTTCAGTGAACTGGTGGGTCAGTGGAAGAGGTCTAGACTGCAGCAAGGCTTCAATTCTGGTTGGCAATGGATTTTTAGTTTCTTTCGCAAATCCTCAGAGGTAAGTAAATGAGTGGAATAACAGGATTTCATTTTTGAAAACTCTGTGGTGTATCGCACGGTACAAGAGTGGTTTATCGCATGCCACAAGGGTGGATTGTTGTTTTGGAAATGGGTGGTGCAATAGAATGAGGTGGAGCCACGTGGCAAGGGAGCAAGCGAATAAACCACCCATTTCGCACCCCCCCCTCGGCATTTAAACATTGGAATGTCGGGAGTGCAAAAGGGATTGGAGGCCGTCAGATTTGATCAACGGTGATCAAACGGTTGTCAGGGTTTCATGTTTTCAGAAGTGGTGGGGTCAAGAAAAGGTTTAAATGGAAGGTTTTAAAATGAAAGTAGATTCAAGCAATAGATAGGCAGAGGTTGCGAAATATAACAGGCGGGAAGCTAAAACATAGTGGGTTGAGAATTATATTTGCGAAGGGTTAAAATGATAGTGGGAGGGGATAAATGAAATAAGCTTTGGAAATATATTAAGCGGGGGGATTTAAGTTAAAGGGAAAGTGGGACCTGTTTATATTTTATTTCACACTTTGAAACTTTGGGTAAGTGGGTTTTTGCGCTTTATGAGAACATAAAGTTAGTCTTAAGCGGAATGGGATTTTTAGCAAGGGGAAAGGGATTTTAGCATAGGAAAAGAGTTAGGATAAGGGGAAATAGTTTCCAAGAGAGGAAAGAGGGATTTAGCAAGGGGAGTTAGTTTGCAAAGGGGAAAAGGGTTTTTAGGATTAGGGGAAATGTTAGAAAGGCATTAGTGATAAGAGATAAATCAAACGATGCTCTCCATAACTCTTGAAAGTATCATACCTACCCTTTTATTCATCCTAACATTTTTTTTATTTCCTTTATCGAGTGCATTTGAGCCTGCTGACCCTTTTATTTTCTTTTGATAAGAAAAATAACTTATTTCTAACCTTATATCTTCCAGTGGCTCAGATTAAACTTATGAGCTCATTTTTATTCTCTACCTAACTACTGATCTGCCAAGATTAAATGGTTTGGCCAGATCTTTATTCACTAACTATCATAACATGAAATTTAAAGGCATGAATGACCAAGATTAGACTGTATGATCATCATGAATTGTGGCATTTTGGAAAAGATGCACAATTTTATTTGCAAAAGTACAGTAAACTAAGAGTAGTGGCATTTGAATGTGCAACACTTTCAGAATTTATTTTTGTTTCTTTTTTGGTGGGGTTCATATTTTATATCTTTTTTTGATCTTTCTTTCTTTTGGTCCTTTGTTTATTCTTTTAGGACATACTTTCTTTTCATTTTTTAATATGGAAAACATTTGTAGAAAGAAAAGGCATGTACAATATTACAAGACTTAACATAGTTAATTCAAAATTATGATCCCTATTATTATAGGACCCTAACAGTGGCTCCACTTGGGGATGGCATCTCCTGGTGAGATGTCAAGAAATTTCTGATCAGTGGCCTTGAGAGTTTGGCTTTGCTTTGCTTGGAATTTCTTTTTGTGATCTCCTTTATTCAAACATATGATGTTATATCTTTTAAAGCTTAAAGGTTTCCCTTTCAGTCTTCAACTTTAGAAGATAATCATCCACTCCAATCTAAACTTTGATATGGTATTTACAATGAGTAAAATAGAACAAATGAACTACTGGTTAATATGGTGAGAAATAGTGCTTCAACATTCTACCATTGACTGGTCCACCTGGTAGATCTGTTCCATTCAAATGTTTCAAAAAAAATGCATTGTTACCTCTGTAACCATAAATGATGTATGGGCCCTTCCAGCGAAAAAAATTTCCCATGTTTTCCTTTGTCTTCTCTTCTAGAATCCCATTTGAGTACTTGATCATTATGAAGAAATCATCTTCTTTATTTTTCTCATCAAATATCTTCTTGATTTTGTCTTGAACTACTTGGGGTTTGATATAAGATTCTTCCTTGGTTTGCTGCAAATGAATTGTTTGATTTATCCTCCTTTGGATGTCATTTGGTTCTACTTGTAGCTCCTGAATCATTTTCATTACTGGTACTCCTAATGAGGATGGAAAAACAACATCCATCCCATATACCAATTGATAGGGAGATGTACCAATATATTTATTGGTAGTTAGTCTGTCTGCCCATAGGGCATTGACCAACCTTTTATTCCAGGTTTTCTTGTTATCTTCTAAAAACTTCTTGATGATGTTGACTAGGTTTTATTTTGAGGATTCTGCTAGTCCATTACCTTGAGGGTAATAGGCAGTGGAAAAACCTAGGGTGATATGGTATCTGTTACAAAAATATATCATTTTCTTGGATTTGAAGGCAACAACATTATTAGTGATGAGTTTTTATGGGCATCCAAATCTAGAAAGGATGTTGTTCTCAAGAAATGAAGGGACGACTTCTATCCACTTGGTAAAGTAATCAGTGGCTGTCAAAATCCATTTATGTTGGGAAGATGAGGGTGGGTTAATTTCACCAATGAAGTCTAAACCCCATTGTTGAAATGGCATTTCTACTGAGTTAGGTTTGAGGGGTAATGGCAAGAGTTTCTTCTTCCCTTGAAATATTTGACATTTGTGATAGGAGGTCACATAATTTTGGACATCTGCAAAAAGGGTGGGCTAGTAAAAACCTACCATAAAAAAATTGTTAGCAATTGTTTTCCAGTAAAGGCGTCCTCCACAATCTCCTACATGAAATTCCTGCATGACTTTGTCAGCTTCATCTTTTAATAAACAATTTAATAGGATGCCACGATGATCTTTCCAAAATAAAGCATTATCTAAGATACAATATTTCATTGCTTTCATTTTCAAGAATCTACTTTTAGTTCTAGATAAACCAGGAGGAGCTTATAGGTTGAGTAAAACAAATATAATATCTACATACCAAAGTGAATCTATGAAAGCTTCACTGATTTGTGGAGTCGCCATCTCTTCCTGATCATCTATTGCAACAATGAAATTAATGTCTAAGGCTCGACAATTTGATTTAGCCATGAGTTTGGCCAAACCTAGGCCTTTGATTAATTTTGTAGGCTTGATTTCAATGTCATATTCTAGTATTGTGGCAATCCATTCGCCTCTTTTTCCATCAGGCCCATTCTGAGTTAGAATGTCCTTTACAACTGAGTTTGGAACATATGCTATTATGTGAGAGTATAAATGTATACTCTGAAATATTTTATAGCTTTCACTAAAGCAAGTGGTTGTTTTTCCATGATAGTATACTTTAGTGTTGCATCTCTCAAAGTTTTACTGAATAAGGCAATGGGTTGTTCAAGACCCTCATTATTATTTTGCAACAAGACTGCTGCAATGGTGTGTTCTGAAGCAAATGAAAAAATTATGAAATATTTGTTAAAATTAGGACTTATGAGGACAAGTGTTTTAGTAAGTTCTTCTTTGACTGCTTAGCCTCTACTGTCCACTTAAGTGTTAAATCCTTTTTTAACATGTTGTTTAAATTTCTAATTAGTTCTGCTAAGTTAGGGATGAATCTTCTAAGAAAATTTATTTTTCCTAGAAATGCTTGTAATTCTCTAATGTTTCTAGGATGACTGATATTTAGGATTGCTTCTATTGTAGCTGGATCAATTCTAATGCCCTCTTTTGAAATGATGTGTCCCAGAAGTTTTCCTTCTTCTAATCCAAAAATTGACTTTTTAGGATTCAAGGATATGCCAATTTTTTTGCACTTTATGAATACTCTTCTTAGATGATCTAGATGTTCATTATTTTATTTGGAAAATACTGTGATATCATCTAAGTAAATGACTAAAAAGTCATGGATTTCCTTCGCAAAGGCTATGTCCGTATCTCTTTGGAATGTTGCTCCAACATTCATTAGTCCATATGGCATTTTTAAGTACATGAAAGTTCCCCAGGGAGTGGTAAATGTAGTATTTGCTTGATCTTCAGGTTGGACTAGGATTTGGTTGTATCCAAAAAATCCATCAAGTAATGAAATTCTGGATGACCCTACTACCCTCTGTAGAATGTGGTCCATTTTAGGGAAGGGATAGTTATCCTTTAGTGATACTTTTTTTAAGTTTCTGAAATCAACACAAAGTCTGATTTCTCCTATTTCCTTTTTAGTGGGGACTAAATTAGAGACCCAATCAGAATATCTGATGGGTGCTATGGTTTGAGCATCGTACATCCTTTTAACTTCTTTTTCTATTAATGGCATAAGAACAGGGTTAATTATCCTAAGATTTTGTTTAAAGGGCTTCTGATTTTCTTTAATTGGTATCTTATGCTGGATAATGCTGGTATCATAAGACTTGAGGTCTTCATAACTTAGGCAAAGATATATTGGAACTCTTTAAACAAGCTAATATACTTCAACTTTTCAGTTGGGAGTAATGCCTTGTATATCTTGATAAGCTTGGGATTTTATTCTGTTTCTATGTTGCATTCCTCTATATCTGACCTTAGGGGCTCCATTTTAGGTTTTCTAGCTACATCATTAGAGTCAAAGAGATCTTCTAATGGGGCTAATCCCTTAGGCAAAATGTTGTCTTTGAGGTTTAAAAATTGCGATTCATCATTGATTAATTCCTCTATTTCTACTGTTTTTAATTTTTCTATTTCTACTTTAGTGAATCTAGTTGGTTCTATTTTATTTACATCATTTACATCTAATATCTCTTTATTTATAGTATAATCTAATGTGCAATCAGTGTCTATATTACAATTTTTAAATTCACCCTCAGAATTCATGAAATTTTAAATTTGTGAGTCTTGTGAAAAGATTTGCCAATACTTCAAATTATCATGTATGATTGGCCTATGTCTTACCTCAGCTGTGTACTGATGATTTGGCTAAAATGGTAGCCTGCATGTGCTGGCAAAAGTGGCCAAGCTATGTGCTTGCATATTCTGCGTTCTTGGAATAACAACAAAGTTAGTCTCAAGAAAACAATTTATCAAGTCTGTGATGGTTTCTATATATTGGCTAAGTCTAGGATTATTAGCAAGATACTCTCCCTTGATTTGTTTTATGATGAGTTCTGAGTCTCCCATGATGGAAATTCTTTTGGATCCAAGTTTTCTTACAATTTGAAGGCCTAGCACTAATGCTTCGTATTATGCCATGTTATTAGTGCATTTGAAATTCAATCTAAAAGCATGCCCTTCTGAATGATTGTTCTCTAAATTATAGATCCAAACTCCAACTCCTACTCCTAATCTATTTACAGAGCCATCAAAATCTAAATGCCACATAGACTCATGAGTTATATTTTCACTATCAATTTCTTTGTGTTTCTCTTCTACAGCTGTGATTTTATCTTTGTCATTGTCTAAATTACATAGGATAAATGAGTCCAGATTAGAATGCAAGGAATAGATAGGATAATTCTGTGGTCTTTCTGAACTAATTACCATGTATTTCATCAAAGTTTCTCTATAAAGCTTCCTTTGCTGACCAAATACAGAAATGGTAGCATATGACATGTCTAATTGCAGTGGTCCCTATAATTTTTCTCCCCATGAGCGAGATAATAACATACCATATTTTGGAGGGATATCAACAACTACTATGTCCATAACAATACTCTTTGCTGGGCATTGGACTAGAGTTACACACAGGTATTTTATCAGGCCAAGGCATTTGACTTGACTAGAATCAAAGGAGAACAGGTCTTTGTAGGGACTGGTGATGTCTAAGTTTAATTTTTCCATGACTGCTTTAGGCATTAAGTTATGAGATGCTCCTGAATCTAACATAGCATTATGTAAGATTTTATCATGAATGTTCAGGCTAATGTAGAATGGAGGGACACCACCTTGTTGATGTTTTCCATTTACTTTAGGACCAAATAATAACTTAGGTTGATCATCATTGAGGTTAACAACATCTTCGCCTTCACCTATGTTTAGTGTTTATGTAATTTGTGCCTTGTATGAATCATTTTTCACTATCTCTGTTAAAGGAATTGGTATTTTCAATTTGGATATTGAATGGTATTTGAGTTTTGCCTAATTAAATGATTTCCTCTTTACCAATTGTGGTTTGTGTGTTTTTTTCTTTTTTATCAACAGTTGGAAATTCAGTTTGTGTATTAACTGTTTTGTTTTGAATTTTCTTGTTTAGAAACTTTTTAGTAGCAGTTGGAGTTTGAGTAGCAGTTGATGTGATGTCTACAATATTTGGGCTAGAAGTATTCTGAGTTTCTCTAGGGAGAATTTGTAGAGTTTTGGTCACAGGAGCTTCTACTGTTTTCTTAGTTTGGGTTTGGATTGTTTTCTTAATAGGAACTTCTGTGTTCTTTTTGCTTCTAAGGCTATACTGTTTATGAACTTTGTAGATAGTAGATTCATAGCCTTGTTTATAGTCAAAGGACTCTCTAGATTCTAATTGTAATTGCTATAACATGTATAATTCTTGTTCTTCTTAGGTAAGAAAAATAATATTTTCATTGTTTACTCCCATCAAATTTATTTGGGTGTCTTGGTCTTCTTCATTTTATTGTGAACTTTCAACATATTTTACTTGGAAAGGTGGTCTAATCTGTTGATCGGGTACAAATTCTCTTGATTTACCAGTATTAGGATTTTTCCTAAAGTTGGGGTTTCTAATTTGGGGACCTTGTTGATTTTCCCACAAAGGTTTTCTTTCCATGTTCTCTAATCTGTCCATTAGTCTTTCTACATTTTTAGCTAAACTATCTATCTTAACATTTGATGTGGAAGGTTCTTCCTTAATGGTCACTCTCCTCTCATTCCTCATCCTAGCTCTTTTAGCTAGTAAGTTAGATTCTACACTAACTGCATCACTCTGCATCTGTTCTAAAGTTGTAGGGTTTCTTTCTCTTAATTGATAGGACATGTTAGTATCAAAACCATTGTAGTATCCCAAAATAGGAAATTTCTACAACAATAAGAATATGTGAAGATATTATTAAGTTGGAGATGCAGAAATATATCCCATAAAATGTGTTAGATCACATGTCCATCAATCATATATACAAAAACAAGAAATATGATCCATTCCCCCAATCAAAAGTGGGGAAAATCAACATTTCCAGCACCAAAAACATCAATTTTTGAGATTTGCAGAAAAATAATGGAAAATGACAGTGGGATCCTTTAGCTTAGGTCATGTGGGACTCACATACCAAATTTCATCAGAAACAAATGACTCTAGCTATGTTAAACCGATCTCCCGATCCCGATACAGCTCAAAAAGGCCCAAATCCCATGACTTATTGTATGCAGAAATTACTGAAGCTTGAAAAGTGTGATTTTATGAGGGTTTCAGATGTAATATGATAGAAATATCAGATATAGAGTTTATTACATCAATACATGGAGAAAAACAGAGATCTATCCTCTTTTATACAAAATGAGATAACCCGACAAGGGTTTCTTGACAGCTTGAGTACAAGAGAAGTAGATCTGAATATTCAGTCTACAAAATAACGTAGTTTATTGCAAAATTTCATGAATATGACTGAAATAAGTACAATAGGGATTAGAATCCATTTTTCCTAGCTTTCAGGGTGAAGGGTTGGCCCTTGCCCAAGGAAACTAGCCAAAAATCAAGGTATTAAACCTTGCTGCAGTTGCTCTCTGAAAAATGATGCAGTTCCTACAAGGGAATATGCTGTAAAAGTGAAGATATGCTTTGGCCCAATGCCAATATGTGAAAATATTCCCGGGAGCCTCCCTTGCTGATCCTCCAATGGATAGACAAGCCCTCCACTGAAAAACAAGCCTAGAAATGGCTCCAAGAGATCCTCCTTTGTTGCACCCTACAACACAACCCAACTCTAAACAGAAACTACGCTGTAGCTGAAGGAGGTAGCTTGGTAAAAATGCTGGAATGAGTAAATGTAGTTCAAGAACCTCTCCTTCCCTGAGGATGAGGTAGGGATTCCTGACCAAGAACACCCTTGTGGTAAAAAACACTGCAACCCTGCTAAACATCAAGAGGAAGCAAAGTCTAGATAGACCAAAGCAAATAATAATCCAATCATGAATACAATGGATGTGCTTCTCTCCATATATGGCAAGTTCTCCTCTCCACAATGGGTCCCATCCATATGTGCCACCTAGCCCATGCAAGTTTTCCTCCATTCAAACTATGCAGTCCATCATGGAGATACAATGTATCTAGATAGTGTATGTGGACTTGGTCAAATATGACTGAATCAACATGATCCAATCCTGTTCACACCTGTAGGTTCTTAATCCAACTTCTTTATTCTTACCCTTTTCACATGAGGAATGTTATTTTCTCTTCTACAGAGGTTAGTGGACCACCCCACCCATTTTATTCATCTACTGCTAACTATAATGTTCCTTTTAGCTTGAGGCTAAAAATTGGGAACATTACAGTCCTCCCCTCCAAAATTTTGCTTGTCCTCAAGCAACTGTACAGGGAGAGAAAAATTTCTCCCCTTATCCTCTTGTGGCCTCCTCATCAATAGTCCCCACCACTGCTCAAGATAATCTGCAACAAATCTGCCCTCCAATGTCTCCTCCCCAAAGATGCATAACCAAATGACTCACATCATGAAAAGGTAGAAGGTGTAAGTGTAAACCTTCTTGCTATCTCACGGCCTCCTCAAGGTAGG
The DNA here is from genome assembly GCA_034641835.2 of Pinus albicaulis. Lineage (NCBI taxonomy): Eukaryota > Viridiplantae > Streptophyta > Pinopsida > Pinales > Pinaceae > Pinus > Pinus albicaulis. The sequence goes on along the minus strand of CM076582.1, from coordinate 220,421,280 downwards.
AGTGATGGTACACATGGGAAATCTCATTCCATGCTATCATCCAAATGAAATGAGCCATCCTAGGTAGCTCATCAAAGAAATCTGCAACCCCGGTTTTATGCAATGTGTTGGGGTTGAATGGAGATTTTATATTTTCCCATCCAAGTAGTTTCTCTCTCCATTTATGGTAAGTATGAGGGGGCAGCTGATATTGGGCTGCAATGTCATGGCCTCCAAGAATGGCCCAAACTACCCCACAAGATAAGTCAACCATGAAGTGCCTCCTCCAAGAATGCAAGTTCACCCAAGGGCGCCTCCTACATGAAGGAAAGAGGTGTGTTGTGGCAATCTTGTTTCTCATGAACCATACAACATGTAAAATAGGGAGAATCATACTCCCAATGGGCATCTAAATCTCAAATTCCACCCTCCAAACAAAGCTTCCCATGAGTACAAACATATCAGTAATATATGGAAACAAAATCCTATGAAAACAAGCTATCAAATGACAACCAGAAAGTGAATCAAAGTTCCACACAGGGAACCAACACAGTGCATTCCATGCCTGCCTCAAAACAAAAAATAACAAGTGCTTCACCAGCCACTTTTTTTCTTCCACAGTCATCTCATAAGATGGAAACCTGAAGATACAATGTGGTGTCAATGGTGCACACCAAGAATCATGTGGCTTCCCCCACAAACCACTCATAAGGTAGCCAAAATCAATGCTACAAGTAGCTATAAATACATCATCATACAATATGCAAGAAGGGATAATTCTTCTTGATACATCATGCTGCTCAAACAAGGAAAATAAGTACAATACAAAATGTGAAATTATACCTCCTCCATCATGTACTTGAGTTCTTGAGCTGAAATGGCTCAACTGGAATCTTTCCCTCACCTCCAATGAGTAGGGAAGTGGCTGTGACCTCCTCTCTGCCACCATCCGAGCTATGCATCTCTCCATATGCTGTAATATGTCATGCTGGATGCCCTCCCAAGTGAACTCCTCTACCAAAGAAAGATATGCATCATAATGCATGGAAAGGAAGTCCTCATGTGCTGTATGAAGCAGCATCTCCTTGAGCTTAGAAGCTCCAGTCAAGAAGATTTTGCCATAAGAATAGATGACCATATCATCCACCATATACTCATCATCTCTATCCAGGTCATCAAGAATCATACATGCACCTAGATCCTTGGAGTACTCTACCAAGTGTTGAGATCTCCAATATGGATCAATCCTCCCAAGAGACAGCGTTGGTGATCTGGCATGTGAATCTCTCCTCATGTTGTTGCCTGTTACTTTGACATCCCTCATGCCAAAGTCTCCCTCCAAAATATTCACCTCTCCAAAATCCAAGAGTGGTGAACCCAAAGACAAGATGTCTCTCATCAACTCTAGATCTGGTGGCCTCCCAGGTGGAATGCCTCCATGTAGTGAGACATCAAAACCTGAAGTGGACTGTGTATATGAGTGGACTGAGTTGTCCCTCTCTTCACTGCGCAGTGTAGTCCTCTCCTTATGTGCAAAAACCTCCTGAAATAGATTAGGGTGAATGCTCATCATCCCTTTATGCTGATCCTTATCCTCTTCTTCTATGTATGAGAATGCCTCATCCTCAATGAGAGACCCTTGATCTTGGTCATCCTTTGAAGGAGAAGACTCCATGTCTTCACAAATAGAAGAGTACTCTTCAAAAAATGGGGATCTTGCCCTTGGAAAACCATCATGCATGTTTTTATCCTCTTTAAGAATATGGAGTGGAGTGGGTTCAATAGGTCTCTCCAACTCATGCAAAGTGTTTGAATTTTTGTTTTTAACAAATGATGGTTCACAATGTTCTTTATCAAATCTCCTCACCAATTCTTTAGTGAACTCAACATAGGTTTTTACATTTGCATGACAAAATGAAGTAGAATCATTAAACCACCAATCATGGGCCATACCTTTGAGATGCAACACTGCTAATTTTATGGCCTCCTTCTCTGAAACTTGGTGTAGCTAAAAATAGGAATCCAGCTCTTCTACCCAAGCTTTTGCTGTGCACTTTGCTAATCCATCAAAGTGAGATAGGAAGATTCTACCTCTCTTACTTTTCTTGTGGCTGCTGGATCTTTCCTCCTTGAGTTTGAAAAACCCTTGGAAGTCTAGGTGCTCTTTGAATCTCCATGATCGAGATTCATACTCCTGAAGGTAGTCACTCAAGGTCTCCTCCCTTGGTGCACCTTCTTCCTCCATCCTTCTGACAGTCAATGTGGGCAACAGACTGTGCTGTGGATCTGCATGTGTGGCTGAATACTCACACCCCTCATGTGAATAGCTAGGGATTTCTTCAAACCCTCTCATAAATCTTCCACACTCCTCCCCTTTCATCTCCTTTAGATCTTCTCTGATGTTCTTCATAGCTTGGAAAAGAAGCAGGGAGACCCTCTCTTCCTTCATTCCTCCAAGTAATGGAGTCATGCTTTCGTTCCTTCTGTACAACTTCTCTCTTCTGTGAGAATATTCTCCTCCTAATGGCATGATGTCTTGGATGCATAGGCTGAGCCAAGATTATGCTCTTATACCATTGTAGTATCCTAAAATAGGGAATTTCTACAACAATAAGAATATATGAAGATATTATTTATTTGGATATGCAGCAATATAGCCCATAAAACGTGTTATATCACATTTCCATCAATCATATCTATAGCAGCAAGAAAGATGATCCATTCCCTCAATCAAAAGTGGGGAAAATCAGCATTTCTGGCACCAAAAACATCAATTTCTGAGATTTTCGTAAAAATAAGGGAAAATTACGGTGGGATCCTTTAGCTTAGGTCATGTGGGACTCACATACCAAATTTCATCAGAAAAAAATGACTCTAGCTATGTTAAACGTATCTCCCGATCTCGATACAACTCAAAAAGGCCCAAATCCCATGACTTATTGTATGCAGAAATTACTGAAGCTTGCACAACATGATTTTATGAGGGTTTCAGATGTAATATGATAGAAATATCAGATATATATTTTATTACATCAATACATGGAGAAAAACAGAGACCTATCCTCTTTTATACAAAATGAGATAAACTGGCAAGGATTTCTTGACAGCTTGAGTACAAGAGAAGTAGATCTGAATATTCAGTCCGAAAAATAACAAATTTTACTACAAAATTACATGAATATGAATGAAATAAGTACAATAGGGATTAGAATCCCTTTTTCCTAGCTTTTCAGGGGAAGGGTTGGCCCTTGCCCAGGGAAACTAGCCAAAAATCAAGGTATTAAACCTTGCTGCAGCTGCTCCCTGAAAAATGACGCAGTTCCTGGAAGGGAATGTGCTGTAAAAGTGCAGAGATGCTTTGGCCCAATGCCAAGATGTGAAAATATGCCCGGGAGCCTCCCTTGCTGATCCTCCAATGGATAGACAAGCCCTCCATTGAAAAACAAGCCCAGAAATGGCTCAAAGAGATCCTCCTTTGCTGCACCCTGCAACACAATCCAGCTCTAAAAAGAAACTGCACTGTAGCTAAAGGAGGTAGCTTGGCCAAAATTCTGGAATGAAGAAATGTAGCTCAATAACCCCTCCTTCACTGAGGATGAGGTAGGGATTCCCGACCAGGAACACCCTTGTGCTAAACAACACTGCAACCCTGCTAAACAGCAAGAGGAAGCAAAGTCTAAATAGACCAAAGAAAATAATAATCCAAGCATGAATACAATGGCTGTGCTCCTCTCCATATATAACAAGTGCTCCTCTCCACAATTGGTCCCATCCATATGTGCCACCTAGCCCATGCAAGTTGTCCTCCATTCAAACTGCGCAGTCCATCATGGAGATACAATTTATCTAGACAGTGTATGTGGACTTGGTCAAATATGACTGAATCAACATGAACCAATCCTGTTCACACCTGTAGGTGCTCAATCCAGCTACTTTATTCTTCCCCTTTTCACATGAGTAATGTTATTTTCTCTTCTACAGAGGTTAGTGGGCCTCCCCTCCCATTTTATTCATCTACTGTTAACTATAATGTTCCTTTTAGCTTGAGGCTAAAAATTGGGAATATTACAACCATTTGGAAATTTGATCAGGGCCAAGTCTGGTGGAGGTCTGATATTCACTTTAATTGCATTGTAAATATTATTAAACCTAGTACAGTAATCCTGAAGAGATTCATTAAGATATCTCCTAATGTTTTCATATTCAGATATTATTTGTTGAGGGTTTTTATTTCTTTCCCATCTATTGATAAACAATTGGTGGAAAGAAACTAAATCAACAATGTGGTTAGCAGGTAAAGATTTAAACCATTTTTTAACATTTCCTGCTAATTTTTGTGCAAATAATCTCATTTGTACATCGACCTCATCAACTTCGTGTAATTCAAAATAATCTGTCATTTTATTTACATGTTGTTGAGCAGTGTATTGACCAGTACCATCAAAATGAAATTTTTTACTTTGGTAATATTGTGTCATAGCATGTAAAGGGGCCTGTAAGGCCAAAGGGGCATATCTGGATGCCATGGCTAAGATTCTAGCTTGACTGGGAGGTAAAGTAGTGGTGATTGGAGATGAACTTGAAACATTTGAAGATGAACTTGGAACGCTTGAAGATGAGCTTGAAACATTAGGTTGGAGAGGAAGTTTAGGTATGAATGGTTCTGTGGAATGAACCTTGGTGGGGATTATAGGTGAGGTGAAACTAAATAAATCTGTATTTACAGTTTCTGAAGGTATTGTAGAACGCTTATGGGTAGCTGCAGTTAGGGCATCTAATTCAACTGACTGTTGAAAATAGGCTTCGTCTATATCTTATATCAAAGTTGAGGTCAAAACATCAAGTTTGTCAAAAGTATCTAAAACCCATTGATATAAATCAAGTTGTATAGTTTGCTTCTTTGATTCAATAAATTGAATAAAATTGGGATCTATTATAATATCATAAATTGAGTTTTCAGATTTGGTTCGAAATAAAGAATGCTCAAATGATAAATCAAATTGAATATCCTGTATGCTTGATAACTCCTTAGGAAGTGAATTTGCTTTGATTAACTGACTACTGCTTCCTATACTTTCTAATTTTTTAGGTTTTCTTAATATTCTGTCAGGATCATCAACAGTTGTAGCAAGCTGTGGATTAGGATGAGCTCTGGTAAACTATGTTCTTTTAGAAGCTAGAATTTTAACTTTCAATGATAATTTCAACAAATCTTTAAAACATTAATGTGAAAAATGAGGAAAAATGTTTCCTTTAAGAATTATTTATTTTAACTGAGGACTGATTCTCCCTAGTATGGCCACCAATATGTTATCACTCCGAAATTTCCAAGAGTTGTTCAAGGCATTAAAAAGAAATATCAGAGGTAACTATCATCCACTTTTGGAGATTAGGATATAGCCTTCCTAATGCTCAGAGATCGCTTTCTCTTAATGATCTAACTTTGTTTGTTTAATAAATTTTAGGCTAGTTATGTATGCTTGTTTTGGATTGATTTTGATTTGCTGATTGGTGGAATTAATGATTTAGATGGATAGGTGCTTTTCCATTTTCCATTTCGGCTATGGAGTCAATTATAATTTGTAAACAGAACAAGATCAATTTATAAAGAAACTGTTACAGGGCAAGATAGGTGAGAAAAATCAGATCTTAAGGCTGAATGGTGAAGTGATTTTTCAATCGGGATCAAGGAGCAATTAAGAATTCCTTAAACCAAATAATGAAGGAAGGTGAAGGAGGTCAATTGGGATCAGAAGAAAACATAGAAATGTATAACAGTTCAAAGCAGAGTGAAATTAAATAAATTCTACAGTAAAATTCCTATTATAACACTTAAATTTATAACACATTAAATTTTGTGGAATACTTTAGAAAAAAAACATGAACAATTGAAATTATACTTCACTGAGATAGCTCAACACATGAATCTTGTAAAGAAATTTCTTTATAACTTGTCCTATCTATCAACTGGAAATGGTACAATAACCCTTAGGTAATAGATCAGTCAACTATGGAAATATTCAGAAATCCACACTCAATACTTCGAAATGATGAAGTATTTATACAAATTATTACAAAAAAATATCATGTCAACTAACTAGGATTTATTCAAGGAAATAAAATATCTTTATGCAAAAAGATAGTGACCTATTAACTGACTGCAATTTGTCCCTATTTTATTTCATTGTTGTTTACTTGTTGGTTTCTTTCATCTGTATGCCTTTCATCTTTCATAGTAAATCACATTAATCCTCTCGTGTTTCTTCATCTGGGATTTGAATTTCATTATCTTGTGGTAAAACTCATCCTGTTTCTATGTCTTTAGTAAAAGTGGATTTTACTAAAAATACATGTTTAACTTCATGCAAAATAAAAGTGTGTCCTGGAGAGCACTTTGTATGAACTTTGCTATTGCTGGTGTAGATGTTTTGTCCCTGGTAAATATCATTGTTTCTGTTTCAATTGTCTCTTTCTGCTCTATTGCTGTACATAATCTTCTGCTGAGTAAAAAAACTTCGAATTCATATCCTGTGGGTCTGGAGTAAACAGGTTGGAACTAGTATTAAACTGTTTATCCATCTCCTGGTTTTTCTAATCACCTGCAAAATAAAACAACTGTGAATTTGGAAAAAAGGATTTGCAGGGAGGCGAGCGGGTTTCAGTGAACTGGGGGGTCAGTGGAAGAGGTTCAGACTATAACGAGGCTTCAATTCTGGTTGGTAATGGCTTTTCAGTTTCTTTCAAAAATCCTTAGAGGTAAGTAAATGAATAGAATAACAAGATTTCATTTTTGAAAACTTTGTGGTGTATCACTCGGTAAAGGAGCGGTTTATTGCATGCCACAAGGGTGGATTTTGGTTTTGGAAATGGGGGGTGTGTTAGAATGAGGTGGTGCAGTGTGGCAAGGGAGCGGGCAAATAAACCACCCATTTCACACCCCCCCTCGACATTTAAACATTGGAATGTTGGAGTGCGAAAGGGATTGGAGGCCATCAGATCTGATCGACGATGATTAGACGGCTGTCGGTGTTTTGTGTTTTCAAAATTGGTGGGGTCAGGAAAAGGTTTTAAAATGAAAGTGAAGTCGGGTAATAGATAGGCAGAGGTTGCAAATATAACAGGCGGGAAGCTAAAGCATAGTGGGCCGGGAGTTATATTTGCGAAGGGTTAAAATGATAGCGGGAGGGGCTAAATGAAATAAGTTTTGGAAATATATTAAGTTGGGGGATTTAAGTTAAATGGAAAGTGGGACCCATTTAAATATTTTATTTCACGTTTTGAAACTTTAGGTAAGTGGGTTTTTGTGCTTTATGAGAACATAAAGTTAGTCTTACGAAGAATGGGGTTTTTAGTGAGGGGGAAAGGGATTTTAGCATAGGAAAAGAGTTAGGATAAGGGGAAATAGTTTCCAAGAGAGGAAAGAGGGACTTAGCAAGGGGAATTGGTTTGCAAAGGGGAAAAGGGTTTTTAGGATCAGGGGAAATGTTAGAAAGACATTAGTGATAAGAGATAAATCAAATGATGCTCTCCATAACTCTTGAAAGTGTCATACCTACCCTTTTATTCATCCTAACATTTTTTTATTTCCTTTATCAAGTGCATTTTTGCCTGCTGACCCTTTTATTTTCTTTTGATAAGAAAACTAAATTATTTATAACCTTATATATTCCAATGGCTCAAATTAAACTTATTCTCTACCTAACTAGTGATCTTCCAAGATTAAATGGTTTGGCCAAATCTTTATTCACTAACTATCATAGCATGAAATTTAAAGGCATGAATGACCAAGATTAGACTATATGATCATCATGAATTGTGGCATTTTGGACAAGATGCACACAATTTTATTTGCAAAAGTACAATAAACTAAGAGTAGTGGCATTTGAATGTGCAACACTTTCAGGATTTATTTTTGTTTCTTTTTTGGTGGGATTCATATTTTATATCTTTTTTGATCTTTCTTTCTTTTGGTCCTTTGATTATTATTTTAGAACATACCCTCTTTTCATTTTTTAATATGGAAAACATTTTTAGAAAGCAAAGGTATGTACAATATTACAAGACTTAACATAGTCAATTCAAAATTATGATCCCTATTGTAGAAATTATATAAAACATGCATGTATATATCTGGACTCTCTTGATCTAACAATATTTATCTTCTTGCTAAATACATAATCCTTCCACTATAATTCTTGCGGAAATTTAATCAACAATTGCAAAACACATGAAGCAATAAAAACACACATAACACAGTTGTTTAACAGGAAAGCCTGAAGCTAAAAACCCCAACTATCATATATTATGTATCATGGAGATCATGTAACAATCTCATACAAAACTTAGTACATCAAGATCTCAGTACAATACAATCGTCACACACTAACAAGATGAAATCTGCAAATCCATGCCCTGATTTCTGCCCTCATGCTAGCTTGCCTCCACTGTGCAATCCAAGCTGATTACAAAGACCAATTCGATGCAATCCCACTCCTTGACTGCATTATTATCATTGGCATCTCCAATGTATATGTAGATGCAATTCATGCATCACTATGGTCACAACAGATAGTCCATCTTTCCCTTTCATCTATCTCTCCACTGGGTCTCCACTGGAACTGCCATGCACTGTAGTTAACTATTGTATTTGTTCAGTTGATTAATGAGCTATTATTTGTGAATTAATTAACTAATTAATTCACTCCACTCTCACTAGTGTATCATTCAGTTAGACTAGAGACAACTAGCTCAACTGAGTCTAACTGAGTTAAACTAAATACAACTCCATAACTGAGTCCTCCATGCATGAACTCCAGTAAACCCTTAGGAATTGCGTAATTCCTTCAGCCCACTGATTTTTCAAATCTATACACTGAAATTAAGTGCTCCAAGAGAATAAGTTGTTGTTTATTGTCTGATTATTATTAAGAGCTAATAGTAATCGACATGCATCTATTTTTAGATCGACGATCTATAAATAGACTTTGCCCAATATTCTAAAAATATAATCTCATCTATTTATCACATTTGAACAAAAATCTACAAATAGCCTCTTGCTACATATAGAATATGCTCACCATGTCTAAAAATAGACATACACCTAAAAATAGCCTATGTGGGCCCCACCTAGTTTAGGTGATTATTTTCCAACTAGGATCAAGGATGATGTTTTAGGATGCCTCCTTAACTGTTTCTTGTTGCAAACTTCAACTCTCCCTCTCAACAAGAAAGGACTGTCTTTGCATGTGACATGCAACTCCATGCATTCACCCTGCAACCTTTGCAAGTGCTCTGCAACTCCATGCATCCGCTCTGCAACTCTAATGCAAGACTTCTGAAACTGAAAGGCTCCAAACAAATCAATCAGTCTAATGCATCTATCATCAAAGTCTTTGACTTCTGCTTAGCTACTGCACATGTCTTTAGGAACCACTACGTTGTTGAACTCCGCACCCATGCACTCTGCACTTACTATCAACTCTGAACCGCGCTCCAGTATCCGACACTGTCACTTTGATCTCACTGCATCAATCCAACTGATCATGCTACTGCTACTCTATGGGCACCTCGTAGCCAGCTTCAATTCATGAGATCCACACCATCTCAATGAATCTTTCCCATAAATTTCTTCTTGGATTATCCATGCATGTCGCCCCACCTCTTACCTGGTGGTATAGCTGCATGCACTCCCTCTGCCCATTTGGCACAAAATTTATCTGCATGAGTGGTTGCTCCCACTCCATGATCCTCATCTTGTGGCTACTCCACATCTTGAGGTTCACTCTTACCTTCATGCAAATCCTGCTCCCTCTCAAGCTTCAATTGCATGGCTTTCTCACACTTCCCAACAGTAGGAAGCTCCGTAGAAATCCCATCTACATCAAATCTATAAAGACTCTTCTGCATCTCCAGTTGTGGCTGCTCCAAAACCTTCTGAGACTACTTCTCAGGCTGCATGTTGAGAGGCTCCCTCTCAACCACCAAGTCACTAACCTCTGCTTTGCTCCTCAAAGCTTTGCATGCATCTTGTACCTCAGTGCATGTAGATTCATGGCTCGTGCACATTGTAATTGTCCCGCCGTCACAACATTTTCTAACAAAAGAGTTGATTTTAAATCGACGATATCTCCCTCATCTGAGCTCCGATTCTACCGATTTTTTTTTTTTCAATTTGGGTATTTTTTCACAAGGAATCCAAATATGCTATTTGTTTCTGAAAATATTTCACCAAAAATTTCAGATATTCTCTGCAAACTCGTATGCCCAAAAATTCCTGCTCTCATTCCGTATAGAAAATATATAACACAACTCTGATACCATGTAAAAATTATATACAATATGCATATATATATCCAGACTCTCTTGATCTAACAATATTTATCTTCTTGCTAAATACAGAATCCTTCCACTATAATTCTTGCAGAAATTTAATCAACAATTGCAAAACACATGAAGCAATAAAAACACACATAACACAGTTGTTTAACGGGAAATATTGAAGCTAAAAACCCCAACTATCATATATTATGTGTCATGGAGATCATGTAACAATATCATACAAAGCTTAGTACATCAAGCTCTCAGTACAATCAATCGTCACACACTAATCAGGAAAAATCTGTGAATGCATGCAACGATATTTGCCCTCCTGCTAGCCTGCCTCCACTGCACAATCCAAGCTGATTACAAAGACCAAATATTCTATGAAATCCCACTCCTTGAATGAATTATTATCATTGGCATCTCCAATGTATATGTAGATTCAATTCATGCATCACTATGGTCACAACAGATAGTCCATCTTGCCCTTTCACCTATCTCTCCACTGGGTCTCCACTGGAATTTCCATGCACTGTAGTTAACTGTTGTATTTGTTCAGTTTATTAATGAGTTATTATTTGTGAATTAATTAACTAATTAATTCACTCCACTCTCACTAGTGTATCATTCAGTTAGACTAGATACAACTAGCTCAACTGAGTCTAACTGAGTTAAACTAAATACAACTCCATAAGATACTCTTCCAACTCCGTCATAACTTTGCCACTTGAGTTCTAACTGAGTCCTCCATGCATGAACTCTAGTAAACCCTTGGGAGTTGCGTAATTCCTTCAGCCCACTGATTTTTCAAATCTGTACACTGAAATTAAGTGCTCCAAGAGAATAAGTTGTTGTTTATTGTCTGATTATTATTAAGAGCTAATAATAATCGACATGCATCTATTTTTAGATCATTGATCTATAAATAGACTTCACCCAATATTATAAAAATAGAATCTCATCTATTTTTCACATTTGACCAACCATATACAAATAGCCTCCTACTACATATAGAATATGCTCACCATGTCTAAAAATAGACATACACCTAAAAATAGCCTGTGTGGGCCCCACCTAGTTTAGGTGATTATTTTCCAACTAGGCTCAAGGATGATGTTTCAGGATGCCTCCTTCATTGTTTCTTGTTGCAAATTTCAACACCTATTATTATAGGACCCTAACATGTTCCACAATTTCCTCACTAAATTTACGTAGTTGCCACTAATTCGGGCTAGTTGGTGTCAAAATAGCGATTCTGCCGAAATTATCGGACCTCCAAGTTAATATGGATTAGATTAATTAAACTGCATTAGTGCCAATCAAGACAAATTAGCACTTAAACCCGCAATTTTGTGGTAATCCGGATTAAGGTTAATAATCAAGGATTAGTGGTTAATTAAGTGCATGTTTAGGCTAAGCGCCTGGTGCTCCGCCGTGGTCTCCAGGCTGTGGTCATATGCATTGGGGGCTGGCCCCGACTCCCCTTGATGGCGTAAAAATTTAAATTTAAATATATATGAAGAATGTTATGGTTAAGACTCAAGTGATAGTGAATATGGTGGCGCGTGTTGTTTGCGGGGCAGAGGTCTAGTGATCGACCCCCGCCGGTCCTTCTGGTCCTTTACAAACAATTTTATTTCTCCGTGAGGAGAGCACATGGCAGCCCTAGGCTGAGCCATGTGTCCCATCCCTATTGGCCCTTCCAAAACCATTGAAATCCTGCCAACACACCATAACTTCGAATCAATCAAAAACTACCACTTGGTATTCTCCCATTCAAAAGAGGAGGAGTTTGACCAACTTTGACCTGCCTAGTCAGCATGCCACATCAGCAATACGAACTACTGGCTGGAGTCCATGTTTGAATTTTTTTAAGAAATTTGCTTGTTTAGTAAAATGAACAAAACTATTTTCTGAAGCCATAGAAATTCCATTTTGTGCAAAACGAGTTGCATCGGATTCAGAACGACGAGCACTACGTGGTCGTTCAGGTTTCGAGTCATTATGAGAACTTTGATTTTTGAGCATAATTTTGAGCACCTAATCAATTTGCAACCATCACTTTAAACTCTGATGTTCGATATAGGAAGTAATTCAATTCCTTGGCTATCTTACAATGAATAAAATTATGGGTACTTCCTGAATCAATCAACATTATTACCTTTTTCTTCTTGATATGTCCTTATATCTTGAGAGTTTGAGGAGTGGTAATTCCTACTAATGCATACAAGATATGGTCTGATTCATTTCTTCTTTCTCTAAGGTTGATTCCTGGTGTACATATTGTTCTTTTGAATTTTCTTATTCTTTTTCTTCCTCCTCTTCACAATCTATGTAAAATAATTTCTTCTCAGCACACTTAATGACCTTTAGTGTATTTTCTATCACAACTGTAACAAAGCCTTTTTTCTTTTTTTTCTTCCAACTATTGTGGTGTCAACTTTGTAGGTTGTGGAAGGCTAGGAGTAGCAACACTTCCATTTTTATAGTTTGATTGGTAGGCTTCCTTGTCACCATAATTTTTGTTTCAGTTTTTCTTGCCAACCTGAATGCCATCTCCAATGAATTAGGTTCCCAAATGTGAACCTCATGTTGGATGTTATACTTTAAAGTCCCCACAAAGACATTAATCCCATGTTACTCTGGAATATCATTTACCCTTATATTCAATTTTTATAAGTCCTCAATGTGTTCCACCATTGAACCCTTTTGTTTGAGATTTATCATTTGGCGAAAGAAGGTGTTGCTCTTTGCATCCTCATAATGTGTTATCATTTCCTCTGTAAAAATTTACCAAGTGAAAAGTGTTTTATGATAACAAAGCCATTGATATGATACAAATTGATTGGGTTCTAAATATAAAGTTGCGATGCGTACCTTTGTGTGTGTTGCACATTACAGAGATCAACGTATTGCTCCATTTGTAGTAACCATGTTACCAGATCCTTGCCATCAAACTTCCTCACATCGATATTTGGAATATAGTGGGTCTTAAATATAACGTTAGAGGCTATGGAATAATTATTAACATTTTTTTTTTCTCATCATGAGTTTCATCTAATACCTTTTCACCATTAGGAATCATTTTTTGTAGCAACTTTGTCAGACCTTCCTTCAAACCTTCCATGTTTGCTTTTAAACCATCCTTTAAACCTTCCATTTTTTCTTCCATCTTAGATTCCATACCATATATATTAGCTGCCATACCATCTATCTTAGCATCCATTCCATTTATCTTAGTTTCCATTTCATTTTTGGTAACTCTTTGTGAGAGCGATTTTTTTTGCATTTGATCTCGTAATTTTGATATATGATGTTGCAATTCTTCCTCCTCATGTGTCATAGTAGAGATTTCTAAGGGAATAATGGGTGTGCAAATTTTTTTGGGAGGAATTTTAGAACCCAATACTGATATCAATGCTTCAATATGCACTTGGAATCACTTTAAACTGATTTTTCAAACGAACATTATGCAATTAAAAAAAAAATACACGCCTTTTTCTCATTTTTGAGGAGCTCTATATTGAACCTGATGTATCTATATGATTTCGGATCACCAAGATTTGAAATTTGGTCCTGTAGTAGCCTTCTAAGTCTTCTTTCCAATTCCATAGGTCAGAACTAATTTGGATTCTTCAAGATAAAGTTATGCTCGATCTCCCACAATACCCTAATTATGGATTGGTTTAGTAGAGCGAACTTGTACGACGTGTCACGTGTCACTGTTTTTACCTTTTCCCCTGACATTGATATACAAGAAACTACAATCCATGCACTTTCGACACTTTTTACATAATTCAAATCCGATGCCTGAAACGAAAGTTATGGCTATTTTCCCTTGGTCACCTGTTTGAGACTGAATTATGGAGCATGCAAAAACCTTAACTTCCTCAGGTCACATCTCCGAAAATATAGTGGACCAAGCTCTGAAATTCTGACAAGAAGTTCACCAAGATTTCGACTCCACATGGTTTCACTTTAAGCTTCCGAGGCTTTGTAGAAAAAAAATTATAACGAAAATTCCAAGATGTCCCATTTTCAAAAGCGAAACCCTAAAATCCAAAGCTCTGATACCAAATGTTATGAAACCAGATACCAAATGTTATGAAACCAGCTCACGAAATAGAATAAAATGTAGATCAAATACTTAAAAATTATCCACTTCAAGGGGGAAACCTCCTTTACAATACATAAATGAACAATTCTTGGATGATTCAAATGAAAAAACCTACTTTCTATATATATGAGTCTAAGGGGTCCCAATATAATCAGAGCCTACATAACAATAATAATGTAATGGAACAACAATAACAAGAGTGGGCTTCTATGGGGCACAATAATAACAATATGGGAGCTACATGGGCACAACAATAACTGCAAGGGGGCTACACTAACAATAATAATAAGGGGCTACGCATTATATGGATCTAACATAGACACCATCACATAGCTTGGGGATATCATCACATGGTACCAAGCTTGGAATTGATATGTGAAAAAAATACATCAACTAGAATTTGATGAGCTATAGCTTCCCCAAACTCAAGAATGATAGTGTTTTGTCTTGTTAGGATGTCTATTTGGCTCTACCCTATTTTGTCTTATATGGGTATGAGTGTATTGTAATATTCTTTTGTAAATAATTTGTAAGTGAAATTCCAAGTGTCAATTGTGGAATGTGAAGAGTCATGATGTAATGTAATTGAATAGTCATTTGTAAATAAGTTGAAGAGTCATGAGGGAAGTCCAAGAATCATAAAGGGGAATGTGAAGTGTCATCCCTTTTGTTATAAATGCATCCTCATAACTCATGTAAAGGGATTTTGGGAGTCAAAATTTTGGCTAGGCTTAGGCTTAGAATCAGGAGCTTGGGAGTTTTGTGAGAGCCTTTGCTTCTCTGTAGCGTAGATGGGGTATCTTTGTTTGGAGGAGTAGGTGATGTTGAATTAACATTCCACTATTGGGGCTAGTGGTCCATCAATGGTATATGTATGATTGTAACTTTTACTTTAATGAAATGTCATAGTCGACACATTTTCATGCATATGTCTTAAATATAATAGGAATATTCTTGTTTTATTTGCAATGTATGTTATTTAGCTTTCGCTTATGCTTATGAATTATTTCGTTTGCATTGGTACAAATCTTGTTGAATGCGTGTTGTTTTATTATTTCATCGTTGTTAACTTGTGAACTATTTCACATATTAGCTTATGATGTCTTTATGCTTGTCTGTCTCTTTGAAGTTGTGTACTATTACAAAATTCTAAGGTTCTCACTCATTTTCCCTTTGTGTGTTAGAACCTTCATGCATCACACTTGATTTTTTGAAGGGTCACACACTTGTTCTCACCAAAGTCACCATACATCACTCTATGCGTTATGGTATCCAAGGCATATCATTAACACCCACTGCATCGACAACTGAAAAGTATTCTAGATGGGACTCCTATACCAAATGGTGTGAGGTCTAATTGGGACTTCATATCAGGGAGATCCCTTGAATGTTGGTGGGTCCAGAACCGTCAACATTTCTAGTGCTAGAAGGAGGGCCAAATGACAAGTTGTGCCCATGAGGTCTGTTTAAAATTTCCACACTCATTAATGGATTCTTCCCATATCTTAGCCCCACCATGTTTTTCAAGAATAAAAAAACTGAAAGTGTCAGTGGGAATTATTGATGACTTGTCAAATATTAAATTCGATGATGAGGGTGGAACAACCTTTTTCAAGCGCACCTCTCGTTTTCTCGAATTTTTCACAAAACACAATATCCACTATGAGGATGTTGCATGCAGGTTGTCTGTCCTCATGTTCGAAGGGCGCATAAGGGAATGGTGTTACACATTTCATGTCGCTTCCGTAAAATATTTTGAACAGCTTGCCATAGAATTTTACTGCACCTTTGATAGGTATTATTATAAATCCGTGTTCAAGAAATTTATGCAATTGTGAAAAGCACCTGATGAATCTCTTGATGATTTTCATGATCGTTTCATTCATTTTTGTTTTGAATTTTCTAAATATGATGTTGATTGGATTTTATTTAAAGAGAAGCTTGAATTTCTTGTTCACATTTCGATGAATCCACACGAACATGAATCTTTTGAATGTCTCCCATCATACCTCGGTATTAGAGCTTCTAAATCTACGATGGACGAAGTTGTTGTACTAGGTGAATCTCTGTCTCCTAATCAAACAACTCCATTTCTGTAGGTTGAGGTAAGAGAAATTGAGAATTCATTCATTGATTGACCACCATATTCTCCCACCCCACATACTCACAAGCACAAGTTTGGACTGCGAATCTAATGTTTTCGATGAAGTGTTATCTCCTCGTCCTCCATCCTTTGGTTCCTTTGGTCCTCTAGATTGTGAGTTGTTGTGTTCACCTGTTTTGAATGTATCTTTTGATGTTCATGAGGATCAAGTTATAGATGGATTTGGTGTTGAGAAACGAACTTGAAATATCATTTACGATGGCTATGTGTGGGAGTCCTGATCTGAACAAGAATTTTTGATGAGGGATGTTTCTTTTCCTTCTGCACCTTTCCCTCTATTTAAGTCCAACAAGAAATTGCAACACCTACACTAGTGTGGGACCAATAGGTCCTAGCAACACCTACACTAGTGTGGGCTAAATTTGGTGTAGTGTCTATTTTAATTTTCCCTTAATTAAATTGGATAATAAAATGTAATCTTATCTCATGATCACTTGTAATAGTTAACTGAGTATGATAAACTTAGTTAGCTCATGTATTTCGAGTTGAGGGTGGGATGTGAGGCATGCAGAGTAATTCTATTAGTTATGGAGTTCGAATTGCAGTTGGTGCATTAGTTTAATGTATGAGTAATCAATTAACTTAGTTAGGTGAGTTAGAATCACTTGAAATAGTTGTAACAGTTTGTTTCACTAGTGAGAGATCAAGTGAATTAAATATTATTTAATTCAAAATCAATGATCTGCCATGCAGTGGAGACCTAGTTGAGACAAAGGTGAAAGGGAGGTTAA
The DNA here is from genome assembly GCA_034641835.2 of Pinus albicaulis. Taxonomy (NCBI): domain Eukaryota; kingdom Viridiplantae; phylum Streptophyta; class Pinopsida; order Pinales; family Pinaceae; genus Pinus; species Pinus albicaulis. Next base: position 220,403,969 of record CM076582.1, on the reverse strand, counting down.
CTATCAGTTGTGTGATTAGAAGGTTGCTCACATGCAACTAGACATCCATTGGAGTGCCCATTATCCTTGTGCAATTTAGGAAGGACAAAATTCCTAAAGAATAGGGATTGCATTCATCAGGAATTGTGAAAGCAAGGCAGGGTATTTAGAGGCTAAGAATTGGCTAAGTGTTGGTCAGTTTTGTCGAGGACAGTGTGAGAGAATTAGCAGAGTGCAGGAGAATCTTGTGAGAAGAGTGAATTGTAATTGTTTCATGATTCCATGGTTAATATACAATATAAGATAAAGGGGTTTTGAGCAGCAATATTTTCCCAGGAAATTATCTGTGTTGTGGCTTGATTTGATTCTGTTAGCTCCCCGTAATCAGAAAGATTGGCAAATTCTGATAGCAGGGAGAACGCCGTTTCAACCACTTTGGGATTCTAGGATCTAGCCCTCCTGAATTTGGAGAGGGATCTCTCCAATAAGTGCAAAGATGGATTTATCTTTGAAGTTTTGGGTAATGATATTAGGCTAGATATGAAGGCTGAGGGTTTTTGTTTTGCTTTGGATGGTTGAGCATGATTATGGCTTGAGTGGAAAGTTCTAAATGGAAAGAGTTTCAAAGGTGAGAAGTTGGAAGTAAATAGAACAAGCTTTGGCCAAAAATATCTATGATTGCAGGTTTTAGATCATTGGGCTATGGAGTCATAATAGGGTTTAATTGAAACAGCAAGAGGCAAGAGTGGTCCATGGGGCAAGTCATCTATGTCTAAGGATCTCTTTGAAGTTTGATTTATGGAATGAGATGATACAAAAAGAAGGGGAATTAAATAAATGAAGAACAAAGAGTAGCCCAAGATCTGGTAAGTACTTTGAAACTAGCCAGCCTTTGAAAAACACTTAAGAATAAAATAAAAGCAATCCAGGATCTGGTAAGTACTTCAAAACTAGCCAAACTTTGATATACTTTCAATAGAAAAACATTTAAAACACAAAGGGAAACACAAATGATAACAAAGAATGGTCTAAGATCTGGTAAGTACTTCGAAACTAGCCAGCTTTCAACACATTCCTAGGGAAAATTTCAGTCAGTCTTTTGGGATAAAACTAGGACCAGGGCTCACCATATCTTCCTTAGTTCATCTCTACTTGACATGAAATGAAAATAACTTTCAAGAATAACAATTAGCTAAACAGGAGGACGAGGGAACACCAACATTCCTACAGCTTGAACTGAATTAAATCATTCCTAAATAACACAAATTGGAAGAAAACATTAAGATAAAGCTTATCAGTCAGAGAAAGGTACTGATATAAAGTAAATCCTAACTCTATGCTTGCTGTTCTTTATCAGAGAAGATGAAAAAAGTGGAAACATAAATAAAATAACAATTTACAATAAGAAATAACATCACCGTCGACATAAACCAGGATCCCATAAATCAACTTGTATTGATGCTTCAAACCAGTTACAACTTTAAGTCTAGTGTTTCAAGTTAGTAATCATCTTCACTCCTCAGACTAACTTATTTATCACAAGCAGAGTTTCAAGAGCCGGTGAACACTATTTACAAGTAGAAGTCTCAAGCTCAAGTATATTTCAAAGTTCTGCAACCAACATTTTCTCATCTTCTACAGTAGTATTTATAGAAGGAATGAGGAGGTGGGAGAGGACAAAAGATATCCCAGATAATTAATACAGATTAATGACTTATCAGCCTTTAAGGGGCTCGATGGAGAAGTTTACAGATGTTCTGTATGTATTAATGTTTTACATTTAAGATTTAAGCTCGGTGAGAGCTTTTATTGACTTTTGAGGCTCTGTGTCATGTTGTAGTAACTCTGCCGATATTTTGCATTAAGTTCCTTAGCAGAATTAACTATTCGGCTGCGCTGAGGCAAATATCTTCTTTTTGATCAATAAATTCGGCCTCTTTTTGAATGCTTTGAGGCAACAGGTGGCTTTGTGGTAGTTGAGAGGAATCAATTGGCCTCTGTTGTGGTGGTGGAGGCTTTTCTATCTGATAGATCTTTTGATTTTCTTTAATTATGTTTTAATTTGGATGATTAGGCTTTTGATAATCAATCTTAGCTGTAATCCCCAAACTGTGTTCCATCCTCTGTTTCTGCTGTGTTTAAGTCGTCGACACTGGTACTCTTCCGTTTTGATTTAATTCACTGTGTCTTGTTGATGTGCAGGTTCTACACAGGGCTCATATGGCATCAATGCCCATGAAGCATTGACGAGACGTGGAGTTTGAACCCTGCGAATGGTTTCCTTTTATGATTCAAAGGCATAAGGGATCGTCATCCCCAGTCTTTAGTTTTCTTTTAATGTAATGGAAAAACCATTCAATACCTGCAAAATACAAAAATAATTAAGAAATCCTACGTTGTGAGGTAAACTGCTTCAGAGGTTGTGGGGAAGGAGCAAGGCCATTGGATGGCAGCATCCAACTGTGGAGATCAGTTAGAGGAGGTAAAAAAGAGAGCAGAGGAAGCTTTTAAGTCAGATCCGTCGATCTGCAGAGATTCGATGGTCAGGATTTAATTGGGAGGAATATAATGCAAAGGGTCAGTTTACAGCAGAATTGCGGAAATATAAAGAAATAAGGTTAAAAACCTTAGGCGTAGGAAGAAATGGATTAAAAATCAAAAGGGGTTTTGGGAGGAACATGAGTTGTCGGATGAGATCGGCTCATAAGGATAAATGGCTGAGGAGGCGCACGATGAAACATAAAGGAAAGAGGGAAAGCAGTTTCGGGACTTAAAACCACGGGTTTCACGCGGAGAGAAGGCGGGTAGGAATTTTTTCCTTTTGGAACGCGATATGCATTCCCACCCGACACGTGGCATCAGAAAATCACCTATATCGCGTGCCCTTTAAGAAATTAACTTTCGCACTAAAATTTATGCGAAACTCCGTGTGCGCCGTCGAATCTGGGGTCTCAGATCTGATGGTAGAGAATGAGCGCAATAACAGATAGATGCACGTGCGGAAGCGAGGGGAGCGGTTTTATTATGGGCCGTTGGATGAGCAGAATCAACGACAGAGATTGCATCTGGGGAATGAATGAAATAATACAATGGTGGAGGAAGGGCTGATGAGGGCTGTTGATCTGCAGAGATCAACAGCCAGGATTTGTCGAAAAACATTATGAGTGGGGCTACATATTTTTAGACCAAAGTCGGGAAATGCGATCTGGACCGTCCGATCTGGACACGTGGACGACCCAGATGCAATCGGGCAGGGATAATTTTAGGGGCGAATTTTAGCCCAAAGGCGAATTTTAAGAGATTTTAAATTTTATTAGGGCGAATTTTTTATATAAAACCCATTTTATATAGTTTAATAAAGTTAGCCCAATAAATATTTTAAAAATAATTAATTATTAAATATTAGCCCACCAAAAAAAAGGGCGCATAAAACTGGAAACTTGAAATTCGCCCCCGGATTTTTTTTGTTGGAGCTGATTTCCATGGCATTCGCCTGGATTTACAGGGTCGGAGGGAGAGGTTAGACTGATTCGCCCCATCAGATTGCTGTTCTAAAGAATTCTGGAGTGATTTACTAAAAAAATTTGAATCTCAAAGAACAGAAACCTTAATTCTTTTACAGCAGAACCGTCAAAGAACAGAAACCTTAAATCTTTTACAGCAGAACCGGCATTTAGAAGAAGACAAATTCCTCTCAAAAATGAAACGCGAGATGTCAGTGATGACAGGCAAACCGGTATGTAGGTTCATCGAGGCTTGTGAAGTTCAGAGTTCTAGGTTTTCTTACTTTCTGAATTATCGGATTCCTTACATGTCTGAGCAGCTGAATTTGAAGGTTTCAACTGAAATACCTGAGAAGCCTAGCACTGCATGGAGGATTTCTGCTCTGATGCCAACGATGATTTAGCAAAGGCTCCTGATCTGGCTTCTAAGTTGACTGATGAATGCCGAAAAATAGATGAATCTCTCCAGGATGTCCATGCCAAGATTGCACACACAATTCTGGAATGGACTCATCGTTCTCAAAACATTGGAGATTTGCTTCGACAGCTCGCCCTGGAAATGCGCATCGATTTATCTCATACAATTTCAGGTAGAGTTCCACTCCCGCGCTCACCCCACTCCCCGAAACTCTTTAATAGTGTGTTTGTCTGTAGGGGCTGGGTTTTCTTCATCTGAAACAATTATTCATAGACTTTTTTCATGATATGAGGTGGGTACGTTTCCATCTTTTGTTACAGAGGGGAAGAGGTCCAAACCTTTTGGCAGAAACGAACAAACGCTGGTTGAAGAGCTGCCAGCACTTGCAAGAGAGGTAGCTCGAGTTGAGAAAGTTAGGATCTATGCAGGTTTGTATTCGGAGTCATTTCAAAATCTTTTGTTAATTCACTTATTGGCAACCATACAAGGAGATTGCATGATTAGTTACCGCAAATTTGTGTTTTCCTTACTGTTTCCCCTGTTTTCTCCAACGTTTTGGGGCTTACATTGCCACTTATTTGATCTTCTTGAGTGCCATTTCCCCACAAATTTCTGGTCCTTTTTATTATGGTGATTTTAAAGATGAGTTGTTGTAGAGACTACATTGAAGATGGAAGGTTTAGTTGGAGATCATGAGGATGCCGTCTCAGGTGCCATGGCTGAAAATTCTAGAAAGCAATCTGCTCGAAAAATTCTCAAAGATTTTGATTCTAAGGTGAGTGATGGTCTTAAAAGCTGCCTCATTTTGTTGGGGATTTTGCTGTAATGATTTTCCCCTTGAGACTGCGTGTGTTCTCCAGCTTCATTCCCTATTCTTCTTGTGTGTGCTGTTATGACATATGGAAAGGAGAGAACCAATGACTGGATTCTATTCATCAACAGATCAAAGCGCCAACTCTTAACTACCTTCTGAACTTGGGATCCATTGTTCAATTTCTTGATTGCATTTATAGCTAGCTGCGAGTTTCCATCCACTTGTAACTTGGTGTAACTCGCTTCACGCGCTAGGGATAACCCTCTTTCTATGGACTTAAATTTAGCCACACTATTGCTGTTGTGACTACAGTATCCATCAAAGAATTGAAGCGGACTACCCTGGTCATCCTGGAACAGGCCTCCATGCCCAACTAGTCCTGGGTTTCCTTTGCTTGCCCCTCCCTCCTATTTCCTTCTTGTTTCAAGGCCATGAATCGGTTTTCCTTCCTCTTCAATCACAAAGTCTGACCTTCCTTCCTTAATAATAACAACCTAAAGTTCCTCCATGTGTTCCTCTACTGTACGATTCTCCTGAAAAATAATACCAAATACCTCTCAATTACAATGTTTAATTCGAAGTTTTAATTTCTTTAATTTAAGCTAAAATATCTGTGTCGAAATCTCCACCACAATTTTGACAAAAAAAACATATTGATTTTGAAGCCAAAAATTTTCAAATTTGAATGGCCTATCCATTTTCAAATCAATTTTTATCCTAATACGTTAGTGATCAGACCCCAGGCTTGGAAAATGGCTACTTCCACAAATAGATCTTTAACCATCAATGATTCGGAGAGGAAAAAATGGTTTAACTGATAGGCTACTTGATGTTTTCCACCATGTATTTTTTTCCGTGTGTACAATCTATTGAATGTGTCCACATCGACCATCCTTGACTCCTGGATATGTTCCTGGAATAACAACGTCGCTGATTCCAACCTCTGGATCCCACCTTTATTTTCCTCCAGACTTTGGATCAAGTTGAAGTCTCCTATGAGGATCCAAAAATACCCATGAAGATGTTCCTAGATGTCCCACAATTATTTAAGAAAAACTTCTTTTCTCCTTGGGACCGAGGGCCCATAAATCACCGATATCCACAGTGCTTCCCCATAACCTAAGCATTGGAAAAGTCTAGTCAAGATATTAGAACCGGCAACTCAATCCTAGAATGAGATCCAACAAGATTCTTAGATCATCACGAGAACCCCAGAACTACCCCTTAAGTCCAGTGCCTGCTTTTTGGGAGTATTTCTCAAGTCGGAGGCTTATTTCTTAGTGCCAGCCATATGAATGTTCTGGCCTTACTTTCCATAGTGTTTTTCACCACTAGCACTGTTCAATCTATATCTCATTGTAAAACATTGCTTTGTAGCCTAGCCTGGCTGTATGTGCTCCTAGTGTGGGATTATTTGTCCATACTAATTGATCTGGTTCATTTTTAATCTTCACATGACTTCTAATTAATACCTCCAGGTACGCATTCCATTGGTCAACATTGTTCCCTTCCAGTCCGAATTAGTTGGCTCTTATCCATACCTGCTGTCATATGTTGGTGGTCACAGGAGCTGCCACTTGTGAGACTTTATACGTCTATGAGTTCCCACATCTGACCTAAGGATATGCACGGAATATTACTTGTTCCCCATTTCCAATTCTCTATGCTAGGTAGTTGCCTACAAGAGGGAAAGCTACCACTAGTGCCTTCCAGACAATAGAAACATTAGTAAAAGATTCGTTTGGATTCTTGAGGCTCTACATGTGCTTGGATATTGACCTGCTTTCACAGACTACTCATAAATTAATCTCCACATACTTCTTGCTGCAAGGGCTTTCCCAAAGTAATGTATATGTTATAATCCCTATTCTCCTTGCTCCTTTGGTTTTGCTATGTGAGTTCATTTAACGTGTGGTGTTCTATCCTTTTCTTTTTCGCTGGCCAATAGAAATCTAAATACTCTTTCCTGAAAATTTCAAGAACTTCTACTGGGATTTATGCCAAGGTATGCCAATATACTGGGATTGCTTCAAGCAACTAATTTTACTAATCTTTCTTCCTTTCATTCTTTTGAAAAGGGAAAATCTGTTGAAACATTCTTTCATGCCCCTCCCCTAACTCATTAAAGGCATGGTATGTTTTAGAATGTTCACCTCCGTCCCTGTTTCAATACTGTAGATATCAATTATCTCTTTCAGTCTTTTCACATCCCTATAGATCCATCATAACGCAATAACACATCATCAACTAACAATAAGCGGGTCAAATAAAAATTCCTGCCTTTTTTATCCCCTTGCTCCCATTCTTCTGGCTACTTGAATTGCTTTGCTTAATCCCTCACTGTCTCAGATGTCTTGTAGGTGTGAAGAACTTGGTGGCACAACCATTGAACATAACAGAGAAGGATGCGTAAGTAACACATCCCATTATCCAGTTAACCACCTGAAGGTTGTGTCTAACATGCATTAACATGAGTTTTCAATACGTCCAATTAGCTCTGTCGTACACCTCAAATAAATCCAATTTAATTATCATAGATTGTAAATCCTTGGTTCTGATAGATTGTAGGCCTTCCTATGCTACACTAATGGCATCATGGGTTTGTCTTTTATTTGTAGGTTTTAACTCTGTACAGTTAATTGCTGCAAACAGATTATTATCAAACAAAAAAGATGCAACCAAACACATACACATCAACACAAAGATTTTACTTGGAAATCCAAACTGGGAAAACCAGAATGATTTTTTAGTATGTTCATATTTATATATATATTGCGGCATCCATAAACTGCCAATCCATACACTGGATTAGGGAATTACAAAACCATGGGCTAAACCATCACGTGCCACAATGCCACTAAAAACAAAAAATGTGTGCTGAAAACCACCAAAAACGGTTGCAAAATAGAGCCATTTTTTTTTTCAATTTGTAATATCACATTAACACACACAATTTTACTTGGAAACCCAAACCGAGTAAACCATAAAGATTTATCATTATATTCATCTTTAAAGTATTACAACACACACACACACACACACACACACACACACACACACACACACACACACACACACACACATATATATATATATATATATATCCTGCGACATGCGTAGACTGCCAATCCATTTACTACCTTGGATTAGGTAATTACAAAACCATGGGCTAAACTATTTTTTCTTGAAACTCTGCAACTACTTAGATGAATTACTGAAAACAAGGCAACTAAAAACTGAAACCAAATTTACTTTCACCAAGATACAAAGTTTCTTAACAATTTATAAGTGTAGAAAATCCAAAAAATTCTAATCTGCTAACATGAGCTATCTGAAATATAATTTCTTCTTTATTTTAGTAAATTCCATGTAAAGAAAACTAAAAAATTTACCATATGGTTCTGAGATGCATCCTTAGTGAAATGATACACATGAATTAGCCGATCCTGGGGACCTATATTTTTCTCCTCTTCTGGAAATTGTTCAGAGATGTCATTATAAAGTAATCATCAAGAAATATCAAAATCATTAGAACAATGGAAATTCGGAATACCTCCTCTGCTCGCAAAGTCCAATATTGATCATTTATGTTCTCAATATTTTCATTCAAGGGGAAAATCTGCACACAGAAACAATTTAATGGCATTAACTAAGAATGTGAAGTGATATCCAGGTCACTAGATTTCACCATAGTGAAAAGATTATTTATGTTCTCAATCTTTTCATTCAAGGGGAAAATATGCATACAGAAACAATTTATTGGCATTAACTAAGAATGTGAAGTGATAGTCACGTCACTAGATTTCACCATAATGAAAAATCATAATGAGTATAACAAACCAGCAATTGACCAAGACTCCTAGAACAACCTTGTAAATTTACCTTGTAAATTTTGTGGTAGAAGACCTCAAGCAATCTAATATCCACATTTGGATTTGAAAGCTCAACCTATTTTAACAAGAATAATAATGAATGTCAAGCATTGTGAGCAGTATACCTTGGCATTTCACTGAACTTCCAAAATAAAACATTGGCATGTCACTGAACAAGCTCCCTTCTACGTAAGCAGACAAAATATTTCAGTGCAGAAAACAAACTAATGTATAAAGTAAATCCACAGAAATTGAAAATTGGTTGTATACCAAATCAAGTGAATTAACACAATTGTTTAGAAAGAATACCACATCTCCACATAATTTTGATGTTAAAAATTCAAATATTAAACTTGAAATTGATATTACGTGTTGACCAAGTTCAAGTATTAATATAAAATGACAATTCATGCACTACACGTACATCCTAGAATGTACAAAAGCAACGGGGAATTAAAAAGAAAAGGGAATGTAAACAACATTTTTCTTAAGTTCATTGATAACATCACCAATAGTACTCTGTTTGGGCAATCTAATGCTGTGCACATATACCTATTATAAAGCTAAAAAATCATCAATCACATAGCAAAAAATTGATGCTACGAGTATAGCATTCTACACGCAGCTCCTACACTGCACAATCAAACTAGTCCTAATATTTTGCCCACTTCATCTTTTTTTGAATGATGGAAAGCAACCTTCAAAGTTTTTAGCCCTTGCAGCTCTGGAAGAGGGATATCGAGAATTTCATAATACAAGATGTCAGAAGTCTGTCAAAAACAACCATCCATAACTCAGTACATTGATGAGTTGGCACATAATAGAGTTGTCACTTCCAGAAATCTGAAAATATACCCACAAATTTACTTCTTTTTTTGAATGATAAAAGCATGTGATGTGTACCTGATTATAATGTATTAGCATATCACTTAAGTGGTCTACTCCTCTGAATCTGATGGGTTGAGGCTTTGGTTGCTGTGAGTAGCAATTAGGTGCTGTGAGGCGGATTTTTGAGGGATCATCCAAGTCAAGTTGTTGTGCAACTCTCTACACAACATCGTCATAAGTGGAGAGTTTTGAGCTACAAGAGTTGCAAACCATGACTATAAATAACTTAATAAGCCATCATTTTCCCTTAACTTCTAAGATATAAATCAAAATAATTCCCTCCCTCTATAGAATTACAAATACCAAGGTTCCAATCACTTACAGTTCCAAACAAAAATCATCTTCCTTTGGCTTATCCAGGCGCCGAAAATGTACAATCTACAGAAAAAATTCACCACTAAAAATTTAATAATCTTCACTATTCACCCCACTTGGAAATGGAAGATACAGATGCAGCATAATTCATAAAGACAGAATTTTGGAGAAAAGAAATAACTAACAAATCCTACAGATTATTATTAGCCTTAGTCTCATTTCTATGCAGATACATATGCAGGGAAAAATATTAGCTTAACATACATTTTACAGGTTATTCTTCTAACACCTAACATTTTGATTTCTTGCAATAGAATGGTGCCTCTACATTGGGCATTTTCACAAAAATTATAAACAAACAAGAAAATCACACCAGGGCTATGTCTGTACATGCTACCACCTGAGAAGATAAAAACTCATAAATTATTTGGAGTTAAACAGTAAAACCTTATGCTTGATATGGGACGCAGGTGCAAGGGGGATCATTCTAGATCCTGAAGGAGATCAAGAACTTACCTATGCTTGGGGTCTGGGTTATGTTTCTAAGAATTAGCAGAAGCACTTTTGGTTTATCAAGGCCTTGTGTTGATCAAGGGGATAAAATCATAAATGTGCTACTGTGTTAGGGGATAGAGCTCCAAAACGATGTTTACCTTCCTAAACTCTTTCTCAGGTAGCTTTTCATTTTACCTCAAATGCATCAGGTGGTTGCAATGTGCGGGAGAGTTCCTGACCATGGTTTTATTGTTCAGCTGTGATATGTGGGTTGGTGAGTCTGGTTATTACCCTAGAACTGGAGCAGTTGGATTCTGAACATGGCCACAAACTTTGCTCCATAGGACATTTTCATGGGGGCTTTAATGGGGAGTCTTCCTGGATTCTGGATGTCAGTCTGTACAGAACACCTAGCCTTGGCTCTAACTGGTACATATGATGATTCTAGCCTTCATAAGGTTAGATTATCAGTGGAGGTTGCTTCAGTGGTGCATAATGTTCTTCATGAACCAACATCAAGGTGGTCAAATAATCACATCTTGGTCACTTTCACCTTGTGTTGCATGGTTACATCATAAGTATCCTCTGATGTGGTCACTTTCACCTTGTGCTGCATGGTTTCATTCATGTTCATGCAATTTTTCCATAGTTTTACCTAGGCAATTTGTTTTACCTAGGCAGGGAAGACTTGGGACAAATTGAAAGAAATTTCAAAGGGCCTAGCTCTGTGATAGCCTTTTCTTCTCTTTATATATACTCAATTCCAATTTTAGCAAAGTTGTGGGCCAACTTGATACTTGGAAGTTGTCGAAATACATATCATTCTCGAATAAATTCACCATAATTCTTTCTGCAACAATTAGAAAAATCATTAAGATGAACGGGGAATTACTTTTTGGGTCTAGGTGAAGAACAAGAGTTGCACATATTTGAGTTGAATTCCCTCAGTTATATGTTGAGGTTGTTTGTGTAAGGACTAAATTTACATTCATAGATATTTACCAGATTGAAGACTGAAGTGCATAGTTTCTACTGCTAAGTTCCCCTATGAAGGAATTGGATTGGAGCATTCTGACTTTTTAGAGCTGAGTTAAGAAGCAACTTTGTGATGACAATCCAAATATATCATGTCCCTTGAAACTTGTGCAGGAATTACCTAAACAATTTTTCATTGAACCCATACCTCTCAGTGAATAACTTAAAGAAATTAGAGCAGTTTTGCTTGTTCCAGAAAATAGTTATGAGTGTCCTCTTAATTTTGTAATAGGCGTGCCTATTGGAATTTGGTTGTTGATGGTTTTGGGAGACTCAGTACAATATAACCAAATAGATGTCAATGAATTTGAAGGAAATTGTGGAGTAAAATCTGGTTCAGTTACTTTGCCATTTAATGTTGTGAAAAAAGATTCATCATGTTTGTTAGAAGTTTCTGTTATGATGGAATGCCAATTTGAATTTGGGAGAGTTCTATTAAATAGATTTCAGGCTGGCTCAAAATGAGAACTTATTTGACTATCCCATGATGGGCTCCATTTTTCCCTTTAGTATTTGAGCCTGCTAGATCTTCTATCCATTGAAAAATTTTGCAAGTCTCTACATGCTGCAGTGAAAGATGATCCTCATCTATGGAAAACTATACATGTGGATGATCCTTCTTGGTTTAAACTAGCTCCTCCATATACCATTGTTGAATAAGGTATGCAGAGAAGAGGGTGAAGATAATATTGATTTTGATCGCAGACAATCAAGATTTCCTACACAGCTACCCCCCCACAAGTGATGGTACATATTCCTGTCTCTTATCATTTGTGCTACTCCTGACCATATCACTTTGCACAATACATAAATTTAATATAGGAAAGGTAACGGTTCTGGTGCAATATTGGTGCATGATTGTACTATTTTCGGCATATTTTATTGCATTATTTTGGTGCTACAATCAACGATTGTGTATCATGTATGGTAATGTGTTTGGCCTGAATGGTTGTGATTACAATTTGGTATCTTCGTATTTTTAAGTAAAAACAGGTCAAACATTTTGTTTGTTTTTATGAATTTATGTTTATTTTTGATCCAGTGGAGATGATTGGTGACTTGGATTCCTTTTAATCAATCTTCACCATGTGGCCTTACCTAGTGATATACAACTCATCTCTTGATGTTTTCTTCCCTTATAACCATGTCACATTATTCATACCACAACGAAAAGTACTGGTGTAATACTGATGGATGCTTGTACTGTTTTTGGCATTTTCGAGTGCTTCATTTGGTGCTACAAACAAGTTTGGATGTGTGTTACTTATTTTGGCACGACTTGTGAGTGTTTGAGATATTTTGTTTGGATTGAATACTTTGATTATAGTTCGATGCTTCTAGATATGGATTATTTTCAAGTATTGAATTTACTTCAACATCAATTTAGAAACTGATAGAACCCTGTTGTTTGTTGCTTCATTTTTATTTAACTATCTCTTGCAATATCTGGTAGATATTGATATCAATATCTGTTTATCTATTGCAGGTCAATGAGATTGATTCCAGTGTAGCTCTGAACATGTCTGGGTAGACTTTGGAAATGACAACTTTACCACTAGCAGTTGGGAACATAAAGTATTGGTTAGCAAAGATGGACAAATGAAGCTATCAACTAAAGTATTTTCTGCTTCAATCAACCAACGAAGTGAACATGCTGCAGGGAAGAGTGCTTGTATTTATTTGGTAGCAATTATTGCTGACTGGTTACAAAACAACTCCAATTCTATGCCAATAAAATCACAGTTTGACACATTGATATGTGGAGGATATCTGGAGTGGAGGAAGCTATGGGAACTAGAAGAATATAGAGAGAGGTTCCCTGATGGACACTTTGATTTGGAAACAATATTGCAGTCAAACACGTTTTATAACTAGCATTGAACCTGCACATATTTTTGAATTGTGGCAATTGTCTTAAGATTAGATTGGGATGCAGGGGCTCTGAATTGGTTTTGCTTGAAAATATTATTTCTTTTAACATTATTGATTATGCACACAAGTGTCAAGGCTCTTGTGTGATGTTCCAGTGATATTTCAGTATTGTTTGTAAAGACTCTGTTTTTCCTGTGAAAGTTGGCATCCCCTAAAAGTTAGACAAGAAGGTGGGTTGGAATTGTTGGCGGGCTCTGAGACTCGACAGTATCATAATAATACGAAATAGAAGTAGATGTTAGTAGAATAGTATTCTATAATGTGATATTTACATATTAATACTACTGTGTTGTTAAATAATAGACTTTATTAGACAATAATGTGGAAGTTAAATAAAATCTTTTTCAATGACAAACTGTTGAAATAATTATTTAGTCTAATATTCTACTTCATTTTTTGTGATCCTTCGAGTGGCAAGGCACCTTCTATTAAGAAAATTTGCCTCCGTGACATATCATGCTTGTAAGTTAATCATAAATTTGTAGATTGTTTTACTTACTTTTGATGATGGGTAGTTCCAATAAATGGAAATGTTTAGTTGGGTTCAGTGTTTATCATCTTTATATAGGATTGGCTTTTGATAATAGTGTTTTATGCCCTATATAGAAATTGTTCACTAGCATGGAAATGCTTAATGGAGAAGGCTTGGTGTTGTTCTTGTGAATGTGCATTGTAACTCTTTGTAAAAATATAAAATGTTTTAATTGTAATTTTCACTTCGTTGATCTATTTGCAGGGGCAGAGTGGTACCTGCAACTCTTGAGGTGCATGAGGATGAATGTGGAAGTGATGATGATGCTGGTCATCAAAGACCAGCACTGAAGAAGCGAAATAAGTGTCTCGTCTGAATTTCGCTGCCCTTTTGGGTGCTTTTTGTTGGAAACCATCTATGTTTCTATCTATGAACTGTAATTCATACGGTAAGCTAATCTTTAATTTAAGCAATCTGGAATATAAACTATATATACTCCTACAATCTAAAGATCATGGATAAATATTCAAAATTTCAAACTCATGAATTTCTTTTGGGAAAAAGGTTTTATAGATGCTTTTATTTGAGGCATACTTGTGTTAATTCAACATTCGGATTTCTTTGCAAAATTATTGTTTGTAAAATCTATGTATTTCTAACTATCTCTTCAGGTAAAATTTAGATATATTAAAGTTATAACATCTTATAGCTTAAGTTGCACTAATCTATCATAAAACACTGGTAAAAGACAATATCTTATGTCAAACTCAATGCCATTTATTGTGTACAACGGGATTGCCACATTCATGCTTTACCCAAATCTCGTTTGTTTTATATGCATTCTATATCATCGATCAAGGCATGAATGCTTATAATATATTGAGCCCTAGTTCTGAACTATCCTCTCTTCAATTTCTTTGTAAGGATTGAATACAATCTAATTGCATAAATTACAACTGGGGCAGAGTAATAAATCAATATTAAAATACACCATAAGCATTAATTTCTTCAAAGTATTATAAATGCATTTTAATATTACTTGATTTTCCATGCTTATATGGAACATTGTCGAGAGAAGGAACTATAACAACAATGGATTTGCATGAAAGCTTTATAATTTTTTCAAACGTGAAATTTGTGATGCATTACTAAGTTTCTTCATTATTTTATAGATCATTACACGTCAAACCGACTTTACTCCTTGACTGGCATTGCATTCAACATTGTGCACAAGTATTATTTACATGTATCAATCAAAAGTATGATTTTATCTATATTTGATAATGCAAGTTGAATACATCATACAATACATAGGAGTGCTATGGCTATGAAGTTCAATATGAAATAATCTATTGATTGCTACTATTACTATTATATATGGGGTGCTCTTCTAATGGCCATTTATTAGCTATGTGAAGAAGGCTTTGTGGAATTTGTATTTACTATAAAATTATGCATAGCTGAGTTGTGGAAAACTAAGTAGAATTTGGTAGGAAGTTTGGAGTATGTGTAATTCATAATGATCTTGTCTTCTCTTCATTGATGAATTTTCAATGTGTGAGTTTTGACCTAAGCCATTGCATTATCAATGTGTCAAGGCTCAAAACTCTACCTATATGTCAACTACTTATGATCATTCCTAGGAACATGAATCCTAATTTTTGTAGGTTTAAAATTTATCACAAGTTTTCTCTATTGTGGTCGAATTAGTGGAGGTTATCTCAAAATTTATTGAAGGTACCATGGATCTAAATTTCTTATGAACTTTCAAAACTATAACAAACTTTGGTGAAAATTGATCATCAATTCTCACTTGGTTAGGGTTATAGATGTTGATGAAAATTTTGTGTGCATGCATGAGAGTTGGGTGCAAATGCACAATGTTGTGTAGCATTAGTGTGATAAATATGGGATAGTGCAAAGCATAGTTGTGAATATTAGTGTAAGTTGACTCGTACCTAATCAACTCAGTTAAGTTGATTGTTGGTTGAACGGTTAATTGTTGGTTCAATGGACATAAGATCTTGTAGGCCCAAATACCAAACGGAAAAATGAAGCCCATCATGGGGTTCTCTTTGTAATTCTCCACCATTGATACCTTCCATGCTTCCTCAAACTCCTCTCCAACCTCCATATTAGTGCTAGTAGTAGCATGAGAAACAACACTACGCTTAGCAGAACTAGAACACATTTTCCAAAACTGCACGAGAACTACTTCCCTCATCAGTCACCATGTGCCATGCTTGGTATCGGTGGTTCACTTCCTTCAACTCCTGGTTCAACTACCATATCTTCATTAGAACCAACACCCCAAACTCCACTAGAAAAGGATTCACCATTTTGTACTAGTGATTCACCGTTTGTACTAGTGATTCGCCATGATTTCATAAGATAATATAATCTCGTGAGAGATTCGCCAAAAAATTATATATACATATTATATTATTGATAAAATCACCTTCCATTTTTCCTATGTATCATGGGGATTCGCCCATTTATTATATATATAAATTTAGGGGGGTTCTTAAAATTTTCCCTGCAATCGGGGCTCGGAAATTGGTGGGGCAAAGAACTTGGAGTGCGACGGGGCGATTGAGCTCTGGCTGTTGATCTGAGGATCAGATCAATGGTGGGGAGTGAATCATAGGATTTTGAAGCGGAGGCTAGGCTAATGATCAGAGCGAATGTGGGTCTTTGGATCTGGGATATGGCGGATAGATCCAACGACGAAAGATCTATCGGGGAATGCCAATCGGAGGGGACACAATAGTTAGCCTGATAGAACATGTGATACGATCATGGGCAACCCGTTTGATCGGCTCAGGATCAATGGTCAATATCGTTTTAAAACTCACACTGGCGAAAATCCTTTAAAACATAGGAAAACCCAAATTTAAATGAAAAACAAAGTTTTTATGGTGTCGGGTGAGTTTTATATATATATGAAGTGAATAGGAACCCGTCTGCAGGGCCTTTGGTCTATATGAAGGATAATAGGCCCAAGGCTTATGTATGAGGGCCAATCGGGATCGGGCCTTCGCGCTTTTCCATCTACCCATTCTAAATTCCTTCGATGCGATTAAGTGCTTCGAGACTTTTAACCTTTGGTCCCGGGCATAAGTTATATGAATAAAGCAGAGGGCAGAGTTTATGTAATGGGGCTCAATCGCATTGGAGAAATGATGCGGGTATTTCAATCTACCCATTTTTCATTAAAAAACATAATTCCGGCGCGTTTAGACCAAAATTTGGAAAAAGGGGTTTTTTGACTTTACAAAGGAAAATATCAATCGGTAATGGATTTTTACAATGTTTTAGCACCTGATTGAGGGCACAAGGGTTTTATGGGATAATAATATGATCGGGGGTTGTGAATCAAAAGGCTAATCGCATCAGAACTTTTAATTTAACCAAAATACTTGTGTGCTCGGATTTTTGCGATGCGATTAGCGCTTAAATGGTTTAGCGCCTGGCTCTAGCACCAGGGCATATGTGGGGAAGTGGTTTAAGACATAGCCCAAGGGGGCTTAAGTCTGTAATACAAAAAAGGTGTTTTTAATGAAATTTTTCGAAGTTTTCAATGGATTTGGGGGTTTCGGCAGAGTTCAAAAAGGAGTTTTAAACTCGGTAAAGGGGATTTTATGAAAGGGAAATGGGGAAAAATGAAAGATAGAGGACTTTCATGGGAATGGAAAGGGGTAAAAATGGAGTTTAGTTTTGAAGTGGAAGGAGGGGAACATGGTGTTTGAAGTAGTATTTTCTCTTATGGAATCAACAGAATTTTTGATTTCTAGATGGAAACAACAGTGAAGATTTGAACAAAGGGCCAAATGCATTCATGAGTCTTCAAGAGATAACACTTTTTTGCAATAAAATTTGTTCCTTGAAGGCTCCAAAAATGTTTTAGCCACCATTTGATATGAAATTTTTTATTGGTGGCTAACAGTGGCTCCACTTGGGGATGGTGCCTTCTTGAAGGCATCAAGAACTTCAGACCTGCATTCTCTGAGAGGATGATCAGTGCCTTGTCCATTGGGCTGCTTTTCTGTACTCGGATGATCTTCTTTGCTCTGAAAACATATTAGCATCCATAAAAACAATGGATATTTCATCAACAAGCTTTCTAACTACCCAATCCTACTGATCTAACATTTTTTATTCTTTAGAGTGCACTTGGATTTGCAAACTCTTTTCACAACATTTTATTCTTTCAAAAGCATAAAAACTAATCTAATTCTACTCCTTATTTCTCCATGGACTTAGATTAAATAATTGAGTCCATATGATTCTCTACCTAATCTACCAATTTGTTAGGATTAAATAGTCTAACAGATTTTTATTCTCTAATTTCTAAAACAGAAATTTAAAAGCATACAAGTTAGGATTGAACATTATAACTTGATGCTGATCTATGGTATAAAAAAAAAGCTGCACATAGATACTTATTTTGCAGAAAATTAAAAAAAAAATGGAAGGCTTAAGATTTGAAAGTTTCAAAGCGCTTCCTTCATATTTTTACAGCTCTGTTTTTACTTCTGGTTTGAGCTGTTCTTCTTTTATTAACTGGTTCAGATTTTGAGCTAATTAAAACCAGTTATTCCTCTGTTTTTGACTCATAAATTCAAACATATTTGAGTCATTCATATTCTGGAAACATTGGTTCAGATTTTGAGCATGTTTGAACCTTTAATTTGTAGCCTAATCTACCTACTGATAAGCCAAGATTAAACAGTTTGGCAAATCGAATTCACTATCCTATCAACAGTAAATTTAAAACTAATTTAGTCAAGATTAGGCTGTTTGACTAACTAGAAGTGTGTTTTTCAGGAGTTGCATTTAAGCTTGCACACTTTCAGATTTGTTTCTCTTTTTTGTTGGTATGGGGCTGTACCTATATTGTTCTTACAATCTGCCCTCTTTTCTTTCTTTCACTGTTTTTGTATTTTTGTATTTTCTAACTTTGAATGCAATGGTGGATGCAATATTTATCATGGAAAAAAGATAAAAAGGCTTTCAGAGCATGAAATGGATCAAGAGAAGTAATTTTTGAGCATCCTGCCATTGACAGGACCCCCAAACAATTCTGCTCCATTCAACTCTTGTAAGAAAAATGCGTTATTACCAGCAGTTAAATGAATAAGATAAGGGCCAAGCCATAAGTTGTCAAATTTTCCATGCTTGCCCTTGTCTTCTCTCCTTGAGTCCCACTTTAAAACTTTGTCCCCAATATTGAAATTGCTGGCCTTTTTTCTTCTGTCAAAAAGATTCTTAATGCTGTCCTGCTTCTGCAATGCTTTGTTATAAACCCCCTCTCTGGTTTGCTGAAGGTGAATAGTCTGATTTATCCGTCTGATCATGTCATTATTTTCAAACTGAACCTCTTGAATCAACTTCATAACTAGCACACCAAGGTTGGTAGGAAAAATTTCATCAGTGCCATACATAAGCTGGTAGGGTGACATACCAATAGATTTCTTCAAAGTCAATCTGTCAGCCCAAAGTGCATGCACAAGCTTTGTGTGCCAAGACTTTTTGTTGTCCTCCAACAACTTCTTGATTATGTTCACTAAACTCTTGTTTGAGGATTCTGCAAGTCCATTACCTTGAGGGTAATAGGCCGTGGAATGTCCCAAATTTATATGATATTTGTGACATAATTCAACCATCCTATTTGATCCAAATGCTGTTGCATTATTAGTGATGATCTTGGTAGAACAACCAAATCTAGAGAGAATATTATTCTCCATGAATTTTATGATAATAGAATCATTGGCTTGCCTACAAGGGATGGCTTATATCCATTTAGTGAAGTAGTCTGTGGCAATGAGAATCCATCTATGTTGAGCTGAAGATGATGGATGGATTTCACCTATGAAGTCAAGTCCCCACTGTTGAAAAGGGGCTTCAACAATGATTGGATGCAGAGGTAGAGGTAGCAGCTTCCTTTTGCCTTCAAAAAGTTGACATTTATGACAGGCAATTATCATCTTGTGTACATCAAGAAAAAGAGTAGGCCAATAGTAACTAGCCCTCAAGATTTTGTTGGCTGTTGTCTTCCAGTATAAGTGGCCTCCACACTCTCCTTCATGGAACTTGTGCTTAACCTTCTCTGCATCATACTCAGGCAAATATTTAAGAAATATACCACTTGCATTTTTCCAATAAAGACATCTATCTAAAATGAAATAGTTTACAACTCTCAATTTCAAAAACCTTGCCTTCGTTTTTGTCAAACCAGGAGGTGTATTCAAATTAAGAAAAATATAAAGAATGTAAACATACCAAGAGGAATTCATAAAATGGTCTTCAATAATGGGAGTTGAGATTTCCTCTTGTTCATCCAAAGCGTTAATCATATTAATATCAAGAACTTCAAAATTTTATTCAACCATCAATCTTGCTAGACCTTGGCCTTTGATGAGTTTAGTGGGTTTTATTTCTAGATCATATTCAAGAATAAAAACAATCCACTTACCTCTCTTACCATCTGGGTCCTGGGTTAGAATGTCTTTCACAATTGAATTTTGGACGAAGGCAATGATGTGTGAGTGTAAGATGTATACTCTGAAGTATTTTAAAGCCTTAACTAAAGAAAAATCTTGCTTCTCCATAATGTTATATTTCAGAGGGGCATCCCTCAAAGCCTTACTAAAGAATGCAATAGGCTGCTCTTGCCCTTGTGGGTTTTTCTGTAAAAGGACAACATCTATTGTATGTTCTGATGCAAATGAAAAAATATAAAAATCTTTTGAAAAATCAGGACTTATCAGAACCGGTGTTTTGGTTAAAGCTTGTTACCAGTTCAAAGGACTTCTTTGCTTCCAAGGTCCATTTTACCCCTTGCTCCTTTTTCAACATGTTTGTCATATTCCTAAGGAGCTTAGCCATGTTAGGGATGAAACTTCTCAAAAAGTTAATCTTTCCAATGAAATATTGCTACTCCTTGATATTTCGAGGATGAGAGATTTGCAATATGGCCTCAATCCTCTTTAGATCTATCTTAATACCCTCTTCTGAAATAATATGCCCAAGAAGTTTACCTTCTTGGAGACCGAAAAGTGTTTTCTTAGGGTTCAGAGATATACCAAACTTTCTGCATCTCTCAAAGACTGTTCTTAAATGTTTTAGGTGCTCTTCATCTATCTTTGAAAAAACAGTAACATCATCAAGGTATATAATGATGAAGTAGCCCAGTTCTTCGGAGAATGCTATGTCCATGGCTCTTTGGAAAGTTGCACCAGCATTCATTAGACCGAAGGGAATTTTCACATACATGAAAGTGCCCCATGGTGTAGTAAAGGCTGTCTTTAATTGATCATCAGGGTGAACTAAAATCTGATTGTAGCCTGAATAGCCATCAAGCAAAGAAATTCTTTTAGACCCCACCACCCTTTGTAAAATATGATCCATCTTAGGTAAAGGGTAGTTGTCTTTCAATGAAGCTTTGTTTAAGTCTCTAAAGTCTATACAAAGCCTGATATCTCCTGTTTTCTTCCTAGCAGACACCAAATTAGACACCCACTCAGAATATCTAATAGGGACAATAATACCAGCTTCATACATTTTCTTGATTTCCTTCTCAACCAAAGGCAACTGAACAGGGCTAATTCTGCGCAGCTTCTGTTTTAATGGTTTTTGGTTTTCCTTGAGAGGAATTCTGTGTTGTATTAATTTGTGTCATAGGATTTAAGATCTTCGTAACTCCATGCAAAAACATCAGAAAATTCTTTAAACAACTCTATGTATTTGAGTTTAATGTGAGATGGTAAAGTCTTAGATAGTTTAATAATCATTGGTTTTAGTTCACTGCCTATATTGCATTCCTCCACTTCAGTCTCTACAGGCTCCAGTTTTGGCTTCTTGGCCACATCGTTAAAATCGAACAACTCTTCTAAAGGGGCCAGACCCTTAGGAAAAATATGATCTTTGGACTGCAGGGTTTATAACTTCTCTGTTTCTAACTCTGCAATCATCTCTGTTTTGTTTTCAAGTTTGCTAGACAGTAGATTTATATCAACAAGCTCAGGGGACGGTTCTTCTTCACCAAGAAAATTTTCTTCACTGTCGCAGTCTGTATCATAATCTGAATCCGAACTATGTAGTTCGAATTCATTTCTGAATTGCATGAAGTCTTCTATTTGTTTGTCTCCGTCGAACACTTGCCAATATTTTTCGTTATCAGGAACGGCTGGTCTGAATTTTATTTGAGTTGTGAAGTCTTTGGTTTCATATGGCGTTAAGAATGTTCTAACTGCAAAGGATAAGCTACGAGCTGCGATATTTCTTTTTCTTGGGACAAAAATTATCTGGTACTCCTCAAAAGTTTTTAAAAGGTCCATGACATTGTTTCGATAGGCCATAAGTCTTAGGTAATTTGCGTTGCATTCCCCGTTGACTTGCCTAATGATTAACTCAGAATATCCATATGCTTTTATTCTCTTTGCTCCTAAATTTTTCAACAAACGCAAGCCTAAAAGTGGGGATTCATATTTCGCTATGTTATTTGAACACTGGAAGTTTAATCTATAGGAAATGTTTTCTATGTGGTTATTCTCAGTGTTGCAAATCCAGACACCTGCACCAGCATTAGTTCTGGTGCATGACCCATCAAAATTCATACTCCATAGAGGACTAGATTCGGTTTCATCTGTTTGGTGTTTTTCCTCTTCGACTAAAGTGCTTTCGGGTTGTTGTGGAATATTAGCACTTAGTTGTATTGGTTTCAACTCCTCAAGTTTTTCGCTGTGTTGAGGGTTGTTTTCTTGACTATCAAGGTTTAAAAGCAATGGATGCATGGTTTGTAGCTCAAGACCGGTGTTTGGTTTGCTAAAGTTTTCAAATAAAACAAACTGTTTTGACACTTCCGCTGTGTTTACCTCCTCCTCTCTATCGGCCATCAATTCTGTTAAAGTGACTTGTTCAGCAAAAGTTTCATCATTAAACAAGATAAAAGAATCAAGACCTGTATTTATAGAGTACAGAGGAGAGTTTTGTGGTCTGTCTTGGCTTGTAACTGTGTATTGCATATGGGACTCCCTGTAAAGTCTTCTTGTATGATTAAAAACAGGGATGGTCACATAGGTCATGTCCATCTGCATAGTTCCTTGTAACTTAGCCCCCCAAGATCTTGATAATAACATTCCATACTTTGGGAGGACATCAGCCACAACAATATCCATGACTAAGCATTTGGCTGGGATCTGGGCTAGGTTAACGCAAAGGTCTTTAATTAATCCTAAACATTTTACTCTGCTCGAGTCAAAGGAGTAAAGGTCTTTATAAGGTTTGGTGATTTCTAGACCCAGGCTCTCCATCACAGCTTTAGGCATTAAATTATGAGAAGCCCCGGAATCATGCATAGCGTTGTGCAAAATCTTGTCATGAACGTTTAAACTCACATAAAAGGGAGGAACAGGTCCCTCTTGATACTTACCTTCAATCTTTGGACCAAAAATAAGCTCTGGCTGGTCATCATTAAGATTGACTGTGTCATTATTTTCTTCAATGTTTAAAGCCTTCAAAATTTGGGTCCTATATACATTTTGGACAGCTAACTCAGTCAAGGGAACAAAGATTTTGACTTTGGAAATTTCCTGCTCTAGGCTGAAAGGGACTTGATTCTTTGAAATACTTGTTTCAGTCTTGTTAGCTGCTACTCTATCAGCAACATCAACTTGCTGATTTGTTCTATTTAAATTGGACAAAATGGTTTTAACAGGAGTACTAGCTGAAGTGTTAGTACTGCTAAGGTCTGCACTTTGTTTTGTAACGTTTTGAGTGCCTTTGTCTTTTCCTTTATCAAAATTTACAACTGTTGTTTTGTCCTTCTGTTTGACAACTTTAGGCTTGGTTGTAGTGCTGTTTTGTGAAGATTTGTCAGAGGGTTTGGTGTTGGGAGTTTGTTGAATGGTTTTACTTCTACGGTCATATCCTCTTTGAGACTCTATGATGACATTTTCCATGTCTTGATAATAATTTTCATCATCATCTCTTTTGTCATCATAAGGTGTGTAAAGGCCTTGTTTTCTATCATAATGAATCTCAAAGTCATCATTATCTACTCCCAGCATGTTGATATCATCTTCCTCTATTATTTCATCTATTTCCTCAACCTCACTCACATAGTTTTGATGAAAAGGAGGAGTGATCTATTGATCATCTTCCCTAGGTTTGTTTGGAGGTTGGTTCCTTCTGAAATTCTGATTTTGGTTCTGGTTTCTATTTTGAGGAGAAGTTTCGTTTTGACTTGCTTGTGCTCTCTCAAGGATGCTCATTTTCTTCATCATCTCTGCCATCATTTTTTCCATATTTGAGTTGGAAGTAGAAGGTGTGGATTCCTCTCTGAAGGACACTCTCTTCTCATTCTTCATTCTTGCTCTCTTCTCCATTAAGTTAACTTCCATAGCAAGAGCTCCTTTTTTCATATCTTCAAGAGTTGCAGGATCTCTCTCTCTCAACTGATAGGCCATCTCAGGGTCAAACCCTTCAGGAAACTTGTTTAGAGCTGAGCCTTGTGGACGTTTTAGATTTGGGGAAAGTGCATTATATACACTGCTAAATCTAGTGCAGTAAGCTTGTACACTTTCCCCAGTGTTTCTATGGAGGTTCTT
Source organism: Pinus albicaulis (assembly GCA_034641835.2). Classification (NCBI taxonomy): domain Eukaryota; kingdom Viridiplantae; phylum Streptophyta; class Pinopsida; order Pinales; family Pinaceae; genus Pinus; species Pinus albicaulis. Next base: position 220,379,636 of record CM076582.1, on the reverse strand, counting down.
GTAATCATAAAGGACTTGGAGAGGATTCTTCTTCACTTCCCATTTGTTTAAATAATGTCTGATGGAAGGCTTGGAGATCATTTATACTATGGGGGGTTAAGCCTTTAAACCATTTGCTTACTTCTCCCCCCAGACTCTGAGAAAATAATCTAAGCTTGACAGAATCATCATCAATTTCATTTCTGTCAAAGTAGTCATTCATCTTATCCACATGTTGTGACGCAGTAGTAGCATTACTAGCATCATATAATGGAATTTTGGACTGATAGTCCTATGGAAGATTGACTAATGGTATATGGAGGACTAAGGGAGCATACCATGTGGCCATGATATGTGGTGGAGGTGGATTTACAAAAGGCAAAGTGGGCTGAAGTAGAGTGGTTTGGACAATGGATGTTTGGTGAACAGATGTGGATGGACCAGGAATAAATTGCTGAGCTGATCTTGGATGAGAAACACCTAAATTGGAAAGGAAATGTGAATAAGGTGGTGTTGTTTCTCTATTACCAGGATGTTCACTTGTTTCAGGAGATGAAAGTGAAGACTCAGAATCTAGCTGAATTATATCATCAAATGACCTAGTTCTAAATGGATTTACTAAGTCAACTTGTGATTGTTGTAGAGCTGAAATATTTTCAGGAACTGAATTAGCTCTCAAGGGTGATATGAAAACCGTTGATAATTTAATCCTAGGAGACTCCCTAAGGATACTTTCCAGGTTATCAACTATCTCTGGTGGGTTCGGGTCAGGATAGGCTCTAGTATGAATCTTTCTAGGAGCCACTATGCTGTGTTTTTCAAACCCAAATAAACAAGAAAAGTTGAACCAGATATGACAGTCTTTAAGATGTTAACTAATCTGTTTCGACAAATTTAAATCCTATAGTCCTCTAACTGAGTTTGAATGATGTTATGATGGTAATGGTTCTTCCCAGTGGAGTCCTAAGGTCTATTGAGGATTGTGGAGTCACCAAGTGGAAGTTTTTAGCTCTTTCAGAGGTAAAAGGTTTTATGGTCCACCACCATGTTTATTTAATTCCAATCTGAAATATTTTTGGGTTTTCTGAGTTATTTTCAGTTGTGTGGTTTCTAAGATTGTCCTAAATCTATTTCAAAACTTAGCTACGGTTGTGAGACAAAGACAGTCTACTCTTATGGCTAAGCTAGCTGATTTTTCAAGGTTAGATAAAGTCTTATGAGAATCCTAGGGTTTACCTAGTTTGTCACTGATTCAAACAAGTTTCATCATGATTACCGTGTGTTTTTGGTGCTTGAAAGGCTGCTTTTTACTCACTAAACAATGTTTGTTGGCCAAATATGTTATGCCTAACGATTCAACCAACTAACAGAACAAATGTCATTTGACAAGAAAGGAATTTCTGATATCTTATGATTATTTGAAATGAAAATCACTTAGACTGTCCCCAGTGGAATCACCAGAAATGTTAGCTCCCTGTAATCAGCAATATTGGAAAAGTCCGACAGCAGGGAGAACACCGTTTCAACCACTTTGGGATTCTAGGATCTAGCCCTCCTGAATCCGAAGAGGGATCTCTCCAATAAGTGCAAAGATGGATTTATCTTTGAAGTTTTGGGTAATGATATTAGGCTAGTTATGAAGGCCGAGGGTTTTTGTTTGTTTTGGATGGTTGAGCATGATTATGGCTTGAGTGGAAAGTTCTAAATGGAAAGAGTTTCAAAGGTGAGAAGTTGCAAGTAAATAGAACAAGCTTTGGCCAAAAAGATGTATGATTGCAGGTTTTAGATCATTAGGCTATGGATTCATAATAGGGTTTAATTGAAACAACAAGAGGCAAGAGTGGTCCATGGGGAAAGTCATCTATGTCTTAGGATCTCTTTGAAGTTTGATTTATGGAATGAGATGATACAAAAAGAAGGGGAATTAAACAAATGAAGAACAAAGAGTAGCCCAGGATTTGGTAATTACTTTGAAACTAGCCAGCCTTTGACAAACACTTAAGAATAACATAAAAGCAATCCAATATCTGGTAAGTACTTCGAAACTAGCCAGCCTTTGATATACTTTCAATAGAAAAACATTTAAAAAACAAAGGGAAACACAAATGATAACAAAGAATGGTTTAAGATCTGGTAAGTACTTCAAAACTAGCCAGCTTTCAACACATTCCTAGGGAAACTTTCAGTCAATCTTTTGGGATAAAACTAGGACCAAGGCTCACCATATCTTCCTTAGTTCATCTCTACTTGACATGAAATGAAAATAACTTTCAAGAATAACAATTAGCTAAACAGAAGGACGAGGGAACGCCAACATTCCTACTGCTTGAACTGAATTAAATCATTCCTAAATAACACAAATTGGAAGAAAACATTAAGATAAAGCTTATCAGTCAGAGAAGGGTACTGGTATACAGTAAATCCTAACTCTATGCTTGCTGTTCTTTATCAGAGAAGATGAAAAAAGTGGAAACATAAATAAAATAACAATTTACAATAAGAAATAACATCACCGTCGACATAAACCAGGATCCCATAAATCAGCTTGTATTGATGCTTCAAACCAGTTACAACTTTAATTCCAGTGTTTCAGGTTAGCAATCATCTTCACTCCTCAGACTAACTTATCTATCACAAGCAGAGCTTCAAGAGCCAGTGAACACTATTTACAAATAGAAGTATCAAGCTCAAGTATATTTCAAAGTTCTGCAACCAAAATTTTCTCATCTTCTACAGTAGTATTTATAGAAGGAATGAGGAGGTGGGAGAGGACAAAAGATCTCCCAGATAATTAATACAGATTAATGACTTCTCTGACTTTGAGGGGCTCGATGGAGAAGTTTACAGATGTTCTGTATGTATTAATGTTTTACATTTAAGATTTAAGCTCGATGAGAGCTTTTATTGACTTTTGAGGCTCTGTGTCATGTTGTAGTAACTCTGCTGATATTTTGCATTAAGTTCCTTAGCAGAATTAACTATTCGGCTGCGCTGAGGCAAATATCTTCTTTTTGCTCAATAACTTTGGCCTCTGTTTGAATGCTTTGAGGCAACAAGTGGCTTTATGGTAACTGAGAGGAATCAATTGGCCTCTGTTGTGGCGGTGGAGGCTTTTCTGTTTGATAGATCTTTTGATTTTCTTTAATTATGTTTTAATTTGGATGATTAGGCTTTTGATAATCAATCTTAGCCATAATCCCCAAATTGTGTTCAATCCTCTGTTTCTGCTGTGTTTAAGTCATTGATACTGATACTCTTTTGTTTTGATTTAATTCATTGTGTCTTGTTGATGTGCAGGTTCTACACAGGGCTCATATGGCATCAATGCCCATGAAGCATTGACGAGACGTGGAGTTTGAACCCTGCGAATGGTTTCCTTTTATGATTCAAAGGCATAAGGGATCGTCATCCCTAGTCTTTAGTTTTCCTTTAATGTATTGGAAAAACTATTCAATACCTGCAAAATACAAAAATAATTAAGAAATCCTGCATTGTGAGGTAAACTGCTTCAGAGGTTGTGGGGAAGGAGCAAGGTCGTTGGATGGCAGAATCCAATGGTGGAGATCAGTTAGAGGAGGTCAAAAAGAGAGTAGAGGAAGCTTTTAAGTCGGATCCGTCGATTTGCAGAGATTCGATGGTCAAGATTTAACTGGGAGGAATATAATGCAAAGGGTCAGTTTACAGCGGAATGGCGAAAATATAATGAAATAAGGTTAAAAACCTTAGGCGGAGGAAGAAATGGATTAAAAATCAAAAGGGGTTTGGGAGGAACATGCGCTGTTGGATGAGATCGACTCATAAGGATCAACGGCTGAGGAGGCGCACAATGAAACATAAAGGAAAGAGGGAAAGCAGTTTCAGGACTTAAAACCACGGGTTTCGCGCGGAGAGAAGGCAGGTAGGCAGTTTTGCCTTTTGAAACGCGATATGCGTCGCCCCCCGACATGTGGCATCAAAAAACCACTTATATCGCGTGCCCTTTAAGAAATTAACTTCTACGTTGAAAGTTACGCGAAACTCCGTGTGCATCGTCGGATCTGGGGTCTCAGATCTAATGGTAGAGAATGAGAGCGATAACGGATAGATGCACGGGCGGAAGCAAGGGGAGCAGTTTTAGTATGGGCCGTTGGATGAGCAGAATCAATGGCAGAGATTGCATCTGGGGAATGAACGGAATAATACAATGGTGGAGGAAGGGCTGATGAGGGCCGTTGATCTGTAGAGATCGACGGCTAGGATTTGCCAAAAAACATTATGAGCGGGGCTACATATTTTTAGACCAAAGTCGGAAAATGCAAGCTGGACTGTCCGATCTGGACACGTGGATGGCCTAGATGCAATCGGGGCTTGGCAATCGGTGGGGAAAATAACTTGGAGTGCGACGGGGCGATTGAGTGATGGCTGTTGATCTAAGGATCAGATCAACGGTGGAGAGTGAATTAGAGGATTTTGAGGCAGAGGCTAGGCTAATGATCGGAGCGAATGTGGGCCGTTGGATTTGGGATATGGCGGATAGATCCAATGACGAAAGATCTATTGGGGAATGCCAATCGGAGGGGACACAAAAATTGGCCCGATAGAACATGCGATGCGATCATGCGCAGGCTGTTTGATCAGCTCAGGATCAACGGTCGATATCGTTTTAAAACTCACACCAGCAGAAACCCTTTAAAACATAGGAAAACCCAAATTTAAATGAAAAACAAAGGTTTTATGGTGTCGGGCAGGTTTTATATATATATGAAGTGAATAGGCACCCGTCTGCGGGGCCTTTGGTCTATATGAAGGATAATATACCTAGGGCTTATGTATGAGGGCCAATCGGGATCAGGCCTTTGGGCTTTTCAATCTACCCATTCTAAATTCCTCCGATGCGATTAAGCACTTCGAGACTTTTAACCTTTGGTCCCGGGCATAAGTTATATGAATAAAGTGGAGGGCAGAGTTTATGTAATGGGGCTCAATCACATTGGAGAAACGATGTGGGTCTTTCAATCTACCCATTTTTCATTAAAAAACATAACTCCGACACATTTAGACCAAACTTTGGAAAAAGGGTTTTTTTGACTTTACAAAGGAAAATATCAATCGGGAATGGATTTTTACAGTGTTTTAGCGCCCGCTTGTGGGCACAAGGGTTTTCTGGGATAATAATATGATCGGGGGTTGTGAATCAAAGGGCTAATCGCATGGGAATTTTTAATTTAACCAAAAGACTTGTGCGCTCGGATTTTTGCGATGCGATTAGCGCTTAAATGGTTTAGCGCCTGGTTCTAGAACTAAGGTATATGTGTGGAAGTGGTTTAAGGGTTAGCCCAAGTGGGCTTAAGTCTGTAATACAAAAAAGGTGTTTTTAATGAATTTTTTCGAAGTTTTCAATGGATTTGGGGATTTTGGCAGAGTTCAAAAAAGAGTTTTAAACTATGTAAAGGGGATTTTATGAAAGGGAAATGGGGAAAAATGAAAAATAGAGGAATTTCATGGGAATGGAAAGGGGTAAAAATGGAGGTTAGTTTTGAAGTGGAAGGAGGGGAACATGGTGTTGGCAGCAATATTTTCTCTTATGGAAGCAGCAGAATTTCTTATTTCAAGATGGAAACAACAGTGAAGATTTGAACAAAGGGCCAAATGCCTTCATGAGTCTTCAAGAGATAACACTTTTTTGCAATAAAATTTCTTCCTTGAAGGCTCCAAAAATGTTTTAGCCACCATTTCGTAGGACAAATTTTATTGGTGGCTAACAAATTCTTTCTTTGCTTCATGTGACTGGCGTTTGTGTTTAATTTTGGTAATTGATTTGTAGAAGCGATTCAGTATCTAGATTTAGTACATTGTTATATCAGATTGAATCCATTGATATACATATGTTTGTATAATTTCTACATGGTATCGGAACACAGGAAATCACTATAGTGGAGGAGAAGCTGAGTTTGTGACTGAATATAATTTGAATTTTCAGAAGATATTCTTGGTGATATAGGTGATTCAAGATCCAAATGGATTTCAATGGATTGATATTGGAGTATGCACTCGAGGGAAGCTCTAACTATATTTCTTGGAAAGACAGGATGGAGACAGTACCAGAGGACAATGGGTTGAAATAATTCATTGACAATGATGTTCCAAAACCCGCTGTAGCAAATGCTGCACATCTTGATGCCTGGAAAAATAAGGTTGCAAAGGTGAGGAGGATCTTATTGGAGGGAGTAAGAGACCACATTGTCTCAAGTCTCCATGGAAATGCAACACCATATGTAATGTGGAAAGCTTTGACAGATCTAATTTAGAGCAACAGTGATCATAGAAATTTGGCACTAAAGGATAATCTCAGGAAGATCAAAATGGCGAAAGGCGACTCCATGCCGAAATATTTAACAAAGTTTTTGCAATGTCAGGATGAGCTTGGGAGCGTCGACATTACTGTCACTAATGATGATTTGGTGTGCCTAGATCTTCTAGGACTTCCCAAGAGTTGGCATACTTATCAGGACTCTGTCAATGGAAGGGAAAAAATGTCAGATTGGGAACGACTTTGGTCGGACTTGGTGCAAGAAGAATTCAGGCGGAATACCAGAGATGGATCTTCATATAAGAATGAAGATGAAGAAGATTGTTCTTTGGCTGCCAAGGCGAAGAAGGGGAAAGGAAAGAAATTCCATTCCAAATCTGAGTCCGGTAAATATGGCAAGAAGCGCGACATGTCCAGAGTGAAATGTTTTCACTGTCACGAGCATGGAAATTATGCCACTAATTGTCCAAAAAAGAAGAAGAAAAAAAGGCTTCAGGATCTGTAGCTAGTGAGGTTTTAGCCTCAAAATTTGAGCTTGAATTATAGCTCATTACATGCATGGTGTCAAGTGTAATGGGATCGGTGTGGTACTTGGATAGTTGTGCTTCCTTTCACATGACGGGAGACAAAAAAAAATTTAGTAACTTGGAGGAGAAGGACCTCCAGATGCATATCGAAATGGGTGATGATGGGCGGTACAGTGTTACCGAGATTGGTACCATTACCTTCCAGAGATAGCCAGGTAAACCCTTTCAATTAAAATATGTGATGCATGTACCAGGCTTAAAGAAAAATTTAGTCCCAGTTGCAATGTTGGAGGATAGAGGCTATGATGTTGTTTTCAGTGAAGGAAAAGGTTTCATGCAACACAAAAAAATAGGACAAGGCAAGAAGATTGGGATTCGAGTTAGAAATCTCTATAAACTTGATGTATATATAAATATCCTTCTCAGAAGGAACAACCTCTTCTGCTCTCAATAAGTTGGGATCCCTCTTCTGCCCTGATGAAATAAATAAGTGCCTTTGCATAGTTCTATGAAAAAAATGAAAATAAATAAATAAATAAATAAAATATAGGGTGAAACAAGAGAAAGGCTTCCTGTGTAGGAAGGTGAAGCAAGAAACTCCGTCGGGGTACTGTTCAGGTTCGATGGCAACAGAGAAATGTTTGTGTTCATGAAGTGACTTCGCTGGGGTATTGTCCACGCTTGTTGGCATCGAAGGAACATCAGAGATGAAAACTAAGTCTCTCATATTTCTTTTACTTGTATACTTATATACTTCCCGTCCCCAATTGAAACAACTCAGTTTGACTTGGATTGGTTAAGTGTTCCATTGATGAAGAGAATGGTAGGGACTGTATCTTTAACTCAAGCTAAATAAAAAAGCTACGTTGATCAACAAACTGAACAATACTTCCTAAAGAGTTAGACCTGTTTTGCATAAGACAAGACCCATATATCGAGTTGGAGTTCCACCAGTCTGTCGCCAAGTTTTGTAGTTGCTACAACCACCCTCCAAATTTTTTCCTATGCTTTGATTTTGGAGCCTTCCCTTCTATCCACATGAGCTTATCTTTTACCGTAGTCAAATATTCATTATTTGATCAAGAAATTTTCTTTTCATCTGTTCTTGTGCTTTCTTATTTTCATACTTATATGATATTTTTGAGTAACAAGCTAACCTTCTTACTTGACCTTACAATAGTTATAGGATGGCCTTTGGAAACTATGCAATCTATGAGGGAAAGCCAGCCTTGATGATGGAAATTGTGCAATCCAGAATGGTAGCTCAGCCTTGAGCTTGAGAATTGTGCAGTCATGGATGGAATCCTAGCACTAAGCTCAGAAACTGCGTAATGCACTGAGCTAGGAAGTTGCATAGTCCCCTAAAATTGCACAATCTTCCTTGACAGTGTGCATGGAAAGTTTACTAGAAAAAAAGAAGTAAAAATCATCCCTAGAAAAAAAGATTCATTATTAGTTTCTATTTTTAGAACTTACTGCCAAGGTTGCTCTTTCCTTGATTTTAGGCATGCACGTCATAAACCCTAATTCACTCAAACTTATTTAATTTACGCCTCTAGATCTCATTTGTACATTTCATCTTGGAGATCTAGCATTCCAAATGAAATTAAGGAACCTTCGATGGAGTTTGCGTTACTTATCCGAGTGAGTTTTTCTTTTGTCGTCTTTTGTCACTTTTTCTGTCGTTTTTTCTCGTTTCAATTATGTAAGTGTTGTTTTTATTGTTTATCTCCATGGTTGTTGGCGTTTTAAATTATATTAGCTTGTAGAAGTGTTTCTTCAGTTTTTCATTTGACTTTCTATTGAGGCCTCGAAATTCGCTGCCACAACATGGGGACAAACCACCCGGTCTACACCTTAAAACAACTCCTTTTCCGTTTGGTGTAGTGGCTGCGACTGGGGGTAATGGGACCAGTTTCCAAATAAGGAATGATTTTGGAGTGTGTTTTGATTATACAACATGAAAATGGAAAATTATTCTAATCTATCACATGTATCTATTTAATACTATCTATTCTACTATATACTCGGGGTGTTTCTTCCTTTATGCGATCTTAAAAGATATCCCTCAACTATTAGTAATGTAGATTATTTAACAGTTGAAAGAGATGAAAATTATGAAAGATGATTCTTCTAACAAAATAGTTTGATTAGAAGAATTATGAAAAATATATCGCATTCATATGTGTTATTATATATCAGATAAGAAATCACAGAAAAATATTAGTACAGAAGTGCATTTAACATTCATCTATAATGAAGTCTTAAATATATAATGCAATAAAGAGATGACTGTCAATCTAGAAAGTAAGAATTAATACAAGTGAATAGAATTACCATATGTACGAAGTTCTACTCATGTAAACTGACAATATATATCTTATCCTCTTCACTTTAAATCAATTTAAAGAGTACAGTAGTGCAAAATCAGTTAAGCAGCTTCAAATGTCAAAAGATAATAGACTGTGTTCCATTAATTCATAATAGCATTTAAAAACTTACAAAAGTGAATTCTTTGAGAATGTTTTTGAAAAATTTCTGGACCCTTCTCTAAATGCATGAGAGGGGTTTAAATACTAAACTAAATATGTTTTAAAAATAGATTATTACATAAAAATAGAGGAGGTTTCAAACAACCATCCTCGTAAGAAAAACTTTAACTATAAAATAAAGTAACAATATGACTATGAATTTTGATCTTTCATTTGGATTTGATCCTGAAGTTGAAAAATATCTAGCATGGGCTTGAGCTGAGCTGGCTGCAAAATCCTTGATCTGACCTGTCCCTTGAATATCACATTTGAGGGTGCTGGTTGCGATCTTTTTGTTGAATCTATTAAATACTGCAGGGTCTGGTACTGATTATAAGGTTTGATCAGAAAATTCCAATAATTTTCTAGATCAAATTGATTTACTTTTGCAATCGTTTCATCCTGCGTTTCTGCCTTTCATTGCCACATTGTTTCCAGCTGTTTGACTTCTGAGAGCACTCAGATGTGCACTCTTTGATAAGTTCTGCTTTCATAAGATGTTCACACACAAATTCAGTAATTTCCTTTGATAATCTTGATGCGTTTGCTACTGCTTTCTCTGCCTTCTTCTCAGTGACTTGTACTTGAAGCTGAAAATTAAGACTTTAAAAATTCTTTTGAAATTGGTACATCTTCAATTCCATTTGCTCGTTGGAGTTAGATTTTTCTTGCTATAACAACCTCTCTAATTCTTGTATTCTATATCCTTTTTACTTCAGTAACATTTTAACCTTAGTGGCTTTATCAATAGTGGAAGTAGCATATGCCCTGCAAACTATGATAGTTTGGTTAAACGTTCAGTTGGATCAACTAGAGGATCCTTCCACAAAACAATTATTCTCCTTTTTCTTCTCTTTACTACAAATTTATGACTTGGGCTGTAGAAGACATACAACGAAGGGATTTCCTCAATTTGTAACACTATTTGTTCTGTAGGATAAGCCAGAATAATCTCTTGATCATGAGTTTCCGAAACTTGTTGTAGTGGAGTAACAATTTCCACTAACCTTTGAGAATGTTCTGGCGTATGAAAACTAGTAGCTTGATCAGTATTGGGATTTGTTTTTAGGAGTATTTATTGCTTTAGAAAACTCATCCCATTCACTATTCAAATTCTTTGTTTGAGATTTTCTTGACTGATCAAGTGTATCTTGATCGTGCTGAACTTCTTGAGAAGTTGACTCTGCTCCATTGCTTCCTCTTTTCTCCTGCATCTCAATCTCTTGGATTACTTGATCAATTATCTTTTCTGGGTTTTCCTTTCTATTTTTGGATTCATTTTTAGAATGATCCGAATCACGAGATTGATGCTATGATTATTCTGACTCATCTTCAGACATGTATTTCACTTCATTATCAAAGATAATACTTGGATTAGGTTCGTTGACATCTTAAATAGCCAATAAATCCAGAGGAATCTTTTCCAATCTCTTACATCTATATGCTTGGAAGGCTTCCATGTCATCTTGATAGAGTTGATTGGATGCAAACTTAAGTACATCTGAAAAATTTTCAATGCCTTGAAAGAAATCATCAAATATATCTATATCTTTCACAAAAAGTTTTATTTTGATCTTTGTGATGTAGTTTTTAATCACATCATTCAGATCATATGGCCGTCTTGGCATTACAACCAAATTCAATAGATTAACCTTTGAAAATTCCTTGTAGGCATGACCAATATCAAAAAGTGAAAAAGTACCGCACCGTAAAGAGAAATTAGGCCAAACGGCCTTCTTAGCATCTTTAAGCTGTTTTGAAATACCATTTACAACAAGCTGGTAGGCTATATCTCGTGCAAATAATTTGTCATGAACATCATATGGAAAGACGTGAGGAGAAGCATAAATCCCAAATACTCTGATATATGTGAAACTTTCCTCTGCAAACCATCTAGCAATGGGTAGAATGTCTGTACTGGCTTCTTTGGAAACCCTAGGGGCTTTCTCATTGAATATAATCTGGTGCATAAGCAACATGCCTCTATGGAAAATTTTGTAAAAATGCAAATGGTAGTCAGATTCCAAGAGGGTTCTGTGGTAAATGTGGATTGGATTAGGGTCTTGGGTCATCCATTTCCATCCCATGGTAGGAAAACTTGAAGAAAAACAAATTGCATCCATGACATAGGCACTCATATAAAAGGGGGGTATTTCTCTAGATGAAACACTTCTTTTATTCCTATACTCCATGATGTGTTTGGCTAAATTATCAGAGAGGACATTTTCCCAATTCAGAATTACAGAATTGACGATTGCATCAATTAATGGGACCCAATATACAGAAAAAAATAGTGGTGTTTGGTTTTGCATATAATCTAGACAACATACCGACAACATAACAGTAAGGGGAAGGAATTTGAACTATTGGGTACATATCGAGTTTATATCATTTAAGATTTCCCTGGTCTTCCTTCCATTCCTTTATGAATTTCATCAGGTCAAGATGTTTTACTCTAAATCTTTGAAGAAAATCTTTGTCATAGTTCTACTGTGGGATGGGTAAGTGGTACATTATCCTTAAATATTCTACCCTGAATGACCCAATATTCTCGCCTTTTGAATCTTTGAATGTTCTGTCTTCTATGTTCAAGTGGTCAATTACCCACTTAACCATATCTGTATAAGGGATAATCTTTGGCCTTGTTGCTACCTTATGGATGAATGAGCATGCAACGTCGAAGTAGGTCGGGATTGAAGAAACCGATGTGCCTGTTGTAGCAACTTTGACTATTACCCTTGGATTTTCATCCTCTAAAAGCTTATACATTGCCTCCCATGAAGAACTTCCAGAATCCTTGTTGCAGGTGGTGTCTGAGAATAGGGGAGACATATCTGAGTCTTCAATACATGATGCTTGGGAAATTTCTTTTCCTTTCTTGTTCATTTCTATTTTCCTCACTTCGTTAAGTGGTTTCCTGATTTCAAGCAAACATATAAAACATTAAAAATATAGAGAACATAGAGGAAGATAGAATTAAAACAAATACGACATTCAATCACTGCAACACATGCTCGAAGTATACATGATTCTATCAAAACCTTACTTATATTAAATGCAGTTAATCATTGATAATATTTTTAAATAAAATCTCTTACACCTTCACGTGAAATGTCTATTGATCAATTTAAGACGTTGGATCTCATATTCAGTTTGATATGACATGAATCATTTCGCATGCTTGAGTAATTAACTACGATTCATCACACATCACAATTTATAACTATTACCATTTATGATGTTACCCATATATCCTGCGAAATGCGATTTGTGCAAATCATACATCGAAACTTTTATGCAGTAAATGAGTTTGCTTTTAGTTATGTCTAGTGAAATGCGAAGTGCGTATTTAAGAATTCAAGCGGATGCGCTTTATCGAAATTTGAAATTTTATGTTTATTTCTTTATTGGCTCATCGAGTCCGCGTAATTGAAACTTTCACCGAATTGCATATAAGTTCGATCATTTAAACGAGGTGCGATGCGATTTTGGTTTATAACGGTGATTAGAGCGTTTGCAATAAGACTTTGATATGGATTTGGAAAGAGCTTAGCGCATATCGCAGCCCGCATGAATTAGCGGATTTTAAGTCATTTAAGTTTGTAAGCTATGCAAGTTGCAATGCGCTCTAAGGAATAAAAGCGGAAAAGAAAAATAAACATTATTTCCTAAATTTTTTTGACTTAAATTTAAATAAAATGAATCTCCTATTTATTTCTAAAGGGCCCCCATTTAGTAAAACTAAATGGGGGGTGTTGTATAGCACAATAATTGGCGATTCACTTGGGAGAACCAGCTATCTCTGACTATTTTTTTTTTTGAAATAAAAATAGTTGCAGGAATGAATTTCAAACAAATAATATCTCACTAAGTAACAAAATGTCTCTTAATTAAAATTCATAAGAATTCCTCTTTTAAGAATAAAAGTATGAAAATATCTATCAGTCTTTACTCAGTTCAAAAAGATAAAGCAGGTGGCTCCTCTAGATTAGCTTTATAAGTATTGAATCTTTTATCACAGGTAAAGCCTCTAATACAATATGCAATTTAAGCTCTTGGCAGGGTTACCTTTTACCCATCAATGATTCATTGTCCCATCCAGTCTTTCATACAATTCCCAAAAATAAATTCTAACTTTATACAATTTATCTTTTTTGAAAATTTTTCGTTTTGTATCATATTTTTATTTACTTAAAAGCCATTGTCTTGGCTTGGTAACCAAATAATGACAATTTGATTCACTAGTTGTAATTAAACTGATCAAGCTGGCTCTTGATGATACCCCTTGTCCTCTTGAAATAATCTCAAGTCAATACCCTTTTTTTGGTAGGCAGTATTGGTAATGTTAGTTCAACTATTTCCCTATGAACACGGTAAACAAGCTTGTGATGAGACTTATTAGCTTTTAAGCTTTTCAAGTATAATATTTTTTTAATTTCATTAAAAAATTGATAAGTTTTCTCAGATGGGGTGAATCATTGGTCCTTTTGAGGATTATGGATGATAATTTTGAGTTTTAGATTGCTTCTCTGTAAAAGAGTATTTACTATGTTAAGGATTATTTTCTGGACTGATAACAAAATAGTCATGCTTTATAAAGATGAGAGTTCATCAAAGAATAAATAACTTTAGTGAAATTTCATCTTTCAGTGAAAATAAAATCTATTTGTCTTTCAAATCTTTCGATTATTTCCTTAACATTTCTTATTTCTATAAGCGATAAATAAAAAAAGATCATGTGAGATGTTTATTTGAAAAGCCAAATATTTATACTAAGCAACTTTTATTTTCCTAATAGAAAAGAAAAAGACACTAGTATATAGGAATAGAAGGGGTTACCTTCTATGAAAATTATTTCTTCAAAATTTTCCCATTAATAGGAAAATAATCTCTTTTGCCATATAGATCTTGCAATAAGAATGTCGATGGGCCTATTTCTTCAATTATTTGAAATGGACCTAACCAGAGTTTTTGAAACTTTGTGTGTTTATATTTTTCCTCATGCATTTTGTCCCATTTCAATACTATATCACCAATTTGGAAGTTTTTGGGAGTAACAGAAGTTGAATCAAATGAAGCTTTTACTATCTGTTGATGATGTGCATGAGTATGCTTAGATTTTTCTCTTTCTTCTTCTAGCTTAAGAATTTGAAATTGTCTTAGTTGTAATGAAGAAGAAGGAGATTCATCAATGAATTGAACTAAGGCAAGAGAGGGAATACCTACATTCATAGGAAGCACAACTTCTGTTCCATAGACGAGATTGAATGGAGAAGTGCCAATAGAAGCTTTCCGAGTTATTCAGTCTGCCCAAAGAGAGGATATTAATGACTTATGTCAATTTCATTGGTTTTGATCAACAGTTCTTTTGATTAGTCTAATCAAGTTTTGTTCGTGGATTCTGCTAAACCATTTCCTTGTGGGTAATAATTTGTAGAATACTTAAGTTTAAAACCTATTTTGGTTGAAAATTCCATCATAGTAGTTCCTGAGAAGTAATATGCGTTATCAAACATTAAAGAAGTAGGTAAACCAAACCTAGTTATGATATATTGGTATGATATATTGGTCGATGAAATCAATGACATTCTTAGAATTGGCTACCTTCAATGGAATTTCTTCCACCCATTTAGTAAAGTAATTTGTAGCTGTGAGAATATATCTATGCTGTTTGGAAGAGTTAGGAACAATCTCACCGATTATATCTAATCCCCACTGTTTAAATGGTTGTTTGATATTAATTGGTTGTAATTTGAAGGTTGGATTCCTTTGTCTTCCAGATGCACTTTGACACACTTTTCATTTTCTTGCATATTCGTGAGCATCTTTGAAAAGTGTAGGCCAATAGTAACCTGCATGCAGGATTTTGTGTGCTGTCATATTTCCTCCAAAATTTCCTCCAGCTAGTCCATCATGGAGTTCCTGCAAGACTCTTTCTGCTTCAGATTTTTCTAAGCATCTTAATAGTATAGAATCAAAATTTCTCATAAACAATACGTCATTGATTGATTCATATTGCTTGGCCTTTAATCTCAAAGCACGTTTCGTTTTGTAACTAAGTTGGGTCGAAGCATATCCATTTTTCAAATAGAATATGAGATCAACGTATTAAGATTATGCATCGTTGAGGCTTACCTCTAATATTTGCACATTGTTACCTGAATCTTCTTATGATGATAGATGGGATGATCCTGTAAGCGTTTTGCAAAAACCTTGACCTTTAACAATTTTAGAGGGTCTAATTTCTACATCATATTCTTGTAAAGTAGTAACCCAATTAGCTCTTTTCTCTCCTAATTCTCTTTGCATTAATAGTTGTCTCACTGCAGAGAATGAAACTATGATTTTGGTGTGAGTTTTTAGGAGAAATGGCATGAAATGTTTTATAGCCTTAAAGACATCAAATGCTTGTTTCTCGACATATGAATAATTTAGTTATGCACCCTGCAAATTGGAACTAAAAAATGATATTGGTGCTTCAATTTGTTGGTCATTAAGTCTTGTTAAAACAAAATCATATGATGTACCTGTTGAAAGAGTATATAATGTAAAAGAATAAAGAAAATTGGGGATAGTAAGGAATGAAGCATTGACAATATATTGTTTAATCAAATAAAATAATTCTCTTTCATTATGTCCCCATTTAAAGATTTAATTTTTCTTAATCATGTTCTGTAATGGTAAAACTATTTGTGAAAAATCAGGGACAAACCTTTAAAAAAAATTAATTTGCCCAAGAAACAACTGCATAGCTTTCTTGTTATGAGGGAAATGAATTCATTTAATCTCTTCAATTCTTTCAGGATCAATATAGATACCTCTTTTTGACACAATGAATCCTAAAAGTTTTCCTTCATCTAATGAAAAAAATGATTTCTTTGGGTTTAATGAGATTCCATACCTTTTACATCGCTCGAAGACTTGCTTTAGGTCATTCACATGATTGGTTACTTGTTTAGAAAATACTGTAATGTCATTTAAATAAATAACCACTGATTTATTTATGAGCCCCCTAAAAGTTGTGTCCATATCTCTCTGAAAAGTGGCACCTGCATTAATTAATCCAAATGGAATCTTTTGATAGGCGTAATTGGGCCCACTTAGTCCCGAATGTAGCCTTTAATCTATCATATCGATGTACGAGAATTTGGTTATATCCTGAGAATCCATCTAGAAAGGAGATAAGTTTAGAACCAACTACTATTTGCAGTACTTGTTCCATGGTTGGTAATTGAAAATTTTCCTTTTGACATGCTTTGTTTAAATTCCTAAAATCAATACAAATTCTAATATCACCATTTTTCTTCCTTGCAGATACCAAATTTGAAACCCATTTAGAATGCCTAACTTGAAAGATGATCTTTTCTTTGACGAGATTGTTTAGTTATGTTTTGATTTGATTTTCGAGATTCGGGTGAATCTTCCTCAATTTTTGCTGTATAGGTTTCTCATTTGAAATCATAGGAATTGTGTGTTGAATCACTTAAGTATCATATGTTTTGAGATCAGTATAATCCCAAGCAAAAAAACTTTTGTATATTCTAAACATTTAATAAATGATAATATTTCTTCGGAAGATAGAACAAGACCTAGATTGATATTTTGAGGTTTTTCGTCAGTTTCTAGATTTACTAACTCAAATCTTAAGGTAGAGCTTTGAGTTTTTGAGTTAGTAACTCTTTTAAACCTATATTTTAGATCATATAGGTCTTCTAACTTGAAAACAAAATTAGGAATTGGATTCTTGTTTTTTTCTTCCTTAATCTGAATGTCATGTTCATTTTCATCCAAAAATTTCATGTGCAGAGTGCATGGATGCATGTGTCAGCAACATAGTGGTTCCTGAAGACACGTGCAGTAGCTAAGAAGAAGTCTGAAACCTTTGATGACAAATGCATTATACTGATTCAGTTTTTTGGATGCTATTCAATTTCATAAGTGTTGCATGCAAAGGTTGCATGGCGCATGCATGGAGTTGCATGTCACATGCATGGACATTCCTTTCTTGTTGAGAGGGAGTGTTGAAGTTTGCAACAAGAAACAATGAAATTGGCGTCCGGAAAGAACATCCTTGATCCCAATGAAAATTAAGCACCTACACTAGGTGGGGCCCACACATGCTATTTTTAGGTGGATGTCTATTTATAGATGCATGAGAAAATTCTATTTATAGATGAATGTCTATGTATAGATGTATGTGAAAGTTCTATTTATATATTGCATGTCTATTTATAGATGCATGTCGACTATTATTATCCCTTAATATTAGTTGGAAAATAAACAATAATTTATTCTCAATGAGCACTTGGAAATAGTTAACTGAAGTGGAAAATCAGTTAGCTAAAGGAATTTCGAGTTAAGAGGTTGGTTGGTGGGACATGTAGGTTGACTTGAGTTGTAACAGGGTGATTTTAATTGTAATAAAGTTGGAAGTGCAGTGGTGCATTAGTTAATGCAAGTTGTAAATCAGTTTAACTCAGTTAAGTGAGTTAGAGTCAATTGTTCTAGTTGTAACTGCAGATGCACTAGTGAGAGATCAAGTGAATTAAATGTTAATTAATTCACATTTAGTGATCTCACATGAAACTGATTTTTTTACTATTATTAACTGCATGCATGTCAGTTCCAGTGGAGACCCAGTTGAGATCTAGGTGAAAGGGAAGTGTAACTATCATTTGTGATATTAGACAGCTACCCAGGTGTAGTTATCACACCATAGGATGCCCATGATACTCAACACAGTTTACGAAGGCTGAAATTATTTGTGATTAAGGATTTCATTCAACAGGAATTGCATGAGCAAGGCAAGCTGTTTGGAGACAGTAAATTGGCTAAGGAACTTGCCAATTTTTGTATGACAGTGTGAGACAATTAGCTCATGTACTAAGAGCTCTTGGATTGGAGATTTTTATGTAATTGTTTCATGATTCCTTGTGGAATATACAATATATGATAGAGGGGTTTTTAGCAGTAAGCTTTCCCCGGGAATATCTGGTGTTGTGGTTTTGATCTATTCTTATTTTCTTCATGTGATTGGAAATTGTGTTGTTTTTAATTCCGCAAAATATTTGTAGAAGCGATTCAATATTTAACTTTAATACATTGTTATATCGGGTGAATCCAAGATATACATGCATGTTGTATAATTTCTACATGGTATCAGAGCTGTGTTATAATTTCTACAAGCAATTTATTAAAACTTGAATTAAAATGTTTGATTTTCTCCCCCGATTTAGCCTTTAGATTTGATAAATCATTGATAAGCGTAGCTGTGGTTATATCATCCCAAAAATTAGCTAGAAATTGGTCTTTGAACATGTTCCAACAAGTTTTAGAGCTGGTAGGAAGTGAAAACTACCAAGATCCTACAGATCTCGTGAGGGTGTATGGAAATAATCGTACAACACAATCCTCTTCAACTACTCCCTTTAGATTGATAGCTAGCATATAATTATGAATGTGTTCTTTTTCCGGAAGACCATCATTAGGATTAAACTTAGGTAACCATATTTCAGGTGATTTTTGTAGAGCATGAAGAGGAGCATGCATATTTACAGCCCCTGGATTATTCCATGGGTGTACATTTGGTCGAGGTACTTGGCCTGCCATTGGACCTTGGGTGGATGTGATGGATTGAGTTTGAGTTGAAGAAGAGGCAGGTTGAGTGCTAGAACTAGTCGAAGGAATAGTAGTCTGAGTACTTGAACTAGTTAAAGTAACATTGATTGTTGGAATGGAAGTATTGGAAATGAGTGAAGGTAATGGAGATGAATGAGATAAGATCTCGCTGGTGAGAAACTCTGATTGAGTCCTCTTTATTCTCTTTCGAGTAATATCAATGGGAAATTCAAAAGGAAGAATTCATGTCTTTTGAATTTCTGACTGAGTTAATATTCTTCGAGGTTGTAAAGAAGGCGAAATACTAATCTCAGATGTTCGAGAAGTTTCAGGTTTTTCAGCAGAAATGGATACTCTCTCTAACAATTCTATCAAAGACTGAACTTTAGGGGAATTTTGATAAGACTTAGGAGACAATATGGGTTGATTATCACTAGGAGATTTAGGAGAAGGATGATCAACTTCAGGTTTTAAAGATGAGTATCTATATAATTTTCTGGAAGTTGATGGGGATATAGAGGGAGAGAGACTTTTATATTGACCTTTAGATTGATCAGACCTTCTTTCCATTCACAAGGCCCTCCTTCTAGCGCCAAAATGTTGAGGCCTCGAAATTCGCTACCGCAACATGGGGAAAAACCACCCGGTTTGGACCTTAAAGCAGCTCCTTTTCCATTTGGTGTAGTGGCTGTTGGATTATATAAATCACTTATTAAATGAATGAACAACACACATTTAATTATCAATCCAGGGATGTCTGTTTATTCCAATGACAGTAGCACTGTCTGTGCTGATACACCAACCAGAAGTAATCTCAAAGAGAAGAAATTGTTGCTGAAGTAAAATGATGGAAATAAATCACTTATGCAGAAATAAAAGAATCCACAAGATTGAAATCACACTCCAATTGATCTGTTAGCTCGCCACACAATAAGTACCCAGCTGGTGTCTCTATTAACATATGTGTAATAACATATAAACTATAGAAATTGAAGCAGATATATTCTCAGTTGAGCAACAACAACAACACTTCTAATGATGCATAAACTGAAATACAATTACATACACACATGGGTACTGTAATCACTGCAATCCCTGCTAAGAAGGAGGGCCCTTCCTCCCTAGCAGGGCGTAGGTAGAGAAGGAACTTTAACTGAAACTAAATGGAATCACACATGTAACAAAAATAACAATATGATCTGTATTAATCTGAACACAATTACAAAGGTAAAATAACACTGTTCTTCGCTAAAATCTCGACCTCTAGGGCCGAGAGATATATAGTGGTTACATCATAAAATTCGGGAATAGATTAGTCATGAGAATCTTACAATTCTCATGCTGATCGAAATAGAGCTCATACAGTTATAACCACTCCCTAATAAAGTTCTAATTATAAATTAAAATATTACAATCAGAATTTCCCTTAGCATGTTATTCCAAAAATACAATGTTAACAACTCCTACAGCTATCATAACAAAACACAGCTGTAGTGCAACCACCAAAGGAAAAATCATCAACAATAGTGACAAGAGTAGTTAACCATACAACTGAATCAATAGTTTTCCAATGAGTCTGTAACAACAGAGCGTAACAGTAGTTGCTGGTGGGTCTGTAACAACAAGGTGTAACAATATTGCTTTGCTGTAACAACGCTATTCGAACCGCTCCTGTGAATTCTGTGTCCTATATTTTTGGTGCTAAAAATGACATATGAAAGGAAAACACAAAGACCATCGAACTTTTCCAAACATTCACCATCAAATTATTCATAAAAAGGTATAATAGATCATAATAACTGGTGAATTGGCAAAGTAACGAAATCAAGGTGAAACAAAACTAGTTAGGGTAAAAAGGTAGGATAAGGGGTAAAAGATATTCCCATCGGTTATAGTTATAAAGCAAAATAAGGAAGATAAGTGTAGGAAAAATGTACAAAACCAGCACCCAACATCTCCCCCCAACTAAAATACTTGCATGTCCTCATGCAAACTCATCTCTCATGGGAATATCTTCGGTGCAGGTCGGTGAGGTCATAAGCACCAACTGTGTCCTTATCTATGGACCTGTATCCCTGATTGGCCATCAACTGTCGTACCATGGATTATGACTCATATTTGCTTAATTCATAATTGATCTGGTAATCCTCAATGGGAAACCATATTAAAGAAAACTTGAACTTCAATCCCAATCACAGAGCTCCAAGATATTGTGCAATTTGTGCGTAGGTTGGTGCATGTGTAACAACCACCATGAAATTCTGGAATGAGAATGGATCTCCCTTCAATAACTTAGCACTACTGGCCTCCGTGCATTTTAAACACCCTTTCAAAGCTCAGATCTTCATCATTGCGAACTGATTGATGAAAAAATTCACGATTCTTCTTCGATAAGTGGCAACTGGTTCTTTAATCCTAGGGGTGCTCAACATTCTCCTAAATTCTCGTCTCAACTCAACAACCCATCCTAGTTTTGCCCGAACCCACAATGCTGTCTTATCCTCATTAGTCTCCATATATTTAATGGCCAGATGCCATTCAATCTGATTCCACATGAAGGATACAAAAGCCCTTAATTGAAGATCTCCCATATAAGATAAAACTATCACAATCATCTGCATACTCACATGTTCTGTTGTGTAAAAAAAATTCACACAGTAAAATTTGCTCTTCAAAATATGAGGCACGGAAAATATCCAGAAATGTATGAGTGGAGGAACATAGATATGGTCTGCCCTCCATAATGGCTTTCAATTGAAACAAGAAGTAATGTTCCCACAGAAAAATAGGATATAATGGAGAAGGTCGCCTACAACCCAGCAAGTTGAGGGCGATATCATGAAGTTTCTCTTTATCTATGGTGAGGTCTCGAATCTGATCTTGTAACAAAAAAAAATGTTCTTCTTGTTTCTTCAGAGCTTATTTCTTCTTGTAATCCTCCCACTTTTATTCAATTCTGCTTCCATCCATATTTCATGCAAAGTCTCTATTTCTCTTTGATGTTCCTTTAGCGAAATCATCCCATCCCAAAGGGAGATTGCTTATTGCTTCCATTTTTTTAATTCAGAAATTAACATGAGTATCTCAAAGTTCCATCCTAAGGTGGGACTCGACATTCTTCTAGATTCAATATCTATATCATCAATGGGTGTACCAGCCTTTGTTTCAAGGGGTTGTTCCACATCTACTGATGGTTCGTGTGTAACAACAGCCTCTTTGGTGGGTTCTTGTATGTCATCCCCTTTGTTTTTACCTAGAATCACCTTTGTGTCCACTTCTGTTTCTTCTACAATAGGAGTGGCCTCCACAGGTTCTTATGGGTCGGCTTCTTGGTCAATTATAACAGGAGGGTCTCCTTTAACTGTTGGTTCTTGTGTAACAGCAGTATCATCAGCAGGTTCTTGTGTAACAACCTCTTGTTGTTCTATTTATACTTCCATTGGGCTGATATTCTCTCTACGGGAATTATATCCCGCTGTTGTTAAGTTTTGAAAACATGTCATGCACACTGACACCAGAATTTCCCTTCCCTCAGATAATTTCCACTTCAATTCCTCGTTTTATTTTCTTAATTTTTCAATTTCTAAACACAAGGCATTAGTTTCATCCTTACCTGATGAGGAAGGCTACCTTTCTTCTTCTAAAATTTTTGCTTTTGTCTACTTCTCGGTCGTAGGAAAGTGTTCTGCAGGTATGCTGACCTTCACTCTCTATTTCGGTCTTCTGTCCCCAATTGGTTCTTCAATAGGATTCTTCCCAATTCTAACTCTAGCAGGTAGAGTCTGGGTCTCTTCCTCTGTCTGACCTTCTCATGAGGTCGTGGTTTGTTTCTCTCGGCTTGTCCTTGGTATTTTCCTCTTGAATTCTTCCCAAGTTTTTCCTTGCTGGCCTAGGGCATCTAAAACAATTATCTTAATGAGTCCGTGATTAGTTACGCATGCCTCTGGGTGTGCTTCTATTTTTACTGCTACTGCCATGTGCTTGATGTTTCCAAGCAAATAGAATGGAAGAATGATCCTTTGTTGATGCCGAAGGCTGTTAATCAGAGGAAAGTGATAGTTGAATAATATCGTAGAACTCCCTTCGCAGGTGATATATTTGATCAAACCTAGGGCAACATATTCCCAAGGATGAGGAAGTGACAATCTGTCAATTCCTCTTCCTTTCTTCTCCAGTTTCTCTTCCCCTACTGGGAAATCCTCTTTCAAGGAGGGGTCATTGATTTTTCTACTAAACCACTTTCACCCTTCAATTGGTAATGAAGTTACCCTACCAATTACCTCCTCAGTCACCTCCATTTTCATGCCTCTTACTCGGGTCTGATTATTGTTCAAGTTCTGAGAAAATTCAATTGCTACGGCCTCGTCTGAGCCTTCAAGCTTCTGGAAAAACTCAACTCATCCAGCCTCTCTGAATATATGGTAAGATTCAAGGTAATTCTGTAGAGCATCCATACAATACGACTCATGCTTGATCGCCGATCCACCCATTTCTGCTGTTTGTTTCTAAATTTGCTTCTTAATATCCAAAAACACTGCAATATTACTGCGTTTCTGAGTTTACTTCTTTGTTGTTCAATCCTGCTGTAACATCACTGTGTCTTTGAACTAGCTGCTGCTCGGCACCTCTGATTATCCCAATCAACGAGTCTACAAATGAGAATGCAAGGTTTCAGAAGGAGGTTGATGAAAGGTGATGACTTTCAAGCATTTATCAAATCGTACCCTACACGAATACTCATAAATGGATTATTATGGAAAGTGATGGGATTTCGTACATGCTCTTTTCCAATCAGATTCAGTCATCATTAGCAATTTTGTTATTGATTAGGTGCATGCGAATTTAATATGTATTTATGATTACAACCTTTTTGCAATTATTTCAAGTCATATCCCCTCCCCCACTTTAATTGTGACAGCCACCCACGACTGTCACAAGAGCGTCACTACTTTTCCAATTAATCACCGAATTATTGATGACAATCATTTACCTTTTTGATGACATACCTGAGGTGACGTTGGAAGAAGACTTGGGTTGATGACGTCCTGCGTGCAGCGCTCGTGTTGTTGTGTTTAGCTGGCATAGTTATTACTGGTTATGGAATGAATTACAAAGAACAATATTCGTGGCTGTCGGCTGTTACATATGTAATAGCCACGACAAATTTTGAATTATTCTCAGAAAAACATAATAATAAAAATAAATTAGTGCAGGAAAAATAAATTATATGAATACCATCACCCTATGAAATGGATCAGGAAGGGAAGATGATATTACAGGGATAAAAACATGTCTGTAACAATCGCCACAGGAGTGGTTTTCAACTGTTATTTGTTTTCTAACTGTGCCCTAAAGAGGAGTTTTCACAGTTAGATTTATTTTTGTTTTTATTTTATTTTGTTATTTTTATTTATTTATTTATTTATTTTTAACACAAGTGTAAAAGCTGCCACAAAGGTGTTTTTCAGCGGCTGCACTTATTGGAATTTCGAATTTTAAGGCGGCAGAGGAGAATGTTCCCCTGCTGTTGTAACATGAAGATCAAAGTCCGCGACAATGTTGACAAATGATTCCTTCGAAGTGGGTTGATGTTATAACTTTAGACGGTGCCCATTAACCAGTAATGGCATCTTAACATTGTCAATAGTAACCAACTGTACAGTCCTATTGTCAAAGACTGTATCCACTTCGTAAGGACCTAGCCATTTGGTGCAAAGCTTGCCTTTGAAGTCTTTGAACCTTGAATCATACAAAAGAGCCCAATCTACTTTCTGGAAAATTTTCTTCTTAATAAACCTATCATGCCATTTAGCTCTTTGCTGCTGAATAATTTCTGTCTGTTGAATGGCAACTAGCTGTTTCTCTTCCAACTCATTGAGCTAGTTCAATCTTTGAGTCTGTGATATACTCTAATCTAGACGGACCTGCAATGCTGTTCTTAATGTCCTTATTTCAAACTCTATGGGGAATAAGGGATTCTTACCATACACTAGTTCATATGGTGAGAAGCCTGTAGTATTCCTCCATGTTGTCCTGTAAGCCCACAATACCTCTAGATGTTTCTCAGCCCAGTTTATTCAGTGGCTGGCTACTATCTTTGTCAAAATTCCCTCAATGACTTTATTGGTGCTTTCTACTTGCCCATTTTCTTGTGGATGATAGGGTGTGGTGATTCTATGATGGATTCCATACTTATCAACTAACTTCCTGATAAAATGAGATGTGAACTGAGGACCCCCATCTGTCACTATCTCCTTGGGTATCCCGAAGGGAACAAAAATATCTTGAAACAACAAGTCTGAAACAGCCTGCTCTATTGCTCTAGTTAGTGCCCTTGCTTCGACCCATTTTGTGACATAATCGGTGCAGACCAATATGTATTCTCTCTTTTGTGATGAAGGATTGATTGGCCCCACAAAGTCCAGGGTCCATTTCTCAAATGGTTCTATTACTATCTGAGGCTGTAACAACATCTCATCTGATTTTAGAGGATGGCCCATCCCTTGGAAACTATCACATCCTTTCACAAACTTCTTGGCGTCCTGGAATATAGTTGGCCATTAGTACCCTATTGAGAGTACTTTATGTCCTGTCCTCTTGTCAGCGAAGAGTCCTCCACAAGGTTCCTCATGACAAGCCTTTAGGATCTCAAATACCTCATCTTCTCTAACACATCGCCTAATCTGAAAATCTGGCCCAGTGTGATAGAGATTACCTTCTATCCAGGAGTAGGTAGCACTCTGTTGTATAATCCTCCTTCTTTCGCTGAAAGACAATTGATGTGGGAATTTTCCTGCAGCAAGGTAATTGGCTATATCTGCATACCATGGTGAGTGAGTAGAAACGGAAAAAAGATACTCATCTGGAAAAGAATCCTCAGTAGTAGTGCAGTCATCACTTATAGTTAATCTAGAAAGAAAATCAACAACTACATTATCTTTTCCAGGTTTATCTAAAATAGTAATGTCAAATTCTTGGAACAATAATAACCATCATGTAACTCTACCATTAGTGACAAGTTTATTCATTAAAAATCGAATCGCAGCATGGTCAATGTGTACAAATACTTGGTACCTGGTGATGTAGTGCCATAATTTGTTGATAGCATGCACTAATGCTAGGAATTCTTTCTCAGTAACAGTGTAGTTAAGTTTTGTTGGAGTTAATTTCTTGCTAATGTAATAAATGGCATAAGGCTCTTATCCTCCAGCTGCCCCAAAAAAACACCCACAGCCATGTCAGATGCATATGTAGCAATATGAAACGACAATTTCCAGTTTGGTCCTCGTAAAATAGGTGCTGCTGTTATACAGTTCTTCAACTTTAAAAAGGCTTGCTCACACTTTTCTGTCCACACAAATTTTGCATCTTTCGTCAGTAATGAAAATAAAGGAGATGTAATCTTTGAGAAATATTCTATAAACCTCCTATAGTATCCTACATGTCCCAAAAAACTACGTACTTCTTTCGGAGTCTTAGGGGTCGGGATTTTCGATATTACCTCTATTTTTGCAGGATCTACCTTGATTCCATCTACTAAAATGAAATGTCCCAGCACAATTCCCTCAGTCATCATCATGTGGTATTTTTTTGTGCTCAAAGCAACATTAGTTTGTTCACAACATTCTAACTCTTTTTCCAAGTTAGCTAATGCTGACTCAAAGGCATTGCCGTAGGGTGTAAAATCATCCATAAAAATTTCAAGACAATCATTCAAAAGATCAGAAAAAATACCTAATATTTCCCTTTGAAAGGTTGCTAGTGCATTGCAGAGACCAAAGGGAAGGACTCTATATGAAAAATTACCCCATGGACAAGTAAATATTGTCTTGTCTTGATCTTCTGGAGAAATTTGTATTTGATTATAGCCACTAAACTCATCTGGAAATGAAGAGAATTTTTTTCAAGAAAGAGTTTCCAAGACTTGATAAATAAATGGTAAGGGAAAATGATCCCTTTGGGTGGCCTTGTTAAGTTCTCTATAGTCAACATAGACCCTCCATTTTCCATTCTTCTTTGGAAATATGAAAAATGGAGACACCCATTGACTATCAGAAATCAGGTAGATGAAATTAGCATTAAGGAGTTTCTACAATTCTTCTTTTACTATCTCCTTATGTGCGGGGTTCATTCAGCGCTGAGGTTGTCTAACAAGTTTGCAATCTTCTTTGAGATAAATGCGGTGAATGCATAGGGTAGGATGAATTCCTTTCATATTGGTATAGTCCCATGCAAATGCCTTTTTGTATTTCTATAACAACTGTATCAACACTCTGTTTTGTTCAACAGTCAGGTTAGGATTTATATTTAAACATTTTCCAGGTTTGATTTCAACGGGATTGCTGATAGTGAGTGGAGTTGTTTTCAAATGTTCAATAATTTCATCATCTTCCTCACCTTCTTCTTCCAAATATCTAATGGAGAAAACAGGGAACATATTACTGATAAAACCATTAATAATATCATCCTCTATTTCTTCCTTAAAGTATTGTGCTTTTCCGAGCGTGAGAAGAGGTAGGGAAAGATCAGATTCAAGTGCAAATTCGTCCCACCAGGGACTATTCAAATCCATATGAGGTTTCACTGGGGATAAAGATTCAGGTTCTGAGTGGCCTGTCCATCTGAGATCACCATAGATCCAGACCTACATCCGAAATATGCATTTGCAGTGGCTAGCCAAGGTCTTCCCAGGATTAAAGGATGACCCCCCATATTGGATTTGGTTTATAAGATAAGAAATTCAGCCGGATAGTTCCAGGAGGCCATAGTGATAACCACGTCTTCAATCATTCCTTCAGGCTTAACACGGGACCTATCTACTAGTTCAAGAACTGTAGGTGTAGGTCTAAGTCCATGAAGTCCTAGAGAGATGAAGAGGTCTTTAGTCATAACGTTAATAACTGCCCCTAGATCAATCAGGGTATTGGTTATAGGATGATTGTCAATATGGACAATTACTGTGGGGTTCCCTGGATCATTATACTTAGTCAGCAGAGGCTGATCAATCATAAGATTGGACAATTTTCCCAATACATGGATAGTAGTAGGGTCCTTAGGTTTCCTTCCAAGTTTTTGAATTCATAGATTCCTCACTGTTTTGGCATAGATAGGCACTTCTTTAAGGTCTTGTAACAGCGGAATCTGCACATATAAATTTTGCAGCTCCTTAAGGAATTCGGATTCAGATTGTAATGTTGACCTAGTTTCAGTTAATCGTTGAGGATATGGGGGATTATGAATGCTAACAGCTGGGTTAGCTACCACAGATGTACCAACCTTACTCGAATTAGCTGCTGTATAAACAGAAGACTTCCCCGAGCTGGCTGTTACAGGTGTAATAGTGGGTGCTGTAGCAGCTGTTACATGTGTAACAACTGCTTCAAAATCGTCCATATCCTTCCTGGGTGATTCACTTTATTCGATAATAATGGGTGTGTGTTCAAGTCTGATTACTTTCCCTGATCGAAGCTGAACATCATTAAGTCCAATAGGAGTGATAAGGTAAGTATGGAGGGTAACCGGAGCATCCATGCTCTGACCCACCTTATTATTTGGATTGGGGTTAGGTTGTACAGGTAATTGGGGTCAGACAAAAGGTGTAGGATTCTAAATATAAGGTAGTTGTAACTGGTACTGTTGCATTGGTATCGGAGGGGGAATTGGACCTTGGCCATTGCCTCTCCAGTTCTGACCCAAGGATTAGGTTGTAAAGGAGGATATTGCATTGGTGGAGGAGATGGCCATTGGTTCCATGTTGAAGGAAATTGTGTTAAGGAAGGGGTAGGATATTTCCATGGATATTTCTGGCTGTTATAAATACTGTTCCAAGGATAAAAGGAAGAAAAATTTGAAGGCATACCTATAGGTCGTGACTGCCATTGTCTCTTCGATTTGATAAAATAAGAATATTGAACATCCTCGCTTGATTCTTGGAGTATCGATTTAAGTCTGGGCAACTCAGGACACTGATTTGTAGAGTGCACCAACTCACAAATGTTGCACAGGATGACACTATTCAGTCAACATTCTCTTTCCAAATGTTTCTTTTTTCATCAGGGACAAAATATTGCCAAGGCTACTTAAGCTTCTGCTTGTGCCTTCTTGATTTGTACCGTAGTGATATGGGCAGAGAGAGTGCTAAGGAGATCGGTTTAAAAATCCTCGAATAAGTTCCCGATCTTTTCTCTGGTTACTCCTCACTTGTGGACTTCTATATTCTGAGTGAAGGGTCCCGAACTAAAATTTTCCCTTTGACCGATCCTCTTGAGCTACGTAGGAAAAGCTTCATTATCTCATCAAATGTTTCTTGCAATATGTCTCCTTTCCCTATTATATTCAGATGTTCCAAAAAATCATCTCTTAAACCTCTTAATAATATTGGTTTTATAATCTATGGATCTAAGTTGCTGAACTTAGACCTCTGTAAACTGTAATGGAATTTCTCTAGATAATCTTCTAGGATTTCCTCCTCCTTTTTTGCAATTTTGAAAATTTCGTCCTTCAAATCCATGGTTCAGCAGTAGTCGTGATACTTAAAGAGAAAGGCTTCTCTCATATCATTCCATGTTCTAATTGTGCCAGCATGCAATCTCATGAACCACCTTAATGCTGCTCCCTTCAGAGTAGCAGGGAATAATTTCATCTTCTGGGCATCTGAAGTATAGTTGTAGCCTCTACACAACACATCAAATTCGAACAGAAAGGTATCAGGATCCTCAACAACCATCCCTTGAAAGGATGGTAGGGATGATAAAGGGATGTTATTCATAGAAGCCTCGTCCCATGTTACTACTATTGGGAATTCAAAAGTAACAGAGCTATCTGTTTTAACATTCTCGTCCCCCATGGATGATTCTTCTTGATAGGATGAACTAGCCTAGGAGTGTACTGGAGATTGACAAATAGAAGGATCAGGCTGCTCTAGGACCAATTTAATAGCACTAAAAGTGTCCAATTGATGGTAAATTGATTACTGTTCCTCAGGTTTCTGATGATCTCCATTGGTCTCTCCGTGTCCTTGAATTCTCAGATCCTAATCAATAATTATCCACTGTTGTTTTGAATCTGGAGATTCGATAGCATAAGTGGATATGCTGTTTGAAGGATGGTGAGGTCCAGCCACTGAAGATTCCAACGGTCCAGGCCTTGATATAGTATCTGCTTTCTGTGGTCCTGTCTTCCTATTATCTTTGTATGATGTGGACTGTTCCTTCTCCACACTTGAAATCAAATCTCCAAAGAATGTTTTCCCTCTCAAATCTGCACTCTCCTTTTCCTTCTTACGACCTGTCTTTCCTGTAGTTAGTAGAGTGGGGGGTGTTTGTAGATGTTTATGTTGTCCTACTGGCACACATGGACCCTATTCGTATCAATTCATCCTATAATTGCTTCAGTTTCTATAGCAGTGAGCCCGCTCAAGCTTGTTAGAGCGATGCACAAGTTCTTACCTCTCGTCTTACTGCCCAACGACTGTATAGCTGGAGGCACCCTTAAAAGAACACCCAAAATTCAACTCCTAAGTGTACCAGCAAGACATTAGCGAGTACGCTCAAGCCTATTAGAGCAATGCGCAGGTTCTTACCTCTCATCTTACCGCCCGACAATTGTGTTGTTGGAGACACTCTATAAAAACACACAAAAATTGCACTTCTTAGAAACAAATCTGATTGATTAGATCATCACTGCCATCCTCGGCAACAACACCAAAATGTTGGAATATATAAATCACTTATTAAATGACTGAAAAACACACAGTTAATTATCAATCTAGGGACGTCTGTTTATTCCAATGGCAGTAGCACTGTTTGTGTCGATACACCAACTAGAAGTAATCTCAAAGAGAAGAAATCGTTGCTGAAGTAAAATTTGGAAATAAATCACTCATGCAAAAATAAAAGAATCCACAAGATTGAAATCACACTTCAATTGATCTGTTAGCTCGCCACACAATAAGTACCCAGCTGGTGTCTTTATTAAGATATGTGTAACAACATATAAACTATAGAAATTGAAGCAGATATATTATCAGCTGAACAACAACAACACTTATAATGATGCATAAACTAGAATACAATTACATACACACACAACTACTGTAATCACTACAATCCCTACTAAGAAGGAGGGCTCTTCCTCCCTAGCAGGGCGTAGGTAGAGAAGGAACTTTAATTGAAACTAAATGGAATCACACATGTAACAAAAATAACAATATGATCTGTATTAATCTGAACACAATTATAGAGGTAAAATAACGCTGTTCTTCACTAAACTCTCGACCTCTAGGGCTGAGAGATATATAGTGGCTACATCAGAAATTCCAGGAATAGATCAGTCATGAGAATATTACGATTCTCATGCTGATCGAAATAGAACTCATACAATTATAACCACTCCCTAATAAAGTTCTGATTAGAAATTAAAATATAACAATGTTAACAACTCCTACAGCTATCATAACAAAACATAGCTGTAGTGCAACCGCCAAAGGACAGATCAACAAAAATAGTGACAAAAGCAGTCGACCATACAACTGAATCAACAGTTTGCCAACGAGTCTGTAACAGCAGAGCGTAACAGTAGTTGATGGCAGGTTTGTAACAACAAGGTGTAACAACATTGCTTTGCTGTAACAACACTATCTGAACTGCTCCTGTGAATTCCGTGTCCAAGATATTTGGTGCTACAAATGACATTTGAAAGGACAACACAAAGACCATCGACCTTTTCCAAACATTCGCCATCAATTAGTCATAAAAAGGTATAATAGATCATAATAACTGGTGAATTAGAAAAGTAACGAAATCAAGGTGAAACAACACTATTTAGGGTAAAAAGGTAGGAAAAGGGGTAAAATATATTCCCATTGGTTATAGTTATAAAGCAAAATAAGGAAGATAAGTGTAGGAAAAATGTACAAAACCAGCACCCAACAGTGGCTCTGACTGGGGGTAATGGGACTAGTTTCCCAATAAGGAATGATTTTGGGGTGTGTTTTGATTATACAACATGCAAATGGAAAATGATTCTAATATATCACATGCATCTATTGAATATTATCTATTCTAATATATACCCGACGTGTTTATTCCTTTATGCGATCTAAAAAGATATCCCTCAACTATTAGTAATGTATATTATTTAACAGTCGAAGGAGATGAAAATTATGAAAGATGATTCTTCTAAAAAAATAGTTTGATTAGAAGAATTATGAAAAATATATCGCATTCATATGTGTGATTATATATCAAATACGAAATCACAGACAAATATTAGTACAGAAATGCATTTAACATTCATCTATAATGACGTCTCAAATATATAATGCAATAAAGAGATGACTGTCAATCTAGAAATTAATACTTAATACAAGTGAATAGAAGTACCATATGTATGAAGTTCTACTCATGTAAATTGATAGTAGATATCTTCTCCTCTTCACTTTAAATCAATTTAAAGAGTACAGTAGTGCCACATCAGTTAAACAGCTTCAAATGTCAAAAGATAACATACCGTGTTCCATTAATTCATCAAAGCTTTCACAAACTTACAAAAGTGCATTCTTTGAGAATGTTTTTGACAAATTGCTAGACCCTTCTCTAAATTCATGAGAGGGGTTTAAATACTAAACTAACTATGTTTTAAAAATAGATTATTACATAAAAATAGAGGAGGTTTCAAACAAC
Organism: Pinus albicaulis; assembly: GCA_034641835.2. NCBI lineage: Eukaryota > Viridiplantae > Streptophyta > Pinopsida > Pinales > Pinaceae > Pinus > Pinus albicaulis. The sequence goes on along the minus strand of CM076582.1, from coordinate 220,347,010 downwards.
CATCCTCGCAAGACAAAATTTAACTATAATCTAGGAAAATAAAGTAACAATATGACTATGAATTTTGATCTTTCATTTGGATTTGATCCTGAAGTCGATAAATATCTAGCATGGGCTTGAGCTGAGCTGGCTGCAAAATCCTTGATCTGACCTGTCCCTTGAATAGCGCATTTGAGAGTGTTGGCTGCGATATTTTTTTCAAATTTGTTTAAGACTGCAGGGTCTGGTACTGATGATAAGGTTTGATCAGAAAATTTCAATAATTTTGTTGATCAAACTTATTTACTTATTTAAACGTTTCATCATGCATTTCTGCCTTTTTTTTCCATCTTTTTTACTTCTGAGAGCACTTCAAACGTGCACTCTTTGATAAGTTCTGATTTCACAAGATATTCACACACATATTCAGTAATTTCCTTTGATAATCTTAATGCTTTCACTGCTGGTTTCTTTGCCTACGTCTCAGTGAGTTGTACTTGATGCTGCAAAATAATACTTTCAAAATCCTTTTGAAATTTGGGAAATTTTCAATTCTATTTGCTTGTTGGAGTTAGATTTTTCTTGCTGTAACAACCTCTCTAATTCTTGTATTTTATCTTCTTTTTGCTTTAGTAACATTTTAACATCAATGGATTTATCAACAGTGGTAGTAGCATATGCCCCTGAAAACTGTGATAGTTTGGTTAAATGTTCGGTTGGATCAGCTAGAGGATCCTTCCACAAAACATCAGCTGATTCATTTGTAAGATCTGAGACTATCTCATCAATTCTTCTCCCTTTTCTTCTCTTTACTACAAATTTATGACTTGGGCTATAGAATACATCAAACGAAGGGATTTACTCAATTTGTAACACTATCTGTTCTATAGGATAAGAAGGAATGATCTCTCGATCATGAGTTTCAGGAATTTGTTGTAGTAGAGTAACAATTTCCACTAACCTATGAGAATGTTATGGCGTGTGAAAACTAGTAGCTTGATCAATATTGGGATTTGTTTTTAGGAGTATTTATTTCTTTATAAAACTCATCCCATTCACTATTCAAATTCTCTATTTGAGATTTTCCTGACTGATCAAGTGTATCTTGACTGTGCTGAACTTCTTCAGAAGTTGACTCTATTCCATTGCTTCCTCTTTTCTCCTGCATCTCAATCTCTTGGATCACTTGATCAATTATCTTTTCTGGGTTTTCCTTTTTGTTTTCGGATTCATTTTCAGAATGATTTGAATCGTGATATTGATGCTTTGATTGTCCTGACTCATCTTCAGACATGTCTTTCACTTCATCATCCAAGCTAATACTTGGAGTAGGTCTATTGACATCTTCAATAGTCAATAAATCTAGAGGAATTTTTTCCAATCTCTTACTTCTATATGCTTGGAAGGCTTCCAAGTCATCTTGATTGAGTTGATTGGATTCAAACTTAATTACATCTGAAAACTTTTCAATTCCTTGAAAGAAATCATCAAATCTATCTATATCTTTCACAAAAGGTTTTATTTTGAGCTTTGTGATGTAGTTTTTAATCACATCATTCGGATCATATGGTCGTCTTGGAATTACGGCCAAATTTAATATATTAACCTTTGAAACTTCCATGGTAGGCATGACCAATATCAAAAAGAGCAAAATTACCACACTATAAAGGGAAAGTAGGCCAAACTTGCTTCTTAGCATCTTTAAGCTGCTTTGAAATACCATTTACAATAAGCTTGTAGGCTATCTCTTGTGCAAGTAATTTGTTAGGAACATATTATAGCAAGACGTGAGGAGAAGCATAACTCCAAAATACTCTGATATATGTGAAAATTTCCGCTACAAACCCTCTAGCAACGAGTAGAATGTCTATACTGGCTTCTTTGGAAACCCTAGGTGCTTTCTCATTGAATATAATCTGGTGCATAGGCAACATGAATCTATGGAAAATTTTGTAAAATTCCAAATGGTAGTCAGATTCCTAGAGGGCTCTATGGTAAATGTGGATTAGAGTAGGGTCTTCGGTCGTCCATTTCCATCCCATGGTAGGAAAACTAGAAGAAAATAAAATTGCGTCCATGACATAGGCACTCATATAAAAGGGGGGTATTTCTCTAGATGAAACACTTATTTTATTCCTATACTACATGATGTGTTTGGCTAAATTATCATATAGGATATTTTCCCAATTCAAAATTAAGGAGTTGACGATTGCGTCAATTAATGGGACCCAATCTACAGAAAACCTAGTGGTGTCTCATTTTGCATATAATCTAGACAACATACCGGCAACATAATAATAAGGGGAAGGAATTTGTGCTATTGGGTACGTATCGAGTTTATCTCATTTAAGCTTTCCCCGGTATTCCTTCCATTCCTTTATGACTTTCATCAGGTTTGATGTTTTTCTCTAAAGATTTGAAGAAAATATTTGTCATAGTTATGCTGTGGGACGAGTAAGTGGTACATTATCCTTAAATCTTCTGCTCTGAATGAACCAATATTATTGCCTTTGGAATCTTTGAATGTTCTGTCTTCTATGTTCAAGTGGTCAATTACCCACTTAACCATATCTGTATAAGGGAGAATCTTTGGCCTTGTTGCTACCTTATGGATGAATGAGCATGCAACGTTGAAGTAGGTTGGGTCTGAAGAAACCAATGCATCTGCTGTAGCAACTTTGACTATTACCCTTGGCTTTTCATCCTCGAAAAGCTTATACATTTCCTCCCATGAAGAACTTCCACAATCCTTGTTACAGTTGGTGTCTGAGAATAGGGAAGACATATCTGAGTCTTCGATAGATGTTGCTTGGGCAATTTATTTTCCTTTCTTTTTCATTTCTATTTTCCTCACTCCGTTAAGTGGTTTCTTGATTTCAAGTGAACAGAGAAAACATTAAAAATATAGAGAACATAGAGGTGGATAGAATTAAAACAAATCTGGAATTCAATCACTTCAACACATGCTCGAAGTAGATATGAATCTATCAAAACATTACTTCTATTAAATGCAGTTAATCATCGGTAATATTTTTAAATAAAATCTCTTACACTTTCACATGAAATGTCTTTCGATCAATTTAAGACGTTGGATCTCATATTCGGTTTGATATGACATAAATCATTTCACATGTTTGAGTAATTAACTACCATTCATCGCACATCACAATTTATAACCATAACCATTTATGATGTTACCTATAAATCTTACGAAATGCGATAGATCGCAAATCGCACATCGCAACTTTTATGCAGTAAACGAGTTTGATTTTAGTTATGTCCTGTGAAATGAGAAGTTCTTATTTAAGAATTCAAGCGGATGCGCTTTATCAAACTTTGGAACTTTATGTTTATTTCTTTATTGGCTCATCGGGTCCGTGTAATCGCAACTTTCACCGAATTGCATATATGTTCGATTGTTTAAACGAGGCGCAATGCGATTTTGGTTTATAACGGTGATTAGAGCACTTGCAATAAGACTTTAATATGGATTTGGAAAGAGCTTAGCACATATCGCAGCCTGCATGACTTAGTTGATTTTAAGTCATTTAAGTTTGTAAGCTGTGCGAATTGCGATGCGCATTAAGGAATAAAAGCGAAAAATAAAAATAAACTTTATTTCCTAAATTTTTTTGACTTAAAGCTAAAATTTAAATAAAATAAATCTCCTATTTATTTCTAAAGGTTCCTCATGTGTTGTATAGCACAACAATTGGCGATTCACTTGGGAGAACCAGCTATCTATGACTTATTTTTTGAAACTTCTAAATTTTTTTTTGAAATAAAAATAGTTGCAGGAATGGATTTCAAACAAATAATATCTCACTAAGCAAAAAAATCTCTCTTAATTAAAATTCATAAGAATTCCTCTTTTAAAAATAAAAGTATGAAAATCTCTATTAGTCTTTACTCATTTCAAAAAGATAAAGTAGGAGGCTCTTCCAGATTAGCTTTATAAGTATTTACTCTTTTATCAAAGGTAGAGCCTATGAACCAATAGGAAATTTAAGCTCTTGGCAAGATTACCTTTTACCCAATAATGATTCATTGTTCCATCCAGTATTTCTTACAATTCCCAAAAATAAATTCTAACTTTATACAATTGATCTTTTTTGAAACTTTTTCTTTTTGTATCATATTTTTATTTACTTAAAAGCCATTGTCTTGGCTTGGTAACCAAATAATGACAATGCCTTTCACTATTTGTAATTAAATTGATCAAGATAGCTCTTGATGAGACCCCTTCTCCGCTTGATATAATCTCAAGTCATTACCCTGTTTTTCGTAGGCAGTATTGGTAACGTCAGTTACACTATTTCCCTATGAACTTGGTAAACAAGCTCGTGATGAGACTTATTAGCTTTTAAGATTTTCTAGTATAATAATTTTTGAATTTCATTCAAAAATTGATAATTTTTCCCAGATGGGGTGAATCATTGGTCCTTTTGAGGATTCTGAATGATAATTTTGAGTTTTAGGTTGCTTCTCTGTAAAAGAGTCTTTACTATGTTTAGGATTCTTTTCTGGACCGATAACATAATATTCATGCTTTATAAAGATGAGAGTTCATCAGAGAAAAAATAACTTCAGTGAAATTGCATCTTTCAGTGAAAATAAAATCTATTTGTCTTTCAAATCTTTCGATTGTTTTCTTAACATTTCCTATTTCTATAAGCGATAAATAAAAAAAGATCATTTGAGATGTTTATTTGAAAAGCCAAAAATTTATACTAAGCAGCTTTTTTTATCCTAATAGAAAATAAAAAGACACTAGTATACAGGAATAGAAGGGGTTACCTTCTATGAAAAGTATTTCTTCGAAATTTTCCCATTAATAGGCAAATAATCTCTTTTGCCTGATAGATCTTGCAATAAGAATTTTGATGGGACTATTTCTTCAATTATTTGAAATGGACCTAGCCAGAGTTTTTGAAACTTTGTGTGTTTACCTTTTTCCTGATGCACTTTGTCCCATTTCAATACCAAATCACCAATTTGGAAGTTTTTTGGAGTAACAGAAGTTGAAACAAATGAAGCTTTTACTATCTGTTGATGATGTGCATGAGTATGCTTAGCTTTTTATCTTTCTTCTTCTAGCTTGATAATTTGAAATTCTGGTTTTCAAGCTTCTGTGGTTATCATTTGATGAGGAAGAACCCAGATTTTCCACAGTGTCAGATAATAAACGTCGACATTTCGAATCTCCATGGAGATCCATCTTCAAGACGAATGAATGAAGAAATGAAAGAGGGATTAAGGTCAAATTTATAGAACTCTTATAGGAACTCCATGATGGACCAGTTGGAGGACATTTTGGAGGAAATACAACAATACCCAAAATCCTGCATGCAGGTTACTATTGGCCTACACTTTTCAAAGATGCTCACGAATATGAAAGAAAATGAAAAGTGTGTCAAAGTGCATCTGGAAGACAAAGGAAGCCATCCTTCCCATTACATCCAATTAATATCGAACAACCATTTGAATAGTGGGGATTATATATAATCGGTGAGATTGTTCCTAATTCTTTCCAAACATCATAGATATATTCTCACAAGTACAATTTACTTTACTAAATGGGTGGAGGCAATTCCATTGAAGGTAGCCAATTCTAAGAATATCATTGATTTCATCGACCAATATATCATAACAGGTTTGGTTTACCTACTGTTTTAATGTTTGATAACACATCTTACTTATCAGGAATTGCTATGATGGAATTTTCAATCAAAATAGGTTTTAGACTTAAGAATTTTGTAATTTTTTACCCGCAAGGAAATAGTTTAGCAGAATCCACAAACAAAAACTTAATTAGAATAATCAAATGAATTGTTGATCAAAACCAATGAAATTGGCATAATTCATTAATATTTTCTCTTTGGGCAGACTGAATAACTCAGAAAGCTTCTATTGGCACTTCTCCATTCAATATTGTCTATGGAAAATAAGTTGTGCTTCCTACGAATGTAGTTATTCCCTCTCTTGCCTTAGTTTAATTCATTGATGAATCTCCTTCTTCTTCATTACAAATAAGACAATTTCAAATTGATGAGGAAGAACCCAGATTTTCCACAGTGTCAGATAATAAATTTCGATGTTTCGAATCTCCATGGAGATCCATCTTAAGGACGAATGAATGAAGAAATGAAAGAGGTACTAAGGTCTGATGCAGAGCACCTAAAAGATGAACTCAATCATTTAACGTCTATATTTAAAGGTATTGGCTACAGTGAGAATGATATCAAGAAAGCCATACATAGAGCCAAAGGCTCTGTCTTGTCTCAGGAACACGAGGGACCTCAGAAAAATTGGAAAAACTAGGAAAAATGCGGCAGGGTTTTCCTTCCATACATTAAGGGTGTTACTGACAAAATTGCCAAATTTATGAGGAAGAAAGACATATTCGCACAATTTTTAGCATCAGGAACTTTGAGAGAGAGAATGTGGTCAGTTAAGGATAGTATAGGCCATGAAAAACTCAAAGGAGTTTACAAGATTGACTGTTCATGTGGGAAAAGTTATATTGGGGAAACAGGGCAGTCGTTGCAAAAACGTCTTAAAGAACATGGCACTAATATTAAATATGAAAGATCACGTACCTCAGCCCTAGCTGAACACTCCACAAAAACTAAGCACCATCTACGTCTCGAGATGCCAGGATCATTGCAAGAAAAGACCATTATTGAAGAAGGAAAATTAGAGAGGCAATCGAGATTATAAAGCATCCTTGAAACCTTAATAGAGGTGGAGGTTGTGAGATCAATGACTACTGGTGTCCTCTAATTCGTCAAATCTGTTCCTCCAGTTCGACAACCCCCCATGTATAGTTCCTTAGGTTTGGTATTTTCGATTATATTTTAGGGTTTAGGGCTTTCTAACCTAGGTTTGATAGAGAATTAAAAAAGAAAAATTGTAAAGTCAAATATTTCATTAAAAATTCAAATAATTAATTAATTAATTTTCAATTAAAATAAAATAAAATAAATTAATAAAAAAGATTATAATTATTATTAGTACCTTGGATAGTAAACTAAGAAACTATAATAAAAATTAAGAATATAAATTGGGTTTTACAATATGGATGATTTAGATGTTTTTATATTCACTATTAATATTAATAAATTACTGAAATTCTAGGAATTAATATAAATTATTTAAATTATTTAAATTACTTATTAAAAAATTCTTAAATAAATAATTAAAATAGTAGTATTATTTATTATTAGTTATATTATTGATTAGTTATGATATAACATTATTATATACTTCATCATTATTAATCGAATTAATTCAATAAATTAAACTCTTATTAATCATCATTATTAATCAAATTTATTCATTAAATTAATTATAAAAATTTTATAATCACAAACTATTAATTAGTAGAATTACAATTTATATCAATTAATATTTTTAAAATTTTTAGGTATTAAGTTAGTTATTAGATGTTTTATATACTTCTCTATTAGTATTAATAAATTATTGAAATTCTGGGAATTAATATAAATTATTTAATATTACTTATTAAAATTCTAAAATAAACAATTAAAATAGTAGTGTTATTTATTATTAGTTATGATATATTATTCATTGAATTAATTTATTAATTATTAAAAAAATTAATTTAACATTAAATAAAAACAAAATAAATTTCTTAGATATTATTGCTGGTTGGCTCTTTAGAAAAATAATCTTCACTCTATAAATTTGACCTTAGTCCCTTTTTCATTTCTTCATTCATTCGTCCTGAAGATGGATTTCCATGGAGATTCGAAACGTCAACATTTATTATCTGACACTGTGGAAAATCCAGGTTCTTCCTCATCAATTTGAAATTGTCTTAGTTGTAATGAATAAGAAGGAGATTCATCAATGAATTGAACTAAGGCAAGAGAGGGAATAACTACATTCGTAGGAAGCACAACTTCTTTTCCATAGACAAGATTGAATGGAGAAGTGCCAATAGAAGCTTTCTGATTTATTCGGTTTGCCCAAAGAGAAAATATTAATGAATTATGTCAATTTCATTGGTTTTGATCAAAAGTTCATTTGATTATTCTAATTAAGTTTTTGTTCGTGGATTCTGCTAAACCATTTCCTTGCAGGAAAAAATTTGCAGAATACTTAAGTTTAAAACCTTTTTTGATTGCAAATTCCATCATGCCAGTTCCTAAGAAGTAAGATGCATTATCCAACATTAAAGCAGTAGGTAAACCAAACCTATTATGAAATATTGGTCGATGAAATCAATGACATTCTTAGAATTGGCTACCTTCAATGGAATTTCTTCCACCCATTTAGTAAAGTAATCTGTAATTGTGAGAATATATATATGATGTTTGGAAGATTTAGGAACAATCTCACTGATTATATCTAATCCCCACTGTTCAAATGGTTGTTCAATATTAATTGGTTGTAATGGGAAGGTTGGCTTCCTTTGTCTTTCAGATGCACTTTGACACACTTTTAATTTTCTTGCACATTCATGAGCATATTTGAAAAGTGTAGGCAAATAGTAACCTACATGCAGGACTTTGGATGCTGTCGTATTTCCTCCAAAATGTCCTCCAGTTGGTCCATCATGGAGTTCCTAGAAGACTCTTTCTGCTTCAGATTTTTCTAAGAATCTTAATAGTACATAATCAAAATTTCTCCTAAACAATACATCATTGACTAATTCATATTTCTTGGCCTTTAATCTCAAATCACGTTTCATTTTGTAACTGAGTTGGGTCGGAGCATATCCATTTTTTAAATAGAATATGAGATCAACGTATTGAGATTGTGCATCATTGAGGCTTACCTCTAATATTTGCACATTATTGCCTGAATCTTCTTCTGATGATAGATGGGATGCTCCTGTAAGCATTCTTCAAAAACCTTGACCTCTAACAATTTTAGAGGGCCTAATTTCTACATCATATTCTTGTAAAGAGGTAACCCAATTAGCTCTTTTCTCTCCTAATTCTCTTTGCATTAATAGTATTCTCACTGTAGAGAATGAAACTATGGTTTTGGTGTGAGTTTTAAGGAGAAATGGTATAAAATTATTTATAGCCTTAAAGACAACAAATGCTTGTTTCTTGACAGATGAATAATTTAGTTCTGCACCGTGCAAATTGGAACTAAAAAATGATGCTGGTGCTTCAATTTGTTGGTCATTAAGTTGTGTTAAAACAAAAACGTATGATGTATATGATGAAAAAGTATATAAAGTAAAAGGATTAAGAAAATTGGGGGTAGTGAGGAATGGAGCATTGACAATAGATTGTTTAATCAAATCAAATGCTTCTCTTTCATTATGCCCCCATTTAAAGACTAAATTTTTCGTAATCATGTTTTGTAATGGTAAAACTATTTGTGAAAAGTCAGGGACAAACCTTTTAACAAAATTTATTTTCCCAAGAAACGACTGCATATATTTCTTGTTATGAGGGAAAGGAATTATTTTAATCTCTTCAATTATTTCAGGATCAATATAGATACCTCTTTTTCATACAATGAATCCTAAAATTTTTCCTTCATCTAATGCAAAAAATGCTTGATTTGGGTTTAATGAGATGCCATATCTTTTACATCGCTCAAAGACTTGCTTTAGGTCATTCACATGATTGGTTAATTGTTTAGAAAATACTGTAATTTCATCTAAATAAATGACCACTAATTTATTTATGAGCCCCCTAAAAGCTGTGTCCATAGCTCTCTGAAAAGTGGCACCTGCATTAATTTATCCAAATGACATGTTTTGATAGGTTTAATTTCCCCACTTAGTCCTGAATGTAGTCTTTAATCTGTCATCTAGAAGTATGAGAATTTGGTTATATCCCGAGAATCCATCTAGAAAGGACATAAGTTCAGAACCAACTACTGTTTGCAGTACTTGTTCCATGGATGGTAATGGAAAATTTTCCTTTTGACATGCTTTGTTTAAATTCCTAAAATCAATACAAATTTTAATATCGCCATTTTTCTTCCTGACGGGTACCAAATTTGAAACCCATTTAGAATGCCTAACTGGAAAGATGATCTTTTCTTTGAGGAGTTTGTTTAGTTTAGTTTTGATTTGATTTTCGAGATTTAGGTGAATCTTCCTCAATTTTTGCTGTATAGGTTTCTCATCTGAAATCATAGGAATTGTGTGTTGAATCACAAAAGTATCATATGTTTTGAGATTAGTATAATCCCAAGCAAAAATACTTTTCTACATTCTAAACAATTTAATAAATGATAATATTTCTTTGGAAGATAGACCAAGACCTAGATTGACATTTTGAGGTTTTTCGTCAGTTCCTAGATTTACTAACTCAAATCTTAAGGTAGAGCTTTGAGTTTTTAAGTTAGTAACTCTTTTAAACCTATCTTTCAGTTCATATGGGTCTTCTAACTTGACAATAGACTTAGGAATTGGATTTTCATTTTGTTCTTCCTTAATATTAATGTCATGTTCATTTTCATCCAAAATTTGACTATCATAAGATCCTTCAGATGTTAAGAAATCTATGATATCTAAATAATTATTGAATACTCTCCAATTGGAAATATTGTCAGGAACATATGGTCTAAAAATTAACTCAATGGAAAATCTATCAGGACTAAACTCTTGAGATGGAATTAACTTTGATGCTACATTAACTAGTAGATCTGCACTAGCATTCTGCATTCTAGGCACAAAAGAAATATTTAAGGCTAAGAAATGAATGGTTAATTCTTGGAATAATGATTGGTATTGCTTTAAATGTCTAAAATTACAATGAATGGTATTTATTACATGTCTAACAATGATTTCTGAATCTCCTAGGACTTTAAGATATTTGCTATTAAGATCAATGGCTTTCTACAAACCTTGGATTAATGCTTCGTATATAGCTATATTTTTCGTGTAATTGAATTCAATTCCGTAGGCTAACATGGTTTTCTCTCCTTTTGGGCTTATTAAAATATAGCCAGTGCCTGCACCATCTTCAGATTTAGAACCATCAAAATAATGTGTCCAAAATAAAGAATTAACTATTGGTTTATCTACAAAATTTTTACATTTTGAAATGTCTAACTAGGAGAAATTCTCTATCTGGGAAATAACTGCATTATCGAAAAAAGGTGATGGTTGAGCGTTGAAATTTCCTAAAAATGATTCTGCTGAGTAGTTTCCAATAACGTTATTATTGAATGCTACTGTCTCATTTATTCCTTCAACATCGGTGACTGTATGTTTCATGAATTTTTCACGGTTTACCCAGATTTGATTTGGATTTCCATTGTATGGTAGCCACATATGCGACCAGTCTGTTGCAAAATATCCATGAATTTTTTCAGACCAGTCTCTGCTTAATACTAAACCGTAAAACTTAGGAATATCAGTCACCAATATATTGATTATTTGAGCGACATTGGGATTTGATGACAATCTGATAGAAACACAATTTATTTCTCCTACAACCTCTACTCTAGTTCTATCAAGTTGTACTATATGAACACGAGAAATTTGAGGAGTTATGTTCAACTTAGCACAAACTGATTTTGGCATGATATTATAGGAATCCCCTGAGTCTATTAAACAATTATGAACGTTTTTATTATAGATCTCATAGGTTAAGAGAAATGGAGGAGTATGAGAGATGGATCAATCACCTATCATAATCAAGTCTGTAGCATCTATTTTAGTTGAAGGAGAAGGTGGCTTACCCATTTCATTAGCAGTTTGTACTACTACTGGAGCAAGTAAGGCTGAAGCAGGAACCGCATTTAAGTCTCTAAGTAAGATTTTATGTTGCTGCTTTAATTTAGTAATCTTGTGAATTGAAATATTGGCCCTAGTTTTCTTCATATCTTCAACTACATTATACTCAATAGTGTTTGAGACTACCATTGTCTTAGATGCAGGTGGAGTATCTGAAGTAACATGACTTGTTTGTGTAGATTTTGAAGTAGACTTTTTTCTTACTGTTTTATCCTTAGTAGGCGTTGAATTCTTTTGTTGTTGATTTGGCTGCGTTGCTTCAGTAGTATTTTTGCTCCTTGTACTCACAGGTAAAGCTTCATGTTGTTCTTCATTTGGTAGGATGAAATCCCACATTCCATTTAGTTCAACTTCTTCTTCTTCATCGTCTTCTTCTTCCTCTATTTTCTCTTCCTCTGTATCTTGATCAAACTCAGCATTAGATATGATATTTGGTGGTTGAGTATTAGATGACTGACCTTTCTTGAAGTTTCTGAAAGTATTTTTTTTGAGCTATAATTTTCAGCGACTTGTTTCTTGATATCTGCCATCTCATTTGTCATAGTCTTTAAAACTTTTTGAAGACCTTCTACATTAAAAGGGTCTTTAGATGGCTTATTTTTAGAATCATCTTTGAAAGATACCTTCTTTTATTTTCTGCCTTCTTGAGAATTCTTCTTCTTAAGAGCGGTTATGCATTTCTCTGCAGATAAAGATTCCTTCATGTTTTCTGCAAGTGTTGGCAATTTTTATCTATCAACAAAAATGGCTAAATTGGATGGAAGTGATGAAATATACTACTCAATTTGAACTTCTACGCTAGGAATTGATGTAGTAGAAATTTTATTGAGCAATTTATTAAATCTTGAATTAAAATCTTTTATTTTTTCCCCCGATTTAGCTTTTTGATTTTATAAATCATTGATAAGTGTAGCAGTGGTTTTGTCATCCCCAAACTTAGCTAGAAATTATTCTTCAAACATATTCCAGCTAGTTATAGAGCTGGCAGGAAGTGAAAAATACCAAGATCCTGCAGATCTTGTGAGAGTGTATGTAAATAATCGTACAACACAATCCTCTTCAACTACTCCCTTTAGATTGATAGCTAGCATATAATTATGAATGTGTTCTTCTACCGGAAGAACATCATCAGGATTAAACTTAGGTAACCATCTTTCAGGTGCTTTTGGTAGAGCATGAAGAGGAGTGGGAAAATTTACAGCCCCTGGATTATTCCATGGGTGTACATTTGGTGTAGGTACTTGGCTTGCCATTGGACCTTGGGTGGATGTGATGGATTGAGTTTGAGTTAAAGAAGAGGCAGGCTGAGTGCTAGAACTAGTCGAAGGAATAGTAGTTTGGGTACTGGAACTAGTTAAAGTAACACTGATTGTTGGAATGGAAGTGGTGGAAATGAGTGGAGGTAATGGAGATGAATGAGATAAGATCTCGTTGGCGATTGACTGTGATTGAGTCCTCTTTATTCTATTTCGAGTACTATCGATGGGAAATTCAAAAGGAAGAATTCCTGTCTTTTGAATTTCTGACTGAGTTAATATTCTTCGAGGTTGTAAAGAAGACGAAATACTAATCTCAGATGTTTGAGAAGTTTCAGGTTTTTCAGCAGAAATGGATACTCTCTCTAACTTTTCTATCAAATAATGAACTTCAGGGGAATTTTGATAAGATTCGGGAGATAGTATGGTTTGAGTATCAGTAGGAGATTTAGGAGAAGGATGATCAAATTCGGATTTTAAATATGAGGATCTAGATAATTTTCTGGAACTTGATGGGGATCTAGAGGGAGAGAGACTTTTAGATTGACCATACCTTCTTTCCATTCACAAGGCCCTCCTTCTAACGCCAGAATGTTGAGGCCTTGAAATTCGTTTCCACATGGGGAAAAAATACCTGGTCTGGACCTTAAAGCAACTCCTTTTCCGTTTGGTGTAGTGGCTTTGATTGGGGGTAATGGGTCCAGTTTCCTAATAAGGAATGATTTTGGGGCGTGTTTTGATTATACAAAATGAAAATGGAAAATGATTCTAATATATCACATGCATCTATTTAATAACATCTATTCTACTATATACCTGGGGTGTTTCTTCCTTTATGCGATCTAAAAAGATATCCCTCAACTATTAGTAATGTAGATTATTTAACAGTTGAAAGAGATGAAAATTATGAAAGATGATTCTTCTAAAAAAATAGTTTGATTAGAAGAATTATGAAAAATATATCGCATTCATAGGTGTGATTACCTCACTCAAGATGAAACATGAGACAAATGTGAGCTAGTGGACATTTAACATTCATTTATAATGACATCTAAAATATATAATGCAATAGAGATGATTATCGATCTAAGTGTACTTAATACAAGTGAATAAGTACATAGCACGGACTACTCAACCTTGCTTGATAGTAGATATCTTCTCCTCTTCACTTTAAAGAAATTTAAAGAGTACAGTAGTACAACATCAATTAAACAACTTCAAATGTCAAAATATAACAGACTGTATTCCTTTAATTCATCAAAGCATTCACAAACTTACAAAAGTGCATTCTTTGAGAATGTTTTTGACAAATTTCTGGACCTTTCTCTAAATGCATGAGAGGGGTTTAAATACTAAACTAACTATGTTTTAAAAATAGATTATTACATAAAAATAGAGGATGTTTCAAACAACCATCCTCGTAAGACAAAATTTAACTACAATCTAGGAAAATAAAGTAACAATATGACTATGATTCTGATCTTTCATTTGGATTTGATCTCGAAGTCGACAAATATCTAGCATGGGCTTGAGCTAAGCCGACTACGAAATCCTTGATCTGACCTATCCCTTGAATATCGCATTTGAGAGTGATGGTTGTGATATTTTGGTCAATTCTGTTAAAGACTACAGGGTCTGGTACTGATGATAAGGTTTGATCAGAAAATTCCAATAGTTTTCTTGATCAAACTTATTTACTTTTTTAATCGTTTCATCCTGCGTTTTTGCCTTTTGTTTGCATTATGTTTCTAGCTATTTGACTTCTGAGAGCACTTCAGACGTGCACTCTTTGATAAGTTATGCTTTCAAAAGCTGTTCACAGATAGATTCGGTAATTTCCTTTGATAATATTGATGCTTTCGCTGCTGCTTTCTATGCCTTTTTCTCAACTAGTTGTACTTGATGCTGCAAATTAATACTTTCAAAATCCTTTTGAAATTGGGACATCATCAATTCTGTTTTTTCACTGGAGTTAGATTTTTTTTGCTGTAACAACCTCTCTAATTCTTGTATTCTATCTTCTTTTTGCTTCAGTAAAATTTTAACCTCAGTGGATTTATCAACAATGGCATTAGAATATGCCCGTGAAAACTATGATAGTTTGGTTAAATGTTCAATTGGATCAGCTAGAGGATCCTTCCACAAAACATCAACTGATTCATTTGTAAGATCTGAGACTGTCTCACCAATTCTTCTCCTTTTTCTTCTCTTTACTACAACTTTATGACTTGGGCTATAGAAGACATCCAACAAAGGGGTTTCCTCAATTTGTAACACTATCTGTACTGTAGGATAAGCTGGAATGATCTCTTAATCATGAGTTTCAGGAAATTTTTGTAGTGGAGTGACAATTTCCACTAACCTCTAAGAGTGTTCTAGCATTTGAAAACTAGCAACTTGATCAGTATTGGGATTTGTTTTTAGTAGTATTTATTGCTTTAGAAAACTCATCCCATTCACTATTCAAATTACTTGTTTGAGATTTTCTTGATTGATCAAGTGAATCTTGACTGTGCTGAACTTCTTGAGAAGTTGAATCTGTTCCATTGCTTCCTATTTTCTCTTGCATCTCAATCTTTTAGATTACTTGATTAATTATCTTTCTGGGTTTTCCTTTCCATTTTCAGATTCATTTTCAGAATGATCTGAATTGTGAGATTGATTATCTGATTGTCCTGACTCATCTTCAGACATGTCTTTCATTTCACTATCCAAGCTAATACTTGGAGTAGTTCTGTTGACATCTTCAATAATCAATAAATCCAGAGGAATCTTTTCCACTCTCTTACTTCTATATGCTTGGAAGGATTCCAAGTCATCTTGATTGAGTTGATTGGATGAAAACTTAAGTACATCTGAAAACGTTTCAATGCCTTGAAAGAAATCATCAAATCTATCTATATCTTTCACAAAAAGGTTTTATTTTGAGCTTTGTGATGTAGTTTTTAATCACATCATTCAGATCATTTGGAAGTCTTGGAATTACAACCAAATTCAATAGATTAACCTTTGAAACTTCCTTGTAGGCATGATCAATACCAAAAAGTGCAAAAATACTGCACTGTAAAGGGAAATTAGGCCAAACAACCTTCTTAGCATCTTTAAGTTGTTTTGAAATACCATTTACAATAAGTTGGTAGGCTATCTCTCGTGCAAGTAATTTGTCAGGAACATAATATGGAAAGACATGAGGAGAAGCATAACTCCCAAATACTCTGATATATGTGAAACTTTACTCTGCAAACCATCTAGCAACGGTTAGAATGTCTGTAGTGGCTTCTTTAGAAACCCTAGGGGCTTTCTCATTGAATATAATCTGGTGCATAGGCAACATGAATCTATGGAAAATTTTGAAAAAATGAAAATGGTAGTAAGATTCCTAGAGGGCTCTGTGGTAAATGTGGATTGGAGTAGGGTATTGGGTCGTCGATTTCCATCCCATGGTAGGAAACTAGAAGAAAAGAAAATTTCTTCCATGACATAGGAACTCATATAAAAGGGGGGTATTTCTCTAGATGAAACAATTATTTTATTCTTATACTCCATGATGTGTTTGGCTAAATTATCAGATATGATATTTTCCCAATTCATAATTAAGGAATTGACAATTGCGTCAATTAATGGGACCCAATCTACAGAAAACCTAGTGGTGTCTGGTTTTGAATATAATCTAGACAACATACCGACAACATAACACTAAGGGGAATTAATTTGTGCTATTGTGTACGTACCGAGTTTATCTCGTTTAAGCTTGCCCTGGTCTTCCTTCCATTCCTTTATGACTTTTAGCAGGTCTGGATGTTTTGCTCTAAAGCTTTGAAGAAAATATTTACCATAGTTCTGTTATGGGACAAGTAAGTGGTACATTATCCTTAAATATTCTGCCCTGAATGACCCAATATTCTTGCCTTTTTAATATTTGAATGTTCTTTCTTCAATGTTCAAGTTTTCAATTACCCACTTAACCATATATGTATAAGGGAGAATCTTTTGCCTTGTTGCTACCTTATGGATGAATGAGCATGCAACGTCGAAGTAGGTTGGGTCTGAAGAAACCGATGTGCTTGATGTAGAAACTTTGACTATTACCCTTGGCTTTTCATCCTCGAAAAGCTTATACATTGCCTCCCATGAAGAAATTCCACAATCCTTGTTGTAGGTGTTGTTTGAGAACAGGGGAGACATATCTGAGTCTTTGGTAGATGATGCTTGGGAAATTTCTTTTCCTTTCTTGTTGATTTCTATTTTCCTCACTCTGTTAAGTCGTTTCCTGATTTCAAGCGAACAAAGAAAAAATTAAAAATATCGAGAACAGAGAGGCGGATAGAATTAAAACAAATCAGACATTCAATTACTTCAACACATGATCGAAGTAGATATGAATCTATCAAAGTCTTACTTCTATTAAATGAAGTTAATCATTGATAATTTTTTAAAATCAAATCTCGTACACCTTCACGTGAAATGTCTATCGATCAATTTAAGATGCTGGATCTCATATTTGGTTTGATATGACATGAATAATTTTGCATGCTTGAGTAATTAATTACCATTCATCACACATCGCAATTTATAACTATTACCATTTATGATGTTACCCATAAATCCTGTGAAATGAGATCTGCGCAAATCACACATCGCAACTTTTATGTGGTAAACGAGTTTGATTTTAGTTATTTCCTACGAAATGCGAAGTGCCTAGTTAAGAATTCAAGCAGTGGTGATTTATCGGACTTTGGAACTTTATGTTTATTTATTTATTGGCTCATCGGGTCCGCGTAATCACAACTTTCACTGAATTGCATATAAGTTCAATCGTTTAAATGAGGCGCAATGTGATTTTGGTTTATACGGTGATTAGAGCGTTTGCAATAAGACTTTGATATGGATTTGGAAAGAGCTTAGCGCATATCGCAGCCCCCATGACTTAGTGGATTTTAAGTCATTTAAGTTTGTAAGCTATGCAAATTGTAATGCACAATAAGGAATAAAAGCGGAAAAGCAAAAGAAACTTTATTTCCTAAAGTTTTTTGACTTAAAGCTAAAATTTAAATAAAATAAATCTCCTATTTATTTCTAAAGGGTCCCCATTAGTAAAACTAAATGGGGGGTTTTGTATAGCACAAAATTTCATAAGTGTCGCATTAATTTTCTTGTTTTTGCACACCAATGATCGTTGTTTCGGCGACTCTCCTTGCATACTTGTTTTTCCTTCACTTTGTTGAATTTATACCACGCTTCTGCACTTGATTCACACCAATCTATCCATAATTAGTCAGATCTTCACTTTAACTTTCATTATCACTTAGATCTGTTTTTTCCCCACACCCTCAATGGGAATATTTTCACTTCACTTAACCATGCATTTCCTTGACCATATAGGCATTGCGCAAGTCCATGGCTCAAGCTGAGAGCTTGGCCTCTAAGACTATGAAATGCATAGTATAGACTGGTCCAACTATGCATTGTGTAGTCCTAGGGCTCAATCCTACCACCTTGGCCATTGAGACCGCATAATGCACAGTCTCTCCCGATCACTGCCCAAGCTGAACTACGCATTGCACAGTCTCAAGCCTTAGGATGCATCATTGATTGCTGAGACTGCACAATTCATAGTTCCCTCAACCAATCTCCCTCCCTTGACCATGAAAATTGTGCAATATCTCTCATAAATTCACTGGTTTGCTTCCCAATCTTGCTTTGAAAGTGGATTTACAAAAGCTAATTTATTCTTGCCATGAGTGCCTTTTCCCTCTCGCAGTTATCATAATTGCCAAGCATTTCTCTCTAGTATTCATTACTACCATGGCACCCAAGTGAGCTGCTTCAAAAGATACCATAGAAATAAGTACCGAGGAAGCAGTTGAGAGCACGGTAGTAAACTTGCCACTGTATTCAGATATTCAAATTTTTGTGGAAAAGGAATCATATCTTACATGGAAGAAAGTGAACGAAGCCTTTTTAGCAAAGAAATTCAAGGAATATCTAGAGGACCGATAGGTATATGTCAGTGTTCAGCAGTTAGGATTACACAAGGTTGCATGTATATATCCAGCCTTCCGATGTGCAGATGTTATCAACTAGCTTATTTCACATATTTATGTGAAGACAATGAATTTAAGAAATTACAATAGAGAAAATCTTGCTACTTTTCTTGGTGAAGATTACGATCTTATGTACCATCTTCCTGAGCCAGAAGCACTTATGGATTCCTACTTCTTTTCCACCAACAACTATATGAGCACGAAGGAGATTGTTAAAGGTTGGGTGAAAGAGCCATCAAAGTTTTTACAGATGCCCACCAACACATAAAAGATCCTAGCTTGAAAAATCTATGACCAACAAAGTAATGAGACCTTTCTTGAAAGGTGGGAAATATTATTGAACCAGGTTGTGAACGAGGGGAATTCATTCATCTGGTCAGATTTGTTGGCTTTACAGTTAAGAGTCCATGTATAAAATGAACATAATCCTCCCAAGGATGGGCAAGCAAGATTCTACATGTCTTCATATTTATTACATTCAATCTATGCACATAATGCATTCCCTGGCATGGATTGGACTTGGACACCTCGAGACCCTACCATGTACATGCACTGTAGACTGCTCTCAAATTGTAGCCATCAAGCAGTAATGGAGAATCTAACTGACCAATTCCTCATTTTGTTGTACAAGATGATATTTGAGGGAGAATCACCTTGCATGTCGTGTGGGGAAATGGAAGCAGTAGTGGAGATACCAGATTTGTTTGCCTCACCGGATGACACCTTCCTTAGAGTGTTCGACGGTCAGAAGTCATTGCATATTTTTCCAAGGTATGCCAATGATAATATTGTCATTCAAGAAGTTTCATATCATCTCTCCACATGGTTGTCAACAAATTTGCATAGGAATAATAAAGCACCTTGGCCCACTCTTCTTATGCAAATTGGATTGTACGAGATCAAAAACCTAATATTCATGGACACCGAAGGCAATGAAATAAAGAAGTTTGCATTCAGTACTTGGGACTTTAATCAATATGATCCCCATGGTATTTTAAAATACCATTGTGCAATAAATCACTTCTAGTGGATCAACGGGACATTTCATTGGACGAAGGAGGATCCATGGAAGAATTGTTATAATGCCTCAAAATCCTGTGAGCTAGTCAATTTTGCAGGAACTTCACAAGTGACCCTGCAAAAGGAAGCTACACCAGAAGTATTTCCAACAGAAGGGAGAAACCCCATGTAGGATAATGGAAAGAGAAATGTTTCTTATAGTCTAGGGGGAGAATGAAGTCACAAGATGAAAGTAGATCTAGGTATTATGAAAGTGTATTTAGTAGCAGAGGTGAAGAGGAAATAGAGGATGCAGAGAGAAGAATGAAGTAAGAGGGAAGAGTAGAGAATATTGAATGAATAGAAGCAGAAACATGAAGAGGAAGAGAGGCAAGGTGCAATAGAAGAAGAAACAACACAGAAGCAAGATGGGGAGCAAGAAAAAAACTAACTACCAACAAAAGAGGAGAGCAAACAAATGTAGGACTAGGAGCTTTCTTAATATATTGAAGAATTGATTGATATCGTAGATATGGAGGAGAAACTAGAGCCACATAATCAAGATGTAAACCTGATTCCAAGTACACAACAGGTCACTAGTCAGTCTCCACCACCTCTAGTAGCAGAGTCAGCTTGAGGCAAGGAAGAGGAAGTTGTTCCTCTTGATGATGATCCGGTTATTAACACGTACAATCTATCATACGATGAACATCATAAGAATATTGTACAAGAGAGTAATAATAATTTTCTAGATGACCTTGCATTGCCTACATTTATTAGAGAAAGGGTGATTGTGGTGGACACCAGGATGAATCCTGATGCCATTTCCGCAACCAAATTGGCCTTCACAGGTGCGGAAAAGTCAAACACTGAGTATTTGGTGGCCAAGAACAAGTAATTGGAAAATAACTTGCAGGATGTTAGGAAAGACATAAAACAATTCCACACAACAACTTAGAACACATCTTATGCACAAGTGCATTTAGAGGAAATGAAGGCAATAATACTTGGTGAAGTATCAACACTTGGAGATACCATGCAGAACCCATATGAGGAGATTATTACCATGCATAATGATATTGTCCACTTGCATGGATTGCAACAAAAATGTAAGGAATTTTTCAAAAATATCATGAATCTATAAGCTGCCATCACTGCCATGCATGAATGGTCAATGCAATACAAAGGGGCACCACTTGATTTGGGAAATAAAACAAAGCAAAAGGTAGAGATGGAGAAAGAAAAGTCTAGATGTTGATTTAGAAAAAAAACAACTTGCCTCGTTCATTGGTAGCATTCGTATGCATGGTTATACAATAGCTTGGATTTCTTAGAAAAATCACACAAGATATCATTAGTTGGCTCACTCACAGAAGCTAAACCTAGGAACCAAATTAGGCAGGAGATCGAAGAATACTTGGAGCAACTTAGAAAAATTTCCACCAACAAATATTTGGAGCTGAACAGACAAAACATGTAGAAGTATATCGGTGGTCCTGTCCAAGTGAACACAATTTTTCTCCTACTCCAGAAAGAAGTTCAAATTGGTTCCAAATCATTGTAACTTGATGCCATGGAGGCTAGATTATACTTCCATCCAGACACCATCACACAATTTGGGAATTTCATCGTACAATACCAAGATTGTCATTGATACGTGACTGAAAGACATCAATTGGAAGTTGTTGAGATAGAGTTTCCCCAGAATCAAGCATGATAATGCTTTTTATTGTTAGTATGGCTAGTTGGCTCTACTCTATTTTGTCTTATATAGGTATGAGTGTATTGTAATATTATTTTGTAAATAGTTTGTAAGTGAAATTCCAAGTGTCAATTATGGAATGTGAAGATTCATGATGTAATTTAATTGAATAGTCATGTGTAAAGAAGTTTAAGAGTCACGAGGGAAGTCCAAGAGTCACAAAGGCGACTGTGAAGAGTCACCCCTTTTGTTTTAAATGCATCCTCATAACTAATGCAAAGGGCTTTTGGGAGCCAAGATTTTGGCTAGGCTTAGGCTTAGAATCAAGAGCTTGGGAGTTTTATGAGAGCCTTGGCTACTCTGTAGCATAGAGGGAGTATCTTTGTTTGGAGGAGAAAATGATGTTGACTTCACGTTCCATTATTGGGGCTAGTGGTTTGTCAATGGTATATGTATGATTGGAACTTTCACTTTAATACAAGCTCAGAGCCTACACCTTTTCAAGCATATGTTGTAAATATAGTAGGATTATTCTTGCTGTATTTACAATTTCTGTTCTTAAACTTACACTTATGCTTATGAACTATTTCGTTTGCATTGGTACAAATCTTGTTGAATGTGTGTTGTGTATTATTTCATCATTGTTAACTTGTCAACTATTTCACATAGTAGCTTGTGATTTCTTGATGCTCATGCATCTCTTTCAAGATGCATACTATTAAATTGTTCTAAGGGGCTCACCCATTTTCCCTTCACGTGTTATAAGCTTCATGCATTGCACTTGACTTTCCGCAGGGTCACACACTTGCTCTCACAAAAGTCACCATACATCACTCTATGTGTTATTTCAGCCAAGGAATATCGTTAACACCACTGCATTGGAAACTGAGCCCTATTCTAGATGGGACTCCTACATAAAACGATGTGAGGTCTAATTAGGATTTCATATTGGGGAGGTCCCTTGAATCTTGGCGGGTCCAACACCATCAACAAAAGCTTATCGAAACTAGTGATATAACTTGTGAAAGCTTCTTTGGTTTGCCTAATATTCATAAGGGTTGTACATATTTAAAAATTACTTGTATACCAAGATGTTTAAAATACACAAAGTTTATATGATACAAAATAGTAGAATGCATCTTCTATATTTTTCCCCTTATTAAATTTACATGGGTTTTGGATGAGCCTCTATAAAAAATTCCTTTCCTTATAATTTAATCATAACCTCAAACTAGAGTTGGATGAATAAATATCATGTAGTATAAAACAAGGTCGTTCAAATTTTTTCCAATGGAAAAATCACAAATTTTTATTAAGATAGTCAAAAGTCACATGTCCACATTCCATGAGGCATTCAACCTCTCAATGAAAAAAGTGCTACTAAAAAAATCAGGCTCTAAATAAACAAGTGCATACATTTTTTATTATGTTTTTTTTCTCCTTTTATATTGGTAGTTATCAAGGATGTATTTATCTTAGCCCCCTTCAGTTGTTGCAGGCTCTCGTGGATGTCTTGTTGCTGACCGAGTCCTACGACTATGCTACTGCAAGTGGGGTCGAGCATTGATTGCAATAAGAAAGAAATGTTAAATTCATATTTATAGTTATTATTATTACAAATGTTTTATTAATAAAAAGAGTAATAGAGTGTTCTTTACCTGCTTTGGTAGCAGAGGGAAGCGGAATACTTTCAGATGTGGCCATATGTTCTCTAGCCTCATCTTGTACACACTTTGGTGTAGAAACAAGAAAGGTTATAATTAGTACACCATTTGAATTTAAATATTTTTAATTGTATTCCATATTATAATTATTTTATAACACATGAAATACCTCCAGTACCGAGCTAAACATCAATCTCAAGATGCAATCCATCGTTAGTAGGCTCATGTGTTGTATCCACATTGCTTGCATGCTTTTACAATCAAGCACATTAATTTATCGCCAAAAAAAATAACCAATAGATTGTACAAGTAATAATTTATAAATTCTATTTGTTGCTTTTATTTTCCTGAGTGTTAGGTTGGGTGTTGGAAGACTATGAATATGCTAATATTTTCCTACATTAGTCGTGCTTGAAAGCAAGTTTAAGGTCCTCCTCCATGGGGGCCTCTTTGAATTGTGACCCTTGAAATTTGCTTGAGAACATGTATTTTTTTTCTTCTGTGATATTAAATTAAATTGTTAAAGAATTTATATGGATGCAAATTATTTTTTTACATACATACAATTTTAGCGACCAGTTTAGAGTAACCACCTAGGCCAAGATGATGCTGCCCATGTTTGGTTATTCTATACATTGTGGCTTTGGATGTATCTGGAAGCCTATATTTAAAACATTCAAAAAATTAATTAGACGTTGCAATTCTGGTAAAGCATCATAATTAAATTATTAAAAGTGCCTCATACCTTCCTGGTTTGGGTTGTGTCTTCCCAAATTTTTGTAGTTCCTTCTCATTTGCATCTCCCATGAGCACTTTCCACTCCATCTCTGGAATCATTGGAGGGCACTCATGCGGCCTTGTCCTTTGCAAATGAGAACTATACTGGTCCCATATATATATATATATATATATATATATATATATATATATATATATATATATATATATATATATATCAAATGTAAGCCTTCCTTAGAGGTATCTCCAGTTTTGTTGAAGGTACCCTCATCGAATAGGAAAACCATCCTAGTTATAAGTTCATCTTTCAACTTGGAACTTTGGGATTTCTAGTTTGTGTGAATGATGGGCCCAAATATTTCCAAGGTTAAGTCATACAAGTGGCTATAGAATACATCATTTCCTATAAAACGATATTACCATTACTTTAAAATTATCACAAACTATACATTAATTTCAATTAGATTCTACTTAATATTTAAAACACTTCTTAAATACTTGGAAATTTCTCTATTTTCGTGGTGACATTGTCCTCATATTCCAAAAATGTAATTGGTAGTGTTCTTGTGCTAGTAACACGGGAATATATAGGAAAGCTCACTTCAAATTGTGAAATTACATCATGCTTTATATCCACATCATCACCTACAAATCCTCACATATGTCGTTTAGGAGGTGCAAATCCCACCATGTGTGGTTGAGCCGGTGTATCGATATCAATGACCAATGTGTCAATCATAGGCGGAGCATTGACGCTGCTACCAACATCAACCCCCATAGTCGCGTCATGAGGTTCATACTCTGCCAAAACTCCTGTAAAATAAAGAGATTTTTAATAAAATAATGAGAATTAAAATCATAAATAAATAAATATGATAGTTAAATGATTTGCTCACACCATACTGACGAATTTTGTGCGTCAAGATTTTGATTTCACCTCTTATCTCTTCTATCTAGGGCTCAATCATAACTAAAGCACTGAATTTCGTTTTTTCTTTCATTCGAAGTTTCTTTATTGTATGGATGGGATCGAAGAGAATGAAAATTATTCTTTAGTAAGATCTTCCTCCAGATGATCTGAAAATGGAATGTACTTGTTTGAGGGTGCAAGGTATCCATTTCCCATAATTTCAAATTGAGCTATACACTCCAAGTGACCTCTGAAAATGTGAGAACAAACTATTTCCTATACAGAGATGGACTGTAGGGGCATTCACCAGATGTTTCACCTTTCTAGGAAGGATGAATCCGGAGGCTACCTGGCCCTCTACAGACTCTGCCTAAGGAAATAATATGTAAACACTTAGAAGTCTTTGACATTCACATACTTGAAATTTGATGTCTTGCGGAATAAGACAAATAACTTTCTGCAGCTGAGTAGGTGATTATGTGTATATGAAAGTTATGTATATTTGCTGTTTAACAATTTATATCAGTTTTGTTTAACATATCATCTTCAGCAAATAAAGACATCAAAATGATAAGCAGTTCACCCCCTTCTCTGGGCTACATCTGCTGGACCAAGCCCCTCAAACTAGGCTTGTCCTCTTGTATTAAAAATGCCAAGAAGCTAATACAAGAATAAAGTGTGTGAAAGACGAGTTTCCGCATCTGACATAAATACGGGGAATCAGATTAAAATTAGCTAAACATACTGTTTTCCCCAAGCACTATGATGAAAATTGTAGATACGGTGGCACACGGTGGCCACATTGTGCTGGGCTGCATGGAGAATTTCGAGGTGAATATGATTTCAATTGATTCTGAAACCTCTGACATTAGACTCAGAATGTCAAAAATAGCAGAAACAGGCTTTTGAATCACTAAAAATGGATTAACATAGCCCCCAAACAGCTCCAACACTGAAATGGCCCTCTTGTGCAGCTTCTGAGCTAACGGTGAAGAATTCACTCAGGAAGCAACGAGCATTTTGTAGAAAGTGGATTCAGAATCTTGCTTTCAGGAATGACCTTCGTTCCACATTCCTTGTTGCACAATTCCCAATCTCGGCTCCAAAACCGATTGGCCACAGTGGCTCACTGGAGACTTTACGGAGAAAGAAAAATCACCTGCAAACGGCCTCAGATGGCTGTGAAGCCTATGCCAATGGCTTCAGAAGGTCGAAGAGACCCAAAATCAAAAAACAATTCGTCTTCAAAGGCCTCTCCTAGCAGAAGTTATGGCCAAAAAACTAAACTGCCTCTTTCCCCTTGAGAAACTCCACTAAATGTGGAAGGACTGCAGTTAAGGGCGCCAAATTAGGAACTAGCGCCAAAAAGGAGGGCGGAACCGCCAAAATAGGCGCGCGGTTTAAACTTGGCATTAAAGTTATGTTTAACGTGCAAACGTGTTCACATGGGTCACGGCGGTGTTTAACCGTTTGCAATCAATACAAACATTATATAATTAACAACCCACCAACATATAACATTAATCACAATGTTTTGAAATGTCCGCCGTTGCACATTGCGCGCCGATGAACTTGTGAGTTGGTTCTCCGCCACGGTTCTGTGGGAAGGGGGCTGGCCCTTCGGGGCTGGCCCCCTTCCGGGCCCCGCCCAATCAACCACACACTATAATTATAACTCTGTCCGCCCACATAACAACAACAAAGCCCGTGGTGCATTGGTGAAAGCGCTTGGTTGGAACTCCGGTGGTCGCGGGTTCAAATCCCATCCGCGCCATAATAAAATTTTTGAAAACGTGCCATTTTAAATTCGGACTTGGGGCCCACGTGGCGGCCTCCGGGCTAGCCACGTGGCGCCATATGATTGGTCGATACGGGAATATTCCCCAGAATATTTTGCGGAATATTCCACGGAATATTCTCAGAATATTCTGTGGAATATTCTTTTTTTAATAAAAATTTTCCAAAGTCCAATTTGCCCTTTTTTAATTGAAATTGACAAAACTTTGAACTTGAATAACTTTTGCATACGGAGACCATTTTTCGAACCGTTCGCGGCGCCGGAATCAGGAAGACGAGCACTATCCAGTCGATCTGTTTCGGAGCAATTCTGAGCAACTTCATTTTTGCCCATTTTACGACACTTGGTCCTGAGCTCCTGATCACCAGAGCATCTGCCGATTTCTCTAAGGCTGGTGCCTTTCCCTTATCACCATGTTTATAAAATAAGTGTAATTTTCAATTCATCCACAATTAATAATAATTATATTAATAAAGAAACCACCATTGAAAATATATTGTAGTAAATGACAATCATAACATATAATAGACATTTCTTACAAGTTTGGTGAAACTGAATACATACCCCCCCATAATAACAATATTTGTATCTAGTTGATTCAATATGTAATCAATGAGCAACTCCTCCCCTGTAGCTATGATTTAATGGCACATACGAATACACATTTTCCTTCATGCCCCTTGAATATGCAATTGGGTTGCTTATTTGTGGTCATGGGTTGTGTACTATTTATAAACCCTGCAAGATTACTTGCTGCTTTTGGCCTTCCATCAATATACACAGTTACAACTTTATTTTGGTCATTGTATTTTAGTTGCATATAATTTGTGGCTACTCCATATCTTCGCATACTTTTTCTATATTGGACTAGCCATACCTAATCATTATAGTTGTAACGGGGTCTGGCATAATCCATCAATTCAGTTAATCCTCCATAACATACCTTTATGCCATCCATGGAAAATAGCCCCAAAACATGTAATGATGATGGGGAAATGCAGTATATCCTTTCATTGACAGAAAAATCAGTGTTTATTTCAGGAATATCCTTAGGTTCCCATTGTTTCACTAGATGTTTGTACCTCAAGGGCACCTCTATGTCATCTATTGTTTCATTATCATAAGAACATGACCCCCTTTAGTGAGAAAAAAATACACGCGTTTATGGAATTTTCTTCTAAACTTTTTACCTCTAGTTGATATTTTCTTGCTAGATGATTTAGCATATGTTTAGTAAATTTCTTCTATCCTACCTGAACTTATGTCACTCGATGAAGATAGATCTGAAAAATACCTGTTTGGTTGAAAATCCTATAACATTCCATCAACTGAGAGAAAATTTTAGCGAGTTTCATAAGGGAGTTTGAGAACTCAACATAATATGACAACATTTAATCTTCCATTACAAAAAAAATACCCACATAATTCGATATGTTGAATAATGTAACTAGTTTCGGTGGAATAAAAGGAATTTTTTTTAGATGTCGAGGATGTTGAGATTTTATGGCTTGTGAAGGCCACATAGGCATATTATATGAAGTCCTTCAAAAGTCTATAAATTATAGTGAGGAGAAGCCTCATTTTCACCAAACCAAGTGTAATTCATCATAAGTGGAGAACATCTGAAATAGTCATAGCATAATGGAGTATTGTAAAGTGAAGTAGGAGGAAATTTTTGGTCTATTTTGTCTTTATTCCAAATTTTTATGCCCAATCTTGATATCTCTCTTTGGCAAGAGCTTCTATAGGAGAGATATAGACACATCAAAATACACTGTCTATGCCTTTTTGATGCAATCGTAGTAAATAAAACTCAACACAAATAGTATTACCACTACCAATAGGTGTTGCAACTAAAATATTATCATATGAGTTTTAAAGAATTGCAAATACCTGAGTTTGAATAAGATTGAAGTGTATAAACTGTTGATATAGTGCTTCATATGAAGGATTTCATAATATAAACACAAGAAGTTCACATGAAGCCAAAACTTCCCTATATTTCATTCGTCTAGAGCCAAAAGTTCCCTTAGTTCTTATCAAATCCCAGTTGGAATAACATAGAGGGAAAATTGTTCTTTTGGAAGTTAGGGAAAACAACAAAGAGAAGCTAGATGAGGAGGAAGGCATGATCATGAAACTTCAGGATAACTACAACTTTAGTTGATTCTTTTAGACATGACCATGTAGCAGGCATGGAAGAGGACATCATTGAGCAACATATGGAACTTGCCAGGACTGGACAATGTGATCATAGACCCCTATTTTTACTATTAACACAAAAACTATCCATATCTATTGAAAAATAAAATTTATTGATGTTTGGTAATGGAATCAAACCCATTGAACCTCAAATCAAGAAGATAGAGGTTGTAGTATTATAACCTTTTATCACACTTCATAACCTTCGACATTTAAACATGTAGGAAAAATAATAACTTGCGGCCCATTCCTTCTACATTCCTTGCACTAGACCTTGTGGGCAAGAGTGAAACCTAAAAACTAAACATTTGTTTACAAGAAACAAAGAATGCCTCAGGAAACATGCACATGAATTTATCGCCCTCATTACCCTACAAAATTTACTCTAAAAAATGCATTCCCTCAATTGGCTAATCACCAAACCTATATGGAACTATCGTTTAAGGATAATAATTAAGGGAGATACATGGGCTGAAAAGTTTCTTAGGGAGTATTTTCTAGGAATATTATACATTTCCCACCCAAGTGTGCCAGTCAAATCAAACATGAAATGAAAAACCATTAAAAAAGAGAGAAACAATAAGATTTGGCCTAATGTTATCTCCAAATATGAATCCAAAGGTTCCCTATCTTTCGTTCGTATGAAGCCAAAAGTTCCCTAACTTTAGTTGGTTCTTTTGGACATGACCAACCAATAGACATGGAAGAGGACATCATTGAGTAACATATGCACCTGGCCAGGACTGGACAATATGATAACAAATCCCCTTTTTTTACTATTAACACAAAAAATATCCATATCTATTTAAAAATAAAATTTATTAAGTCTACTAAGGTTTGCACAAAGTGTAATGCCGTTAAGGTTTGTGTAATGTAATGAAATTGTTAAAATTATTAATCTAATTCTAAATAAAAATTTATTTTATTATTAGACACTCAAGTATTTGATTCATTGGATACTCACCATATGTTATTATTATTTATTTATTTTAATTAGACAATTCCATAATATTCCCTTTAGATTTGTAGGCTCATGACTAAGCCCATCTGAAATCAACGTCACTCGAAGCACTATGGTACACGTAATCAATGATGAGCCTTGAATTCTACGTAAGCGACATGGTGTGGTCATTTTTAAGGTAAGATAAAGTAACATAATCCTTCACGACTAACTAAAAATGTAAACAAACATGAAAATATTGCAACCTTTTTTGTTAGTCATTGAAATTGTTTTGCATATGTTG
This sequence comes from Pinus albicaulis, assembly GCA_034641835.2. Taxonomy (NCBI): domain Eukaryota; kingdom Viridiplantae; phylum Streptophyta; class Pinopsida; order Pinales; family Pinaceae; genus Pinus; species Pinus albicaulis. The sequence continues at coordinate 220,316,737 of CM076582.1, read as the reverse complement.
GAAATTTATTCTTCTAGTCTTAAGCCTTGAGGGTTAGCTCAATTGGTAGAGTCATTGTCCCATTGTTAAAACACCTTTGCTATTTATAGCTCACAATTTCAATTCTCTTGACACTGTCGGGGTTAGTCTCCTTGGTTGAAGTCATTCCTTCTAGTGAATCAGCGAGGAAAATTGATTAAATTTTTTCTTTTAAAGTTAGAATACCATTGTTTTGTTTATGTGTATAAATATATAAAAGTGACATCACACAAATTGATATGTATGACTTAAATTACTATTCGAGGAAACTATTAATTGGCTAAGGTTCCCTTATAGTTGGCCTACATAACTTCAACTTTGAATTTTATTACTGTAATTGAACCAAACTACAACCACAAACTCTAGCCATTTTATTCAAATTTAGCTTTAGTTTATCTTAAGTAAATAAATAAATAATTTTTTCTTTTCCCATTGAGAAAGGCAAGAAAAAAAATCACTCTATCCAATATTATTATTCAGATTGAATGCTTGAAATCCGCCCATTGACCTCTATGATGTGACTATGATTAGGTATATGTACACAAAAAATGGGTATAACTTTGTATTTTCTTTATGAACTGAATTTGTGGAGGCAACTAGAAAAAACTTTTGGAAACATTTTCCAGCCCTAATAACAAAGACAAAATCACATTACATAGTACAAAATCAAGATCAGTTGGAGGGCATTCAAGCCTTGTGCAAAAGAATCTAAGGGATAATTTAATATTCCTCTCAAGTCAGACCCTTTTGGAAAATATCTCGAAGACTTTTGGCACCTCCATTATCACTTAATCACTATATCAAGGCCACAAACCTATTGTAGCAAAGTGAAGCATAAGGAGCATTTTTTTTTAAATATGAAAGGCTTGTCAAGCAGCCCTAAGGAGGCCACACTCACTAGTATATGAGCGAAGGTCAAAAGTGGCATCACAAGGTCTGCAAAACCTATGAAATATCTGAGCATATTTGCATCTCTGGTATGTATATTCTAGTCACTATAGATCAATAAATATGTTAGTGTTTTGCAAGACATTCAAGGATTATCTATTTTTCAACCATGATAACTCTAGACCCTTGTTAAAGATCTAAAGTTTATGTGGTATTAAGTGACATATTTATAGCCGTAGAAAGCACTTAAGTCCTATATCAAAGGTTCACAATTCTGTGGTATAGTCCTGTGCATAAATTCCTCATTGGAAGAGGCAACAAGATCATTTATACACCTATGCATAGATTAGTTTCAAGATCAAATTTGTTGAAGGAATATTTTGAGTATAAGACAAAAGTACTAAAGTTATGAAGCATAATATCATTTTCAAGAAAAACTCATACCCTACATCTGTACAACATCAACATTGGTGAGTTTTTGGGCACATATATATGTGTGTGTGTATCTTCTCTATACCTGTGCATGAGGTCCAAGCATAATTATCATGCTAGTGAAAGCTAGAAAAAAAGGAGCTCGGTTTTCCTCTTGTTCTGAGCATAAAAAAAGTTCAAAAGACTTAATTTGAGCCTCTGTCACCAAAGAAGAGGATCCAAGCCTCCTATTACGTTTCTGTGCATGAGGGACACCTAGAACAAAGGATAAATAGACTTATAATCTCATACAATCCCTTGTATCACCAAAGGAAAAGCATAAGTGTTTCTAAGAATATAAGAGAAGGGTCATCACCTTGCTCGTAGTCATGGACAATGGCATAAGGAGAAAAAGTGTATGCACAACATTGATGAGTTTTGGGCACATATATATACATAGTCCAAGCAAACAATCAGCCAACCTTTGGTAACGTTGAAAGGGTACGTTTATTTTTAATTTGAAGTAATGATTTTTTTTTGGAAATCATTTTTGAGTGTAGGGTTTCTGTTTTGAAAACTGTAATATGAGGGTATAGTAATAAAATTGTCACGTTGAAAGAAGGACTAACTACATGAGGTATTTTTTATCACGCTCGTCCTCGGCTGTGGACTTCGATTTTTCTTGGGTTGTGGAAAATGGCGAGGTGTGCCTGTTCGAAGAAACCCTAGTGTCTCACATATTCAGACTGAGGATGATTGTGGACTTCGGTTTCACTTGGGCTATGGACAACACCGAGGTGTGCCTGTTCGAATAAATCCTAGTATCTCTCATATTCAGATCGGGGACGATTATGGACTTCGGTTTTCACTTGGGTTGTGGACAATGTCGAGGTGTGCATGTTCAAAGAAACCCTAATTCCTCACATATTCAAACCCATAGAGCTGACGTACATCAATAATATTCAAACCTGGGACCTCGCCTTCTACTGTGTAGGTGTTCCAGCTGGTTTCCGAGTGCAAGAGGTTAAGAAAAGTTTCTCTGTAATGGTGAGCCAAGCATGCTAGACTTAATTTGTTATGTTATGGGAAAGGTGAAGAGGTCAAGGTCGAGAAGGAGATCTTTATTTCTGTGAAAAAAGGATGTTTTTTTAGTGCCTTGCTACATAATAAATTAATTATAAACCAAATTTTAACACATAAACATTAATTTAGTAAATTTTCTAAAAATCATTATGAGACCCCCTTGTGGAAACTTTGTTCATGGGTAGTCATGGGCCAACCTTACTTCTTTTGTGCAGGTGCCCCTTTCCAAGTCAAGTCGACCCACCAACTTGTTGCACAGGTGCCCCTGCTGGGTGGGCACCCTAGCATGCCCTGCACGCGACGCCCCATGAGCGCCTTGATGCCCCACCTTCATGCGAGCACACCCAAGGTGTGGGAATTCGCCCTGCTGTGAAAATCAGTAAAAAAAAATCATTAGCTCATTAATGAAAATCAAATATTATCATTTATTAGTACCATGCTACATAATCAATTAATTATAAATCAAATTTTAACACTTAAACTTTAATTTAGTAAATTTTCTAAATATAAGACCCCCTTGTGGGAACTCTATTCAAGGGTAGTCATGGGCCAACCTTACTTCTTTTTTTTAGGAATCCCTTTCCAAGTCGGGTAGACTCACAAACTCATTGCACAGGTGCCCTGGTGTGCCCAGCACACGACACCCCATGGGCGCCTAGGAACCCCACCTTCGTGTGGGCATACCTAAGGTGTGGGTGTTCGCCCTGCTGTGCAAATCAATCAACACAAATAATTTTTTCATCCATGTCAACAAAATATTATCATTTGTTAGTATCACATTGCATAATAAATCAATTATGAACCTACTTTTAACACCTAAACATTAATTTAGTCATTTTTCCAAAAAATCATTATGACACCCCTTTGTGGGAACTCTGTTCATGTGTAGTCATGGGTCGACCTTACTTCTTTTCTACGGGCACCCCTTTCCAAGTCAGGTCGACCCATCATCTTGTCGCATGGGCGCCATTGTCGAGCAGGTGATCGGGCACCTTGCCTTTGTGTAGGATCACTCAAGGTGCAGGCGTTCACCCTGGTGTGAAAATTATTCAATACAAATCATTACCTTAGAAATGGAAACAAAATATTATCATTTGTTAGTACCATGCTGCATAAACAATAAATTATAAACTAGTTTTTAGCACCTAAACATTAATTTAGTCAATTTTCCCAAAAATGATTATGAGATCCCTTATGGGAACTCCGCTCATGGGTAGTCATGGGATGACCTTAATTCTTTTCTACGGGTTCCCCTTGCCAAGTCGGGTTGACCCACCAACTCAATGCATAGGCACCCTGATGTTCCTGGCATTCGATGCACCATGGGTTCCTGGGTACCCCACCTTTCTGCAGGTGCGCCTAGGGTGCATACATTTGCCCTGCTGTGAAAATCAATCAATGCAAATCATTGAATCGTCAATGAAAACAAAATATTATCATTTGTTAGTAGCATGTTTCATAATTATAAACTGAGTTTTAACGCGTAAACATTAATTTAGTCAATTTTCCAAAAAATCATTATGAGACCCCCTTGTGGGAACTCTATTCATGGGTAGTCATGAGCCAAGCTCACTTCTTTTCTGTGGGTGCCCCTTGCCATGTCAGGTTGACCCACTAATTCGTTGCATGGGTGCCCTTTCCAAGAGGGCACCTTGGCATGCCCAGCACGCAATACCCCCATGGGCACTCGGGCACCTTGCCTTTGTGCCTACACGCTCAGGGCGTGATCATTCATCCTGCCATGCACATTATGATATGAACTTTCCCATTGGTTGCTTCGCTCGAATGTCATCATTCACTTTACCACTCACACGTCTTGTCCTTTCATATTTTACATGTCTTCCCAACTTCCATGTCAGTCGGTTCAACCTTCGCCCAACTCGCTCGATCCACTTAACATGCCCAACTCGTCCAACCGTCACTGCATCATGCAAGTTGCCTTTGGGTACCCGGGTGTGCCCCAGGCACATACCCTTATCATGAAAACGACGCCCTTGGTTCACTTCACTCATTCGGTTTTCCCATCATGTCACCCATCACATCGCCCATCATGCACGCCTCATTTACACATGGGTGTCAGGCCACCCTACCTTCGTGCGGGTGTGCCCAGGGTTCTCGCCTCCATGTTGTGTATGTGACACCCCCACGGTCACACTTCGGTTAATACTTCATTTTTTTGCCACTTTGAATGGGCATGGGAAGTCATGGGCCGACCTTACTTCTTTTGTACGAATGCCCCTTGCTAAGTCTACCGAACCCACCAACTCGTCAACAAAAATCATTAGCTTATTAATGACATCAAAATATTATCATTTTTTATTATGTCCATGCTGCATAATAAATCAATTATAAACTGACTTTTAACACCTAAATATTAATTAAGTCAATTTTCTAAAAATCATTATGAGACCCCCCTGATGGGAACTCAGTTCATTGGCATACTTTACTTCACACATCTACCCGACCATTGTGTTGCCTGGTTCACTCATCACCCAAATCACCTGGTATGTCTACTTAACGAACCAAAGTCAAAATTGGAAATGATGGTATAAACGTAAATGAGCTTCTCTTCATTTCAAGAATAATATTTTATCTACTGAACAAGGTCCCAACCACATGAAGTTGGAAGCTCATATGGACACTCCCCCCCACATAACATCACTCTCAATTCCCTAATACCCAATATATCTACTTCAATATATTTGAATACAAGGTGAATGAAAGAGAACAAACCAAATGAAAACATATAAATACATATTTTGAAAGAGTGAGTCCATACAAGTTAAATTTTACAAAATATAAATACATACCTCATACTTTTCAACATTTTGATATCATTCATATTCTTCCTCATCCAACCCATCATTTGCATCATCCGGTTCAAAACTCATGTACTATTGATTTGCCATATCATCATCATCATCGTCGTTGTCGTCGTCTCTATCAACATCTAGAACATGCTCTTCTACATTTGGTTCAACTTATTCAAGTTCTTTGTCCGAAAAATGTCAATATAATCTAGTTCATCCAAATTAACTAACTCGATTAACATATATTCCTTGAACTTCTTCGATGTCTTTGTCTAACACTACATGCAACCCTAGCTCCTCTACATCATTTTCTTCTTCAATTTCATCTTCTTCCGCTACATTATACTTTATGGGCCTTCCTCTGGGATCATATCTAACAACAATGACCAATCCGCTTTAATTGGAACATCTACATAAAATAATTGTTCACATTAGATTGAAAGAACATATCACTCTAATCTTGGCTTAAGATTCCTTGTATCAACCATGGTAAATTCGTTAGCATGCTCAATAACAGTTCTATCAGGGTCACATTCATGGATTCGTAGCCTAAACCATTTGACATCGAACACAAAATATTTGAAGGATTCAAAGTAACACTCAAGTATATCATGAAAATACCCACAGTATAGATTTTTAGATAGTTTTGGATGTATGTCACCTCTAGAGGAAATATTGATAACTTGAAATATTGCAGTTATCCCATTGTCAGAAGTTTTCATCTTTTCATCCAAACTTTTGATGCAAAATTTGTGGCCATAGAACCATGTTTTTTTGTGGTGTTTCAACTGCAATACGTAAAACACATAAAAAATCCTTTGTCAATTGATAAGCATATTTATACTTTCAAAATTTGAAAATTAAGAAAAAAACATGCCATATGCATCAATATAATTGTAAAAAAATTTAGTAGTATGGGTGAATATGCTTTCTTGATAATATTTTAAACCATATGCTGAAGCAATGTCCCTATGTGTAAGATTGGTATCTCCACTATTTTGAGCTTCTTTGATCAATGTAGACACACCATACCATGATAGCCTACCATTATTATCTTGTTTTCATCGTTCAATCCATACCTTCATCTAATCAAGATTGTTCGCAATGTATAAATGTATTGCATCCCACTCTGGACTGACTATGTTAAAATAAAAAAATTCACATATATATAATTAGTTACCATGTTATACCTTCATAATAATGGATTATGCAGGAAGACTAAAAATTAAATAAGTACGATATACATAAAAACAAAAAGTTCAAATGTGCTATAAATTTCCACTATCTACTTACATTTCACTTTGCTCATTCTACCTTTCCCCAATAGGTAATGGTGAGCCCTGGTATTGCATCAAGAGTGTTGCAACTCTCAAGGGTTACTCAACTCTATTTATCAACCCTAGGTTCATACAAAATTAGAGTTGAGAGTGTTATATGTACATAAGATGGGATTCTACTCATACCACCCTCAACTAGGACATCTGATCAATATTGCTCCAAGACCATTCCACCTACTGAATTAGCTAATGAAGATTCAACTTAGAATCCACCCCTAACTAAAAAGAGGGAAATTTCATTAAATTAAGTTTGAAAATTCTATTGAAACAATTCATAAAAAGGTAAGAGCTAAACTACTTGTAGAAAGGAAACTACATTATCTTGCAATAATCCATCTACTTATCAAATGTACTTGCATAAAGAAGCTAAAAACTCTTGCATAACTTATCAGACTGTAATTAAGAACCTCATGTATCATCTAACTAGTTCACACTTGCATGAAAATCATTGTCCTACTTGCACCAATTCTGTGATGAAAGAATTAAGACTATTCTGTTTTTGCAGTGAAGGAAAAGGAGGCTTTGGAGTGACCTAGGAGCTTCCCCTGATCAAGAAATCATAGCTGGGGGTCAATACTCTTATAAAATAAGTCTAATTCAAAATAAGGATCAAGTCTTGTGGAAGAAGGAGGTTCTATAGGTGTGCTATAGGTGGTTGCTTCATGAGCCATGTGTTGCTACAGGAGAGCCTGTAATGCTACAAGAGGGATGCCGAGAAGGTTTAAGAGGTGAAATTGGTGGGTTAAGGGTGTGGGAAGGTGGTTTGAAGTTGACTCAAATGAGTGAAGGGTGGAAAAATCCTTGAGATAAGCTTAAAGCCTATTGAAGGCCTATTTTTCACTAGGAGGGATGCTCTCAGTGGCCCTAGGAAAATGATCTCAAGAAAAAAAAAATTTAATACAAAATTGGGAGTTCATAAGAGGAAGTGAGGTAGTCTAATATGGACATGGTGAAGGTTCCTTTTTCTATAGATCAAACCAACTCTTATTTCATCACATGCATACATCCAATTATCATTGAAAAAATGAAACAACTAGAAGTGGAAAATATGAGTCGAATTTAAATATTAGTTGAATTTAAATATTATCTAATTTATACTAAAAATGTGATCTAATTAACAAACCAAATCCTAAGCTATAACAAGCATATGCAGAACAAGGCAAATACACAAATATGTTTCCAAGAAATCATAAGAAAAATTATTTTGGGTTGTGGTTGTGAATCCTTCCACTCATGCTCCCACAAGAGAGGTGAAGTATAGGTTGCAACCACATGTTTTGGTGGATTATTTCCTACTGAAATGCAATAAAATAATTACTACTTGAACTGAAATAAGTACAAACACAAAATAGGAACCTAAGCCACTGGGTTGGGCCCAAACCCAAGAGCCTCAACCCTCTGGAACTAAATCAATGATAAATCAAATAATAGCTTCTCATTATCATCAAATAAAAAGGTCTAATACATCAGATAACAGTCACAATAATGATGCCAAGTACTTGAGCTCAATAGCTACCTAGATGAAAAAAAAACTCGAATCATAGTGAGCTATTATTCATGTTTATTTATACAAGAGAGTAGTTGCTAGTAAATCCCTAGAAAATAAGAATGTTTGTCTCCCCCAAATCAAGTATGGTGGATCTTGTTTCTCATTACTTAACTTTCACTCATAGTGGATTGGTTGTCAATGACCTTGAGTTGATGTGAGAAAGAGAGTTTTTGTCTTGGGCTGATTGATGGAGTTAAGAAGGTGGAAAACCTCTTAGATTCTCTCCTTGTTGTCTACTTCAAGCCCTTGCATGGAAAATATCTCAAAAATTCTCCATTTCCTGAATTTAAACCATATTAGGCTACATGACATGACAAATAATTTTTTTCCTTCTCACTAAGCATAGGATAGCTAAACATTTAAATAAATGTGAGAAAGAGATAGTTTAATAAGATGGAGAATGACATTATGGCACTTATTCTATAACTATTGATGAGCCTCATCATCACTACCCTACTGAAATTGTTTCTTATCCTTTGAGAAACTCAGTCATCCATGTGCACTTCTCTCATGGCCTTGATGGCCTCCCTGAAATCCCAAGGCACCTCAGATCGAGTGCCCTCTGGTGAGTAAAATCCTGCATTCTTTTCTACCTCAATCCACTCCTCTTCTGCTTGGTCCTCTCCTTCCTGTAGGCTTCGCAAAAAATGTGGATTGAGTTTTATTCCTATCCATTGAATCCTCATTCTCTTCATTTCTCTCTTGTAGAATGGTGTTTTCTCCAAGACACTCTTCATCCTTTCAGGAGAGTGGTATTCTCTATGTTGCAAGCTTAGTGGCAAAGCATGCCATATCTTCTGGAAAGCCTACAAATTTTACTCTCCCAACAACCTAGAAGTATCTTCAAAATGGAGAATGGATTGATCCCATGTTTCAATGTAATTTGGTACCAAAACAACATCATTGGAGATGAGGCTATGATTGCTAATGATAGCCTTGGGGCTCATTAGCTCAACTCTAATGTATAGGGGTTCCTTCTCCTCTTTTTCCATTACCCTTTTTACCTCCTCAACCCTTATCTTTTCATGTGTTATCCAAGATGCCAAAGCCATAAACTCACGGGGTCTTCACTGGAGAGTAATACCATACCACATGCATTAATATTGGGGGATATATATTGTGGAAAAAACAATATAATATATTGAGCATATGAGAAGGGGTAAAGGGTTTTTATATTGGCAGCTATAAAAAATGGAGCTCAAAGTTAATGAAAAAATCTAAAGAGGTATAAAAAATGTTAGCGAAAAAATTGATACCTACAATATCTATTTAAAGTAGGGGTTTTTTTAAATTGGGAAGGTGTATTGGGTTTGTATTGTTAGGGTGATAAATAATGTGATTGTTAGAGGTATTTTCCAATATGTAGTCAAATTAAGGGTATTGTTTAGTATGCCACAAACACACATGCTATGTCATAGGTTCATTAAGTGAAGCCCTTGTGCATCAACTGCATGTCCCATAGTATTGAATTTGGATCCCAATGGTTCATATTTGTCAGTATGAAATTATGCATGTAAAATTCAGCCATTTTTGTTCTATCTAGAATACTAGCTTGTTTACAAAATTCAAGAAAATGACTATAGTTTTAAAAAGGTAGAGAACCATGTTGAGCTATAGTTCTAATTTGAAATTGTAACCATTGCTCTTTGAGGAAGGGAGCATAATATTTGGAAGGTTTCCTGCATTGTAGTGCCTCAATACAGAGACTTTCCATGGTGGCAAGTTGGGTTTCCTTCTCTTGCAAGTTCTCCGTAAACCTCAGATTCTCTGCATATTGATGTTCTTTCACCATAGACTCTCCGAGTCTCAAATCAGCTAATTCCTTCCCCATATCCATGAATTTTTCCTCCATCAATCCCACATATTCCACATTCTTTGATCTAGCAATTTTCATCCATCTGTGGGTCCTTAACCTTTATATTTCTAGCTCATAAAGAAGTGGGATTGTGATTTTTTCAGGGATGATTCACTCTCCTTCAATAGATTTATAATAGGACTCCAAGCTAGGTTGTACACTAGGCTCTTGTAGCTCTAAGGAGTCCTTATTTTATTTTTTTGGGGAGGCTGCTGCCTCACGTAGCTCACCTTCCTTCCCCTTTTCCTGTTGTGGCACACCTTTCCCCTCTTGTGGAACCTCTTGCCCCTATAATTTCACATTTTTCTCCTCTAACTACACATTCTTACCCTCTTGTAGCATGCTTTGCCCGACTTGTAGCATAGTATGTCCCTCCTGTAGCACACCCTGCCCCTCATGTAGCACACTCTTTTCTTCTTCTTGGAGGGTTGTTGGTGTCTTGGGTTGATTGAAGGAGGTCGATCTAGTGGTAGACCTCCTCACATATCATATAGGAGTCTTTTTTTTGGGCTTTGGGGAGGTGAGCTCTTCAATTCTTCCTTCAACTGGTCATACCTCCTCTTTCTTTCTTAGGGACTCCTCAATTATTATGGGCACCTTTGTGGGAGTTTTTGGCTTCCCTTGCCATTGATCCTAGTTATTTTCTTGGTCTTGAAATATAGAGGAGTTTTCCTTGGTCTCTTTATTTTGGGTTTCACTGGAGTGCTTAAGGTAGCTAAATTTTCAACGACCTCATTTTCAGTGTTTCCTGGAGACAAAATTGTTTCCTATGGGGACATATCTTTTTCCTTGGGCTCATTAGTTCTCTTAGGACTCAATGTATCCTTTTATTTTTCTTCACTTTCTTCCTTTTCATATTTTTCTCCTTCTACCTCTGCCCCTATTTCTTCTTCCTCTGTTTCCATATCTTCTTATTCTATTGTATTTTCTGCTTCTTCCTCCTCTATTATTTTATTTTCCTCCTCTTCTATGTTTACCTCTCTACCACCAATGGTAGATGTAGGTGTCTCTCCATAAGTAATGTTTTAGGTCGTTATGAAGGTTTCTTTATCCATGTCTATGAAATTAGACCATAAGACAAGGATTCTCAATTTTTTCAAGGTATCCACCATTATCAGTTTGATAAGGCCATGGTGTGCTAGGTGTTGGTGTTTTCCCTCTATTAATTTTTGACTCATTTCCATGATGGATTGCATGAGAAAGTATGGCACACTAAGTCTCTGAGCAAGAGGCAATTCTTCCTTAAATCCGAGTTCATGAAGCAACCTAAAGTGGTAGGCATATACCACACTCATTCTTCCCTCATAAGGGATGAATTTAAAAATATGGTAAGCCACCTCATGCCATGGATAAGGTAGGATTTCTCTCCTAATTCCATTATTGTCCTCAATTGTATTTTATTTGGAAATGAAAAAGTTCTTTTTGGCAGTGACACTAGTGGCTTTGTCCTCTCTGCTCCATTTTATCCCTTAATTCAAGGTGGACACTCTGATAATTATATCAGGGCTTAGAGATATAGCCAACCCCTCAAAAATTTGGTGGCACTGTCCTCTTTTTGTGAATTCAAAGCCATGGAAAATTCAAGGGAAAGGTCATCATCAAACCCCTTCAGTAACTTGAAAAATCCTAGGAACTAGTGCCTTCTAAAAATGTTTACCACATGAGTGTGTAGGTGGATTATCTTGGTATCTGAGGGATCTCTTCTATTAAATCCTCCTCCCATATTCTCTTTATGTCCTTAATTAAGTGAGGGATAGATGCTTCTTTTATGGTTTTAGTGTCTAGTTTAGTGGCAATAGTGAGTCAACAAATTCCTTATCACTCCAACTTCCTATGTTTCAACCATATATTTTTCAAACAGACCTTTTAATTACAAAATTACACTACCACTGTCTGTAGATTTTTTAATAGAAGTTGCTTGCAATTTTGATGGATGGATGAGGGATATGATGAAACTTACTTCTTTCCAACTAATTTGAGATAAAGATGGTAATTTGGGAATCAATTCGAACCTTTGTAGCTCTTTTTCCACCCTCTCAATCTTCATGTAGCAGTTGATCGACCTTCTTGTAGCAATTATAGTGCTTCCTATAGCTTCCCCCTGTTGCAATTATAGAGTTGGGTTCGAAATTACTCGGTGGCACCAAAGTTTGTCCCTTTCTATAACTATTTTTGAAATGAGCAAATAGAAAAAATAATTTTAACTTGAGTACATAATATTCCATTTTTGGGTGTGGGATTGGAGCGTCGTGATGACATATCAATCAAACAAGGTTTCCTCATTTGGACCGTTGTCCCCACTCAGAGAAATAATTCTTCCTTCCCTCGTAATCACCACCCACTAACAGTGAGCTTAACTCCCTTGATGTGACATCTCCATGTTACATGAGTGGAAAATTAACTTTTAGTTCACTAGTTGAGGGTGGCCAAGTTAGTTCAGAGCTATTGTTTATTCTCTCGTGTTGTTTTGTGCAAAGATTTTTTTAACTATTTGCAAGTTTTTAGATGCTTACAAGGCTCAAGCTCAAAAAAGGAGAAGGCAAATTGGTGGGAGTAGAAGGGTCTTAAGAAGAGCTAAAGCAAAGGAGAGCAATATTTCCACAATCTCCACCACCTAGTTCACCTCCTAAGGAAGCAAAAGTTGCATTAAGCATGTCTCATAGAGAAGGAAAAATCCATGAAGAAGTTTATCCCAAAGAGGAAGAAAGAGTGTTCAGGAAAGCATTCCTTGACATGATTGAGATGGTTATAATCCTTTATCAAGAAAGGAATGAGAGACTAGAAGGAGAAGGATCCAAACTTCACAAGGAAGGACAAGGATCTTCAGGAGGTCACAATGATGAAGATAAGTCAAAGAAGGGAAATGGAGGAAATGGAGGCTTTGGAGAGCCATCATCCTCACCCTCATCCTCATCATCCTCTACTTCATATTTATTACATCAGCCACACAAGTCAAATAACACTGGTAAAATTCATTTTTTAAAACTTGATGTTAAGTTTGAATTTCCAATGTTTAATGGTGAAGTCAATGCAGAAAATATTGATAATTGGATTAGGCAATTGGAGGTCTATTTGAGAATCCAGAACCTTCAAGATGATGATACCAAAATCCAATTAGCTTCTTTGAGAATGGAAGGTGCAACACTTGATTGGTGGGAAGCTAAGGCAAAGGAGGAGATAGAGAAGCATGGTAAGATTATTCTATCATTAACCGATTTCATTACTGCAATAAAACAAAAATTTTATCCATTAGCTCATATGCAGAAAGCCATAATGAATTGGCAAAAATTTAGGCAATTAAAGGGATAGAATGTGAAAGAATACACCCAAGAATTTAGGAGAAGAGCTCTCTTATTAGGGGTATATTTGCAGAGCCAAGATACTTTTCTCAAGTACATAGGAGGCTTACATAGCTACCTAAAACATACTATTCTCATGTTTAACCCCACAAGTCTATATGAAGTATGTGTTCAGGCCACACATCTAGAAGCTAGAGGGAAGAACATTTCTGAAGAAGGTAGAAAGAAAAATTTTAAGGGTAAAAAAAAAGAGAAGACCTCAAAAGGTAAAAGGAAAAAAGAATGCATCTGTTAAGAAAGAGGGAGAAAATTTGGTTTGTAAACATTGTTTAAAAGAAGGCCATGATGAAACTCATTGTTGGAAATTACATCCTGAAATGGGGCCCAAGAAATACAACAACAAAGGGAAACATAAAACTGCAGCTACAACTCAACATGATTAGGAGAGGATTTAGGTGATGAATCTAAGATTATAGCCATGGGATTGAAGAACATGAAGGGAAAATAAATTGAAACTAAACCCAGCACTAGTACATCAAACTGTCACATACATGCTCCAAATGAAGAAGACATATTGAATTGTTTCATGTGAGAGTCATATCCAAACATACCAAGATTGACACATTATTTGACAGTGGGTCACGAGCAAACTTAATCTATGTATACTTGGTCAAGATATTAATCTTGAGACCATTACACATCCAAAACCATATCCTTTAGGTTGGATTTGTAAGGATGAAAATTTACAAGTTTCAAAGAAATGCATATTGTGGTTTGCAATCACTGCACATTTTTTTGACACAGTTGAATTAGATGTGGTTTCGCTTGACATAATAGGTATTGTTTTGGGGAGTCCTTACTTGTATGACAGAAAAGATATCTTCCATCGCCATGAGAACAAATACCATTTATTCAAATATGACAAGGAGTACATTGTTAGAGCACATCGCAAGAAGAAAAACATTGCTATGGTAAATGTTGGACAGGTAAAGAGGCTGGTTTATTCAAGTAAGAATTTTGTTCTTCTACTGATTAAGCCTAAAGTTGATGTTAATCATGAATAATTTGAGGGATGTGATCCTAAGTTGAAATCAGATTTATATGATGTAGTTGATGCACATCATGAGATGTTTTAGGAGCCAACATGATTGCCTCCAAAAAGAGAGATTCAACATGAGATTCAGTTGCAGCAAGATTGTCCTCTTCCAAACATCGGTAAGTATCGCATGTCGATAATGGAGAATGCTGAAATAAAGAGGAAAATAAAGGAGATGTTGGACAAAGGAGCTATAAGGCCAAGCACCTCACCATGTGGTTCACCCATAGTATTGATTCGAAATAAAGATGGTACTTGGCGCATGTGTGTAGACTTCAGAGCTTTGAACAAGATTACGGTAAAGAATCGTTACCCACTCCCAAGGATAGATGATTTTCTTGATCAGATGAAAGAAGAAAAGTTTTTCACTAAGTTAGATTTACGAAATGGATATCATCAAGTAATAATTTCAGAAAGTGACATATGGAAAACTGCATTCAAAACAAAAAAAGGATGCTTTGAGTGGTTAGTTATGCCATTTGGTTTGGGTAATGCGCCGAAAAATTTCATGCATGTTATGGATAGTGTTTTGTGTCCATTCCTTGATGACTTTGTGATTGTGTACTTAGATGACATATTGATTTTCATCAAAACAAGAGAAGAACATGTCTTGCATGTGAATAGAGTGCTTGATGTTTTGAAAAAAAAGAAATTGTTTCTTAAGATGTCAAAGTGTGAGTTTGGAAAGACTTCTTTGGTTTATTTGGGACACATTGTAGGAGGAGGAGATTTGAGAATTTATCCTTCTAAAGTGGAAGCCATTTTGAATTTGCCCACACCCAAAATAGTAACCGAGATAAGAAGTTTCGTAGGTGTAGCTTAGTATTGGAGAAAGTTTATTGCTAACTTTTCTGCCATAGCAGCTCCTATGCATGTAGTGACAAGTGTGAATAAAGGCTTCCAATGGGGAGGAAAACAAAAACAAGCTTTTTAAGATTTAAAAGACAAGATCAGTTCAAGTCCAGTCCTTGCATTACCTAATTTGAGACAACCATTCGAGATTCAAACCGATGCTAGTGATTATGTCATGGGCGCAGTTCTTTTGCAGCATGGTAAGCCTATCACTTTTCATTCTGAAAAATTTAATGGTGATGTGACAAATTATCCTACATATGAAAAATAACTATATGCATTAGTACAAAGCATCAAGAAGTGGAAACACTACTTGATGGGTAAAGAGACAATTGTGCATACCAATCACCAACCATTACAGTACTTGCAGTCACAAGAAAAATTGCAGCAATCAAGACATTTTAGGTGGACGGGATTTCTTCAACAGTTTCACTTGGTTATAAGGTACAAGAAAGGTATTTTAAATAAAGCTGTTGACATGATTTCAAGACAAATCATTAGTGCATCTACTTTACTCAAAAATGATTCTATTGTACATGAGAGTTACCTAGAACAATATGCACATGATGTTGATATTCAAGATGTGTATGCTAGTTTGAGTGAAGGGAATCAAGTTGAAGAAAAAGATTATCACATGAATAAAAACTTGCTGTTTCATTTAGGCAAGCTGTGTATACCACAAGGATAGAGGCTAAGTGTAATGAGAGAAGCTCATTCATCTCTCATTGCTGGACACTTTGGGGTAAGAAAAAAAGTGGCGCATCTACAGAGGTATATCTATTGGCCTCGCATGATAGATAGTGTGTCACGTTTTATAAGAGGTTGTTCTATGTGTGCAACAAGCAAGCCTAGTAATAGGAAGCTTGGGTTGTACACGCCACTACCGGTACCAAGGCCATGGGAGAGTGTCTCCATGGAATTTGTTGGAGGTCTACCTATTTCAAGAAAACATCATGATTATCTTTATGTAGTTGTGGATAGATTCAGTAACATGTGTATGCTTATGCCATGTAAGAAAACCATTACTGTTGAACAAACTACTGAACTTTATTTTCAACATGTTTTGGTTTATTTTAGATTTCCAAATTCTATTGTTAGTGACAGGGATTTCAGGTTCATTAGGAATTTTTGGTCCAATCTATGGAGTATGATGGACACAAAGTTCAAAAAGAGTATTGCTTTTCATCCACAAACTAATGGACAAACCAAGGTGTTGAACGAAACCGTTGTGCATCTATTGAGAGGATATTGCAGCAAACATCCTAAGTTGTGGGATGAGAAATTGCATTACATTCAACACGCTTGTTAACACTGGAAAATCGTACAAGCAGAAGACAACATTATTTAATGTCAAGCAGAAGGATTACAAAACTGAAAGACATTACGGAATCTAGAAAGTATTTAAAAATCTCTAAAGTCTAAGGAAAAATCAAATTTGAGCAAGTCATAAATGCTTTTGAGTGCATTATCCTTCATGAAGAGCGCCTTTGTGCCCCTTATTACCTGAAATGCATGCAATCCTAGGAGTTGTGAAATGTCACTTTCTGGGACCACACAAAGCATAGGAAAAGTGATTCCTCACTTGAAGCCACCTAAGAATAGCCACCAACGCCTCCTTAAACATAAAGTGAGCACACAATGGAATATTTGTATCACACAAAGCAATCATACCCCTCTCTTGGGTCACCATACACAATTTACCAAAAGAGGGAAGGAGGATTTGAATTCTCCTATATAAGGCCACCATGAGATGAATAATTGGTGAACACATTGTTATGCTAGCCATAACTTTCCAAGCAATACCAGCAGTGTGTGATTCGGAGCTGAAGATAGAGGGGACTCAATTGTTGGCCATCCAAAAAGTTCAATCCACCACAGTAGAGAGAGAGGGAGAATCTGCACCGAGGCAAGATTGGGATAAAAACATCCTTGCATTGGGACTTAGAACCCATGTTCTAGGGGCCCTTTGGCAAGAGGGTAAAGTTTCACTCTTATTCCTACCAACACTCAATAAGAGGGGCCAAGAGCCACTGTTTGATTTTTTTTTTTTTGTTTGACTCTTTTCAGAGCTCGTGTTTATTTGTTTTAGTTTTAGTTTATATATGCATGCTATTTCTCTATCTAGTATGCTTACGATTCTAGCTTGTTCCACTAACTTGCTTGACTCCACTTCTTTTTCTGCCTATTACCAATAACTTAAGTTGGTAGACCACACCCCTTAAGTTGGTGTGGTTTTGTACATACGTGCACCAAACACAATTCAACTGGATTGGCGTCTCCACTAACGTTTATTACCAAGTTTATGTGGTTGTGCCTTTTTTTGCAGAGACCTATGTCTATGCTGTGGAGTGGAGCTAAACTTCGCCTGATTTCTCTAGCAGTCCCTAGTTCATCCCAAGTGATAGACTGAAGTAGAAAAAATCCAAAAAATTACTTTTGCAGGACTTTGCGCACTTTTTCTTCCCACAAGATGCACCTAGGGCGCGTGTTCACAGCCAACCCACGCACAGACATCGCGCCTGTTTCAGCCTTTTGCGTGCAAAAGACAGAAAGAGAAAATTCTCCTTATTTCTATCTTTTCATGCTTGTAAATTTCTTGGCAGCCCCTAATACACCTGCCAGCACTGGTTGTGTTACCCCACAACTTGCTAAAGCTCACTCTTAGCTTTTTTTTGTAGGCTTAGTGTTAGTTTTATTTCAAGTTGATTTTTGCAAAGTTCACACATAGTTTAAGTAGGGGGTAAAATAACTTGCATTTCGAAAAAAAATTATTTTTTGCAAATTTTGGTACCAACACACCTAGATAACTAGCCAAAGTAAGTGGCCCAAGACCACATATGCATAGCTGGTTTCTTTTTTCTAGTGTAAAAGTTTTTAGTTTAGTTCAATTTTTGCAATAGGATTTTCGGGACTAGGATTGAATTTTTTATAGAAGAGAAAGTAATCTATGCTACCTTTGCACCCTTCGATGATCCTAGGTAAGCATATGAACGCTCCCTATTCACAACTCGCCATCTCCCTATAGTTGATCACATAGATTAACTAGGAAAAATGGAAAGCGGCCCATATTCGCACATGTTTTTCTTTTGAGAAAGGAACAATACAACATAGTTTAAATAGGGGATTTTGAAAAGGATCATCGAATATCCACATGTTCAAACTATGTGCTTTTCCACTTTGTGCTCACACACATTCACTCACTAAGCAAAGCAAAGACACCTAAAACTAACTTAACCAAACTCACTAAATTCTCCCCATAGGGGCCACAAAATAATTTATAGCTTAAGTTAGGATCAAGGGGGTAGGCATCTAGTAAGCCGCCTTGATCATTCTTCATATTGAAACATAGAAGTTGACTATTTAGGGAGCTTCAAATCCACCTATCATCCCACGGAAAAGAAAACCCGAGCGCGACAGAGACCCGTTTCAGAGGGGGTTAGGCTTAGGCATAGTGCGGGCAGGTATCAGTCAACGCTACCTGAATTGGCTGATACTCAGTACTATTAGCTGAATTACCAAGAATCCCAAGACTCAAACGTTCACGTGGGAAAATGGTACTTAGTGACCAAAACTAGGGCATCCTTTCCCTATAGGTGACAGTGCAGGCAAGCGCCAGACCCTATACCCTTACCTTGGTGGATTTTCTTCGACTTACTGAGGGCGACGCTAGATCTTACGAGACGTTGTGCGAGCACTCTCAAGATATATTTTCAAGGCCCAGTTACATTTGAGTGTGTGAGGATGAATAGGTCTTCTAGGATTTTGAGTATCGTACGCAAAAAAACAAAAACCACTTTTTTGATTGCTTGATCACATAAAATTAATTTAAAGGGAAAATTTAATTTTATTTTTTCGCTTTGTTTTATGTATGTGATCATAAATTTGATTTGATCGTAGACTCTATCCTCTCAAATTTTTCCAAAAACAAACCTAGTCGACACCAGAATAGACCCAACGGGACCTTGTCGATCTAGGCATCTTTTGGACCTCACCCCATTATTGGGAGGAGTTCTAGGTCTTTCGTTGTTTAGGCATCAAAGATGGAATGCTACCACCGTTATTGGTTCATCCTTTATTGGGGCATCCTTAGTTGGGAACCCTAGTCAGTCTCCAAATGCCACACCACACACCACTCCTCCCACAACCCTTAGGGGGCAGAGGAGTGCGTCCCATTCGGGAAGCCAACCTAATACACAGTAGGGTACGTCACAGACCAACCCTCTTCCTAACTAGAAATTTTTGTTTTCGCACACTGCAATGGCGTCAACCTCTCAGTCACCTTTCTTAGCTTCGTTGAATCTGCCCAATTTAACCAAGCTAGCGAATGAGCCCATCACACACAAACCTACATGGCCTCCCATGCCCATGAAGCTCCCTTCAGATATACCGAAGTTTGAAGGAAAGAAAGCGGAAGACCCAAGTAATCATGTCATGACCTTCCACCTTTGGTGCTCATCGAACAGTATCATTGACGACACTATTCAATTGAGACTATTTCAACGTACTCTGATAGGAGTAGCTGCGAAGTGGTACATGGAGCAACCCTCAGCTTCACATGGTACCTTTGGTGCCCTCGCCACCGTGTTCCTAACATATTTTCAGTTACCCATTCACCATGATTCTGGAATGGAATTACTGACACATTTCAGATAAACCACCGTCGTCCATATCTCGGACCATCTCCATGAATGGAGGCGGTGTCATAGTTTATGTAAAGCTAAACTCGACGACTGGGTTCTTTTATATTTGTTCCTGAAAACCCTTACAGTAGATATTTCAAAGGATGTGGCACAACTGAGGCCCACATCCGAAGAGGACACCATCAACAAAGCCCAAGAACTTGAGCTGATTTATACATAGTCAGGATACATTTAAAACATCCTACCTAACGCCCTGTGCCTGCAAAATTAAAAATAATTTCTAGGCGTGTCAAACTCTACAGACAGACTAATTGGGTCACTGACCCAAGGTTACCTAGGCAGCAACAGTCAAAACCCTGGTTACACGTAAAATTCTACCCAGAACATACCTCAACCCAGTTTTCAAAGTCATCATATGCCTTAGCAAAGTTTGGCCAATAGGGCGCCAGCGTATCAC
The DNA here is from genome assembly GCA_034641835.2 of Pinus albicaulis. Taxonomy (NCBI): domain Eukaryota; kingdom Viridiplantae; phylum Streptophyta; class Pinopsida; order Pinales; family Pinaceae; genus Pinus; species Pinus albicaulis. Next base: position 220,296,442 of record CM076582.1, on the reverse strand, counting down.
CAGGGAGGACCTTATCCTCTGGCTCAGGGGACCCAGCACGTAGAGAGAAACACTGACAGAAGAGCTCCCCTCCAATATAGGTGAAAACCAGGGACCGCATTATGCTTGGTCCCCAACACAAGACTCGCCTATGCAGACCAATGCACAGGTGAAATTTATGCAACCATCCGAAAACCAACCACACCAATACAACCAGGAGAACTACTTTCCTAATTTGGTGAAGAAAAAATAAAAAACAAGCCAAAAGGGAACCCTGGACAGGGGAGCAACAACCAACAATTCCCACCGCGATCCCAGGCTGGAGGCAACTCCAACAGGAATCATATCCAGGAGCCAAGCAATGCCCAACGACAGAGCAAAAGGCCACCTCTCCAAACAAAACATTCTTGTTCGATATGTGGTGAGTACGAACATTATACTCACCACTGTCCTGATCTCCCTGAGCTGAAGACGCTATAAAGTAATCAAGGACAAGGAGGATCTTCCCAGTAACCAGCTATGATGCAAGAACATTTCCCCCATCAAGGGACGATAAGCACTTCATAGAAAAATACAGACGACTCCGGGAAAAGCAGCCATGAAATCTACATGACTGGCAAAGAGATGTTTTTCCAAACACAGAATCACAATTACGACACCCCATCAGACACTAATATGTCAGGGGCAAGTACCAGTGCACCGACTGAACCTTTGACCATTTCAAAGATGCCTATCGAACCATTTCCAAAAATGGCGAAGGGACCCAATAGGCGAGTAGGAAACTACTCCAAAGCGGCCCATAAGTATAGTATCGTGGACGATTTATCACAATCTCCTGCTGCTATGTCAGCTTTGGAAGTATTGCAATCATGCCCAAAACAATGGAAAGCTCTAATTTCCGCATTAGGCGCTATCGACCCTGCCGATACACACCTAATGACTTTTGACTTAGATAAACCCACCCCCAGGCTTCCTTCCATGGTCGCCTTCTAGATACCAGTGTTGGTCTAGAATATCACAATTCACTGATGTGTCATAGACGAGGGTGAATCCATGTGCATCATGTCCAAAACAGTTTGGTAGAAGTTAGGGTCTCCCGAACTAAAACCCTCAGTCATCATGCTTAGAGCATATGACAGTCGTCCATCAACCCTCGTCGACCTATACAAAACGTCTCAGTCTGCTTCGCCAAAAAGACGGTCCACATAGTCATTGAAGTCTTGGACACTCACTTGGACTATGATATACTCCTTGGGCAAAGTTATATGTATGCGATGTCTGCCATAGCCTCCTCTGTTTTTTGCATCATGATGTTCCCCCATAAGGTCCGCATCATTACTGTAGACCAATTGACGCATAGCGAGAAGTGACCCCTAACAAACAATGATGTAATTCTACCCAATGTAGATACATCCTGGGATGCTCTCTCACGATACCAAGAATATGGCCCTAGCCAATTCAAACTGTTGTCCGTTCTAGGGTCATTCCTAGGAGATCCTCCCATAATCCCTGAGTCATCGCCCGATGTCACAGGGGCTTCGATGTGCATGATTTCCACATCAAGCACCAAAGCTAATTAGGACATGAACACAAGCAGTAATGACATCGAGTCATCGACCATGGTAGCCTCTCTAGCCTACGTCGCCTCCCAAACCCCTTTCCTCTACCCCCTAGCTGGTTTCGTCTCCCAGCAGGTTTTGGAAACAATGACATTACCAAACATATCATTGGAAATACCAGTTTAGTACCTCATTCCCCCTGTAGGAACAAGAGCCACCTATGTCACTACCACAGGGTTGAAGCCCCTCAGTCCTGAGGATGCCCCACCCATCCAATAAATGGTCGAAACCACCCCTGCAAAGGAAATTTCCATTGTAAAACTAGTGATCGCATCTAAGAAAACCGAGAAGAGAGGAAAGAATATGGTGACCCTCACCATACAATAGGAATCGCCAGTCTGTGCCATATGCGACTTAATATGACACCCTACTCATATATTTTCGGAGCTGGATGAATTAAAACCACTCCTTGGCTTTGAAACAGACATCGCGACTCCGCGTTCCTGTAAAAAGGAACCGACCACCAAAGGTAAAGGCAAATAATTGTGTACCAATCACACATGCGCTCTCTACAACAACTATGGGAACTATACCCATCATTTCCCAAAGCTCCCGTGATATAGGGATGCCTTACACGCCATTGAGCGATCCTATCAAGGGGATCCCCCCACCGAATCTGTCGGGGATGAACCTCGTATCACCTTGTACTTACAGGAAGAACATCGATCACTAGAAATATAGCCACTTGTCCATCCTCCCCCCAAGCCACCATACACCAACCAGGGACAGGGGAACCTAGTTGCCTCATCCTCTTGAGTAATCACTCGTGTCGATTACTATAGACGGTCTGATTGAGCCTTTGACCCAAGGTCACCTAGGCAGCAATAATTTGTATTTATGGAGTTACAAGGCACGTCGTCTACTGAAAACGGTTTGATACGGGTCTTTGACCGAAGATCACCTAGGCAGCAGTAACACCCATGATACTCAGAGAGTTACCAGGTAGGTAGATTCTGCAGATGGCTTGATCAGGTCTTTGACCTAAGATCACCTTGGCAGCAGTAGTACCATGCGCATCGATCCTGCAGACAGTTTGATTAGGTAGTTTTCCCGAGATCACCTAGGCAACAATAGTACCATGCACGTTGATTCTGTAGAAGGTTCAATCGGGGCTTTTGCCCAAGGACACCTAAGCAGTAGTAATCAATACCCTGGATACTCATACGTTTCTACTTAGAATGTATCACAACCTAGCTATCATGACAGTCACCCCGACACTCAACTAGGGACAAGGGAATTGATATCCCCCATTTCCCGCACAAAATGGACCATTGGCACAATGTAATGCGTAGGTAAATCTAGTGCAACCCTTCCTAAGCTCATCAACAAATACAACCAGGAGAATTATGAAAATACTCCAAATGCTGCGAAAAGAAGCCAAGGAACAAACAAAATGGGAGATCCTAGATAGGGGGCAGTAACCGACAAGGCCCCCCCTGATCTCAGTCTGGGGGAAACCAACTGAAATCAAAACTAGGAGCCAAGTAACAACTCCCAAGGGAAAAATGGAGCTTAGAGTATCTGATCACGAAACCTAAAGAAACACAATGATCGAGACCTCGTAACACCTAGAGGCGACGCTGCACAGTCGCACTCCCGAAGAAATAAATTTTCAACGCCGATAGGTATGCCCTCTCTCATCTTTTTTGAAGGTCATGAATTTCAATAATATTTGATAAAGAATATTATTTCACTCGAGGTAGTTGTTTTTGCAGGAAAAGCTCACAAACCATTCACAACTCCATCTATTGAAAGTTCCAGAGCAGGTATCATTCTAGCCACAACATGATAAAGTCCCACAAAACTATGCATATCTTGACATCATTTCTCAATCAGAAATCAACCATAGGTTCCACATATTCGAACCTGTTTATCATCACCTCACCCTACACATGATAAACATCCTCGCTGGTCGGTAGAGCCTCCCCTCCATGGCGTTCGTCACCCATAGTAGACCATATATCACAGAAAAAGTGACATCATGGCCATACCACTTTAGTCCGGGAAGCACCTCATGCCCATCCGTCCACCATGCATAAAGGTCAATTTTTACCGTATAAACTAAAACCCCCTCCCCGGATGACCATATTGTATAAGAAGATAAAAAGCGCACTACCGTGCCTCGCATTTGGCCCACCATACCTCCACCAACATAATCCCCTCCGCAATACTTTTTCATCTTCTTCATCAACCCCACACATGAGACCAACCAATGGGACCCCCACCCTTAGCAAAACACCTTCCTCAGAACATCAGTGACCAAACACTTTCATGTTTTGGGGTACCCGTCTCTGTGTTTTGTACAAACTAAACCGCATTATTTTATTCTTTTGGTACGTGTAAAAAGACCACAAATGATGCACCACGTCCCCTCACCCTCTTATCCATATTTTCCCCCCATGAAATTAGTCCCCGAACACCCTTGGTAGGAGTATTACACCCTCATGCACAAGCCACCATGACATTCATAGCTAGTTTATACCCAGCTTGGAAGTCCTACCAACTCCAGGGATTTCCCCATCAGAAATAACTATGAATGCCTCGAAGCTGCTTAGTATACTCCGACCTTGGGCCACTGAATCCCCATCATCAGTTTTCAGTCACCCCTCACCAACATGCCTATGTTAAACCCATCACATCCACGTCCCTGACCCCTCACGTCGGCAACCCCCCGTTCGGTTGATGCTTCCTTTTTGTCGACTTCGACACCTATTTTCCAAAAAGGAAGCGGTACCTTGGATTACCCCTATCCAAAAAAGGGGGCATCCTCAGGTGGCACTATGGGAGACATCATTTCCCATAGATGTCATCGATCCTCCTGAAATTCGACTATAACAAAATCTTTCATGTCAAGATGGTATCGTACCTTACAACCATTACACTTTGATCAAATTAATCTAAAACCCATGCCTCCATAAGCATCTCTTTCATCAATGCTTACACGGGAAGGTCCCAACCAGCACTTATGCATACAATGCACGTCTATATGCCTTACCAAGTTTACACATATGGGTACCATATTCCACCTATTGCCAAAGAAAAAATTCCCTAGAGGGCGTCAGCAGTCGTCGTCAGCAACCACCACATCACTACCATATCAGTGATACAGACATAACATATATCTATCAAATAGATTTTTTTAACTAGCCACAACATCACGAGCATGGGACATGTTTGCCTCGTAGAAAATATGTATATGTATAATGTTATATTTGATTACAGGGGTCCCTTAGGACACGGTCATTCTTGGAACCAGTGAAAGGTGTTTTGAATTCCAAGCTTCACACAGGTCTCTCTCTCTCTCTCTACGCACGATATACAGAAAAGAAACTATAATGTATTTCGGCTATATAGTTCTTCCTAGACCTCACACATTAGGAAGAAAATGTTAACACTGGAAAATCGTACAAGAAGAAGACAACACTATTTAATGTCAAGCAGAAGGATTTACAGAACTGGAAGACATTACAGAATCTGGAAAGTATTTAAAAATCTCTAAGGTCTGAGGAAAAATCAAATTTGAGCAAGTCATAAATTCTTTGGTTCGCATTATCCTTCGTGAGGAGCGCCTTTGTGCGCCTTATTACCCGAAATGCGCGCAATCCTGGTAGTGGCAAAATTTCACTTTCCGGGACCACACAAAGCATAGGACAAGTGATTCCTCACTTGAAGCTACCTAAGGACAGCCATCAATGCCTCCCTAAACATCAAGTGAGCACACAATGGAATATTTGTAGCACAAAAAGGAATCATACCCCTCTCTTGGGTTACCATCCACAATGTACCAAGAGAGGGAAGGAGGATTTGAATTCTCCTATATAAGGCCACCATGAGATGAAGAATTGGTGAACACATTGTTATGCTTGCCAGAATTTCCCATGAAATACCAGCAGTGTGTGATCCGGATCTGAAGATAGAGGGGACTCAATTGTTGGCCATCCAACAAGTTCAGTCCACCACAGTAGAGAGAGAGGGAGACTTTACACTAAGGCAAGCTTGGGATAAAAACATCCTTGCATCGGGACTTAAAACCCATGTTCTAGGGGCCCTTTGGCAAGAGAGTAAATTTTCATTCTTATTCCTACCAACGCTCAATAAGAAGGGCCAAGAGCCACCGTTTGAATTATTTTTTTCATTTGAATCTTTTCAGAGCTCGTGTTTATTTGTTTTAGTTTTAGTTTATATATGCATGCTATTTCTCTATCTAGTATGCTTATGATTCTAGCTTGTTCCACTAACTTTCTTGACTCCACTTATTTTTTCTGCCTATTACCAATAAATTAAGTGGGTAGACCACACCCCTTAAGTTGGTGTGATTTTTTACATACTGTTAAGTAGGTAAATCCTCTCTGTGGACATAAACGATCCCTCTAGCCCTAGAGTGGGTCTAGAAATAAAGGGACATGCTAGAGTGTTGCTTCCTAGTTAATGAATGAACAAAGGACATGGTAGTTTGACCTAACTGGAATCCAACGCTATCATCATTGCTAAAAGAGTAGTGGCCTCTCGCTCCTGCCTTCGCAAATCACAATCCTTTCGTTGTTATGCTCAGATACCTGCACACAGAACAAGAACAAGAACAACATACGACATACTAGTTTCACTCATAACTATTAGCCAGTCAAAGAGGGCTAAATAGATTGCATTAAACGAATGTTGTAACACAAAAGTGGAACCAAACAGTAGTCATGTGTATAGATAAATAGAAGAAAGAGTTACAACCAATGATTTGACGTTGCAGTCTCCTCCAGTGGGGTTCAGTCGAAGCACGTCTCAATTGTTCGTTAGGGAATTCGGACGGGATGAAGGCATTGACTCAAGCACTCTCAGAAGTCATGGACTCAATCTTCCTCAATGTAATTCCTTCATATTCTATCTTCTCTAGTAATTCAACTATAATATGTCTAATTCTCCAAGTTCAGCTAGCTTTTACTAAGAGAGATAGCTTCTTTTATAGAGGAAAAGGAGGAGGTTAGGATCCCTAAAAAGGTGGGACAGAGACTTATCCTTTAGGGAGTTCTCATAAGAGGAGGAAACCATAAAACTAAAGGAGGGAGTCCGTGGTTTATCAGTTCAACCACTCCCAATGACTCATCCTCGAGGTGGTTGGAGTGGAATCTCTGCCTCTATTTTTAAAAAACATTCCATAAACAGGTTGGCATGGGTGGAAAATTGGGACAAAGCACCAGCTGGTGCAGGGCCTAGTGTTAATCTTCCTCTTTGGCGTGAGGGCATAACTAACTACCTGTGCTAATGCAAAAACAAGTGTTTTTGAGTCTCTGCTCAGGGAATTGTCAACAGAAAGAATATTACTTTCATGTAAAGGGACACAATGATGGTATTTTCAAGGCATGACACTGCTTATTGATCACGGGAATGAACCTCCAATGGGCGAGATGGGGATTGCAGGGAAAGTGACAAAATGATGTGTAACAGATGCCCCCCTAAAGCATGAGGTCCGAGGGAGAGGGAGGGGCGAAATGCTTTATGAGAATGTGTTTGAACCAAACAATGCTGTCATAAGACCTGCAATTACGAATACAACTGATATCTTTGATAGAACATGTGGTATGGGCACAACCATCCAGCATTAAGGATTAATAAATAGACTCAGGTATGGTCGCAGCCATCCAATCAAAAGAGTCATGCAATAAGTCATGATAATCTACCAAAATATGCAGCCTGGATCTTATTAGAAAAAATCCAGGGTCTTGCGCTCCATCTCGACCTGAACAAGTACAAATTCAAGCATGCGAATATATGAGCTGAAGTCGAACATGCAAGAAAATCACCTGATTACCAGCCAATGATGAAAGTTGTTAACAGGAACAAGAGAAACTACCAATAATGACAATGGATCTCAAGCTACAACCGGTACAATCCACAAAATGTGAACAGTGATATGGTGTCAAACATTCATGAAATCACTCGATCGAAGGCCAATGATGTGGACCTTGCATTGAATGCGAAAAACCTGTCATTAAGGCATGGAGGCTCCAAGGTACCACAAGAGAGTGTTTAGATCAAATTCCTGGATAATGAGCTGAAGTTGACAGGAAGTGACCTGATCGAAGGTGGGCCATAATGTTTCCCACATCATCGATACGAGACAGAGGGATACAATGATAGTGAATCAGGACCAACAGAGAAATAGAGGAAGGTTGAACATTGCAGAGACAAACTTCTCTTGAACATATCAACAACACGACACTGGATTTGGCAGTATTTGACATTAAAGGATCTCAGGTCATGATGATGTGGCAAAGAGAAGATGAGAGGTCAAAAGAGATTACCAAAACCCATAGAGGCAAAAATGATGAAATGAGATGTCCCCAACCTGGCATGAATGCAGACAAGTGCCATGTTCAAGAGTGACATACTGCCAACATAACTAAAACTTGGTTCCATTTCCCCCCACCATTTCTGGCGAGTACCCCAATTATTTTTTAAAACAAGCTTGAAGGGGATAGCATATGCTTGTGCTATAAGTTTGTCCTTCGGAAAAATCCAACCTAGTACATTTTACGAGCCCTAGGAAGGAGGAACTCGAGTAACGTCACGACGACGAAATTCGATGTCATCAGGGTTTAATGAGTCTGCCAAAGGGAGAACTCGACATCTTTTCATGTTTAGAGAGTTTGAAAAGAAGGTATAAAAGAAAACTCCATCATGACCCTTTTCGTAAGTAGTCTCTCAGATTCGAAAAGTAGAAAGCTATATCTAAAAGAAACTCTTAGTCGCGATACGGTAAGGTATTCCTTTTTCGTAAATAATCTATCCCAGCCCGAAAAAGGGGTAAATGTATACTGAGTAGATATCGCTTTGCAGCCAATTAACGAGTTCGAAATGACAAGAGTCTCGGCGATATTTTCAATTTTAGAGAGTCAGAAAAGAGCTGAAAGATGACTCCAGTAGTGACCTTTTCGTGTTTTTACCAAGTCCGAAAAAGTATAAAATTCAACTCGTTACTCCATCACTATGTCCTGAAAACCTGTTGCTGCACAAGAGACACGTGTAAAACCCGTTTTTCAAAAATAATATAACAAAGTAATCGAAAAAATGTCTTAAAACCTAATTAGGGTTGTAAAAAGTTATAAAATTCCAAAAATGGTAAAAATAATTACTTTTCACTTTTTACCTCTTGTGGAGAAAATAGTTACCCATTTTACAGTATGATTTTGTAGTGACGATAGCAGACAATCCAGTAGACCAATCTCAAATCCGTCAATTCTAGGTAAGAGTTGAGATCTCTCCCTGCATTTTGAATCATTTCTTACTACCTGCAACTTCCAATTTTGAATTATGGGGGAGGAAATATGAAAATTAGGGCACGGCGGTTGGCGCGGGTTTTGGGCATGGAGTCGCGCCAACCACCCAATTTTTTATACTAAGGCGTGCCCATTGGCACGACTGTTTGGGAAACAGTCGCGCTAACGACACAAACCATTTTTTGTGAAACATGCAAGTCACAAACCCCAAACATTCACAAATTCAAGCTTCAAAAATGGCTAATACTATCATATGAATGTGTTATAGGTAGAAAGCAGCAAAATGGTGATCGAATGGAAAGAATGGGAACACAGTGAAGAAGACGAGCTTGCCATGGAGAATGAGAGATGCATGGAAGCTCTCAGGGATTGTGGACTGAAGAATTTCTTCTTGACACCGTGTCTTCGTGCTCAACCAGAGCTGCTACAATATTTGATCAACATATGGGATGAGGATCAGGAAAAAATCATCCTTCGAGATCATGAACTTGAGATCGATGTTTCTGACGTCTACTTCATCACAGGATTGTCGTAGAGGGGAGCAACACCGATATTAACCGGTACCTGGCCTTGCATGGAGAGTATGTCCATGGTGATGGACAGAGTATGTCGAGTGGCACGGAAGGGAACAGGAAGTGGGAAAGTTGATATCCAAACTATCCCAGACCTAGCACTAAAAGTAGTGCTACATACCATCACACGAGTTGCAGGATCGCAAGCACCACACGAAGAAAAAAGAACACAGTTGCTTCTTGCTGTAGACTACTTGACACCGACCATCTACAATTGGGCAGAGGCCATGAAAATAAACATGAAACACCAGCTAACAAAATGCAATAAGGGAAAATAGAAGCAATTTGGTTATGGGTCTATCCTGGTATTGTTCTTTCTGGAATGACTACCAATTTTTCAGCGTCAGGAGGTCATAGTCCCAACACCACCAGCGAGAGAACCATAGATGGCATGATGGGCGGATCTAATGCCAAGGGCAGGGGGCGGTCAACAGATGTCCTGGAGACCAGAGTTTTTTTATTGGCTTCGCTGATAGCTGATTGTCGTGGAGGATTGGCCCTACTCTGGTACAGATTTTACTGGTGATCTGGACCTCCCACTCCTGGAGGGAGAGGATTGGGATGAAGATTTAGGTAAGACTCATTTTTAATTTTCAAGAGTATTATGAATTTTTTTTAGTTATGTATGTTCTTACATTATATATATGCATTTATAGATGTTGGGCCAGAGAGACGTGTGGGCATGTCTCCTGTATGAAATATAACCCTGGAGTCTCAAACCTCATGGCGGAAGGCTGAGTGAGGCTCCAAATACTTAGGGATTAAATTTATCAGAGCTGATTATGCACAGCCTGATATGTTCCTGTGCCTGTCAGACACAAGTGCTAAGTCACACCAGCTGCCTGAGGTGGCTGGGAGAAGAGTGACACATAATCTGAGCAGATCCAGCCAATTAGCCATTTTAGATCAAGGTTTAGATAATATTATGTCCCTAAGATACAAAACTGTGAATTAATAACCGAGGCTATGGACCTAGAATTTCCTGATCACCACCATTTGTGTTTTCACAGCATGTATTACAGAAATTTTCGCAGCCATTATTATCACATGCTGCAGAAATCAATATTACACATTAGTGTCTGCACATCCCCCTAACAGCATGAACAGCAATTAATGGGAAAGCTTAAAGCTGAAAACCCCAACTATCTGTATATTATATGTCATGGAGATCATGTAACAATCATAGTACAAAAAGCTCCTCACAAGCTCTCATGCACACCCTCAATTGCTACACACTATCAAGCTAGATCTAGCAAAACACATGCTCCAATATTTTGCCACTTGATAGCTAGCCTCTATTGCGTTTTCAATGCTATGGGATGGCTTCATTAAATAGATAAACCACCTGGCTTGTACTGCGCAATCCTCATGGGCTTCTCCACCTATCTGTGTGTTGCAAATAGCAACTGTATAGTCACAACTGATAGTTAACCTGCTCTTTCACCTATTTCTGCACTGGTCTCCACTCAAACTGTCCATGCACTGAAGTTAACTGATGCATTCTTTAGTTGATTAATGAGTTTATAATTAGTGAATTAATTAATAATTAATTCACACCACTCTCACTAATTGTATCAATTAGTTAAACTGAATACAAATAGCTCAACTATGTTTAGATTAGTTAAACTGAAAACAACTCCACTAACTTCCTCAATCAACTCCACCAAACTCTGTCACATGAGTTCTAACTGAAGTATCCATGCAATAGCTCCACTTAACCCTTAGGAATAGCGTAATTCCTTTTGTCAGCTCCTGTGTCACATCTGTGCACTTAACTGAAGTGCTCCAAGAGAATCCAGAGGACAAGTTGAGTTCAAATATTACAGAGCTAATAATATTCACATATCTATTTTCGTGACTGCACTAAAAATATATTTTCATTTAATATGTCTATAAAAATATAAGTCCATATATTTTTTCTGACTTGACCAACCATCCACAAATAGCATCCTGCAACTCATAGAACATGATCCATATGTCTAAAAATAGACATAGTCTAAAAATAGATTTTGCGCCAAAAATAGCCTGCGAGCCCACTTAGTGAAGGCGAATCCTTTCCACTAAGCTCATCATCTTGTTGCAATCTCAACACTCCATCTCAACAAGATAAGGATTATCTGCAACTCCTATCCTGCCCCTGTGGTATTCGAATTTTCTCCCGGTGAGCGCCTTCGTCAAGATATCAGCATCTCGATCCTCCGTGGGAATGTATGAAAGTAACATGACCTTCCGCTGCACACAATCTCTGATATGATGATACTAGATGTCAATGTGTTTAGATCTATCATGAAATACTAGATTAACCAGCAGAGAGTTTGTTCAATAAATTATATAATAAATCACGGTAGGATCAGTGAGCAAGACAACCCGACGGATCTTATCATCCATATAGCCTCGCATACGGCCAAAATTGCTGCCAATACTCGGCCTGCTAAAATAAGTGCCACGGATCTGCGCTTCCCTCTTTGTACCAAAAAGAAGCGTAGATACGATGCGAAATCCCTCTAGATGTGATCTTTCATTCGTTGGGCTCCAGCAATACGCATGCAATGAAGCCACACAACTGCCTCATCCGTATCTATACCATAATCCATATCCGGATATGCCTCTACGAGATATCACAATACACATGCTTCCTGCACTCTGCATTCCAAAAGAGCTTGGTTGGCTTAACCATAGCTTGTGAAAGCTAGTTAACAACATAGCATATGTCGGGTCATGTATTGACCAGATACATAAGCGACCCCACCAACTGTCGATAAATAGTGGCATCCGCTACCTCCACTGAAGTAGCATCCTCCTTCCTCCAACCACCAGGAAGAGGAGTATCAACAGGCTTGCAGCCATGCATGTTGAACTTCTCCAGTATCTCCCGGGCATACTTACCCTGAGAAAAAAACAGTCCACCACTGCGCTGCCAAATTTCCAATCCTAGGAAATAATGAAGGAGGCCCAAGTCCTTCATCTCAAACTCCTTTGCAAGATCATCCTTGCATGAGTGTATCAACAGTTCATCACCTATCAAAATCAAATCATCTACATAAAGTACAATGATCAGCAACTTACCCTCCACCACAATCTGGTATAGGTTAGGATCCGCCTCACTCTTGGAGAATCCAAGTCCGGTGAAATAACTGTCTATCCGTGTGTACCAAGCATGAGGTGCTTGTTTCAACCCATACATCGCTCTCTTGAGCCTGCACACATGCGACTCGCTACTGAAGATCTCAAAACCTTCGGGCTGCTCTATGTACACCTCCTCCTCAATGACTCCGTTGAGCAACGCAGTCTTCACATCCATCTGATGAATGTGCCACCCCATCTGCGCTGAGAGAGCAAGAATCGTCCGTATGGAAGAATACCTTGCGACAGGTGCAAAGGTCTCCTCATAATCGATCCCCTCAATCTGTGAAAAGCCTCGGGCAACAAATCTTGCCTTATACTTCTCCACACTCCCGTCAGCTGCCTGCTTCACTTTGTAGATCCATCTCGAACCCACCACTGATTTACCCTCCGGTCTCGGGACAATCTCCCATGCACTGTTTCTGACAATCGAATCATACTCTTCCACCATGGCATCTACCCATGCGGGGTCCTCCACAGCTTCCTCGAAAGAGGATGGCCCTGTCATGATACACTTGCTCATAAGAGCCATGTATCCAATATACCAGTCAGGTGACTGTCTCTGTCTGCACTGTGATGTAGGTGCTCCTACAACCTTCTCTGCATCTTGAGCCAGTCGCTCAGCTTCTGTAGTGCGCTTCCGCCCTCTGATGGTTGGTGCTACCTGAGTGGTCTCTTCCACTCCATGACCTCATCTTGTGTTTGATCCACATCCTGAGACTCATCCTTAGGAACTAATAGCTCCTCATCTGCATGCAAGTGTGGCTCCCTCTCAAGCGAACACTTCATGGCTTTCTCCTCATGAAATTTGATATCCCATCGCACAACAGTATTGCGACTGTCTGGCGAATACACACGATAGTTGTGGGGTGTATCAGTGTACCCCACAAATATCCCAACCTCCGCGTCGGCTCCAGCTTCTTCCTGGCATCCTTCGTCACATGAATGTAAACAGGTGAACCAATAATCCTAAAATGGGAAATATCAGGCCTCTTACCAGAAAACGCCTCCTCGGGTGTACTCATGCCAAGTATTTTGTGAGGACAACGGTTCTGCACATATAATGCAGTATTGCATGCCTCTACCCACAAGTGAATGGGTATGCCCTAATCATGCAACATCGCCCGTGCAGCACCCACGATCGTTCTGTTCTTCTACTCAACAACCCCATTCTGCTGTGGGTTATGAGGTGCTATGAGCTCTCTTCGAATTACCGCGTTGGGTCCCGGAACGCTGCAGATGCCTTCACCACCATTGTCGCTTCTCCTAAGAGCCTTCGCCGTTCCCCCGATTCTTTCTCAACCAGAAGGGCCTTGGAACTACAACTTTGAGTATGTCCCCCACTCTTCTACACGAAGGAAGATTCCAGGCACTTACGAGAAAATCAATAACGAAATGACACAGGCCACCGTGTTTTGTCACGGGGCGCTCACGAGAGGTGTCCACACACCTCTGTGTGAATTCTCTCAAGGATCGTCGTGGCGCGACTATCCTTCTCGTGAAAGGTGGCTTTCACAAATTTTCCTAAGGTACACCCCTTGCACTGATCTGACTACGCAAGAGTGCCTTTAGGAAGCCCAGTAGAAATCTGCTGTAGTATCTTCAAAGCTCCATCATGAAGGTGGCCCAATCTCCGGTGCCACAACCCGCCATCATCCCAGCTCACCACTCCTTCTGCCTTGTCTGCCATTGTTGCACATCCATCTACCTACAATTGATAAAGGTTCTGAACTCAAACCCCTATCCTCCGGGTCTCACTAGTTGCCTTACTGCGCAGGAAAGCCTTTCCCTCGCTAAAAACAACATCATATCCCTTGTCTTCTAACATCGCCACAGAGATAAGATTCTTCTTCAATCCTGGAACATGCATCACTTCCTTCAATACGAAGGGTTTACCAGACTCCCTCTCAAAGGAAATGGTACCGATACCGGTCGCACTCTATCTACCATCATCGCCCATATCGATGTGCACTCCAAGATCTTTCTCATACAGATCAGTAAACAAATCTCGATCTCCTGTCATGTGTAAAAACACACCACTGTCAAGAAACCACACTGATCCCGTCATACTTGAGACCAAGCATGCAATCAGCGAAAAATCCAGCTCAAACTGTGAGGCTAAGGCCTCTCTAGTTGCAGATCCAGCAGCCTGCTTATTTTTCTTCTTCTGTGGACAATTAGTGGCGTAATGTCCGTGTTGGTGACAGTGAAAGCACTTCACCCTGGACATGTCCTGCTTCTTGCCTTTCACACCGGATTGAGAAGATTTATTGCTCTTCCCCTTCTTTGCTTTGGCAGCCAAAGCACAATTCTCTTCATCAGAGTTCTTTGATGAAGATCCATCCCTGGTACTCTGCCTTATCTCCTCTTGCATAAGATCCGACCAAAGTCGCTCCCATCCTGGCAATTTCTCCTGACTATTGACAGAGTCCTGATAGGAATGCCAACTCTTCGGAAGCCCAAGGAGAGCCAAGCTCACCAAGTCCTCATCATCAATAGTCAACCCCACACTTCCCAGCTCATCCCTGCATTGGACGAACTTCGTGAGGTACTTGGGCATACTGTCGCCTTTCTCCATTTTTATGTTTCTGAGTTTATCCTTGAGCGCCAACTTCCTTTGGTCGCTCTTGCTTTGAAATAAATCTGTCAAAGCTTTCCACATCAAGAATGGAGAAGCATTTCCATGAAGGCTGGCTACTATGTGATCCTTTACGCCCTCCAACCGAATCCTTCGACACTTTGCTGTCTTCTTTTGCCATGCGTCAAGTACGACAACATCACTAGAAGTAGGCTTTGGAATTTCTGCATCTATGAATTCCTTCAACCCATTGTCATCCAGAACCGCCTCCATCCTGTCCTTCCATGAAATATAATTTGAGCTGCCCTCAAGGGCATACTCCAATCGCAATTCGTTGAAAGACATCTCAACTTCGACACCAAGAAAAACATTGCTGCAAATTTGAATTCCACCAGCACAAAACTCAACCGCTTCAATGTTTTGCAATTGCTCCAATGATCAATATCGCTCTGATACCATGTAGAAATTTGAATAACTGATATATTATTCACCGATATTCTCCTGATCACACACTATTTTAGCTTCATGCATAATACAAAATCTCTTCTATCATTGATCATCACATGCGGAAATAAAATCAATTGCATGCATACATTAAAACCACAAACAATCACACATATGAACACAGTATTTAATGGGAAAGCTTAAAGATGAAAACCCCAACTATCTGTATATTATATGTCATGGAGATCATGTAACAATCATAGTACAAAAGCTCCTCACAAGCTCTCATGCACACCCTCAATTGCTAAACACTATCAAGATAGATCTAACAAAACACATGCTCCAATATTTTGCCACTTGATAGCCAGCCTCTATTACGTTTTCAATGCTATGGGATGGCTTCATTAAATAGATAAACCACCTGGATTGTACTGTGAAATCCTCATGGGCTTCTCCACCTATTTGTGTGTTGCAAATAGCAACAGTATAGTCACAATTGATAGTTAACCTGCTCTTTCACCTATTTCTGCACTGGTCTCCACTGAAACTGTCCATGCACTGAAGTTAACTGATGCATTCTTTAGTTGATTAATGAGTCTATAATTAGTGAATTAATTAATAATTAATTCACACCACTCTCACTAATTGTTTCAATTAGTTAAACTGAATACAAATAGCTCAACTATGTTTAGATTAGTTAAACTAAATACAACTCCACTAACTTCCTCAATCAACTCCACCAAACTCTGTCACATGAGTTCTAACTAAAGTATCCATGCAATAGCTCCACTCAACCCTCAGGAATAACGTAATTCCTTCTGTCAGCTCCTGTGCCACATCTATGCACTTAACTGAAGTGCTCCAAGAGAATAAGATAATGTTTAGAGTCTAAATATTATTAAGAGCTAATAATATTCGACATATCTATTTTCAGACTGGAAATCTAAAAATAGATTCTGCCCAGTATGTCTAAAAATAGAAGTCCATCTATTTTTTCTGACTTGACCAACCATCCAAAAATAACATCCTGCAACTCATAGAACATGATCCATTAGACATAGTCTAAAAATAGACTTTGCGCCAAAAATAACCTGCGAGCCCACTTAGTGAAGGCGACTCCTTTCCACTAAGTTCAACATCTTGTTGCAATCTCAACAAACACACATATATTTTGAATTTATGATGAACTTTGATGCAAACACGCGATATATATGTGTATATATATATATATATATATATATATATATATATATATATATATATATATATATATATATATATATATATATATATATATATATATATATATATATATATATATATATATATATATATATATATATATATATATATATATATATATATATATACATCTATTTTCCTACATGGATCTTTTTCATATGATGATGATTTTACAAATTACGCAAATGTCTATCTAATACAATGTTGGCCACTGTATCAGTAAATGCAATCATTCATCTAGGAATATGTTGATATGTGATAAAATCAAAATGTCTTTCCAATAAATGAATACGTAAATAAAATCTCAAAATGTATGGGTTTCTAATGGAATAATGACCATTGAGTTGTAGAAAAACAAGCTGTGCATCTAGATTTACAAGCAATGCGCGTATGCCGAGATTGATTGCCTCGGTTAATAGTTCAAGGAAAACACTATATTCAACGACATTGTTTGTAGTTTGTCCTAGACAAATACCTTGGAGTTCTATCAACTCACCATAAGGATCATAGATTACCCAAGCTGCTGAAGACAAGTTCTTGGTACTGCGGGACGCACCATCCACGAAACCGACATTAGGGGTAACAGACATCTGCACAAATAAGCAAGACCCAAATAAGTAGGAAAATGCTCGTAAGGCACACCAAATCAAAACATGTACAAAAATTAAAAAAACACCTATGTACATAAATCATGTTGTAGAAATTTGCTGAATAATGATTAATTATCCACCGTGACTATCCTGGTCACATACTATTTGAACTTCATACACAACACATAATCTCTTCCACTCAGATCAACTCAGATCATCAAACATGCGGAAATAAAATCAAGCGATAACACATCAATTCATCATACACATTAACACAGTATGTATGGGGAAAGCTTATAGCTGAAAACCCCGCAGCTATTGTGTATATTATAATGGAGAAATCAAGTAACAAAATCAGTACAATACTCCTCACAAGTACTCAGTACTTTCTCATAATGTTACCCACAATCTAGCTCAGTTTTGAACAGGTTACTGGTTCAAAACTCACCGCCAATTGCCTTGCCTCTATTGCATCTTTCAATGCTATGGGATGGCCTCTTTATATAGATAAAACACCAGCCTGAACTACGCAATCCTCATGGGCTTACTCCACCTATTTGTGTGTTGCAAATAGCAACAGTATAGTCACAACTGATAGCTAACTCCACTCTTTCATCTACCTCTTTCACTGGTCTCTACTGAACTGATCATACACTGTAGTGAACTGATGTGTTCTTGAGTTGAATAATGAGTTACTAATTAATGAATTAAATAATATTTAATTCACTCCACTCATAACTAATTGATTAGCTAGTTAAACTAATCTCAATCAGTTCAACTAAAATAAGCAGAACACAACTCCACTAGCTGTCTCATTAACTCCTCCAAACTTCTGCCACTGAAGTCCAACTGAAGTCAACCATGCATGATGCCATCAAACCCTTGGGAACCACATGATTCCTCTATCAGTTGCATGAGCCACTTCTGTAGCTCGAACTGAAGTGCTCCAAGAGAGTAAACTGAAGTTTATAGTCCAAATATTATTAAGGGTAAATAATATTTGACTTCCTTATTTTTAGGATAGGCAGTCTAAATATAGACTTCGACCTATAGGTCAAAAAATAGAGGTCCATATATTTTTTACCAACATGACCAATACTCCAAGAATAACATACTGCAACCCCTGGACCATGCTCCATATGTCTAAAAATAGACATAGTCTAAAAATAGACTTTGCGCCAGAATTTGCCTGCGGGCCCACTTAGTGAAGGCGACTTCATTTCACTAAGCTCCATCATCTTGCTGCATTTTCAACACTCCCTCTCAGCAAGATATGGATTATCTGCAACCCCTATCCTGCCTCTGTGGAATTCGAACTTGCTCCTGGTGAGCGCCTTCGTCAAGATGTCGGCATCCTGATCCTCCGTGGGAACATATGAAAGCATCATGATTCTCCACTGAACACAATCTCTGATATGATGGTACCTGATGTCGATGTGTTTGGATCTATCATGAAATAATGGATTAGCCGAGAGGTTAATGCAGCTCTGGTTATCACAGTAAATCACTGTAGGCTCCAAATGCAACCCGAACAATCCAACGAGGATCTTCCTCATCCAAATAGCCTCGCATGCAGCCAAGCTTGTTGCCATGTACTCGGCCTCTGCTGAACTGAGTGCCACGGATCTCTGCTTCCTGCTGTACCAGGAAACTGCTGTCGACCCAATGCTGAAAACTCCTCCAGAAGTGCTCTGCCGGTCCGTTGGATTCCCTGCCCAATCTGCATCAGTGAAGCCAGAAAGCTTCGCTCCATCCTCCTGTCTGTACCATAGACCATATCCCGATGTGCCTCTGATATAGTGCAATACATGCTTGCCTGCCTTCCAAAATAGCTTGGTAGGCTTAACCATAGCTTGTGAAAGCTGGTTAACTGCATAGCATATATCGGGTCGTGTATTGACCAGATACATAAGCGACCCCACCAACTGTCGATAGATAGTGGCATCCACTACCTCCGATGAAGTAGCATCCTCCTTCCTCCAACCACCAGGAAGAGGAGTGTCAGCAGGCTTGCAGCCTTGCATTTTGAACCTCTCCAGAATCTCCCCGGCATACTTGCCCTCAGAAACAAACAGTCCTCCGTTGCGCTGCCAAATCTCCAATCCCGGGAAATAATGAAGGATGCCCAGGTCCTTCATCTCAAACTCTCGTGCAAGATCCTCCTTGCATGAAAGTATCAACTGCTCGTCGCCAGTCAAAATCAGATCATCTACATACAGTACGATGATCAACAGCTTCCCCTCCACCACAATCTGGTACGAGTTTGGATCCGCCTCACTCTTGGAGAATCCAAGCCCGGTGAAGTAGCTGTCTATCCGAGTGTACCAAGCACGAGGTGCTTGCTTCAGCCCGTACAGTGCTCTCTTGAGTCGGCACACATGCGACTCACTGCTGAAGATCTCGAAACCTTCAGGCTGCTCTATGTACACCTCCTCCTCAATAACTCCATTAAGGAACACAGTCTTCACATCCATCTGATGAATGTGCCACCCCATCTGCGCTGAGAGAGCAAGGATCGTCCGTATGGAAGAGTACCTTGCGACAGGTGCAAAGGTCTCCTCATAGTCAATCCCCTCGATCTGTGAAAAGCCACGGGCGACAAATCTCGCCTTGTACTTCTCCACACTCCGGTCAGCCGCCTGCTTCACTTTGTAGATCCATCGCGAACCCACCACTGATTTCCCCACCGGTCTTGGGACAATCTCCCATGCACTGTTCCTGACGATCGAATCATATTCTTCGATCATGGCATCAACCCATACGGGTTCCTCCACAGCTTCCTCAAAAGAGGATGGCTCCATCACAACACATTGACTCACAAGAGCCATGTATCCAGTGTACCGATCCGATGACTGTCTCTATCTGCACTGTGCTGTAGGTGGTCCTACAACCTTCTCTGCATCCCGAGCCAGTCGCTCAGCTTCTATAGTGCGCATGCGCCCTCTGATGGTTGGCGCTGCCTGGGTGGTTTCTTCCACCTCCTGAACCTCCTCTTGTGGCTGATCCACATTCGGAAGCTCCTCCTTAGGAACTAACAGCTCCTCATCTGCATGCAAGTGTATCTCCCTCTCAAGCGAACACTGCATGGCTTTCTCCTCCTGAAATTTTATATCCTGTCGCACAACAGTCTTGCGACTGTCTGACAAATACACCCGGTAGTTGTGAGGTGTATCAGTGTACCCCACAAATATTCCAACCTCAGCAGTTGGATCCGGCTTCCTTCTCGCATCCTTCGTCACATGCATGTAGACAGGAGAACCAAAAATCTGCAAATGGGAAATATCAGGCCTCTTGCCAGAATAAGCCTCCTCCGGTGTACTCATGCCAAGAACCTTGTGAGGACAACGGTTCTGCACATACACTGTTGTATTGCATGCCTCATCCCACAAGTGAAGGGGTAGGCCCTGATCATGCAACATCGCCCGTGCAGCACCCACGATCGTTCTGTTCTTCCGCTCAGCCACCCCGTTCTGCTGTGGGTTATGGGGTGCAATGAGCTCTCTCTGAATCCCTTCTGCGCTGCAGAACTCCTTGAATTCAGCCGAGATGAATTCACCACCGTTATCACTCCTTAGAGCAATCACCTTCTTCCCTGACTCCTTCTCGACCAGTGCTTTAAACTCACAGAACTTTGCGAATGTATCGCTCTTCTTCTGTATGAAGAAGATCCAGCACTTTCGAGAGAAATCATCAACAAAGATCACATAATACCTGTGCTTTGCTGTCGAAGCAACTGAGAAAGGACCACACACGTCTGTGTGAACTCTCTCAAGGATCATCGTGGCGTGACTATCCTTCTCGTGAAAGACGGCTTTCACATACTTCCCCAAAGTACACCCCTTGCACTGATCTGACTGCACAAGAGTGCCCTTAGGAAGCCCAGTAGAAATCTGTTGTAGAATCTTCAAAGCTCCATGGTGAAGGTGGCCCAATCTCCTATGCCACAGTTCGCCCTCATCATCCCGACTCACCACTTCTCCCGCCTTGCATGCCATAGCTGCGCAGCCATCTACCTGCAACTGATAAAGGTTCTTGGTTCGAACCCCTATCTTCCGGGTCTCTCCAGTAGTCTTACTGCGCAGGAAGGCTTTTCCTTCGCCGAAGACCACATCATACCCCTTATCCTCCAACATCGCCACAGAGATCAAGTTCTTCTTCAATCCAGGTACATGCATGACATCCTTCAATACAAAGGGTTTACCAGACTCCCTCTGAAAGGATATGGTACCGATACCAGTCGCACTGTATCTATCATCATCGCCCATCTCGATGTGCACACCCAAATCTTTGTCCTCCAGATCTGAGAACAAATCCCGATCTCCCGTCATATGAAATGACGCACCGCTGTCCAAGAACCACACCGATTCCATCACACTTGAAACCAAGCATGCGATCGGTGAAAAGTCAAGCTCGAACTGTGAAGCCAAAGCTTCTCCATCTGCAGATCTTCCCGCTTGCTTGTTCTTCTTCTTCTTTGGACAATTGGTAGCATAATGTCCGTGATCATGGCAGTGAAAACACTTCACTTTCGCCATATCCTGCTTCTTTCCCTTTGCACCGAAATGAGAAGTTTTCTTACCCTTCCCCTTCTTTGCTTTGGCAACCAAAGCGCAATTTTCTTCATCAGCTCCCTTTGATGAAGATCCATCCCGAGTAGTCCTCCTTATCTCCTCCTGCATGAGATCCGCCCAAAGGCGCTCCCATCCCAGCAGCTTCTCCCGACCATTGAAACTATCTTGATATGAGTGCCAAGCCTTCGGAAGACCAATGAGAGCCAGGTCGACCATGTCCTCGTCTTCGACAGTCACCCCCACACTTCCCAGCTCATCTCTGCATTGAGTGAACTTCGTGAGGTATTTGGCGATACTGTCGCCTTTCTCCATCTTGATGTTCCCGAGCTTATCTTTGAGCGCCAGCTTCCTTTGGTCACTCTTACTCTGGAATAGATCCGTCAAATCTTTCCACATTAGAAATGGAGAAGCCTTTCCATGCAGGCTGGATACAATATGATCCTTGACGCCCTCCAACAGGATCCTTCGAAATTTCACCATCTTCTTTTGCCATACTTCGAATTCAGCAGGATCAGTGGGCTTTTGGACATCTGTATCTACGAACTCCTTCAGGCCATTATCTTCTAATACTGCTTCCATGCGATCCTTCCATGCAACATAATTCGAACTGCCTTCAAGAGCATATTCGAGTCGCAAATCGTTGAAAGACATTTTCAACACCGGCACCAAGAAAACAAAACTGCTGCAAAACTTCGAATTCCACCTCAAAGCTCAACCGCTCTAGATCGTGAGAAAAAATTATTTCTAGCACAGAGATCAACTGCAAGGGGCGTTTACCAGACCTTTCACTTTTCGAAGAAAGATGAATCCGGAGGCTACCTGGCCCGCATGCAGACTCTGTCTACCGAAATAAGTTTGTAATCACTGTGATGATCAATCTGAACTTCAATAGCTTCGATACCATGTAGAAATTTGTTGAATAATGATTAATTATCCACCGAGACTATCCTGATCACATACAATTCGAATTTATATGCAACACATAATCTCTTCCACTCAGATCATCAAACATGCGGAAATAAAATCAAGCGATAACACATCAAATCATCATACACATTAACACAGTATTTATGGGGAAAGCTTATAGCTGAAAACCCCGCAGCTATTGTGTATATTATAATGGAGAAATCAAGTAACAAACTCAGTACAATACTCCTCACAAGTACTCAGTACTTTCTCATAAAGTTACCCACAATCTAGCTCAGTTTTGAACAGGTTACTGGTTCAAAACTCACCGCCAATTACCTTGCCTCTATTGCATGTTTCAATGCTATGGGATGGCCTCTTTATATAGATAAACCACCAGCCTGAACTGCGCAATCCTCATGGGCTTACTCCACCTATCTGTGTGTTGCAAATAGCAACAGTATAGTCACAACTGATAGCTAACTCCACCCTTTCATCTACCTCTTTCCCTGGTCTCCACTGAACTGATCATACACTGTAGTGAACTGATGTGTTCTTGAGTTGAATAATGAGTTACTAATTAATGAATTAAATAATATTTAATTCACTCCACTCATAACTAATTGATTAGCTAATTAAACTAATCTCAACTAGTTCAACTAAAATAAACAGAACACAACTCCATTATTTGTCTCATTAACTCCTCCAAACTTCTGCCACTGAAGTCCAACTGAAGTCAACCATGCATGATGCCATCAAACCCTTGGGAACCACGTGATTCCTCTGTCAGATGCATGAGCCACTTCTGTAGCTCGAACTGAAGTGCTCCAAGAGAGTAAACTGAAGTTTATAGTCCAAATATTATTAAGGGTAAATAATATTTGACTTCCCTGTTTTAAGAAGAGACAGTCTAAAAATAGACTTCGACCTCTTCGACCTAAAAAATAGAGTCTCATCTATTTTTACCAACATGACCAATGCTCCAAGAATCTCAAAATGGAATCCCCGAACCATGCTCCATATGTCTAAAAATAGACATAGTCTAAAAATAGATTTTGCGCCAGAATTTGCCTGCGGGCCCACTTAGTGAAGGCGACTTCATTTCACTAAGCTCCATCATCTTGTTGCATTCTCAACACATGCATGAATGACTCACGCATAATACAACCCATTTCTAGGTTGTTCTAAAGGATGACCTTCGTAATAAATGAGCTCATAGGCCCCATTATGCAATACGCGTTTAACAATGTAAGGCCCATGCCACATGGGTTGAAATTTTCCTGCCCCCAGCTTATCATGAGCTTGGTTGTACAGGAGGACGATATCTCTTTCAACGAAATAATGAGGGGAAACAGATTGGTCAAAATGAGCTTTGACCCGCTTTTTCTGTGCTTCAATAACCAGAGCAGCAAAGTGGTGGGTTTCATCTAACCTTTTGAGATAAAGGAGACATTCTTCTTCTAGTGAAGTGTTCGACAGTAATTCAAAATCCAACTTGAGCGAAGGTATTACACATTCAATCGGAAGAGTAGCTTCCAGACCATAAACTAACTGAAAAGTGGTGAATCCAGTTACACTTTTAACTGAGGTTCGGTATGCCCAAAGAGCTGAAAAAAACATGAGATTCCAGTTGGATTTATGGATCCCAATCGTACGTTGAAGCATAGTAACAAGAACCTTATTTACGGCTTCAACCTAGCCATTGGCCTGAGGATAATACGATGTTGAGCTGTCGTGATGTAGACCCAACTTCGAAGTCAACTCCGCCACCAAATAGTGCTGAAAATGGTAACCATGATTGGTAACGATGGCTTGAGGGACACCAAACTGAGTAATAATGTGATTGAACATGAATTGCACAGTTGTCTTACCATCAGCAGCAAGTTTAGGCATTGCTTCGGCCCATTTAGTGAAGTAGTCCGCGGCTACGATGATATAAGCATGCCCCCCCAGCTGAGTGAGGGTTACACGTCATAAAATTGATGCCCCACTTTGCAAAGCAACCAACGGTAATGATAGGATGAAGAGGTATATGTGGCACATGCATCTTGCTTTGATAAACCTGTCAATCATGACATTTACGAGCGACGATAATGTAGTCTTTGAAGATAGAAGGCCAGAAATAACCAACACGAAGAATCTTTTGTGTAGTTGCATAACTAGACATGTGACCGCCATAGGCGCCACTGTGACAATCATTGAGGACTTTCTCAACTTCCTCAAGGGTAAAACATTGACGGAGAATGGAATCCACTCCAACATAATAGAGAGTATCCCAGACTATATGATAAGTTTGTGACTGATGACGGATGCGTCGACGAGCATCGTTCGTAAAATCAGATCCAAAAGTAGAAGTTTGGAGATAAACGATGATATCACTGTACCATGGATCGAGGGTGCTAATCAAGAAAAGCGTATCGTATGGAATGTATTCCTTAGAATGAGACAGAGGAGAGTCTGAAGGGAGGGAACAAATCAAATCAACAAAGACTAGTGACTTCTTCGACTTGGTGGTAGTAAATTCCAAATCGAACATTTGGAGGATGACAATCCACTTTGAGTGTTTTCCCCCCAGCAATTTTCTAATATATGAAAAATATCCATGTAGGAAAATAGATATATATATATATATATATATATATATATATATATATATATATATATATATATATATATATATATATATCGTGTGTTTGCATCAATGTGCATCATAAATTCAAAAAATATGTGTGTTTCTATTACATCTTGAGACACCATGTCTCTCAAATATGTAGATATAAAGCCTAGGTGTCTAATCGGTGTGATGCTCATGATAGCATGTCACTGCCCATACAAGCCACCTCAGCGAGCGGTGAATGCGACTTGGCACCCCTACGATATGTCTATGGTAGGCAAGAGGAACATCATCGAATCATGCGTAGTCCGAGATTCTGTGTGTAATCCCCTCTAATTTCCGCAAAATCTCCTCTTTCTCTCCTTCCTCACCATGAGGTTCGAAATCACGAGGGATTAGTCTCGCTATCGGAGACATGCCCACAGGTCTCTCTGGGCCAACATCTGTAAACACATAGATATAATTTTAGAACATACATAACTTAAAAAAATTCATAATACTCATGAAAATTAAAAATGAGTCTTACCCAAATCTTCATCCCAATCCTCTCCCTCCAGGAGTGGGAGGTCCGGATCACCAGTAAAATCTATACTAGAGTAGGGCCAGTCCTCCACAATGATTAGCTGTCGGTGGAGCCAATAAAAAACTTCGGTCTCCAGGACATCTGTTGACCGCCCCCTGCCCTTGGCATTAAAGCCGCCCATCGGGCCATCTGTGGTTCTCTCGCTGGTGGTGTTGGGACTATGACCTCCTAACGCTGAAAAATTGGTAGTCGTTCCAAAAAGAATGATACCAGGATAGACCCATAACCATATTGATTTAATTTTCCCTTCTTGCATTTTGTTAGCTGGCATTTCATGTTTATTGTCATAGCCTCTTCCCAGTTGTAGATGGTTGATGTCAAGTAGTCTACAACAAGAAGCAACTATGTTTTTGTTGCTTCATGCGGTGCTTGCGATCCTGCAACTCGTGTGATGGTATGTAGTACTACTTTTAGTGCTAGGTCTGGGATAGTTTGGATATCAAATTTCCCACTTCCTATTCCCTTCCGTGCCCCTCGACATACTTTGTCCATCACCATGGACATACTCTCCATGCAAGGCTGGGTACCGGTTAGGATCGGTGCTGCTCCCCTCCGCGACAATCCTGTGATGAAGTAGACGTTAGAAACATCGATCTCAAGTTCTCGATCTCAAAGGATGAATTTTTCCTGATCCTCATCCCATATTCTAATCAAATATTGTAGCATCTCTGGTTGGGCACAGAGAAACGATGTCAAGAAGAACTTCTTCAGTCCGCAATCCCTGAGAGCTTCCATGCATCTCTCATTCTCCATGGTAAGCTCGTCTTCTTCGCTGTGTTCTCGTTCTTTCCATTCGATCACAATTTTTTCGCTTTCTACCTGTAAACACATTCATATGATAGTATTAGCCATTTTTGAAGCTTTAATTTGTGAATGTTTGGGGTTTCTGACTTTCATTTTTCACACAAAATGGTTTGCGTCATTAGCACGACTATTTCCAAAACAATCGCACCAATGGGGATGCCTTAGTATAAAAAAATGGGCGGTTGGCGTGACTCCGTGCCTGAAACCTGTGCCAACCTCCGTACCCTAATTTTCCTATTTCCTCCCCCAGAAATCAAAATTGGAAGTTGCAGGTAGTAAGAAATGATGCAAAATGCAGGGAGAGATCTCGACTCTTACTTGGAACTAACGGATTTGAGATTGGTTTGCTGGATTGTTTGCTATCGTCATTGAGGAAGCTTGAGTCCATGACTTCTGAGAGAAATTGAGTCCATGCCTTCATCCCGTTTGAATTCCCTGATGAACATTTGAGACGTGATTCGACTGAACCCCGCTGGAGAAGACTGGGATGTCAAAGCATTGGTTGTAACTCTTCCTTCTATTCATCTATATACATTACTACTCTTTGGTTCCACTTTTGTGTTATGACATTCGTTTAATGCAATATATTTAGCCCTCTTTGACTAGCTAATAGTTATGAGTGAAACTAGTATGTTGTATGTTCTTGTTCTTGTTCTATGTGCAGGTATTCGAGTGTAACGATGAAAGGATTATGATTTTCCAAGGCAGGAGTGAGAGGCCACTACTTTTTCATCAACGACGACAACGTGGGATTCCAGATAGGTCAAACTACCATGTCCTTTGTTCATTCATTAACTAGGAAGCAACACTCTAGCATGTCCTTTTGTTTCTAGACCCACTCTAGGGCTAGAGGGGTCGTCTCTGTCCACAGAGAGGATTTACCTAGTTTACCACTTGGCGACATCTAGCCCTAGAGGGACGTACCTCGAATTGAGTCACCATAATGGGGGCATGCAAATCATTTTTCAAGCATAGTTTATCTTTGTTTCAAGCTTGTGTAAAAATGAAACCAACCTCAAGCAGAGTTTCCTGATTTCAAGCTTGGGTAAAAATGAAACCATTATTATTTTACCTCTCGTGATTGTCATTTTATCAGCCTGTTTTTCAAGATGAACCTTGGTTTTCTCATTCCATCATCACCATCTACTTGGCAGATCATACGGCTTCACTTGTTTTTTTTACCCATTCCTGAGGAACCACTGCAATGAGTGGTCTTGTTAGCCAGCCTCTTGACCTTTACTTGTTCGGAGTAGTTCCACCATTATCGGAACTAGTTGCTACCCTTAATACCACTCGTTCCTCCAGGAGGAGTCATCTTTCAGCTCTTTTCTGACTCTCTAAAATTGAAAATATTGTCGAGACTCTTGTCATTTCGAAATTGTTAATTGGCTGCAAAGAGATATCTACTCAGTAGATGTTTACCCCTTTTTTGGGCTGGGATAGATTATTTACGAAAAAGGAATACTTCAGTTGAAGCGCGTCTCAAATGTTCGACAGGGAATTCAGATGGGATGAAGGCATGGACTCAAGCTCTCTCAGAGGTCATGGACTCAAGATTCCTCAACGTAATTCCTTCGTATTCTATCTTCTCTAGTAATTCAGCTATAATATGTCTAATTATCCAAGTTCAGCTAGCTTAGGCTAAGAGAGATAGCTTCTTTTTATAGAGGAAAAGGAGGAGGTAGGATCCCTACAAAGGTGGGAGGGAGGTCTATCCTTTAGGAGGTTCTCATGGGAGGTGGAAACCATTAACTAAAGGAGGGAGTCCTTGGTTATTCAGTCCAACCGCTCCCAATGACTCATCCTCGAAGTTGTTGAAGTGGAATCTTCGCCTCTATTTTTAAAAAACATTTTATAAACAGCTCGGCGTGGGTGGAAAACTGGGACAGAGCGCCAACTGGTGTGGGGCTTAGTGTTAATCTTCCTCTTCGGTGTGAGGGTATAGCTAACTACCTGCTCCAAGGCAAAAACAAGGGTTTTTGAGTCTATGCTCAGGGAATTGTCAACAGAAGGAATATTACTTTCATGTAAAGGGACACAATGATGGTCTTTGCAAGGCATGACACTGCTTATTGATCATGGAAATTACCCTCCAATGGGAGATATGGGGATTGCAGGGACAGTGACAAAATGATGTGTAACAGATGTCCCCTCAAGCATGAGGTTTTTGAGGGAGAGGGAGAGGCGAAATGCTTTATGAGAACGCGTTCGAACCAAACACCGCTGTCGAAAGACCTGCAATTACGAATAAAAATGATATCTTTGATACATGAACATGTGGTATGGGTGCAACCATCCATAGTAGAGCATATAAAAAATGAGATTCGAGGTATGGATGTAGCCATCCAACAATAAAGATCAATAAATAGACTCAGGTATGGTCGCAACCATCCAATCAAAAGAGTCATGAAATAAGTCATGATAATCTACCAAAATCCGCAGCCTGGATCTTATCAGACAAAATCCAGGGTCTTGCGCTCCATCTCGACCTGAACAAGTACAAATTAAAGCATCCAAATATATGAGCTGAAGTCGAACATGCAAGAAAATCACCTGATTAGTAGCTAATGATGAAAGCTGTTAACAAGAACGAGAGAAACCACCAATAATGACAATGGCTCTCAAGGTACAACCGGTACAATCCACAGAATGTGAATAGTAATCTAGCGTCGAACATCCATAGAATCACTCGATCGAAGGCCAATGATGTGGACCTTGTGTCAAATGCGAAAAACCTGCCATTAAGGCATGCAAGCTCCAAGGTACCAGAAGAGAGTCTCTATATCGAATTCTTGGATAATGAGTTGAAGTTGACAGGAAGTGACCTGATCGAAGGTGGGCCATAATTTTTCCCACATCATTGATATGAGATAGAGGGATATGATGATAGTGAATCAGGACCAATAGAGAAACAAAGGAAGGTTGAACACTACAGAGACAAACTTCTCTTGAACATATAAACAACACGACACTGGATTTGGCAGTATTTGACATCAAAGGATCTGAGTCATGATGACATGGCACAGAGAACATGAGAGGTCAAAAGAGATTACCCAAACCCATGGAGGCAAAAATGACGAAATGAGATGTCCCCAACCCGACACGAATGCAGAAAAGTGTCATGTTCAAGAGTGACATACTGCCAACATAACTAAAACTTGGTTCCATTTCCCCCCACCATTTCTGGTGAGTACCCCAATTATTTTTTAAAACAAGCTTGAAGGGGATAGCATATGCTTGTGTTGTAAGTTTGTCCTTCGAACAAATCCAACCTAGTACATTTTATGAGCCTTAGGAAGGAGGAACTCGAGTAACATCACGACAACAAAATCCGATGTCATCAAGGTTTAACGAGTTTGACAAAGGGAGAAATCAACATCTTTTCATGTTTAGAGAGTTTGAAAAGAAGACATAAAAGAAAACTCCATCATGACCCTTTTCATAAGTAGTCTCTCAGATTCGAAAAGGTAGAAAACAATATCTGAGAGAACCTCTTAGTCGCGATAGGCTAAGGTATTCCTTTTTCGTAAATAATCTATCCCAGCCCGAAAAAGGGGTAAACGTATACTGAGTAGATATCGCTTCTGAAGCCAATTAACGAGTTTTAAATGACAAAAGTATCGACAATCTTTCCAATTTAGAGAGTCAGGAAAGAGCTGAAAGATGACTCCTCCTGGAGGAACGAGTGGTATTAAGGGTAGCAACTGGTTTTGGAAATGGTGGAACTGCTCAGAACAAGTAAAGGTCAAGAGGCTAGCTATCAAGACCACTCATTGCAGTGGTTCCTCATGAATGGGTAAAACAAACAAGTGAAGGCATATGATCGGCCAAGCAGATGGTGACGATGGAATGAGAAAACCAAGGTTCATCTGGCAAAAAAGGCTGATAAAATGGAAATCAAGAGAGGTAAAATAATAATGGTTTCATTTTTACACAAGCTTGAAACAAAGATAAATTATGCTTGAAAAAATATTCGCATCCCCCCGGCATGGTGACTTAATTCGAGGTACATGCCCCCAAGCTTCAATCCATATGAAAGGCAGACGGAGTGAAGGTTCAAATATAAGATCAAGTGAAAGACTCGACTGGGATTTTACGAGATCGTATCAAAGACTCGAATTGAACAGGAACGCATTTCATTGTTTTAATGATGTTGACACATTAAAAGAACTATCCTCATGAGCTAATTCATTTTTTAATGAGGTTGATACAGAATATGAACTATCCTCGGATGACCTTGTTTCATTTTTTAAGAAGCTTGACACAAGAAAATGAACTCTGCTCCGACGACCTTTCCCATAACGAATAAGAGGTCATAGTTTCCAAGAGGTTCGCATTTGATGGGAGAACAACGTCCTGGAAATCAGGACCCAATGCTCCCAGCACATGATGCACAACGACACTATCACTGAATGCGGGCATGGGACAGGTAGCCACATAATTAACTTGTGGAAGGGAAGGTACAACCGATGGATAAAGACCAGGAAGGGACGATGGTGGGCCAGCTACCACATCAGGACCAAAGAATGAAAGTTGATCAATGGTCATGATTTGACCTTCATGCAGAAAACAAATCACACGAAAGAGGGAAGAAACAAGTGCACCCATGGCATAAGAATAATTGCGCCCCAAGAGTAAATTGAAATCCAAGGAGTCTGGAACAACCATCATGTCTATATAGATGGTTTTCCCTCTTAAAGTAATAGGCAACTTCGGAAGGATCCCTAACGGTTGACTGGTTCGTCTGTTAAAAGCCAACAGATTTTGAGTAACAGGCACGAGCTGTGGAGAATCCAAAGCTTTCCAAGTAGTTGAAGACAGAATATTAACAGATGCACCTTCATCTATAATTGTGCTAGGTACAACCACATTGAAGGCCTGTACCTTTATCTCAAAAGGCACATAAGAAGGAAGGCGGTATCCCGCAAATCGAATCCAATTGAAGGAATCGACCAAACTACTTGGAGGGGGTACCATTGAACTGAGATGGTCATCCCTTGGTGTTACTAGAGCAAGAGGAGCATCCTCCAGGACCTCCATCACGAGAGCAGGAGGAGAAACTTCTTGAACAATAGGGACGGGAGAATATTTCTCTGAGTCCGAGGAATCTGAAGAAACAAGAGGAACATGGGGAGCATATGAGCCACTCTCGATGGAAAAGATCTGATGAACCATAGGCGGGGTCAGATCAGCTGATTTCATGACCAATGGTTGGTTAGGAATGGATTCGTGAATTTGAATTTTCGGGGGAGTGGGATCGACCAAAGATGAATCTTGATCAATCGTTGGATCAACTAGCAGAGGACTCAAAGAAAGCTTCTGGTAACCAACCGAAAGGCAGGGCATAGAAATAGTAGGGGTTGTCTAAGATTGTTTTGGCTTCATTCATGTATGGACAAAGGTGAATGGGATGATGCCCTTCACACAAATTACAGGGATTGGTAACCTTACCCTGTTTCCTATGAGTCTTATCAGTACTAGTCAAAGATGTGCCACCAATATGACTTCCAGAAGTCAAAGGAAATGACGGATGACCATTGGACCATGCTTCAAGTACCTTGGGAATGTCAGGGCAGTCTCGAAGAATATGGTTACCTTTGCACAACATGCAAGGGAATTTGAATTTCCGAGGAAGGTTGGATGGTTTATGAAGTGAAGGTTTCTTTGGCGCAATAGCTGCAGAGTTGGCCTCTCTCTTATCTGACTTCTTCTTATTTGTCTTATTCTTCTTCTTATTATCCACCTGAATTTCACCAAGTGAAGTAGAAGAGGAGGATGAAGGAATAGGAAAAGAAGGGGAGAGGTACACCTTAGAATCAACATGATGTTGTTTAGGTGGAGGAGATGGTTGTACTGTGGGCGAAACACTTGAGACCAAAGAGGTTGAAAATAACCAAACATGCAACCCAACAGTTAACCCAGGCAGGGACAATGTTTCCATATAAGGAGCACCAACATTTCCAAAAGTAGGAAAAGGACCAGGATTTCCTTCGGAGGGGATTCCTTGGTTGGTAAACTCCTGAAACGTTGCCATTGGAAAAAACTGTAAAACAAAATGCTAAGGAAGATAACTTTAACCAGGAATATTTCGTGGGTAGTTAATATTTTAAGACACTGAAACAAAACTCTGTTGTTTCATATTTTAAGAGTCGAGAAATAGGAAAAAGGTGACTCTATCACTTTCAGGTTGAAGCGAGTGTGAAAGGAAAAGCGCTTGATGATCTCTTCTCTTTTAGATAGTCACGAAAAGATCAAAATGACTACTCAGGTGATCTAAGCAAAAGGGTGTACCAAGTTTTCGTGAACTGCCATATACACCTTGGTGATCAAATGAAAGAGAAATGACCAAGGACTTGACATACGTGCAAGTAGTCTCCCCGAATGATGTGTTCAGTGTATCACAATTACAAGGTGGAAAACTCGGCTTCCTAGGGATTAATGATTACAACCTATGAGGGTCTCCCTTTATATATGCGATGGTACGGGGAGCACAAGTCCATACTAGCACTGTTTGAAGCCAAATGGCGAACGACAACTACTAGGTTTTAAGACGCCAGAACACGTCTCTAGCCTAGACCACTAAAAATTTTGTTTTAGGTTTCAATGCTTCCTTAGGTTGATTGAATAAATTTTATGGTTGATCTTCAATTATGTCTCAGTTTCAAGGCCCTACTGCTGTCATCTGAAAATCTCCTATATGCAGCTATATGAGAAAAGAAATCTTTCAATTTGATGAATGCTATCTAGTTAAGGGAAGAGTCTCAAACAATGATGCAACAAACAACAACATTGCAAATGAAAATTTTCCAAAATATATGACTTTCACTATTCAAAAGTAATAAAAAACATTCAACGATGCGAATTATGCAATGTAATCTATGCAAAATTCTCTTTTTTGAAAACTATGCAATTGTAATCTATGCACAATTTCCTTTTCTTTTGAAAGAACAAGAATGCACTTAATGCATTTTTTGATGAAATGAGAATCTACTTAATTCATGTTTTTAATGAAAGAGAATGCACTCAATGCAATTTTTAGCTTTCAATCATTAAACAATGTAATCTAAGTTTAATTATGGATCTCAAAAAAGACTTTTCAATGCAATGTGATCTAATGCATTTTAACGAAAAGAAAACTTTGAGACGAAAACTAAATGAACGAAAATTTTCTTAATGAAGTATGAATGCAAAAGAGATGCAAAGAAACACTAAGAATGCAATCGTTTTTTCAAACACTTTGTAATGAAATTCCTCAAAAGGCTACAAGACATATGAGGTCAAGCACAAAGAGGAATTCCAAAGCATGGAATCAAAATAAGGCATTCAGTCCCTTTTACATCAAGAAATCATAGAAAGAAGACTTTTCAGCTGAACAATGAGCAATGTAATCCATGCTCACAAGTGAAAAAGTAGAGGGGAGAATGTGTAAATGATACAGAGAAAAGGACCGGAAGGGAAAGAAACACCAGTGAAGGATTTAGGGAAAAAACCTTATTTTTAACACACCCTGAAATTGGCATGAATTTTGTGGGTGAAACTAGTGTCAACTGGCGCGACTTGCTAACTGACAACTAGCACCAATGGCCAATTGGTGTGACTTGCTAACTGACAACTAGCGCCAATCGGCGTGGCTGTTAGAAAAATAAAAACACCAATCATTAGGGGAATTTTGAGGTCTAAAATGGGCCTCCTAAGAAAAATGTACAACCAAAATAAAATTTATAAGAACCAATAGGATTCAAGATGATGATGTCAACCATGGGGGATGATTCACCATTTTTTAAGTAAAGGGTAAAAAGATTAAAAAATAATAAAATAATGTCTGGCTTCTTCACTCAGACCAATCCTATCTCCTAATACAAAAAAATTAAATTAGCCGAGAAAGTACTCGTTGGATGCAAAATTTAATTCCTCATCCAAGGAGTACCCATGTTGCATACTTTTGATGGACCCTTCTATGTGAAAAATGAGAAATACATGAAAAAACATGATTGCAATCACGTTTTTCATGTATTTTTCATTTTTCATGTAGCAGGGTCCATCGAAACTATGCAACATGGGTACTCCTTGGATGAGGAAAATTTTTTTGCATCCAATGAGTACTCCCACTAGAAATTTTAGTAAAAACTTTGGGAGATAAGTTGAAAATACGAGTAGAAAAAGTGGTTTTTTCTTTTTTCCCTCTAAAATTTGATGATGTCATCAAATATTATTTTAATATTACCACTATTACTTTATAATTTCCTTAGGAGGCCCATTTTAGACCTCAAAATTCCCCTAATGGCCTGAAAAAGAAAAAACAAATAATTCCTCCCAACCAAGACCAGACTTACCACTTCAAACAAAAACTAAAAGATCGTAATTGATGAAAAACATAGGAACAAATAGGGAAATTGTCGTTTGACTAAACTCGTCGAATGACGAAGACCTCAAAGAGTGACAAACTCAAAGGAACCGAAGCCAAACCAGCAAGCTGAAACAACAAACTCACATTGTTCCCCAGTGGAGTCGCCAACTTGTTAAGCAGGTAAATCATCTCTGCAGACAGAGACGATCCCTCTAGCCCTAGAGTGGGTTAAGAAACAAAGGGACATGCTAGAGTGTTGCTTCCTAGTTATTGAATGAACAAAGGACATGGTAGTTTGACCTACCTGGAATCAAACGATGTCGTCGTTCTGAAAGAGTAGTGGCCTCTCGCTCCTGCCTTGGCAAATCACAATCCTTTCATCGCTACGCTCGGACACCTGCACATAGAACAAGAACAAGAACAACATATGACATACTATTTTCACTGATAACTATTAGCCAGTTAAAGAGGGCTAAACATATCTCATTAAACGAACGTCAAAACACAAAAGTGGAACCAAACAATAGTCATATATATAGATGAATAGATGGAAGAGTTAAAACCAATGCTTTGACGTCGTAGTCTCCTCCAGCGGGGTTCAGCCGAAGCGCGTCT
This sequence comes from Pinus albicaulis, assembly GCA_034641835.2. Classification (NCBI taxonomy): domain Eukaryota; kingdom Viridiplantae; phylum Streptophyta; class Pinopsida; order Pinales; family Pinaceae; genus Pinus; species Pinus albicaulis. The sequence goes on along the minus strand of CM076582.1, from coordinate 220,260,587 downwards.
CAAATGTTCGTTAGGGAATTCGGACGGGATGAAGTCATTGAATCAAGTTCTCTCATAAGTCATGGACTTAAGCTTCCTAAACATAATTCCTTCGTATTCTATCTTCTTTAGTAATTCAACTATAATATGTCTAATTCTCCAAGTTCAACTAGCTTAGGCTAAGAGAGATAACTTCTTTTTATAGAGGAAAAGGAGAAGGTTGGTATCCCTACAAAGGTGGGAGGGAGGCCTATCCTTTAGAAGGTTCTCATGGGAGGTGGAAACCATTAATTAAAGGAGGGAGTTCATGGTTATTCAGTCCAACCACTCCTAATGACTCATCCTCAAAGTTGTTGAAGTGGAATCTTTGCCTCTCTTTTTAAAAAACATTCCATAAATAGCTTGACACAGGTGGAAAACTAGGACAAAACGCCAGTTGGCATGGGGCCCAGTGTTAATCTTCCTCTTCGACGTGAGGGTATAACTAACTACCTGCACCAAGGAAAAAACAAGGGTTTTTGAGTCTCTGCTCAGGGAATTGTCAACAGAAGGAATATTTATCTCATGTAAAGGGATACAATTATGGTTTTTGCAAGGCATGACACTGCTTATTGATCATGGAAATGACCCTCCAATGGGAAAGATGGGGATTGCAGGGACAATGACAAAATGCTGTGTAACACATACGTGCACCAAACACACTTCAACAATTCTTACAACCAGGAAAAGCGCTCTTCAACTCAGACATCACCTTCATATTTGGAAAGGATGTTGCAATAGCTGGTTGTAGTGATATTGAAAAGGCTCGAAATTTCATTGAGAAAATTCCGATTATACATCAAAAAGTTCATGAAAAACTTGAGAAAAGTCAAAGAAAATACAAAGAGAGGAATGAAAAACATAGAGTTGATCACAAGTTTCTAGAGGGAAATGAGGTATGGTTTCACATTAGCAAAGAAATGATGCAAGGGGAAGGTAAAAATCTCAAACCCATTCGCTATGGTCCATTCAAGATCATAAAGCATGTTGTTAATAATGAATTTCAACTTGACTTGCCTTCATATATTCAAATGTATTCAGTTGTTAATGTTGAAAAATTACATTTTCATGAGCCACCTTTGATCGATGATCAAGGAAGTGATGTTCAAATACCTTCTATTGAATATTTCTCGCTAAAATTTCTGGATGAGCTCAAGGAAGATACAATTCTTCACAGGAGGACAAGAGCATCCAAAAGGGGAAGCGTTGACTACCTTCGAGTTGGGTTCAAAGGCACCAAGCCAAGCAAGGCAAGGCAAAGTGGATGGAGGTTGGAAAGGTGAAGGAGTTTTACCCTCATCTATTGAATAGGTAATCAAGTATTTTGGGGTCCAAAAGCTTCCCAACTGGGAGGAGTGATCAGGAGTTCATAATTTTTTCTCAAAATTTAAATTTACATGATTGTGTTGAAACTAGCATGGTTGTGTAGATCTCGTCTTCCTGATTTTGGCGCTGCGAACAGTTCGAAAAATCGATGTCGTATGAGGGAGATATCGCGTTCTGATCGAAATCCTAAACAACTAAAATTTTTCGACAGGGTTGACTGGGATGCCTAGTCAACATGGTGGATGTGCAGTCAGCAAAAAAGAATATTTCTAAGAATATTCCTTTTCTCTGGGCCAATCAGTGAATGAAAAGTGGCACGATATGATTTGATGAATGGTTGTACGTTGTGTTCTTATGGGCTAATCGGAGGGTGACACGTGGCCAGCCTTGAGGCTGCCACGTGTCCCCTTAGTGGTGTATTAATTTTTTTTTAAGGTTGCAGGAGTTGAACCTGTGACCTTTGGAAGAGAAATCACACAACTTAACCACCCACGCTATGTTATTACTTAACCCTTATAGCAGTCGGATTCTATTTAAGTTTAATTCAAATTGAGTTTGGGGGTTGGGGACCGCCAACGGTCCCCATATTGTTCACATGTCATAAACATAACAAAAAGCCCGTCGCAAAAAATGTTAACCACCTGCCAACATATCTGCAACATTTCAACATGTCACATGCCAATGGTCCATCAACTCCGTGCAGTCTCATAAAACGGTTAGAGCTAACTCCGGCTTCAACTCCAGTTTAAACCTTTTCAACTGTGGTTTATGCTATGGTTCTGCCAACCGTCGCGGTAACCACGGGATGGGGGTTGGCATGTGGCCACCCCTAACCACCCAATTAAATGTTGCATTTTATTTTGGTGGACTTTTAGCCAACGCCTAAATTTATGGTGGGAATCACTAAATTGACTCCAGTTAAGTGGAGTCCTCCACAATTAGTGGAGCATTTCTAGGTGTTATTAGTCAAATGAGTTGGAGACTCAATTCTCGCCCATTATGAGTGAATGAAGAGTCATTATAGACTAATTGTATCATTCTGGAACCATTGGTGTAGATAAAACAACCATTAGAGGCATGTAACTACATGTATTTTGCAAAAGTTTAAGCATAATGAAATATGGACATGCCATTGGGAGCTGGACCAACAGATGTACCCCAGGAGAGGTGAATTGTTTCATCATGCCTACTGTGTAAATGTTATGTGGTGACTTATTTCTCTATTTTACACTATTGTTCAATGTTATTTGTGCTTATTTCATGCTTCTAATTCACTAAAATAATCTACGATTCATGGTTAAAATCCTCAATCCTTATGCACACTAAAGAGACAAGTCTGCACATGTTTATAAACTGAAAAGACACTTATCACAACAAAACTAATACAGTCCTTTCAGATCATGAAGGATGAAAGGTATTTTATGATGTTCATTGATGATTGTACAAGAATGAAATGGGTTTTCTTCCTTAAATAAAAATCACAGGGTCATGAGAAATTTAAAGCTTTCAAGGATTTAGTTGAAAATGAAATAGATCTAAAAATCAAATGCCTAAGAACTTATAGAGGATGAGAGTTCACTTCAAATGAATTCAATGATTTTTGTGAACATCATGGAATTATAAGACAATTTAATTTATCAAGAACTCCACAACAAAATGGAGTGTCTGAAAGAAAAAATCTAACAATTCAAGAGATGAACAAAACCATGTTCTTTGAAGCTCAGTTACCAAACATATTTTGGAGAGAAGAAGTTTACATAGTAGTATATATCTTGAACATAGATCAAATAGGGGTAAATGATACTAAAGCTCCTTACGAACTATGGAAATGTAAACCAACCATCCCCAAACATCTCAGAGTGTTTAGAAGAAAATTTTATATTAATGTAAATGAAGACGATTTAGGGAAATTTGATTCTATATTTGATGAAGAGATTTTTCTTGGATATGCATATAGAAGCAAGGGATACAAATGTTATAACAAAGGGACTCTAAATGTTATTGAATGCATTGATGCTAAAAAAAGGAAGTGTTGACTCAAACTCAACCACAACCAATAATATACTAAGAATTACAAGAAGAAGAAAATCATAATGAAGAGCATGATGAAGAACAAAGAGAAGAAGGTGAGCCATTACGTCCAAAAACCCCATCCAGGTATGTTCAAAAGAATCATCCATATATTCAAATACTTGGAGATAAGAAATCAAGAGTTCAAACTAGAAGGAAGTTTGTTAGCACAACAAACAATGATAACTTAACTTATCTATCCCTAATGGAGCCTCAAAACTTTTCTTAGGCCAATCAAGATGAACATTGGGTTAAGGCCATGAATGAATAACTAGATCAGATTGAGAATAATGAGACATGGGATATGTTCCAATACCTAAGGAAAAAAATGTGATTCGAACCAAGTGGGTCTATAGAAATAAGTTGAATGAAAATGGAGAAGTAGTAAAGAACAAAGAAAGTCTTACATGTAAAGGATATGCACAAATCGAAGGTATGGACTTCTAAGAAACATTTTATTTAGTAATCAGACTTGAAGCAATAAGGATGTTGTTGGATTTTGCAAGCTTTAATTGGTTTAAGGTTTATCAAATGGATGTAAAATCAACATTTTTAAATGGAGAACTACAAGAAGAGGTTTATATTGAGCAACCAGAAGGATTTCAATTATCAGAAGATAAGTATTATGTGTTTAGGATGAATAAAGTCCTGTAAGATTTGAAATAGGCACTTAGGGCTCGGTATTCTAGATTGGATAAATATCTTCAGCAGCAAAGCTTCGGGATAGGGGAATTAAACACTAACATTTACATCGAGATTGAAAATATAGCTTGCTAATCATTGTTGTCTACGTGGATGACATAATTTTTGGAAGTGATGATGATTCTATGAGGAAAATTTTTGCAACCAACATGAAAAAGGAGTTTGAAATGTCAATACCGGGGGAAATATATTTCTTTCTTGGTTTGTAGGTTCATTAATAAGAAAAATGCATCTTTATCTCTTAGACTAAGTACCTTAAAGAAATATTGAAGAAGTTTGGCATGGAAAGTTATGCACTTGTGAGCACTCCCGTGATAGAAAAATGAAACCTCAGTAAGGATGATGAGTCTCCAGAAGTAAACCAGGCCATGTACAAGTCCATGATTGGAATCCTTCTTTATTTAATAGAATTAAGCTTGGATACCATGCAAGCAATAGATCTGGTGGGTAGATTTCAATCAAGCCTAAAGGAATCTCAAGTGAATGCAATCAAAATGATATTTAGATATCTATAGGGAAACATAGATTATTTATTGTGGTATCCAAGGGGAAAAATCATTAATCTCAGAGCTTATACAAATGCAGATTGGGTTGGAAGTATTAATGATAAAAAGAGAACTAATAGGGGAGCCTGCTTTTTAGGTAGCTATCTGGTCTCTTGGCTAAGCAAGAAAAAAACTTTCATTTCTCTATCCACAGTTGTAGCATAATATATTGAAACAGCATTATGTTGTACTCAACTCTTATGTATAAAGAAAAATCTCAAGGATCCTCAAGAAAATGGTGATCAACCTATACCTATCATGTTTTGAATGTTATCAATATCTTAGAAAAACCTATTATGCATTCTAAAACAAAGCACATTCTTACCAAGTACCATTTTCATTAAGAACAAGTTGTTGATAAAACTATTAGATTGGAATATATACCAATAAAATAAAAAATTGAAGACATATTTATGGAAAATTTAACCAAAGAAAGTTTTGAATATATTAATTACAAAATGGGAGTAATTTCTTCCTCATAAGGAGGAATGGCTCATTGGTTCCAACTAAGAAGCTTCTTGGTGACAGAGTGGGGTTCAAGAAAATGGTTTGCAAAAATATTGGGGAAGTATATGCCAGTTTCCATTAATATCAAAGGGGGAGAATAAGAAGACATCGAGAGTGGATCACTCAACAGTTAACACGAATTATCAATGGGAGTATAGTCAAAAATTAGATAGAGGGAGTCTAGCACAAGATTATCAATGACTAAGCAGATGTTTGATAGTGTTTCCATTAATGCCAAAGGTGGATATCGTTGCACATATGTTGTCATTTATAGAAATTTTAGTATCATTGATGTCAAATCCCATCAACATGAGAGATTTTTGAATGTGGTGCATGGTCCTTGATGTCATTAATGTAAGATCTTGTTGAACATTGTAGGAATCTTTGTGACATCCCTTGGTTAGACTTTCTCTTTTGTAATAATTGTAGTTATTTTCATTAGAGAAAATTTTAGCCTAAAATGTGCCCATGAAAATTTCACATAATTTCCATGTCATAATATGTAAACCAATCAAAATCATTTTAATTAAAAAGAGGCACCTGTAAATATTTTTGAGGGAAACGAAGAATTTTTATTTTTATTTTTTATTTTAATTTATTTGTTTGGCTTATATCCTTATAAGTTTACTCAAATTTCAAGTGTAGACACTCGTTGGATGCAAAATTAAATTATGTGTCCAACGAGTACCGATCATGCTTACTTTTGAGAATACCCAAATTTATAAACATTGAAGATACATTTAAAAAGCGTGTTGAAGACACTTTTTTAATGTATCTTCAATTTTTATCAACACGAGTCTTCTCAAAAGTATGCATGATGGGTACTTATTAGATGCAAAATTTAATTCCACATTAAATGAATGTCTACACTTGAAATTTGAGTAAACATATAAGGAGATAAGCCAAAAATATAATTAAGAAAAATAGTTTTTTATTTTCCCTCCAAAATTCATAACTCTTATTTTATTATTTTTCTTTAGGAGGCCACTTTTAGGCTGAAATTTACTCGAATGTAAATGGTTGAGAGAGGTTCATGGATTCCATTGCTTGAAGATGGAGATTGCTTGAGGAATTGGTTATTTTAAATATCAATCATGGGTTGGCTGAGTGGTGTTAATAGAGCTCACTAGGTATTAAAATCAATTGGATAGATAAGGACAGACCCATGTCCTTGCTAAGAAAGGGCTACAAGAAAGAAAGAACAAACTCTTAATGAAAGGTATGGGTTGTGTTGTCCTCAGGATTATCCTACATAGACCAATCATGAAAAGGACAGAACCATCATGGCCGAGAGGAGGGGAGACATTCTCGAGATAATTTTTTCACACCCACCCTTAGGAGGAAGGGGCACACTCATTTTAGGTAATACGAAGAATGATGGGAGGATCGGGAGAAAGGATCACTCTCTCTCATGCATGGGCAAGAGGAATCTATAAGGAACACAAAGGCTAGAATTAAAGTGTAAGAACGCAGAGATGAAGAGGATATGCTAAGGAAAAAGTGGAGGTTGAGAGGCTCCTCAAGGTTAATCACATTGCTGGAAGACCAAATAAGGTTATGAGGATCAAGAGAATTTAGGAGAAGAGAAGCTCTAATGATATCCAGTTGAAAAACCAATGGGCTTGCTCACTAATAATCACAGAGAAATAGTTGTGCCTTAGAGGGCTTATGAATCCACTAGAGGCTATGTTGGTTGATAGCCTTTGAGAAATGGAGGCACCCAGGGCTAGCGGGTAGATAAAACCTGATGGTATTTCCATGGGATTAGGCTGAGAATATAGTTGTAAGATTCCACTCAGTTTATGGAAAATGCACTCTTGTTCCTTCAAAGAGATATTGGGATGTTGCAAGTCCCTATGCATAACAGACAATGTTCCCTGCCTAATGTGAAATTGTTGATTAGTTGGTGGGTGGAGGTAGGGTAGCCTTGATACATCTTATTTTAGCTGATTATACTGATTAAATATCCTGAGTAGAAGATGGATGTATATCCATAAAATGTTTCACCATGTTTACCTAGGTTTTCTAGTTTGTGGGTTGAGGTGAAGCAACCTCAAGACACCCTGTCTCTGTTGAAGTATTGGTTTGAAAATCCTTTAAGAGCACTCTAAAACAAGAATTGGAATTTGGATTGAGGGTGACAACTACAAGAAAAACTTGGTTTCATCTTGTCTATGGTGGGGTGGAGAGTTGAAATCCCCATCTCATATTTTGAGCACCATTAATAATGTGTTATGAGTATCTTTACATGAATAGGCTTGTTTCCTGTGTTCATTCTAGGCTTGAAATTTGTCTTAAGGAGGAATAGTCGGAAGCCTTGCATATTCCATTGTGTTTCCAACTCCATTATTAAATACATAAAAGTATTAAAATTCAGTTCTTTCTATTTCAGTTCTTATTGAACTAAAGATTAATGTTGTATTGGTTGCATGAATGGCTTATGGCTCCATGTAATGGGAGGGAAATAATATTTGATGTATGTTACTGTGTATTGTGAGTTTCATTTGTGGTTCCAAGTAGACAATTTTAATATGAATGTCCATCTTAATTATTGTTGAAGAAAAATGTTCTTCTTGTGTTGGAAGCTTTCAAGCTTTGAAGTATGTCCATGGTATTGTGGTTTTTTTGTATTGTTCCCATACTTAAATTAAATGTATAAAGCCCAAATTCAATTGGTGCTACATGAGGGATGGTATGTTTCCTTGTGATGAAGAGTGAAACCCACTATAAGCAGGTTCACTTCAAAACCTTTCTCATACGGACCTGCAACCTCAAATTTAAAATTTGAGCTACAGATTCATAATTCAAAAACTGATCTTGGGGCCTGTTCATTATGGCCCATCACGCTTCCACTGTGCCACTTTGATCTACCTTCAAGGATCGAACAACCCAATTGTAATACAATTGCTCATGGTATCTTCCACCCTGCAGATCAACTCCCTTCCTTGCGTTTCTTTCATGCAAAGGTTAAAGCTTCCACGACGTTACCATATGGTTGCTTAAACACAAAATCAAACTCCCTTTAGATCTTATCTTCTCTGTCTTGGCACGATGGTTCGAATTCAAGCTTTATCACTCCATTTATACCTCAACTTCTCCGTTTTTCCTCTGTGGATTGACCTCAACCCGATTCATTCAACCCAAACAGAGTTCGATTACAATTTATCACCCTCAATTGAAAAAATTAAGTTCTGGATATATTAAGTCGGTCCCGCCAGATCTCACAACAAAACAAGTTCGACTGAGAAGTTAGAGGCTGGACACCGACTACATGGTAGTCGTAATTAAAATTAGATCTCATCGATATTAATTCAATCAATAGATACAAGCACTGTTCATTTAAAAGGCTGAAACACATTTGATTTACACACAAGACTCAATTATAATGAACCCGCCATAATCTGCATCCATCATCATGATAGGACTATACAGTAGCACACTGGATCACTATCGATCCTTACAGTGATCGATAGCCGATCATGATGTATAGAAATTAACTCATGAGATGGAGTTTAATTCATGGAATTAAAACATAAGTAAACAATACGCAGACATTACCAAATCTACAAAAAAACAATTCTATTATATACAGAACCGATTAAAAACTAAGGCATTTCAACCTTAAACAGAGTTTCTCGTCGATTACATTGCGTTTCTGCTCCCCTTCTCATTACATGCTCGCTGTCCATATAGATTACAAAATAATCGGTTGAGATCGCTCAAAGAAAACTCTTGGTCTTCTACTCGCACACATGGCAGATTTAATCAGTTACAAAAATTTAGTATCGGGTTAAAAAAATTTCGCCCCAATTCTGCATGAATGTTTGCATGCCCATCTTCAGATTCGAACTTGAATTCGAATCTCTCAGATGCCCCTGCATCAGACTCCCAAGGCACAAAAATTTATGACCTCCTGGTCATATGTATTCTACAACTGTCAGTAGTTCTGTCCACATCCTTTATGGAACTGCTCCTTGTGATATCCCCGTAATAGCATGCTTGAACAATTATCACTCGCATCCTTTGCGGAATTGTCCTCTGTGAGCTGCAACAAAACCTTTGCAATAGCAAGTCCTCCCTGCTACTAGATACCTCACCAAGCTTCTCGCCTGAGCTTCGGCTTTTGGCATATCTCTGGTTCACTCTTGTGGAACCAATTGAGCACTCCTGCTCTAGGATGCTGCAATATTCTCACCTTCCTCTGCTACTACCTTCACAAAAAATGAAAATCACAAGCTTCACAAAACTTCACAAAAGTGTACCTCTTCTTCCTCTGTATGCAAACTCCTTCTCCGCAGGAAATAATTTCCCTGCTCTGATACCACTTGATGAAGAGTGAAACCCACTATAAGCAGGTTCACTTCAAAACCTTTCTCATACGGACCTGCAAACTCAAATTTAAAATTTGAGCTACAGATTCATAATTCAAAAAATGATCCTGGGACCTGTTCATTATGGCCCATCACGCTTCCGCTGCGCCACTTTGATCTACCTTCAAGGATCAAACAACCCAATTGTAATACAATTGCTCACGGTATCTTCCACCTTGCAGATCGACTCCATTCCTTGCATTTCTTTCATGCAAAGGTTAAAGCTTCCACGGCATTACCATATGGTGGCTTAAACACAAAATCAAACTCCCTTCAGATCTTATCTTCTCTGTCTTGGCATGATGGTTCGACTTCAAGCTTTATCACTGCATTTATACCTCATCTTCTCCATTTTTCCTCTGCGGATTGAACTCAACCCGATTCATTCAACCCAAACAGAGTTCGATTACAATTTATCACCCTCAATTGAAAAAATTAAGTTATGGATATATTAAGTCGGTCCCGCCAGATCTCACAACAAAACAGGTTCGACTGAGAATTTAGAGGCTGAACACCGACTACATGGTAGTCGTAATTAAAATTAGATCTCATCGATATTAATTCAATCAACAGATACAAGCACTGTTCATTTAAAAGGCTGAAATGCATTTGATTTACACACAAGACTCAATTATAATGAACCTGCCATACTCTGCATCCATCATCATGCTAGGACTATACAGTAGCACACTGGATCGCTATCGATCCTTACAGTGATCGATAGCCGATCATGATGTATAGAAATTAACTCATGAGATGGAATTTCATTCATGGAATTAAAACATACGTAAACAATATGCAGACATAGCCAAATCTACAAATAAAAAATTCTATTATATACAAAATCGATTAAAAACTAAGGCATTTCAGCCTTAAACAGAGTTTCTCGTCGATTACATTGCGTTTCTGCTCCCCTTCTCATTACAGGCTCGCTGTCCATATAGATTACAAAGTAATCAGTTGAGATCGCTCAAAGAAAACTCTTGGTCTTCTACTCGCACACATGGCAGATTTAATCAATTACAAAAATTTAGTATCAGGTTAAACAAATTTCGCCCCAATTCTGCATGACTGTTTGCATACCCATCTTCAGATTCGAACTTGAATTCGAATCGCTCAGATGCCCCTGCATCAGACTCCCAAGGAAAAAAAATTTATGACCTCTTGGTCATATGTATTCTACAACTGTCAGCAGTTCTATCCACATCCTCTGTGGAACTGCTCCTTGTGATATCCCCGTAATAGCATGCTTGAAAAATTCTCACCCGCATCCTTTGCGGAATTGTCCTCTGTGAGCTGCAACAAAACCTTGCAATAGAAAGTCCTCCCTGCTACTAGATACCTCACCAAGCTTCTCGCCTGAGCTCCGACTTTTGGCATCTCTCTGGTTCGCTCCTGTGGAACCAATTGAGCACTCTTGCTCTAGGATGCTGCAATATTCTCACCTTCCTCTACTGCTACCTTCACAAAAAATGAAAATCACAAGCTTCACAAAACTTCACAAAAGTGTACCTCTTCTTCCTCTGTATGCAAACTCCTTCTCCGCAGGAAATAATTTCCTTGCTCTGATACCACTTGATGAAGAGTGAAACCCACTATTATAAGTAGGTTCACTTCAAAACCTTTCTCATACGGACCTGCAACCTCAAATTTAAAATTTGAGCTACAGATTCATAATTCAAAAACTGATCCTGGGACCTGTTCATTATGGCCCATCACGCTTCCGCTGCGCCACTTTGATCTACCTTCAAGGATCAAACAACCCAATTGTAATACAATTGCTCACAATATCTTCCACCCTGCAGATCGACTCCCTTCCTTGCGTTTCTTTCATGCAAAGGTTAAAGCTTCCACGACGTTACCATATGGTGGCTTAAACACAAAATCAGACTCCCTTCAGATCTTATCTTCTCTGTCTTGGCACGATGGTTCGACTTCAAGCTTTATCACTCCCTTTATACCTCATATTCTCCGTTTTTCCTTTGCGGATTGACCTCAACCCGATTCATTCAACCCAAACAGAGTTCGATTACAATTTATCACCCTAAATTGCAAAAATTAAGTTCTGGATATATTGAGTTGGTCCTGCCAGATCTCACAAAAAAACAGGTTCAACTGAGAAGTTAGAGGCTGGACACCGACTACATGGTAGTCGTAATTAAAATTAGATCTCATCGATATTAATTCAATCAACAGATACAATCACTGTTCATTTAAAAGCCTGAAACACATTTGATCTACACACAGGACTCAATTATAATGAACTCGCCATACTCTGCATCCATCATCATGCTAGGAATATACAGTATCACACTGGATCGCTATCGATCCTTACAGTGATCGATAGCCAATCATGAAGTATAGAAATTAACTCATGAGACAGAATTTCATTCATGGAATTAAAACATAAGTAAACAATACGCAGACATAGCCAAATCTACAAAGAAACAATTCTATTATATACAAAACTGATTACAAACTAAGGCATTTCAGCCTTAAACAGAGTTTCTCGTCAATTACATTGCGTTTCTGCTCCCCTTCTCATTACAGGCTCGCTGTCCATATAGATTACAGAAGAATCGGTTGAGACCGCACAAAGAAAAATCTTGGTCTTCTACTCGCACACATGGCAGATTTAATCAGTTACAAAAATTTAGTATCGGGTTAAACAAATTTCGCCCCAATTCTGCATGACTGTTTGCATACCCAGCTTCAGATTTGACCTTGAATTCGAATCGCTCAGATGCCCCTGAATCACCTTGAGTCCACATGCTTCACATTTTCGTGAATAGTTATGATTTTACGCATAAAGTTTTAATTCCTTTCATGCATTTATTTCATACATATATGCACTCATGGGAGTGCAGGGAGAACTTGATAGAGAGTTATGTGTTTCAGACACTTTGTCCCTTGTGTGAATGTACAAGAATAAGAAAATTCTCAGTATGTTGTAAGGGTAGGGAATATAGTGATTTCCTTCCAGAAGGTCTAAAAAATATCTGCATACGCTCAAAATACTGATGAATTTGGTGATTCACTTTGTTTTGGATATCACCATGAGCACACTAAGTGCATGACTGACAATGGATTTTATATGTGCTTAAATTTATATTAAGTAGATAGGTTGAGTCTCCTAACCCTTAAGAGGGTAAATAATGTGCTCCCTAAACCCCTTCATGGTGAGAATCCAAGTAACCGATATTTTTTGAAAAAACATCAGATTCAAGAGTTGTCGAGTCATTGTGACCCAAGCTCTAGGTAGAACCACCATGGTCGACCCATGCTTGAGATCCTGTGTAAATGGCACATGGTGTAGGAAGGGAGGCTTGACCTTGGAGGAAAATAAAAAGGTGAATTGAGAGTTATTGTCGAGGCAATGAAGCCGAGAGTTTTAGTCTGAGATAAAGGAAGCTTAACCCTGGAAATTCCACCCTTAAGGAAAATAAAAAGGCATGCCAGGAGTTATTATTGGGAAATAGAGCTGATAGTTTTAGCCAGGGATAAAAGAAACTTAACCCTAGAAGGTCCACCTTGGAAGAAAAGACAAAGGATCACCTGGAGTTATTGTCTGGGAAATGGAGCCAAGAGTTTAGCTAAGGATAAAGGAATCTTAAACCCAAAAGTTACACCCCAAAGGAAAATACAAAGGCACACTAGGAGTTATTTTTGGGGCAATGAATTTGGGAGTTTTAGCAGGGGATAAAGGAAGCTTAATGTTAACACCAAAAAATTGTACAAGAAAAAGACATTAGAAAATGTCAAGAAATAGGTACAAGAAGGCACTGGCATGTTGGCCATATTGTTTCTAAGAAATCCAACATCCTAGTGAAGAAGAGGACACCACCATTGGGGAGTCTTCACATTCCTTTTGAGAGAGGGAGGAGAAGCTTGTAAGGAAACCAAGGAAAGGGACCCCTTGGTGAGAGTATTTGAGCTCCATATCTCAAAGGACTCACTGCAAGTGTGTTAGCATTGTATTCTTCTACTACCGAAAACCAATAAAGGGAGTTTTCTCCACTATTGTATTGGTCTTTTTGCTCCATTTGAGCTTATTGTCTTGTGTATTTTTTTTGAGATTATGTTATTATATGCATTAATTCCACTATGAGTATTGCTTTACTTTGTTTTTAGTCTTTCCATTAACAACACCATAATATTCTCTGTGATATTTTCAGAAAAAAACCTACTACTAAACATGTGTCTTTTGGTACACTAGTGTTACAAAAACACAACCACAGGTTTGGCGACTCCACTAGTTTATTTTTCTTGTTCTAACGGTTGTTTGCATGACCTTATCTATGCATAACCAATTGCAAGGTGCCCAGGACCTCTCTTTGAATGGTTCTGGACATTCTGGGCTTGTTCTGAGAGGCATAAAGCTAAAAAAAATTCTTAATTCCTTGACCGCGCATCATTCTCTCAGACAGACGCGACTCCATGCCTGTGTTAAAAAAATACGTGGAGTATTCCAGAAAAGCAAAAATCCTTGATTTTTTTCAAATTTTCAGGTGACTAGAAACCCATAATAAATTTCCTTCACCACTGCTCTCCATTTTTCTGTTTTTTAGGTTGACTAGTTGTTGTACTAACCATAATTAGTAGAGAAATTAGTGTTTTATTTATTTTTTACATTTGCGAAAACACACATAGATTAACTAGAGGGAAGAGTAAGTGGGAAAATTCCACACATATTTTTCCAACTATTTTGCTGAAGTTTATGCAGAACACCTAGTTTAATTATTATAGGAGTAAGTGGTCCATTATCCACAAATATTGTTACTAAATAAGTTATTTTTTCATTTTCATTAGGCTTGGGACTACGGTCAAATGTTAGTAAAAAAATAAAGTAATCTTTGTTTCCCATGCACCTTTTGGTGAACCTGGGCTTGCATATGAACGATTTCTCAAAGCACTTTGAATTACCATCTCCCTTTAGTTCCACATAGTCTAATTAGGAGAAGTGTAAGCGACAAATTATTCGCAAATCATTTCAATTTTTGCAAGGAACAATCAAAACACATAGTGTAATTAAAGGGATATAGTAAAAGATCATAGCATATCTGCATCTTACCAGACTTTTGTCTGTTCACATAAACCACACACTAAGCATAGGTAAGATTTGCATTAAAAGGCATCCAGTTTTGGGGGATTTTATTCTTAGCTTACATTCTCTTACAATTTCACACCCTAAAGAAAATTAAGACTCCTAAAAACAATCATAACTTGAAACCACTAAATTATCCCCACAAGGGACCACAAAAGAAATTATAGTTTAGGTTAGGACCATTGGGGGTAGGCATCCAATAAGCTTCCATGGTCATGTTATATTTCAAAACATATAAGTTGACTATTTCAGGAGCTTAAAATCCTTTAATCATCCCACGGAAAATATTTGCCGAGAAATACAGAGACCCGATTCAAAGGGGGTTCGGCTTAGGTCCAGCGTGTGCGGTACTCTTTCGGGCTACCCTACCCATCTAGTGCTCGGTACTAGTAACTAACTACCAAGAAGCTAAAGACTCGAATGCTCATGTGGGACGAAGGTACTTTAGTGGCAAAAAATTAGGGCATTCTTTCCCTATATGTGACGGTGCAGACAAAACTAGATCCTCATTTCCATTACCTTGGTTGATTCTTTGGCTGCTAGAAGGCATCGCCATTTTTTTCAGGACATTGGCCTCAGTACTCATTAGAAGATATTTTAGCAAGGCCCAGTTACTTTGAAAGTGGTAAGGAAAATCATGTATACATAGGATTTTTATCATACACAAACAAAAAAAAACCATTTTTTGGCTTGAATGATCACTGATTGTAATCTGGATTGGGGGAAAAAAATTTCTGAAAATTTAAAGTGCTTATAATCGCTCCAAACTAGAATGATTGGATATGTCTCATTGTCAGGAATCTAGTGCACTTCATTTCACTCAAAACATATTCTGTATGAGGAGGATAGAGCCTATTGTTCGTTTTCCTAAACAACTAGAAAATGTGCAGAAAATGACAGAAAGGTGACATGGCATCCTAGTTAGCAAAAAGGAATGTTTTGGGAATATTCTGTCATTTTTTCCCAATGACAGTGTGACAAGTGTTATTGTAGGATTCGTTGGAAAGTTTGGAAGGTGATTTTTTTTTACCACTAAGGTCGAATTTTTGAATTTTAGTTCAATGGCTGAATGACATTTATTATTATTATATGTTTGAAATAGTCCAACTAGAGGCAGACACGTGGTGCAGCCAGGGGCTAACATGTGCCCCCTCTGGTGGACCAAGGTTAAAGTCTGAATTATCATATATCAAAGGTTGGATATAGTTCGAATTTCATAAGTCCAAGGTTTTAACCATATGAATTATGGAGAAAAAGTTATGTATTGGTGGAAGGGTGGAGGTTGGGATCGAACCCACAACCTCCCCCACATAACCCACAAACCTTACCACTTACTCTACGCAAGAGTTCTTATTAAATAATGGGCACAGATCATATTTGTTTTAAAACAAAGGTTTGGGCGAGGTTTAAAAAGGGGCCAGCCCCAAAGGGCCAACCCCTTACGACGGGACCATGCCCCAATGACCACAATGGAGGGCTTCCACTAATGCATGGAGGTTAACCATAATTTGGGGTTAATTAACCCCTAATCATATGCCTTAGCGCTAAGACTATTTTTAATGCATATTTTTGTTGATTGCGCACTTAGTGCTAAACTTCCAGTTAAATGCACTTAACACTAATTAATCTTGAGATTAATTCGGTGACCAGTTTGGTGGGTCTGCTAATTTGGGCGCAACTTCCACATTTGGCGGTGCTAACTAGAGTTTCTCCATATTTGGAGGAGTTTTCCTTGGGAAAACTGAAGAAGCCATAACTTTGGTATATTATGACCAATTTTGGCTTAGAAAGAGTCATTATTAGATGATTTGGATGCTCTGAGCATGATGGTGCAGGTTGTAGATGTGTTGGAGCACGTATATAAGTGATTTTTACACTTTGAAGATTAAAGAAGCTCAGGGCCACCAGGAGAGGAGGTCATGCCTAGTCCACTTGAGGTCCATTTTCAGAGCTTGAAGTGTCTATTTTGAGGTTTTGGGGTATTTTGAATCCAATGGAGTAGGTTTCAAAGCCATTGGATCACCATAGGTGCATGTAATAACAAAATTTACCATTAATCCAAAGAGGGCCTAGCCAGTTGAAGCAGGTCCATGGAGATGTAGCCTAGGAGGGGTGAACTCCGTTATTAGCTACTGAATAATGCGTTTGCTTTGTTTTATTTCTCTGCAATTTATTTGATGTAAATGTGTTTTTAATATCTAATTAACTTATGAATTTCTCATATAAAACAAAAAACTTAACACATAAATCCTCACATAACTGACTAATTTTAGACGATCCTAAACACATTTATTTAATACCGATGAGGGAGCTAGCACAACAAAATTAGTTTTCCCATACTCATATCAAGTTGGTATCACAACACAGTTTATCTCATTTTAGCCTGAGATGGTTTGCCAAGGTTAGCTAGAGAATTAGCTATTGGTTTTGCATTTGTGCAAGGAGAATTTAACTGTGTGAAAGTTTAGTGTGTAAGGAGAAGGTCAAGATTGAGGACTCAACTCTCAAATCACAACAAAGAATATTTTTATGCATTGCAAGTGTGATGGCAGCTTCATTAAGTGATGTTTCTAGTCAATCTTCCTTAGCAAAACTCTTTGATAAAGAGATGTTGCGGAATCTCTACCTCATGAATGATATGGTGCAAGAGATGTATGAAGATAAGATTGAGAGCATTGTACTTCAAGAGAAGTTGATTGCCATGTAGGAGGAAAAGCAAGAGATTCTTAAAAAGATGCATGAGATGGAGACTCAGCTCCATATTGAAAGTGAAAACCTAGCAATGATGCATGAGATGGAGACTCAACTCCATGATGCTAAGGAAACAATAGCCAAGTATGTGCATGAAAAAGAGGTATGAAATTCAAGTTTGTATTCTATTTCTTCTCAAAATGAATGTGCAGGTGATTTTTAAAGACACACTAGAGGAATATGGTCCAAATTATTGATGAAGATGGGCTATGAAGGTAAAGGATTTGGCAAACATGCACAAGTCATTGTGTAGACAATTGTTGTTGAGGAAAGGCCTAGGTATTTGGGTCTTGGTTATGGAAAACATGATGGAGAATTCTCCAAAGCCAAGGAGGTACATGAAGGTGTTACAAGAAGGAATTTCATTACATTTTCATTACCTCAAGCTTGTGAAGTTTGTGTTCATGAGGAATGCAAAAGTTCTACACCCACTTTGCAAGAGGATGCTCATAAACATGCAACTAAGGGAAATGGCAAACAAGAGGATGTTGAAATCTCTAAAGTCATTGAAGCCATTGTTGGTATTCCAAAGAGAACCACTACCTCATCAAATTCACCTCCTCAATAAGGTGACAAATGCGAATGTGCAAGGTAAAATCTACCTTTAATCAAGTTGCTTTTGATGATGATAAACATGGAAAATATTCACATAAGATTTGGAGAAATTTTACATGTTCCTTATTTGGTTTGAATAACCATATTGTTTCAAGATGTTGGAAGAAGTTTTCCATGCACACGAAACTTTATAAACAAAAGAGACAGAAATCCAAAGGTCCATTGGATAAAGCAAACCATGTTGAAAAGAACATGCAATTATTTTTCACTCATTGCCATAAGCAGGGTCTTCTTGTAGACAATTGTTGGACTTTGTATCCAACAAGTCATCCATGACATTTGAAGAAGGTGGAGAGAGAGATTGACAAGAATGGAAAAGAGGATTCCATAATTGATTTGGGTCAGGATGATTCATATGATGTGCATCTGAAAGAAGCACCATTGAAGTGGTTTGGAAAGAGATGGTTAGATTTTTTAACCAATTAAGGACTTTCATTTATTTTGATGATTGATGCAAATATTGCCTTATTGATGCATTTCTTTTCCAATTGAATGCATTTATTTTTATCTTGAAAGTATGCCACATATTGCATGAAGCAAGATGTTGGAAAAGTAGAGTTATGTTGACTCACTTAGACGCAGCAAAGATGGAAATTTGAACATGCATGAGTGATCGCCTTGTGTTGGTTGATTGCTTTGTTTATCATGTATGATTGTTAACTTGAGTGTCGATCATTTGCACATGCATGAGTGTCAACTTGTGGTTGTCGATTTTGTGTTACATGCATGTCATATCGACTTGGAAGAGTTGATTTTTTCTTCACAGATGAAAGGGAGATGTTGATGAACTGTTTCATGAGATGTGAAATTCCTTTTGTTTTGGGAGAAGAATTGTTGAGTTATTGAAAAATTCATGTACAATAACTTTTGTTTGACTTGAGAGTTATTGCTTTGAAGAAGCATGTTTTGTCGACTTGTGTTTGGTTAATGGTTTGTACACCGAAAATTAAGATTACATGGAAATGTTCACATGATGTGACATTTTTTGCTTTGAAGGAGAAAAAGGATATGTTACCAAGTTATGTTTCTTGCATGATCTGAGTTTCAGATTGATGGTTGTGTTTGTGATAAGATGTCGTAGGATTTTGGAAGGTCCACTCTTGAGCGAGAGGCTCATGATTAGACTTCATTCTCAAATCATGGCATGAGAAGCATGCCAATAGTGGAAGATTATCGACAAGAGGGACAAGATGCCAAAACAACAACCATTGTAGAATATTTGATGTGTTGATGCCAAGAAGCGAAAGAGATGGTGAATGCATTCTTCCAAATGTGGAATTTGGAACCTTGGAGGTAAAAGAATGGTCATTTATTTTCTTGTGATTACTGATATTGAAACTCATTGATGTAGTTCACTCAGATGGTCTTAACTTGGAAAAGTGGTTTCCAAGGAGAAGCTTGTATCGAATGGATGTGTGTGCAAAGGAGGAACAATATTCTTAGTGGGAAGTCCATCAGTTAGCTTTCCAAGCACAAAGAGATTTCTTTGGTACAACAAGGTGTTTAATCAGTCAGCAAGCAGCCAAAAAGTGTTGGGTTGGGTCAAAAACAAAAGGAGGACATTGGTTGAATCGCCAAGCCATTTTCAAGGCAAGGCATGTTAGTGAACCCAAGTGGCTGTCATGGATATTTTTCCATGTAGAATCAAGTTGATAGAACTTGGGAAAGATAAGAGTATTCAACTCTCATCAGATAACCAACTTTTGTGGGTCCAAAATCCTACCAGTGGGAAGGAGTTATCGTAATTTGGATTGGGGGAAAAATTGCTAAAAATTCGAAGTGCCCAAAATCGCTCCAAACCAGAATGATTGGATATGTCTCGTCGCGAGGAATCTGCCGCACTTTGTTTCACTCAAAACAGATTCCGTATGAGGAAGATAGAGCCTGATGTTCATTTTTGAAAACAGCTAAAAGGTTTATAGAAAAGTATAGAAAGGTGATATGGTAGCCTAGTAAGGAAAAATGAATATTCTTGGAATATTCTGTCATTTTCAACCAATTATACTATGACAAGTGTCATTACAGGATTTGCTAGAAATTTTGGAAGGTGAATTCTTTTTTACCACTAAGGTCGAATTTCTGAATTTTAATTCAATGGTCAAAAGACATTTTTTTATATTATAAGATTGAAATAGTTCAACCAAAGGCAAACACGTGGTGCAGCCAGAGGTTGCCACATGCCCCCTCTGGTGGACCAAGGTCAGAGTTTGAATTATCATATATCAAAGGTTGGATATAGCCTGAATTTCATAAGTCCAAGTTTTTAACCATATGAATTATGGAGCAAAAGTTATGTATTGGTGGAAGGGTGGAGGTCGGGGTCGAACCTGTGACCTCCCCCACATAACCCACAAGCCTTACCACTTACTCTACACCACAGTTCTTATTAAACAATGGGTGCAGATCATATTTGTTTTAAAATAAATGTTTGTGTGGGGTTTAAAAATGGGCCAAACCCTTACTACGGGACCATTCCTCAATGACCACGATGAGGGGCTTCCACTGATGCGTGGAGGTTAATTAAACCCTAATCACATGCATTAACACTAAGACAATTTTTAATGTTGATTTCTTTTAATTGCACACTTAGTGCTAAACTTCCAGTTAAATGTGCTTAACACTAATTAATCCTGAGATTAATTCAACAACCAGTTTGGCGGGTCAACTAATTTCAGCACCACTTGCTGCTATAGGGTAAAAGTCTTGGGTTGTTGGTTATCGTATATCCCTCTCAGGGATTTCCAGTGCCCGAGGAAGACAGTAAGATTAGCTGTATAGTTCACAAAGATGGCATATACATGTTCATATTAACTTAAAACAACTTGACGGAATGCGATAGAAAATTACCTCTTTGACGATATCAGAATCCCTTGGAGAACACTGGGCAGCGAAGCAAGAGTCTTTCTTCACCGGCTCCAAATCTTAGTCTTGCAATCAAACAAAGCACTCGTGTAATTTCTAACACAACATATATCCTATCAATTAAGCTAATATATAATGAACATCTAAATTATACCCATCTGCCATTCATATCATGTTGTGTAAATATTCAAACAATAATGACAATATTAAGCATCGAATGGACAAAAAAAATACAGTTCTATTGATTTTGAAAGAAGGAGGATTACAACTGTCGGTCGTACCAAGCCCTCCTCAGCCTCCCAATCTCTCTATCTCTTAAGTAGTGAAGTCTTAGTCAACAAGCTCTCTAGGAACCTCTTTGACTCTTGGCCTTCACACTATAATACTATCCTCTACTTCACAAGTATTCGGAACATTAACAATCCTTCGACCTTCAACTAAGAGCCTTCAGCTCCTTTTTATAGGAGAGGGAGAAAGCCATTGTTGCCTTTCTCTTTCCACTAGTTTGGAATAGAAAAAACTAAGATGTTTCTTTAATCTCTATGATTTTTCCTCCTTGGGAGTTCAGTATTTTATGGCAGTGACCAATAATGAATTGGTGCTTTGCAGTTTCCTTTGTGAACTGACTCTCTTGTGAGGGAAATCCAGAGATTCAAATCATTCTCCGCGCATTTTTCCCATTTCAAACTCAAAACATGAGTAACATTTCCATCTAGTGTAAACAGAGCGTTGCCCTAGCCACTAATGTGGCACATTTACTTGTCTTATGCATTATAATGCTCCTGCTTTGTTATAGAAAGGCGTTACCTTGGCAGAAATAGGTTTAATTTAGGTCTTTGTATTCCTTCCATATTTGTCTTCTCCTCTGAGCTGATGAAGAGGTATTTGGACCTGTAACAGATGCCCCCTAAAGTGTGAGGTTAGAGACGAAGACGATGGCTGAAATAATTTATACTTTGTGTAGAGATAAAGAGATTGAAAGACTGAGGAAAACCTGAAACAACAACATATGTCAGAAAATATAGTATTTGCCTTGAGTCGGGCATTCCCATGCTCAGTAGCTTAAACAACATGATTTCTCTAGAATAGAGATATGAAGAATCTGTCCACCGATAAGCACAATGTGGAAGTGTCTGTCATAACAGGATCAGGATGAAGAAGTTGTCTCCATAAACAATATCTCAACTTGGGGAAGGAAACACAACTTTAATGATGTAGCCTTTGCCCCAAGGTCTTGACCGCCAATTCACTTAAACTGCATATTTCTCAACATGTGAATGAGGGAGTTGTCATCGAACATGTGAGAAATCGTCTGTTTACCAGTCGATAATGAAAACTGTTAACAGACGCGAAGGTGGCCACCGATAATGATGATGGTCCCTAAGATGCACAGTACAATCTAGCGAGTGTGAAAAATGATTTGAAGTCAAACACTCGTAGAATCATTCGACTAGGGGCCAATGATGAAGACCCCTGATCAAACACAAGACTACCTACCACTGATGTCTGCAAGTATCTGGGTACTGATGGGTTTCTGGATCAGCTTCCTAGATAATATGTTGAAGTCGATAGGAAGAGATCTGTTGAAAGGTAGGCACTGAGGCATCCTACATCAGTCAACATGAAACGGAAACCAACTGATGTTTGTTTATGATTTGAGATAATGAAGAGGAAATGGGGATGTCGGACAACAAATAATTTCTGGCATAATGAGCGGTTTGGTTGATAACAGGAGTAGTAGATAGCGAGATCTACTTGAACAATAGAAGGCACTCTAGCAGGGTACTAGGCAGCTGAAGCTTGATGAACACCAAAGAGTGTGTTAGGATTTTACCGGTGCAGGGACACTGGGAGATGAAGGCTAATACTCATAGATGGTAGGGTTCGGCTAACTGCGAAAGAGTTTTCTGGGAAGTTCCATGTTCAAGAATGTTGATGCCAAATCGACCTTTTCTGAAATGTAACAGAGGTAGTATCCATTTTGTCCAAATTTTTCCCCGTATGATTAATTTTAACGAGTCCAGACGAGTAAACTCGGTGAATTTTTCATGTTTAGAGAGTCTGAAAAATATCATAAAAGAAAACTCCGTGCCCCTTCTGATTAGGTTTAACGAGTCCAGATGGGTAAAATCGGTGAATTTTTCATGTTTAGAGAGTTTGAAAAATGTATGAAAAGACAACTCTGCGCTCCGTCTGATTAGGTTTAACAAGTCCATACGAGAAAACTCGGTGAATTTTTCATTTTTAGAGAGTCTGAAAAATATCATAAAAGACAACTCCATTGGGGTACCTTTGTCATGTCTTGATAACCGGGCATGACAAAGGGATAAAAGTAAGCCGGAAACAGTTCATTTTCCGTGAGTTAGTCCATTGAACCCGGAAAAGTGAGAAATATATGTTCGATGGACGTCTACCTCATTTTGTTATGAGTACGAGGAGACGGAGTAAACTCAATACTCTTTGTGAAATTTTAACGAGTCCAACAAAGAAAAACTCGGTGCCCTCCGTGAAATTTTAACGAGTCACGCGGAGAAAACTCGGTTACTTTTTCGATTTATAGAGCTTTTGAAAAAGAGGAAAAGAATGGCTTCTTGCTCTCTGTCGTGGTAGTTTAACGAGCCCGACAAAGTCAACTCGGGGTTTTTTCAGTTTTATGAGCGAGAAAAAGGTTCCTAAAAAGAATGCTCAGTGTTTCTTCATGATTTTAATGAGTCTGAAGAAGAGAACTCTAGGTTTTTCGGATTAAGGAGCAAGAAAAAGACCATAAAAAGAACGCTTGATATCAACTTCGTATAAGTTTAACGAGCCCGAAGAAGAGAACTCGAGGTTTTTCGGATTAACGAGCAAGAAAAATACCGTAAAAATAACGCTCGAAATTTCTTGATCTCTTTCTTGTCAATAGAAGGGTCTATGTCGGGAATCTTCTTGTGAGACCAAGCAATCACATCGCGGAATTCTTTGAAAATGGATGTGAAGTGCACAATTTCCTTAGGATTGAAAGCTTCTCTAATCTGAATATTTTCCACGATACCCGTTTTGACCGAGATATCAATGAGCATTGTCTTAGAAAGATTACCCATGTTCCCTTTTGAATCGATAGTTTGAACAGTCGTATAAGCGGAGGTAACCATCTCAGCTTGGTCAAAATATGGGATTTCAGTTTTTATCGCCTCCGAGTCAATCATCGAAGCGCGATGGTGAAACTCTCCCCAAGTTCGTTCTTCTAAAGACATGATCTCTCGAATAGCTTCATCTGTAGGCCATACTTCATTGAGGAGATCCTTAGAGAGAACTGTGATTGGAGGGAGGTTTGTACTTTCAGTTGAAACCAGAGCAGTGGAGGGTTCAGATGTAATTTGGATGGCTTGGTAGGCCAACTCAGCTAGTGAGAGCGGCATCTGATCTCCGTAGGAATCAATGTTTGAAGGTGTCGGATGATCCAAGGGTCGATAGAGCCATCCAAAGTGGTGGATATCATTTCAACCGTATGTGGGATCTCTGGCAGCGGGGGAGGAAAACAACCCAGTAGGGAAGATGCCTTCAGAAGACCGATACCAATATTGACGTAAGAGTCAGAACCACCTCCTATTAGGGGTACAATGCTACTTGGTAAGGTGGAATAATCAGGGGTGCAGAAGGATAACTGATCCACTGTGACTATTTTCCCATCCAATGGAAATAGGACGAGTCGGAAGACCGAAGAAACAATGGCAGTCATGGCATAAAACCAACTGCGACCGAGCAATATATTATATTCGAGATGGCGATCTACGACTTCAACGTCCACGGTTACCGTTTTCCCACTCAGAGTGATGGGAAAGCTAGAAAGGTATCCTTTTGGGAGGAACACATGGCCATCGAAAGCTTTGATGGAATTCGACGGCGGTGTTAAGGTAGGAGAACCTAAAGCGAGCCAGCAAGCTTGTGACATAATGCAGGTCGAAGCACCTTCGTCTATGACAGCGCGATGGATTTGTCTTCCTTTCGACACAACCTGCACCTGGAATGCGAGTTGGTGTGAGAGGCGAGGCTTATACTTTTCCATATCAAAGATAGCTAGCATGGAATCCTAGGGGTATATTCCACCAATGGCTGAAAGCAAGGTTTTCCTTTGTGCTGGACAGGTTTGTAATACTTCAAGAGTAGACATGGTTGACGGTGCCTACACCAAATCTTCTACAATGTTGTAGTTTTAGGCTGCACGTGCAGAGGTGTTATGAGTCATGCGTCAAAGTGTCCCTTTGGGAGGATGAATCACGGGTTCAGCAGTAGGCCGTTCGATATACAAATCGTTGGGTGGCGGTGGATTTGAACTAGTTCTAGGTTCTTGAGAATCTATGGTAGGATTTCCATAAAGCTTGGCTCGAGTTTGAAGTTCAACACTCTCCATGCCATAAATGGCAGATGGTCCTTCGCCAGAAGGATGCGAACCACCATTGCCCCATTGATGGGGTTGTGGTGGATTGTCAACCATGTGTTGATGTTGCTACTGCTGATTAGGGAAAGGATTATGAAAAACGGCAGGTGTTCACCCAAAATCCTTGTTGGCAATAAAATCGGTGCATTCCTGCAGTCGAGGACATTTGTATGTCAAGTGGTCCTCCGCATAGATATTGCAAGGAAATTTCATGGGTTTATCCTTCCCTTTGTCATTTTTGGCAGCGTTTTTCTGATTAGGGTTATTCTGATTATCCGATTGCTCTTCCGAAGAAGACATCTTTTTCTTGTTCTTCTTATTTTTCCCGTTAGGTTTTTGTGAGGTTTGCATAGAATTCACCTTAGCGGGAGGAAGAGTAATCGTTTGGTGAGGGGCGGTGGTAGCCAAAGATGGCTGGGAGGTTTGCCCCCGAGACTGCTTTGTGGCCACACCGAAGATTGTGCCAACGAGACCGTCGGCATGTGCTCCGGTTTTCTGAGTGGCAGGAGGATTTGGGTTACCAGGGGCATGGGGGAGAAAATCGTATAGTGTGCCAGATTGTGAATAGATTAAATCCAAATTCTGGGCATGGCGAATACAATGATCTTCTATAACCGCACCAGAAAGGCCAATGTCTTTAGAGATGTGGGGTAAAATAGACTTGCAAAACCAATTGTCTAAGAGATGATCCGAGATTGGCGCTTTGACTAGCCTCCTCCTACGTCTCCATTCATGAATATGATCGTAGATGTGGGTGGCAGTGTCTTGGTGCAACGATGTTAACAATTCCGTTCCAGTTTCCACTCTAATTGGTAATTGGAAGTTCTTTAGGAACTCTGTCACTAAAGCGCCAAAAGTATTGATGGCGGTGCATGGCAATTATATGTACCACTTGGCGGCATTTCCTATAAGGGTGCGGGGAAAGAGTCGAAGCCTGACACTATCATCCACCATGGAATTGGATATAGACCATAGATGAAAGGTAGTGATGTGTGCGGCTGGGTCGTCCCCTTGTTTACCGTCGAACTTCGGGATGTCAGAAGGAATCTAATGCGGTATAGGAGGCCAAAGCGGGTTGTGATTGATGGGGTCATTAGTCAGTTTATGGATATCGGGGATGTCCAAAGCTGCCAAAAATGGAAATTGTGGATTTGCTCCCAAATCTAACCAAGGCAGTATGGGTTGACTACTTAGACCATAGGGTCCCCCCATCAACGTGTTACCAGGAGGATAAGTGGGACTTTGATAAAAAATTTCGATAGGTGGAGGAGTAGGGACATACTGTTGCTGTCCATAGGGCATATTGTATTGCGGGGCGAACGGTTGGTTGCCCTTAGTATAAAAGTGCCCTCCCATTCCAAATGGAGGTTGGGGTTGGTTAGTCCAAATGGATGCAATAGAGTTTCCCGGAGGCATGCTACTACTTGCATAGTTTGGCAACAGCATAGACCCTACACCTATATTTGAACCACTTAAGGGAAAAGTATTGACAATAGGTTGTCCCATTTATCCTAAGGATTGCAGGGGAAGTGAAATGTTCCCTGCTACCTGAGTGCTGGTGACACTGCCCCATGGTATAGTGGCTAAGGGGTTTGAACTCAACAGATGGTTCCAACTGAAAGGGTTGCTAAAAGGTACCAAAGTAGTCATACTCATGGGAGGAGTTACCGTGGGTCCCAACGTGGTCACGGTAGAAGTAGATGGCGAAGGATTCGGTAAGTTACTGACAATTGTGATGACCGTAGGGTTGGGAGTAGGTATATGTTGACTACTGGGGTTACCCAGTGATGGCATAGAACTGACCATCGGCGGGGAGGATGGTGGCGAACCTGGGATGGTTGCCATTGGCATCGACCCGGTGGATGCTGGTGGTGAAATGGATGTTTGTGCAGCCGAAGACATATCTTGGCATGGCGAAATCTGAATTATCACAGGCCCCAACGGATCAGTGAGCAGAGGATTGTAATGAGGTACAACCCCTTCAGTGAAAGGGTCCTATGGAAATTTCAGATGATACGAGGCTATGTGACAATCAAGATTAGTCAGTGGAGACTGCTCTTCCGTAGAAGGCACGGGTTCACCAAGGTTCAGTTCTTCCTCAATAGTTAGAGGAGGTAGACCTTGCTGTCGTCTAGACAGACGGCATGGGTCGGGGGACGCCACGGTGACCTGTTTAATTTTAACAAATTTTAATAAATTGTGATGTATTATGAAGTCTCAGTGATAGTAACCACACACCTAAAAAAGAAAAAAAGACTCTCTAAAATCAATCAACAAGTAGCTAGAATAGGGTGCCCTGTCTAAGTACTACCGTTTGCTGGTGATGAAATCCAGTATCACAATAGTATACAGAGAGGGTTGGTCGAAAGTACAGTTACGGTCACTCTAGAGCTTCGCCCGAACCTCAGACGATAGGTGTAAGCACTCTCGTGAAGACGAGTACCCTTCTAAAGACCGAAGACAGAGTGGGTCCGTCTGTTTCAGGTACCAAGACAGCCCGTCCCAGTCACCTTGTGTAAGTCCCTAAAAAGTATGGCCACTAAGGATACCTCAAATCACAGACATCATCAGGGGGGTCCACGGTCAAGGACAGTGTGCTATATGGGCAGAATACCTAGATCCCCGATATAGTTTCGACATCCCCGAAGGGAACCCCAATATATAACACACCCACCGAATGCAGTCGAAGGCGAACTACCTTCTTGTGCACCGAAGTGTTGTCTCGCGCTGAGCTCCGGTAAAGGACGGTCCTGATAATATGAGTGCAGTAGGATTTCGCTCGTTAATGACTCTAGTTTCAAGTTTTGAGATCTTGGGTAATTTTGTCACTGCTCCTAACCCAAGATCCTAGCCTGAACTATTGTTTGTGTGAGCTAAAAGAAGAGTTGAATTATTTTATTATCGCTTGATTCTTAGTGTACTTGATTATTAGTCTTGCGAAGGGGTTGTGGATGTATGAAATGTAATGAGACTCTGACTCGAGAAACCATGCAAAACATGCTCTAAATATTCAATTCGATGAAGAGTATTCCTACAAGGAGAGGTTTATTTTCAACATCCATGCACTAACATTCAAATAACTCAGTTCAACTTTAAATATTCAGACTTCTATATACCTCTTCTTAATAGTATATAAACTGAAAATTTCAGAATTAACTCAGCTAGATGCAGAAAAAACTAAAAAAAAATAAAAATTCTTCTCTAAAAAGTAAATGTTTTTGACACTAACTTTTCAAACAAGAGAAAAAAAACAGAAATTCCAGTTTAGTAAACAAGCACAGGGATTCAGTCAAGGAGATATATTGATGGCCAAAAAATTCTGCAGCTAAAACACAATCACGGCAGTGAACATCAAGTTTTGGCTGAGTAACGCACTGTCTCTGAGTAAAGTAAGCGTTAATCCAGAGACTAACGCACTATTTTTAAGCAGAGCCAGCGTTATAACGCATTGGAGAAACTACAGGTGTAGCGTTATCCAGGGAAAAATTCTTCAGATGGTCGAACAAAAATAGGATTGAACTCTGCGAGTTTTTAAAATGTTTACTAGGCATAAGTACTGGTTGGAAGGATCTATGAACAGAGGAGAGAAGAAAGGAGGAAAGAAATAGTTCGGAAACTATGCGGAAAATTCCCCAGCGGCGTCGCCAATTCCGCTATAGGGTAAAATTCTTGGGTTGTTGGTTATCGTATATCCCTCTCAGGGCTTTTCAGTGCCCGAGGAAGATAGTAAGATTAGTTGTACAGTTCACAAAGATGGCATATCCATGTTCATATTAACTTAAAACAACTTGACGGAATACGAAATAAAATTACCTCTTTGACAATATCGGAATCCCTTGGAGAACACCAGGCAGCGAAGCAAGTGTCTTTCTTCACCGGCTCCAAATCTTAGTCCTGCAAGCAAACAAAGCACTCGTGTAATTTCTAACACAAAATATATCCTATCAATTAAGCTAATATATAATGAACATCTAAATTATACCAATCTGAGCCATTCAAATCATGTTGTGTAAATATTCAAACAATAATGAAAATATTAAGCATCGAATGGACAAAGCAAATACAGTTCTATTGATTTTGAAAGAAGGAGGATTACAACCGTCGGTCATACCAAGCCCTCCTCAGCCTCCCAATCTCTCTATCTCTTAAGTAGTGAAGTCTTAGTCAACAAGCTCTTTAGGAACCTCTTCGACTCTTGGCCTTCACACTATAATACTATCCTCTACTTCACAAGTATTCGGAACTTTAACAATCCTTCGACCTTCAACTAAGAGCCTTCAGCTCCTTTTTATAGGAGAGGGAGAAATCCATTGTTGCCTTTCTCTTTCCACTAGTTTGGAATAGAAAAAAATAAGATGTTTCTTTAATCTCTATGCTTTTTCCTCCTTGGGAGTTCAGTCTTTTATGGCAGTGACCAATAATGAATTGGTGCTTTGCAGTTTCCTTTGTGAACTGACTCTCTTGTGAGAGAAAGCCGGAGATTCAAATCATTCTCCGCACATTTTTCCCATTTCAAACTCAAAACATGGGTAACGTTGCCCTCTAGTGTAAACAGAGCGTTGCCCTAGCCACTAACGCGGCACATTTACTAGTCTTGTGCATTATAACGCTCCTGCTTTGTTATAGAAAGGTGTTACCTTGGCAAAAATAGATTTAATTTAGGTCTTTGTATTCCTTCCATATTTGTCTTCTCCTCTAAGCTGATGAGGAGGTATTTTGACCTGTAATAGATGCCCCCTAAAGTGTGAGGTCAGAGATGAAGACGATGGCCGAAATAATTTATAATTTGTGTAGAGATAAAGAGATTGAAAGACTGAGGAAAACCTGAAACAACAACATATGTCAGAAAATATAGTATCTGCCTTGAGTCGGGCATTCCCATGCTCAATAGCTTAAACAACATGATTTCTCTAGAATAGAGATATGAAGAATCTGTCCACCGATAAGCACAATGTGGAAGTGTTTGTCATAATAGGATCAGGCTAAAGAAGCTGTCTCCATAAACAATATCGCAACTTGGGGAAGGAAACACAACTTTAATGATGTAGCCTTTTCCCCAAGGTCTTGACCGCCGATTCACTTAAACTGCATATTTATCAACATGTGAATGAGGGAGTTGTTGTCGAACATGTGAGAAATCGTCTGATTACGAGTCGATAATGAAAACTCTTAACAGACATGAAGGAAGCCACCGATAATGATGATGGTCCCTAAGATGCACAATACAATCTAGCGAGTGTGAAAAATGAGTTGAAGTCGAACACTCGTAGAATCATTTGACTAGGGGCCAATGATGAAGACCCTACCATTCGACTAGGCACAGAGGATGTCATGCCACCACCATTAAAGGATATTCCTTTATTGAGATGACTTTGATCAGAACACCCCGAGGGTCACTAGTCATCACACCAGTCATAACCCCGCAAGGCCCACAAAATGCTACTCCTTTGGGAAGAATTCATACTACCCCTCAGAACACCCACTAGGGTACTATTTCTAAAGCATCTCAGTAGAGGATCCATATGCACATACCTATTTAGACCATGAAATTCAACAAACAATTACCTTTCTTAGCATCATTGAATCTACAATATATAAGAAATTTAACAAATGAACCTATCAACCATGACCTTAATTGGCCACCCATTCCCAGTAAGCTCCCTTAAGATGTTCCAAAATTTGAAGGAAAGCCAGCAGAAGACCTAGGGGACCATATCATGACTTTTCACCTGTGGTGTTCGTCGAACAATATCATAGATGATACCATTTGACTAAGATTGTTTCAATGCACCCTTACAGGGCTGACAACAAAATGGTATGTTGACCAGCCACCTGCATCACATTGAACATTTAGCACCTTAGCAAAAACGTTCCTCACCTTTTTCCAGCTCCCGATCCATCATGATTCAGTGACGGAAATCCTCACCCATTTCAGACAAACACCCACTATTCACATATCTGACCACATCCACGAATGGCGAAGACGTCATAGCTTATTCAAAGCTAATCACAATGATAGAGTTCTCCTGGACTTTTTTAAAAATAATATCACAACAAAAATTTAAAAATATGTGACAACACAATCCTCGCGTAACGAGGGAGACACCATCAGAAAATCCCAACAACTAAAGCTCATATACACCCAGTCTAGATATATCTATCATATCCTTCCAAATTTCCACACCTGCAAACTTAAAAAGAAGTACCAGGCGCGTAAAATACTGCTGACGGATTGATAGGGTCCTTAGCCCAAACTCAACCTAACAACTGTAACCAATATCTTGCATATTCATTTTCTAATCAAACATATGATACCCCACAGAATGTGTCACAACCAGGATACTACCATAGTCAACCTACAGATTTGCAAAACATGAATAATTGGGAAAAACGATATCCTCCCCCTCAAGGAGGACCATACCCTCCCTCTCAGGGAAATCAATACCCATATAGGAAGATTGATATAAGCGAGTCATCCTAAAATGTGTAGGCCAGCCAGGGACAAGGAAACTAGTACTTTCCTTTCCCCGCACAACAACAAAATATACAACCAGCACAAAACAAAACAATGTTTAATTTAGTGAAACCCTCCCAAGATCAACAAAAAACGCCATATGATCAAGAGAATAATAATAATCCTCTGAACATCTCTAGGAAAAAATAAAAGAGAAAACCAAAGGGAGACCCTGGACAGGGAGGCAACAATCCGCAACACCCCCCACGATCACAGGCTGGGTAAAAACCCAACCGAAATCAAAACGAGGAACCAACCAAAAACTCTCAGAGGCAGAACAAGACAACCAGTCTAAGGGCTAATCATTCTTGTGCCATATGTGGGGAGTATGGTAATTACAACCACCATTTTACCGAGCTCCCTGAGTTGAAGAGACTTTAGGGAAATAGGGGTAAAGGGGGGGAAAACCAACAACCTGCAATTATGCAGGATCCTTTTCCCTACCAAGGAGTAGTTAATAATAAGCAACATAAACCATCCGAACAAAACAATGCTAGAGGGAATGCTTAAAAAAATCACAAAATATTCATGGCAAGAGAAGATTTATTCTTGCAAATGTGAAACATAAATTATGAAGCACTTGCAGACAGCAATTCAACATGCGCAAGCAAAAGTGCACCCATAACGTCAATATCCATCTCTAGGGTACCTATTTAGCCAATTCCAAAAATGGTAAAAGGTCCCATGAGGTGCACATGATCTAATTCAAAAGCTGCTCATAGAACATAGTGGATGACTTGGCTCAGTCTCCCTCGACTATGTTAGCATTAGAAGTCCTGTAATTTTGCATGGCCCAAAGGAAAGCCTTAATTTCTGCATTAGGCATGATCAACCTCTCAAATTATTGCTTAATGGTCTTCAACTTAGATAAATCAAGCCCTCGTCTTCCTTCTCTAGTCGCTTTTCAAATCCCAGTTTCAGTCCAAAACATCACCATTCACCATTGCATCATGGATGAGGGAGAATCCACATGTATCACGTCAAAAACAATTTGGAAAAAATTGGGATCACCGGAACTGAAACCATCTGATATCGTTCTCAAAGCATATGATGGGCGCCCATACACCCCGACAGGTATTTTTTAAGATGTGCTAGTACATATTTCCACTAATACTGTGCTCATTGACATTGAAGTCTTAGATGCACAACCGAACTATAACATCCTTTTTGGAAGGAGTTACATGTACGCAATGAGCGCAATAGCATCCTTTGTGTTCATAGTAATAATGTTCCCCCACGACGGGAAAATCATTACTATTGACCAAGTCACGTATTATGAGAATAAACTTATAACCGCCATCCATGGTGTGCTACCATTTGTAGATTCGAGTACAGAAGTGGTCACCACATACATAGAGTTTTGTCTCGATCAATTCAAACCAACCACTCTCCTTAGAACTTATCCGGGAGAAACTCCTATATTACTAGGAGAATCTTCAACAACTACAAGAGCTGCAGTGTGCATGATGAGTTCATCAAAAATCAAACGGAGTCAGGAACCAGAGAGTGATACCACAAATATCCTCACCACCAACTCATCATTTCTACCATATGCCATCACGGGAACCCCTTCTTGCATCTCCCACTTGGTTATATATCGCACCAGGTTAGGAAACCCTTACATTACCTAACATGGATTTCATGATGTCGGTCTAGTATTTTGGCCCCACTAGCTATGTCAGGAAACTCGAGAATTAACTCTACAGGTATCATGCCTATCACCTCTACAGATGTCGTCATAACTCCATAAACCCCCATAGTGACACCAAATGATGCCATCAAGAGGGGAAAGAGAAAAGGGAAGAAGGTGGACACTCCTAAAATCCCTAGGATATCTCCACCTTGTGTACTATGCAACACAATTAGCCATCCTACCAACATTTTCCCAGATTTAGAGGAGCTAAAAACTATTCTACCTGCCGAAAGAATGACTGCGACCCAAAAAAAATGAGAAAAGGTCACAAATAGCCAAGGTAAGGCATTACGCACAAACCATGAATGCACCATATGTGAGAAGTATGATCATTATACCAACCATTGCTCAAAAATCCCCCGATATAGGGATGTGTTACACAAATTAGCGCAATCCAATTCCCAGGATCCATCCTTCTAGATAGGGGAGGACGGATCCAAACCATATTATACATATGATAAGAACTAGCATCATGCTTGTACCCAACAAACCCAACTATGCAGACACCAAGAAGGAAAACAGAGGCTACGCCTCATGTCTTATTCTGTGCTTTTTGTGATGAACCTGATCATTTGATTGCTTAGTGCCCTGAATTAAGGGAATTTAATCACTCGTACCCAATCCCCAACATTTCCCAAAGAAACTTATCCAGAGACATATGACATACATGTCAGATTTTTTGAAGTAACCATAATGTACGTCATTGTCCTCATATTCATCATTTCCAATCTATGTTAGATTTCATGCATCGGTTCATCGCTAAAAATTATGATTTAGCAAATTCGGACTCAGAATCCACGGATAGTACCAAAAGTAAAGGGACTAAAGCATCTGGGTCCATTTTGTGTATATCTGAAGAGAGGTGGCTAACATGAATGTTTCCTCCCTCTTTTAGCCATCACCAGCCTAGATATGGGAAGGCAAACAAATTCCCCAGTAGGGTAGGGTCTAAACCCCACTTCTCATGTTCCCTGTGCGATAAACCCAACCACTTCGTTAACCAGTGTTGGGAGTGTTGGGGTTCCCATGTTTTGGCCAGATTGGCAAGACCAAAAGATGAGACAACATCAAACCACTTTCAAACCTTAGGATCTAGCCCTCTTAGGTCTAGAGAGGGATCTCTCTATAATAGTCAAAGTATATTTGTCTTTGAAGCTCAAATGTTAAGATGTTAGGCTAGTTATAGGCACAAGGTTTGTTTGTTTGGTTGCTGGTTATCAGGAAAGAAGGGTCCAATGTAAGACAAGGATGAGAAAAGAGGGATAAGGCAGAGGTGAAGTATCACAGGAAATATTCAAAACCATTGGGAAATGGAGTCAGGAAAGGATTTGCTTACTATCCAATGTGTAAGCTTTCAATTGGGCTAGTCATCTAAAACATTGGATCTTAAAGATGAATGTGTGATATGGAAAAGTAGGAGGGGAGGAGATAACACAGATTCAGAGCATGAAGTTAAAGACCAGCTGGTCGAACAAGGATCCTAGTGGACAGGGCTAACTCTAATCCCCAGTGTTCCCAAATCTTCCAACTAAATCCTTAACAGACAACATCTAAGAACTGAATTCATAAAATTCATACAATAGAGAGCAGGCAATAACATCCACTACATTGGTTAAACCAACTGAAATCAATTCTTAGATAACACATTCAGAAGAAAAACATTAATGGCAAGGAGAGCATAAACATAGGGTACCTAACAAGGGTAAATCGTATGCCAATATTCTGATGCAAGCCATTAGAAACAAAATGAAATGAATTAAAACACAGAGATAGGAAAACATCACCGCTGCTTCAGATCAGGATCCAAAGAAATGTGCTTGTCATATTAAACAACAATACCAGTCAAGTACAACATTGCCAATAGCTGAATACTCAGTCTGAAATCATATTCCTCAGCCTATCTTACAACTTTACACAGAGATTGTGTCTCAAAGAAACTACTTGCAGTTCTCTGATAACTGATCAACAACCATTACAATGTTTCTTCATGAAATTTTATAGCAGAAAGATGGGCTGAGGAGGTAGGTGAAAACTAAATGCAACATTAAAACTCCAGAAGAGGAAGAAGGCTGAAACCCACTCTGTATAAATCCTGTGCATTAATCTCTGGTGTTCTTTGGGTGAACGAATGATCTTCTTCAGACTTCAGATTACTCTGATATGACTCTGATGTACTCTGACTGCAGTCATGTGTAGTACTCTGGTGCATAAACAAAATGACTGAATGGACTGCCATGGTTGTGAAACAATTGCCCTGGTAGCTTTGGACTGTGGTTAAGGCGGAAATATTTAGGAACACGGTAAATAATGGAACTGATATGGGTGCTTCGTCCTTTGGGACAATCTGCTGATGTGAAACCTTGATATACATGAATTTCTGCATGCTGTACCTTCTACATGATCAATGGAATCATTGATCTGGTGCTTTGCCTCTAAACCACTATATTAAGGCTCAAAACCTTCAATACTGAACGCTGAAATCCTTGATCATTAGCTGGTATTTCTCCACTGCTCCATAAGTGTCTCGATCTGCAGAATCTGGGCTTTAATGGCACCGGATAGGTTTTTTGTGGAGATTGAACTGTCCTGGGATAATATTTATGCCGCCGCTACCTTTTCGGACACTTCCCTGTAGTACCAGCTTCCAAATTCAATCTTCTCTACACAACGTGCCATTTAAAATGATTTCCTATGAATCACGGTGGTTTTCTGCCTCTCTGAAACCCTGCAAAATACGAAAACTTGTTAAGAAAACAATGCGCGGGGTTGGACGATGTGGACGGTTGCGGGGATGATGGTGGGATTGCGGAGAAAAAAAATCTGGACCGTCAGATCTCAAAGGAGATCAATGGTCAAAAATGCAGCGGAGGGCGACGAACGGTGGGCCAGGAGTACGGAGATCATGGGTTAACGTCTGCACAGCTTCGGGGAGCGAAAACCGTTGGATGGGCTGCCCCAGATCTAACGGCTCACGACGATATCGTTCCGCGTCCTGTACCGAACGATAAAGAGCGATGAGATAGTGGTTTTGAAATCGTACAAGAGCCACATGTTGAACGATGTATGGAATCGCTGGCCAATCAGGAAATACCGCCTTCCTCTGAAAGGTGGTGCGATAGAAACCGGCTGGATTTGGCATAGTGCGCGGCGGGGACCACAGGGGCAGGTAGAGTCTGAACCGTCGGATCTGCGGGTAAACAGATGATGATGGCGCGATCAGGTGATGAACTGTGAACATGGGAGTTTTCTGGGGCCGCAATCGCTGTCCGATCTGTATAGATCAACGGTTGAGAATGTTCCCGATAAACATATGGGACAAGCGCCTTTGGGGCTAGCGCTCGGTCATAGCGCTGGGTTTTGTGGGGGGAAATGTACAGGGGACTAGGCGGGAAAGGGGCTAGGCCCTATTATAATGTTTAAAAGTGGGTTTTTTTGCCCTTTCAAGGGATTTTAAAGCCATAAGAGGGTAACGATAGGAGGACTAAGGGGGGATTTGGTAAAACAAAGGGTAAGGGTGGGATTTCATGGGGATTTTGGGAGGTTTTAGGAGAGAAAGGGGGAATTTAGGGGGAACAAAGGGGACTTTGAGAAAGGGAAAAAGGGGTGAAAATGAAGCATTTTGCAAGGGTATAAAGGGAAGAAATAAAGCCTTTTCGAGCATAATTATTTATCAGCAAGGCTTATTTACTCAGAACAGCAGAGGAAAACAGTCACAAGGCAGGGAACATGAAAAGGCTGCAAGGATGATGTGTTTTCAAGGGAAATGCATTCCTTGCAGTCTTATAAAACAAACTAGCCCCTTGCTTGCTTGTCAAGAAATTTATAAGGGGCTAACAGTGGCTCCACATGGGGATGGCTTATTTTTGAAGGGGTCAAGAATTCAGAGAATATATCTTTGGAGTAGGCTAGTTGCCTGCTGCTTGGCACATCCCTTTCTTTCTTTAGATCAGCTGCCACAATATGAAGACATTACATCAGCAGAAAAACTTTCCCCAATAAACTACCTACCCTTCCTACAATCCTAGCATTTTTTCTTCTGGGGTGCATTTGAACTAGCAGACCCTTTACATAATTTATTTTTATAACAGAAAATAAACCTATTCTAAATCTACCCTTATTACTCCATGAGACCAGATTAGAATTTTGGTCTCATTTGTTTCTCTACCTAATCTAATATCTATTGGGATTAAACTGTCCAACAGATTCCTTCTCTACATTCTACAACAGAAATTGAAAAACAGTCAAGCCAGGATTAGACTGTTTGACTTGTTGTGGGTCCAAGGCATAAAGACAGTTGCACATGGACAAAATTTGCAGGAAACTAAAACAAAAATTTGAAGGCTTGAAATCTGACATCTTGAAGCATCCTTCTTTCTTTTTTGTGACTCAAGTTTTGAGCATGTTAGAGTCACTTCTTTTCTTCATTTCAGCTCTGGTTTTGGGCATGTTAGAGTTGATTCTCCTTCCTTCTTTGCTGGTCCAGATTTTGGGTATGTTAGGACCAGTTGTTTTACTTTATCTGGCTCAGGTTTTGATCATATTAGAGCCAATCCTTTGCACTTCAGAGGTTCATGTTTTGAGCATGTCTGAACCTCTATTTTTCCTCTATTTTTTTTGAAACATTTTCTCTTTTTTCTTAAAAATAAAAAGCTGCAATGGTATGTACAATGGTAATGGAAACTGGAAATTGTAAATTAGCAGAAGTAGTGTTTGAGCATCTTTCCATTGACAGGACCCCCAAATAACTCTGTACCATCTAATTCCTATAGGAAGAAGGCATTTGGACCCACAGTAGCCTGGATGATGTATGGACCTTGCCACAAACTGTCAAACTTGCTGTGTTTTCCTTTATCCTCTCTTCTTGAGTCCCACTTCAGAACTTTATCCCCAATTTTGAAATCAACAGCTTTGGTTCTTTTGTCAAACAATTTCATTATATTTTCTTGAACTTTCACTACTCTGTTGTAGACGTCTTCCCTTGTTTGCTGGAGATGAATTGTCTGGTTTATTCTCCTCACCATACTGTCTTCTTCTATTTGAATCTCCTAGACCAGCTTGATCACTGGTACCCCAAGGCTGGTAGGAAATACTACTTCTGTACCATAGACAAGATGAAATGGTGACATGCCAATGGACTTCTTTGTTGTAAGCCTGTTAGCCCACAAAGCATGTACTAGCTTGTTATGCCATGACTTTTTGTTCTCTTCCAACAGATTTTTGATGATGATCACCAGGCTCTTGTTTTATGATTCAACTAATCCATTACCTTGAGGGTAATAGGTAGTTGAATGACCGAGTGCTATTTTATACCTGTGACAAAAATCAACCATTTTCTTGGATCCGAAAGGAGTAGCATTATCAGTGATTATTTTCCTTGGGCAACCAAACCGAGAGAGGATATGACCTTCTAGGAAACTAATGATGACTGAATCTATGGAATTCTTAGTAGGTATGGCCTCTATCCACTTAGTGAAATAGTCTGTGGCTGTTAGGATCCATTTGTGTTGTGCAGAAGAAGCAGGATGAAGCAATAGGCCATTTGGGTTCTTCCAGTATAAGCAGTTATTCAATATGCAATAGCTCCTGGCTTTTAGCTTTAAGAATCTGGCCTTAGTCTTTGACAGTTCAGGTGGGGCATTGAGGTATGTAAGAACATACAGAATGTCAGAGTACCAAGGAGAGCTCTGAAAATTTTCCTCCACAGTGGGATTAGGCAATTCTTGTTGCTCATCCAAGGTATTTACCATGTTAATGTCTAAAGCTTGTAAGTTTGATTCAGCCATTAGTCGAGCTAAGCCCTGACCTTTAATTAGTTTGGTGGGTTTTATCTCAAGGTTATATTCTAAAATCACAGTGATCCATTTGCCCCTCTTTCCATCAGGATCTTGGGACAATATATCTTTGAAAACTATGTTAGGCACATAAGCTATGGTGTGAGAATGCAATATGTACGCCCTGAAGTCCTTTAAGGCCTTAATTAAGGCATAGGCCTGTTTTTTCATATGTTGTATTTCAAGGGTGCATCCCTTAGTGCTTTGCTGAAGAAAGAAATGGGCTATTCCATTCCCTCTGGATTTTTATGCAGTAGAACTGCAGCTACTATATGCTCAGAGGCAAATGAAAAGATCAAGAAATATTTAGAGAAATCTGGGCTGATCAGAACAGGAGCTTGGGTGAGTGCAAGTTTTACTGATTCAAAAGATTGTTTAGCTCCAACAGTCCATTTAACCCCCTCACCTTTCTTTAGCATGTTAGTCATATTCCTAAGGTGTTCATCCAGGTTGGGGATAAATATCCTAAGGAAGTTGATTTTCCCAATGAAGGACTGTAATTCTTTGATGTTTCTCGGGTGTGTGATCTGTAGTATTCCCTCAACTCTCTATGGGTCTATCCTGATTCCCTTTTCGGATATAATGTGGCCAAGAAGCTTCCCTCTTGTATCCCAAATACAATATTTTTAGGATTCAATGACAGACCAAACCTTCTACATTTTTCAAACACTTTTCTCAGATGTTTCAGGTGTTCTTCTTCAGTCTTATAATAGACTATTATGTCATCCAAGTAAATAACAATGAAGTGTCCTATCTCATCTGAAAAAGCTATATCCATTGCTCTTTGGAAGGTTTCCCCAGCGTTCATCAGTCCAAAGGGCATTTTTACATACATAAAGGTGCCCCATGGAGTGGTAAAAGCTATTTTGAGTTGGTCTTCTGGGATTACTAAGATTTGATTGTAACCTGAGAAACCATCTAGCAGGGAGATTCTCTTAGAGCCTACTACTTTCTGAAGAATGTGTTCCATTTTTGGCAGAGGGTAGTTGTCTTTGAGTGATGCTCTATTAAGTTTTCTGAAGTCAATACATAATTTGATCTCCCCTGTTTTATTTCTCACAGCCACTAAATTTGAAACCCAATCAGAGAACCTTACGGGAACAATTATGCCTGCCTCATACATATTTTTAATTTTTTTTTCAACTGCAGGCAATTATTTTGGGTTTATCCTACGAAGTTTTTGTCTAAAGAGCTTCTGATTTTCTTTCAAGGGTATCTTATGTTGTATGATGTTTGTGTCATAGGCCCTTAAGTCCTCGTAACTCCAAGGAAACACATCAATGAATTCCTTGAATATGTCAATGTATTTATTTTTCATTTCTGTGGGTAAGGACTTTGCCAATTTAATCATTTTTGGCTGATCTGCTGTGCCTATATTTCATTCTTCTACGTCAGAGTATGCATGCTCCATGGTAGGATTTTTAGCTACATCATCGAAGTCAAAGAGATCTTCTAGCGGTGCCAGACCTTGAGGTATGTTCTTATCTTTGGCCTGCAACACCTCTACTTCTTCGCTGTCTGCATTTTCACATTCTGTGATTGATTTTCCATTTTCTTCGTTTAAAGTGTTTATCTCTATGTTACGAGGTGTTTTTTCCTCATCTGAGGGTTCCTCACTTAGGCAGCTGTCACTAGACACATAGTCTGAATCAGAAAATTAAAACTCATTTCTGCCTATTAGGAAATATTCAATCTGTTTATCGCTCTCAAAGACCTGCCAGTATTTTTCATTATCTGGCACTGCAGGTCTGAATTTGGTCTATATGATAATTCGTTGGTTGATGGGAGTCTTAGGGTATGAACTAGCTAGGAAAGCTAATCCATTTGCAATGACATTTTGACTCCTAGGAACAAACACTAATTCGTATTCAACAAATTTTTTCAATAAATCCATAGTGTCATTCCTGTAAGCTCTCAATCTAGGATGTTTCGCTGTGTATTCACCATTCACCTGTTTAATAATCAGCTCAGAGTCCCCATGCACAGTTATCCTACGGGCTCCTAATTTTCTCAACAGGTTCAAGCCTAGGATAAGGGCCTCGTATTCTGCAACATTGTTTGTACATTTGAAGTGCAGGTTGCAGGCATGGATCTCTACGTAATCACTCTTTGTGTTATGTATCCACACCCCTGCCCCGATAGTTCTTCTTGTGTAGGACTCATCGAAACTTATTTCCCACAGGGGTTCACTCTCGCTTTTGTTATCATTCCTTTCCCTACAGCTGGGTTCACCATTATGTTGCTTTGTAGGGTCTGCACTAGGTTGTGGGTCGTTTATTTTTTCGTTATGGATGTGGAAGTCAGAGAGGTGACTAGTTGGATGATTGCATTCTGTTTCTGGTTTACTTTGCATTGTTGTTTTAGTGCACTGTTCAAAGTTTTCCACGTCTTCCTCCTCTGAGTCTAGGGTAGCCATTACGTTAAAGTCCATTGGCTCTGTTTCATCATGTGTACCTTTGCTTGTATCTACGTTTTCAGATTCTGGTCCCCCCAAAGATTCATCGTTGCAGAAGATAAAGGAATCTAGGTCTGTATGTATAGAGTATATAGGAGAATTTTCAGGCTTTTCAGGGCTACTAACCAGGAATTTCATTTGTGCTTCCCTGTACAGTCTTCTAAGTTGGCCAAAGATTGGGATTGTGGCATAAGCCCCATCCATCTGCATTGTTCCTTGCAGCTTGGCTCCCCATGATCTTGATAATAACATGCCATACTTGGGTGGCACATCTACCACAATAACATCCATGACCATACACTTGGCAGGAATCTGAGTAAGGCTCACACACAAATATTTGATCAGGCCAAGACACTTTACTCTACTAGAGTCAAATGAATATAAGTCTTTATAGGGATGGGTTATCTCTAGGCCTAATATTTCCATCACTACTTTATGCATCAGGTTGTGTGATGCCCCAGAATCATGCATTTCATTGTGGAAAATCTTATCGTGGACATTAAGACTGATATAAAAAGGGGGCACTACCCCTTCCTGAAACTTTCCTTCTATCTTTGGACCAAACAGAAGGGGAGGTTGATCATCACTCAGATTTACAGTGTCACTGTTCTCACCTAAATTTAATGCTTTCAAAATTTGGCCTTTATATACATCCTGAGTGGCCAGCTCAAAGAGTGGGATAGAGATTTTAATTTTTGCAATCTCACTCTCCAAATTGAAAGTGGACTGACTCTTTGGAATGTTCAACTCTGTTTTGTTAGCCACCGCCTTAGTGGCTGAATCAGTGTGTTGATTCTCATTATGTACAATGTTTGTGACAGTTTTATCAAGAGCACTAACTACAGTGCTAGTGCTGCTTGTTGGTTTACCTTGTGTATCAGTGTTTTGGTCATCCTTTTCTTTGTTCTTTCCAGAACTCTCAACTGCTGATTTGTTACTTTCAATAGTTGCTTTAGAAGTTTTCTTAGGTCTTTTCTTGATGGTGACCTTAGAAGCTTTTGGTTTGGCAGTTTCTGGGCTCTTTTTGCTTCTAAGTTCATATTGCTCTCTGACCTGCATCATGGCATTTTCAAACCCTAACCTGTAATCTTCAGATTCTAACCATTCCTCCTCCCATTCAGAGGGTGAGGGCTGATCTTCTTCTGAGTAACAGTTATGGATTGAATCTTCCATTTCAAACATGTTTATTGTGTTTCCCTCAGACTCTTCTATGATTCCCTCATCTTCATCAAGAAAATTCTCTTGGAATGGGGGAATAACTTACTGATCTGATTCTCTTTGTCTGTTGGGAGTGGCATTGTTTCTTCTAAAGTTTTAGTTCTGGTTATAGTTTTGATTTCTATTTTGGTTACTAACTGTGACAACCATTTTTTCCATAATTTGGTATAGCTTCTCCACTTTTTTAGATAGATGGTCATGATTTGGATCAAATGTGGAAGCTACATTGTCATCTCTATATGTTAACCTTTTCTCAGCTCTTAATATCGCTCTTTTCTCAATCAGATTTGCCTCTATATTCACTGCTCCTTTCTGCATGTCCTCCAATGTGTTGTATTCTTTATCCCTAAGCTGATAGGCGATGTCAGCATCAAAACCTTCAGGGTATTTCACTAGGGCCATACCTTGGGGAGGTTTCATATGTGGGGGGAGAGCATTGTAAATGCTGTTAAATCTCGTTGTGTAATCGTGGAAACTCTCCCCTACGTTTCTTTTAAGGCTCATATATTCTGCCAGGAGTTGGTGAGGGTTGGCCTTAACTTCCCATTTGTTTATGAAGGTCCGATATAGAGCTGGGAGGTCATTTATGCTACCCGGAGGTAGGCCCTTAAACCATTTCTTCACATCACCTCCTAAGCTCTGAGCAAAGATTCTCATTTTGACTGTATCATCATCTATCTCCATGTAGTCAAAAGAATCTTCCATCCTATCTACATGGTATTGTGCTGTGGTAGACTCTTTTACAGTGAAGTGAGGGATATTTGATTGATAATCATTTGGTAAGGGTACTAGAGGCTGAGGTAAAACCAGAGGTGCATACCAGGCTGCCATGATGATGTTTTGATGAGGTAAAGGGTTGACTTGAACAGCTGGTATATGGATGACAGGGAAATTATGACCAGTAGAAGACTGATGAGCAGATCTAGGGTGACTGAGCCCCAAGTTTTGTATGAAATGTGTATCCAGAGGTGTAGATGGAGGGGTCTGTCTCTTCCTAGGGTGTTTACCACTTTGGGGTGGTGAACCAGGGAGCTCAGGGTCTGGCTGGTCTAAGATACTGAATGACCTAGTTCTAGCTAATCTATTAGGTAGGTCTAGGTCAAGGTGAAAGTGTGATAGAGCTGTAAGATCTTCTGGTGCAGAGTTAGCTCTATGGATGTGGTTGGAAATAGTTGGTCTTTTAGGTGTAGGATATCCCTTGAGGATACTCTCAGGGTTGTCAACTATTTCAGGTGGGTCTGGGTTTGGGTAAGATCTTGTATGAATGGTTCTAGAAGCCAAAATGTTGTTTTTTAACCAAGCAGCTTAACCCTAATTGTTACTTCTACTGTGGTTGATGTTGTTATGGAGGCTGGTCTCCCAGTGGAGTCTAATGTGAACCAAGATAATCAGTAGGCCTACTGATCACCAGTGGAGTCTTTAAATCGTTTAGGAACTATGGAGTCGCCAGGTGGAAGGTTTAGGATGTTTTTAGAGGGTACACTATCCACCACAGTGCTTATGAGATGTCCCTTTTCAAGGATATGTTCCAAACACAACAAAATATAACTAGAGATTGACTGGGAGGGCATTTACCAGATATGTCACCTCTGAAAGAGTGTGAGATCTGGAGGCTACCTGGCCCTTTCCAGACTCTGTCCAAGAGTATGGGGG
This sequence comes from Pinus albicaulis, assembly GCA_034641835.2. Lineage (NCBI taxonomy): Eukaryota > Viridiplantae > Streptophyta > Pinopsida > Pinales > Pinaceae > Pinus > Pinus albicaulis. The sequence goes on along the minus strand of CM076582.1, from coordinate 220,215,936 downwards.
AAAAAAACAAATGGTATAGAGGTTGATCTGTGAATAGGAATGTTTAACTTCCAACCTAACCAGATATTGTAGGTTTTTTGAATGCCTAAGAATGTTTAAGGTGTAATGCACTCAGTTCCCCAGCGGAGTCGCCATTATGTTGGGGTTCCCATGTTTTGGCCAGATTGTCAAGACCAAAATATGAGACAACATCAAACCAATTTGAGACCTTAGGATATAGCCCTCCTAGGTCTAGAGATGGATCTCTCTATAATAGTCAAAGTATATTTGTCTTTGAAGCTCAAATGTTGAGATGTTAGGCTAGTTATAGGCACAAGGTTTGTTTGTTTGGTTGCTGGTTATCAGGAAAAAAGGGTCCAATGTAAGACAAGGATGAGCAAAGAGGGATAAGGTAGAGGTGAAGTATTACATGAAATATTCAAAACCATTGGGAAATGGAGTCAGGAAAGGATTTTCTTACTATCCAATGTGCAAGCTTTCAATTGGGCTAGTCATCTAAAACATTAGATCTTAAAGATGAATGTGTGATATGGAAAAGTAGGAGGGGAGGAGATAACACAGAGTCAGAGCACAAAGTTAAAGACCAGCTGGTCGCACAAGGATCCTAGTGGACAGGGCTAACTCTAATCCCCAATGTTCCCAAATCTTCCAACTAAATCCTTAACCGGCAACATCTAAGAACTGAATTCATAAAATTCATACATCAGAGAGCAGGCAATAACATCCACTACACTCGTTAAACCAACTGAAATCAATTCTTAGATAACACATTCAGAAGAAAAACATTAATGGCAAGGAGAGCAGAAACATAGGGTACCTAACAAGGGTAAATCCTATGCCAATACAGTTGTAGCAGCGGTAAACGAAATGAAATGAATTATAACAGAGATAGGGAAAACATCCTGTTGCTGAGATCAGGATCCAAAGAAATGTGCTTGTTAGGTTAAACATATGATACCGATCAAACAAGACGTGCCAATATTGAATACCGATCTGAAATCATATTCCTCGGCCTATCTTACAACTTTACACAAAGGCGGCAATGTAAAAACTATATTACGATTCTACGATAAGCAGTCAAAAACCATTACAATGTTTTTTCATGAAATTTTATAGCAGAAAGATGGGTTGAGGAGGTAGGTGAAAACTAAATGCAGCATTAAAACTCCAGAAGAGGAAGAAGGCCTAAACCCACTCTGTATAAATCCTATGCATTAATCTCTGGTGTTCTTTGGGTGAATGAATGATCTTCTTCAGACTTCAGATTACTCTGATATGAATCTGATGTACTCTGACTGCAGTACTGTGTAGTACTCTGGTGCATAAACAAAATGACTGAATGGACTACCATGCTTGTGAAACAAATGCCCTGGTAGCTTTGGACTGTGGTTAAGGCGGAAATCTTCAGGAACACAGTAAATAATGGAACTGATATGGGTGCTTCGTCCTTTGGGACAATCTGCTGATATGAAACCCTGATATACATGAATTTCTACGTGTTGTACCTTCTGCATGATCCATGGGATCATTGATCTGGTGCTTTGCCTCTAAACCACTGTATTAAGGCTCAAAACCTTCAATACTGAACGCTGAAATCCTTGATCATTAGCTGGTATTTCTCCACTACTCCATAAGTGTCTCGATCTGCAAAATCTGGGCTTTAATGGCGCCAGATAGGTTTTTTGCGGAGATTGAACTGTACCGGGATAATATTTATGCCGCCGCTACCTTTCCGGACACTTCCCTGTAGTACCAGCTTCCAAATTCAACCTTCTCTGCACAACACGCCATTTACAATGATTTCCTATGAATCACGGCGGTTTTCTGACTCTCTGAAACCCTGCAAAATACGAAAACTTGTTAAGAAAAAAATGCACGGGGTCGGACGATGTGGACAGCTACGGGGATGATGGTGGGACTGCGGAGAAAAAAAATCTAGACCGTCAGATCTCAAAGGAGATCGATGGTCGAAAATGCAGCGGAGGGCGACGAACGGTGGGCCAGGAGTACGAAGACCATGGGTTAACGTCTGCGCAGCTTCGGGGAGCGACAACCGTTGGATGGGCTGCCCCACATCTAACGGCTCACGGTGATATCGCTCCACGCCCTGTACCGAACGATAACGCACGATGAGATAGCGGTTTTGAAATCGTACAGGAGCCACGTGTCTAACGATGTATGGAATCGCTGGCCGATCGGGAAATACCGCCTTCCTCCGAAAGGTGGTGCAATAGAAACCTGCTGGATTTGGCATAGTGCGTGGCAGGGACCACAGGGGCAGGTAGGGTCTGAACTATCGGATCTGCGGGTAAACGGACGACGATGGCACGATCGGGCGATGAACTGTGAACATGGGAGGTTGCGGGGGCCGCGATCGCCATCCGATCTGTACAAATCAATAGTTGAGAATGTTCCTGATAAACATATGGGACAAGCGCCTTCGAGGCTAGCGCTCGGTCATAGAACTGGGTTTTGTGGGGGAAATGTACAGGGGACTAGGAGGGAAAGGGGCTAGGCCGTATTATAATGTTTAAAAGTGGGTTTTTTTTCCCTTTCAATGGATTTTAAAGCCATAAGAGGGTAACGATAGGAGGACTAAGGGGGGATTTGGTAAAACAAAGGGTAAGGGTGGGATTTCATGGGGATTTTGGGAGGTTTTAGGAGAGTAAGGGGGAATTTAGGGGGAACAAAGGGGACTTTGAGAAAGGGAAAAAGGGGTGAAAATGAAGCATTTTGCAAGGGTATAAAGGGCAGAAATAAATCCTTTTGGAGCATAATTCTTTATCAGCAAGGCTTATTTACTCAGAACAGCAAAGGGAAATAGTCACAAGGCAGGGAACATGAAAAGGCTGCAAGGATGATGTGTTTTCAAGGGAAATGCATTCCTTGCAGTCTTATAAAAAAAACTAGCCCCTTGCTTGCTTGTCAAGAAATTTATAAGGGGCTAACAGGGAGACGACCAGGTTCACCGACATTCTTCACATAAAAACCCCTATCCTTCATATACATCTCTCTAATCAAGAGAAAAGAACTTGTTGCTATTGTCTCGTTTACTCCCAATTTCACCATATGAAGAATTGTCAATATCTTTTGTGATTGAAAGCAGCTAGAGCAACGATAAACCAAAATCACCTGAGGGACCCACACAAAATTAAGACTAGGACCCGGAGATAGAAAAAGCACAAAAATGCACCATCTCATGACCACAACCAACCGTCATCATATTACATCGTAAGTAGTACTAGCTCTCATACCATTTACTTGGTAAGTACCTGCACTGTGTGCGACATTTGCACCAGTCACTCTCACGGTACACAAGCATGCCCCATGTTACAAACATTTCGGCATCTTAGGATTCAACTCCAGTTTCCTATAGAGGAGGATTCCTTTGCCCCTTGTACACCAACAAGGTCACACAAACTCCCTCTCACCTAATACAAACCTGTCATTGCGGAAATCCTTCTGCTACCTAATGCTGACGACACACAACATCACAAATTCATCTCATTATCTGTGGGAACCATGATTGGTGTTGTGTGCTCTTCATTTCTTAGTTTGTAGACCGCTGAAACTATCATATCGGTAGTAGGACCACTGACGGTTCAAACCCATCCCATTTGCACTTTTCAACCTCATCTAGTTCTACGACATCAATGATTGAATCATATTCTTGTTTTTTGACTAAAATTTCTAGGCCCAAATCCCCTCCTCATGGCCTCGCTCAAACCAATTCCCCACTTGATAACCTTTTTCACTCTGACGAAGATATTTTGGAGGCCATGAAGAAACCTGAATGTCCATGGGACACCATACACCATATCTCGTTTTTTCTACCAAAAAAAGCATTTGTGCCTAGCAACACACCAACTGAAGACATATACACCATTGAAACCAAATATTTCCTACCATCAGGAAATTTAGATTGGTTAAAATATCCCATCCCCATGCCTGATGTGTTTGAGGAAGGTAACATGGTGAATATTTCACCTGCTGTCAAGGTGAATATTGCGAAAAACCAGGCATGGTCAAAGAGATCTCCTTGGGGGTAGCATGCTCTCCCTATAAGTATCCTTGTACACCTCCCTATTACAAGAATACATAGATATATTTACATGGGATTAATCAGAGATGCCAGGCCTATGCCCCACCATTTTGGAACACCATATTGACACATGGCCCAACGCCTTCCCCGTCCGACAAAAACAACGTCAATTACACCCATCCAAGGCTGAATCAATCAAGCAGGAGGTAGATAAACTCCATAAAGTTTGGTTTATCTACCTAATCGCTCACATGTCCTAGGTTTCCAAACCTATACTCGTCATGAAAAAACATGACAAAATTCATGTTTGTACCAACTTCCGTGATCTGAAGAAAGCCAGTCCCAAGAAAATTACCTTACACCATTCATCAATCAAGTCATTGATTCTTGTGCCTGTTAGCCTCCACAATGTCCCAAGGATGAAAGGAAATCGACAGAGGTAACCTAAAACCAAGCTTTTAGTTTGGTAGCTAGCCCTACCAAACCAGAGAGGGCTCTCTCTATGAAAAACACAACCAAGGATTTGATTGGTACAAGAATGGTAGGCTAGATAGTTCAGCTCTAGGGTTTGAAAGTTTTTAGGTTTTTTTTGTTGGATCAAGAGTGAAAATCAGGGAACTAGGTCAAATAATCAAAGGTTTTAGTTGCAAGAGATATAGAGGAGAAAGGTAGGTATGATTTTGTGATGGATTAAGGATTGGTCGGTGTAGTGTAGGGTTTGAAGGAGCAGAAGATCATAATGAGCATGTGCACCATGAATTCATTAATCAAGAAGAAGAAATACACAAAATGAGATTCCTAACAAAACCCAGCTTAATGAAAAAAATTATTCTTAAAAACTCTTAGGAAAATAACTAAAGATCAAAGATATGGTAAGGAGACAAGTATCTCATTCATATAAAACTATAATAGAGAGAAAACATTATCACAAACTCACAACATGAGACTTCTTGAATAATAGCTGCAACTGTCCTTTGATTTCCTGTAAAAAGTGATGAAGTACAAGCTACAAGAATTTCACCCTCTGATTTAAAACCCTCCAAGTGACTGAAAACCACTTACATAGAGGCTAAAAAAAACTTTCCCTCTCAGGGCTCGAATCCCTCAGTGTAGGAACAACTCACAAAAATCTGTCAAAAAAACCCTATTGACTAGGGAGGTTAAAACAAATCCTCCATTTAGAGTTTGACTGACTTGCTCCTCATCAATGAGGTCCAAAAGTACATAAAAATGACTATTACAAGTCCATTTACCCTCTATTACATCATGTCAACATAAAATGATATAAATTACATCATCAAACCAAAATTGACTAAGCAAAACCTTGAAAAAATGCACTAGAGGAAAAATTGTAGCGCCCAGCATGTGAAGGACTTTTTAATGCCTTCCCATACTCCAAATCTAGTTATGAAAGATGCATTGGAAATATAAGGATGTAAAAATGTCATTAGACACCTCAAGGAAGAAAAATGGACACTCCAAGAGAGAGAAAAATGCATTTTCCCACAACTACTCCCAAACGTGCAACGCCTAGTCTAGAAAGGTGGCAGAAAGTGTGTTTTTGACCTATTTTTGGGCATCTTCTCTCCACCATTTTTCTGAAAAGGCATAAATTTTTTATATATGTGATGTTTAAGTCATTATATATCCAAAAAAATAAACTTTTTGGCATTTGGATGGCAAAGAAAAAAGTGCAGTGCCTTGAAACTGAGTTTTCCAAATTAGCCAAAAGTCACAAAAAACCAAAAATTTCCAAAATTACTTCAAAAATTGTCCAAAATTATCCCATGAAGTCTTGTGATTATGTGTCATGCTATGAGAGAGGCTTCAACAAGAAAATCAAGCATATATCTATCTTTTTTCTTCATTAGGGTTTGCTTAAGCTTCTTCTTCAACTACTTGATTCTTACTTGGGAGACCTGGTTTCTTGTATAATAATGCATGGCCATGTGTATTTGTAGGTTGTTGTTCCTATTTGCCTTCTTTAGAAGCATTTCCATGTGGAAATTTACCCTATCAAGCCAACCTACCTTGCCTTTCTCAATTTATACAAAATGAGTTCATCAATTATCATTTGAGTTTTTGGTGGAGATTGTTGAGAATTTGTAAGGCTAGTGATTAACTCAAATTCTCTTCTTGATAATTACTTGTGAGCTTGCTTATGTATTCTTATTTCACTTAATTAATCTTTCATCAAGTCAATTATCAAAGCACTAGTAAAATGTAGAGACAAAATAGTTTTCACTTGTAACTGAACATCTTGAAATGTAGTTAGGAAGGTAAATCTCTGATTTACCTTCCTTAATTTCTACCACCTTTAGATCACTGTTTTGACAAGTTATTTCCTTAGATAATTTACAATCAGAGATGTTCTTATTGTACTATTTCTACACCTTCAGTCATTATGTACCTTCAGTCATCATCGAACCTTCAGTCATCATCATCGTACCTTCAGTCATCATCGAAACTTCAGTCATCATCATCGTACCTTCAATAAGTTATACTTCAAGCTGTACTGAACTTGTCCTTATGTCTGCAGCATTTTAGATGTTATATAACCTTAGATAGATCCACACTAGCTGCTCCCTTTTCCACGCTGTCAACCTCAGTCTTGTCTGCAAAAACTTAGGTGATCCGCATTCTTTTATCTACTGTACAACCTTAGACAAGTCTGCAATTCTTATTGACCGAAAATCTTAGACATGTCTCTGTTATGTTCACTGTAATTTATGAAAATTTTTCTAGCCTATTTATAGTTATTCGACCCTATAATTAGCTGACCTATTAAGTGAACTGTTGGGACATAATTTGAGTCGACCTTTCTAGCATTTTTCAAGTCGACTTTACAAGGTTTATCTCCAACATCTTGTCCACTGTTTATAAGTTGTTTATCTTTGTCTCCTTCTTTTCATAATTACATAGTCAACATGAAGACCGACCTAGTTACATTTTACAACACTCCCTCTTAACTAGGGAGGTATTCATATAGTTACATGATCACTTTAAAACTAAATAATCTCATAAGAAAATCGGATTGGTAATCGCATCTGTATAGCATCATTTCAACCAGCATTGTAATAGTGCAAGGCCTTGACTAACAACCACATCTTTTCAACGAGACAATGGGCTTCAATGATGGCGAGACACATGACTTATAGAAACCTTAGTCATTGTCTCTCCAAGGTACACTCTCCACCCAGGTGTTCCCAAAGTATGACCTTCCTGGACTATTCTTCTGTTGGGTAGCTAGCCCTCAAAGAATATCAGTCCCCGACTACTCTTATCTTGAATGCCCGATCAAATTTTCAAAGAGTATCGAATGCCAGATGATTACCCAATCCTCCATTCTGTCTTCCCAAGATCAGAATGATGTGTCTATCTCTCCCTCCCAGGGAGGACCTATTCCACAAGGGAATGTACTCATTCTTATACAAAGAATGTACCTAAGCTCATCCTTTGGAATTAACAAGTTTCTTCCAAGTAAGAAACTTACCATCAGGTTCCCTCTTAACCAGGGACCTCCTACATAAATGGTGAGACACCCAGTTTCTCATGAAGAATTCATGTCCTTGATGTCATGGATTTTGGTATTGAGGAATCTCCATCTTTTAGCTTCATAGGGCACATATCATTCATCACTTCCATCATGAGTCTTGTCAGCTATCAGAGTGATTCACCATACTTCCTTATCTGGTCCAATATTGTGCCATGCTGCTTTCCTTCAGATCATCTCCTATGATCATACATCCTTTCTCATGATTAGCAACTTTACAAAAATTCATCTAGATAAACATTTACATATGAACCTTTTAAAACAAAATTTACCTCAGTGATGATATTTCACCATGAAATCTTCCTGTAAGAATCAACATCCTTCATATAGATTGACACATCTCCCAATGATATGTTTTTCCAAGGGTCTTCTTTTTTACTAGACTTCCTTCAGAGTCTACATATATTTTCAGGAGATCTCCTAGTCACATATTATTGGCCTCTGGATGATAACTGCCTCTTGACATGGTTTCATTTCATGATCTCTTCCTCTCTGCACTTTCTTGATTCCCAGGAACGTACAACTTTCCTATTTTCTCATTCACATACAACCACCTCATATTCAATGAGGACATATTATGTTTATTTCATCTATCCATGCATTGAGAGAAAATCCTCCATAGATCATACTTCTAAGTACAGAAGTCCATTACCTACAACCACATGACATGACTTCAAAACATCCAATGCTAGCATATAAATATATACATACCTCATACATTTTTCCTTTGAGTCATCCTGTAGCAATTTCTCAAGAATGAAGAGCTTCATTCCCTTGGCCTGCTTCATCAATATGTCATCACATCCAAAAATATGTTTCCATGATGACCCTTTCCCTTGATGACTGCTTTACATTAGTAATGTTTGTCAGAGAGGTTTTCCCGGAGCTGATTCACTGGGAGCTCCTGCCATGCTTAGATCAGGATGCTACATTATCACATAACCAACAGAAGTCAATTTATTATTCATAAGTTTGTGATATTTCCTTTGAATCTTCTTTTTCTTTCTCCTATTGAGATTTTATATTTAGGACCAACTTTCTTGTAATGTCCATAATTTTCCCACTTAAACTTTCCTTTTTCTTCTATGAATGTTTGAGTCTTTTATCCTTCAACATTTTTTCCCTAGATTTGTCATTTTCCATCTAGCATAGAGATCACAAGTTGAATGAGGTAATTTTCTTGTCTATTTTTTATGTTTTCCATCTTATCATCTTTTCCAGATCGCACAGTTGATATCATTTCATTCTTTGATACCTAAATTTTGTGTAAATCAGGTCTAAGTGACATAACCTTATTTATTGCATAGAATAGTTTTTTCAACTTATCATGTATTCTCTTGATGTCTCCAATTCTTCATAGACAGAGGCATGTGAGGACTTTGACTGATTCCATAAGAATCCTTTGAGCCCTTCTATCCCTTTCCATTTATTCTGATAAATCTTTACCTATATAGTCTTTCCATGACTTTACTTTCTTCGAGGACTGTGACTATCCTCCTTATGCAAGGATTCTTGGTAGCCCAACCAGCTCATAGAACTCCCTGCAAAAAAAAAAGTCATTTAACAAAATTTGATTATAGAATGAAAATACTTAATTGATAAGTGACGAGTCTTCAGCTTGATTGCTTTAGTTGTAATAGCACTGAGAGTGAATGGATTTTCACTGAACTGTGGTCTTCATCATATCACCGAATTGTATCTATTATATGAACTGTGTGTGCATTTAAAACAATAGAGATACCATCAAGACATAGATACTTTTGTTCAAAGCTTCAGTTACTGCAATTGCACCGAATCTGAGATGATGATTGAAATGTATGTAAGTGATCCGAGAACGTATCACCGAGACTGCAATTCTAAACTGTGTTCTTAGGAATGTAATTGATCTCTGAAAATTCAGGGAATTCGATTTGTATTAACCCATCCAAATTATACCTAGGAAACTTCACTGTGTTATAGTGCTGAAACAATGAGGATATTTCACTGTGGTGCTGAAACTTTGCCCAGGTTCTAAGCTCCAACTGACATTGAGATCTACAGTAGAGAATGGCACCATACATTCTTTTTGAAGGCATCTGAATTTTAGTCGAACTGTGATCAAAAAATTGGATGCGTGTTTCTTTGACACCCTTTACCTTGCTTAAATGCCATTCTTGAAAACTGATCCTTGAGTGTCTCTTTGATTAGATTCCCTTCTTTAGCACCATAGCTCTGATACCATGTTGAGAATTTGTAGGGCTAGTGATTAACTAAAATTCTCTTCTTGATAATTACTTGTGAGCTTGCTTATGTATTCTTATTTCACTTAATTAATCTTTCATCAAGTCAATTATCAAAGCACTAGTCAAATGTAGAGACAAAATAGTTTTCACTTGTAACTAAACATCTTCAAATGTAGTTAGGAAGGTAAATCTCTGATTCACCTTCCTCACTTTATACCACCTTTAGATCACTGTTTTGGCAAGTTCTTTCCTTAGATACTTTACAATTAGAGATGTTCTTACTGTACTCTTTCTGCACCTTTAGTCATTGTGTAACTTCAGTCATCATCATCGTACCTTCACTCATCATCGAACCTTCAGTCATCATCATCGTACCTTCAGTAAGTTATACTTCAAGCTGTACTGAACTTGTCCTTATGTCCACAGCCTTTTAGATGTTATATAACCTTAGATAGATCTGCACTAGATGCTCCCTTTTCCACGCTGTCAACCTCAGTCTTGTCCGCAAAAAATTAGGTGATCTGCATTCTTTTATCTACTATACAACCTTAGACAAGTCCGCAATTCTTATTGACCAAAAATCTCAGACATGTCTCTGTTTTGTTCACTGTAATTTATGCGAAGTTTTTTGGCCTATTTATAGTTATTAGACTCTATAATTATCTGACCTATTGAGTGAATTGTTGGGACATAATTTGAGCCGACATTTCCAACATTTTTCAAGCCGACTTTACAAGGTTTATCTCCAACATCTTGTCCACTATTTATAGGATGTTTGTCTTTGTCTCCTTCTTTTCATAATTACATAGCCAACATGAAGACCGACCTAGTTACATTTTACAACATAGATCTTTCTTTTTTCTACTTTAGTGCTCCCTTGAGGCCTTTTTTCCTTGGTATATTTGTTCTAACACACTCTTCCTTATCCTCTAAATCACAAATATCCACGACTTCCTTACCTTTGGCATCATCCTTGCTCAAATATTCTTTATTCTTGTTTAATACCAGCTGATTTAACTTTAGCTGCATGTTCTCCTGTTGTAAGAATGAAACCAAGAAATTGACCTTTGAAAACTATCCTTGAGATATTTAATCTTAGCCTCTTTCTCCATGATGATCTGCTCTATTTTTTTTTCTTTTTCATGCTCCAAATCTGCCATATTAATGTCATGATGGAATTTTTTCTCATCCTGCAATGGTGCCTCATGACGTGATGATGTTTCTCGCTCACCTGGTGTAGGCTTGGCCCTTTCAACAATGTTTGGAGAAAACATAAGCCTCTTACATATAACATACGTCTGAGTCACCTCTACCCTAATAATTCTTTTGGTAGGTCTGCATGTGGAAGAAACCTCTTGTTGTGTTGGTGATGACAAAGTTGTAGAGTGACTACTAGATTGAGCTGGAGAAGACAAAAGAGAAGCTAAATATATAAAAACATCCCATGAAAAATTGATCTGTGTGAGCTGATGGGAAACTAGGATCTTCACCAAGCCATGGTGAAAAAAACTAGCATGATGATTTTCTTCCAATCTCTGTACCTTGTCTACCATTTTTACCATGCTTTTGTAAAGGTAATGAGGAAAGTTTAAGTCTCTTACTCCGGTGAAATGCATCAAGAGTCCCATATGATACTGATACAACCTTGAGTATCTGCCCTCACATGAATCTCTCATGATAAATTTCATGATAGGGGCATACTTTTCCAGCAACTGTCTAAATGGAAAGATGTGTGCTAGAGTTTCTTTGTATGTTGGCTTCAAGTACATTTTGTAGCTTTCAAGGTCAAGGTCTCTACTCTTGAACTAATTTATCCACTGTTTGGAATCCATGTGGCTGTGGCAATGGTCTCTATTGAAAGAGTGAACATCACCCTTATAATAGTCACCTTATCTCTCCTCAATCTGGTGGCAAAATTTCTTGTAATTCTAACATGAAAACCTAGTTCCTCAACCTTTTGGCAAAAGAAAAGGCAACCAACATCCTGAAAACATTTCTTGAGGAAGGGTGAAGAAATGATCTCATGTGCTGATGTGGGCTCATACTTGCTGATTTTACCTCCCTTGTGTCTCTTATTCTCAGTGATTTCTTAATCCATTCCTAACCCTAGCTCAATGGGAAAGGGAATTAGGGTTTAGTGAAGGAAAAAACAGTGGATTTGGGCAGTTTTTGGGAATGAAGGGAGATGAAGGGGTTAGAAGCCTCCTAAATTCTTGGGAAAATTTAGGGGGGAAAGGAGAGATGTTAGGGAGTAGGGGAAAGTGAAATTTTAGGGAATGAGTGAAGGGAAGGGGTCCAAAAGGGGAAAAAAGAGTCATGGCATAGGAAAGCCTAGTCTAGGCTAGGTTTTATAGGAAAATAGGAAAAACAGGGGTACGGGTAGGGGAAAGTGATCAGGAAGGTGTATAATAGGTGGGGGAAGGCGAGTGAGCTTCAATATTAGGGTTTTACTCATCAATTTGTCAATGAGAACATGCAACCAAGCAAATGCACTCAAAACCACAAAAGAGGGTATTGATCCTTCCAATCACAAAATGAAGACAAAAGATGTAGTTTTAGAGCCACACTTGTTCTGATACACTGGAACCTATTTGTTGATGTAGAAATGCCTACAAATGAAGATTTGTGCCTCCTTGAAGAAAATGAAACACTCAGGCAAAAGCACATCGCAACAAAGAGATGAGGCATTGTGGTAGAAAGATATTGTTCTTCTGAGGGTAAGAGTGAGCTTTCTTGGTGGAGGGATGTTTTTTGAAGACGAAATGAGAAAATGAGAAGCTCATTTAGTCTTTTGTAGCTTTGGAAATCGATTTTCTCCTTTAGTGGTTAAGTGGCCCCCACCAAGTATTTTTTACATTGTGATTTGAAACTGCAGCTTTAGAACCTTATAAAACATATTACATCATAATAGAAATGAAATTAAACTTTAGAAAAATTTATTGAATATTTTTCACTATTACTACTCCTTCAGTGTTGACTTTTATGGCGAAATGACTCATTTTATGATTGTGACCCTAAGACATACTGATGACACTACATGAAATGAGCTAAATGATGGCTATGGTGACGTGACTGAGATGGTGATGAAGACATTTTAGAGGTGACTCATCAAAATGAATGATGGCAATGACCAAAACATGAATTATGAAAGGAGTAGTAACACACCTAAACACACTAGCCAGTGACCAAAAATTTATTTGAAGAGCTATTGAAACCATACAAATTTGACTTAAGACCCTAAAAAAATCGTGTTAGATCACATTTGATCACTGGTGACTGGAAGTTCTAGCAGACACTGACATTGGCTCCAGTTGAGGATGAAAGCTCCTTGGAGGTGTCAAGAACACCATAGACCAAGTAGCCTTATCCATTGGGAATGGATTCAAAAATCAAGAGACCAAACTCAATACTGAAAACTGACTGACAAACTAAACTGACTTAGACTGAAACAAAACTTATTATACTTACAAATAAATAGCCAATCAAGGAAACCTTATGGCCTTCACCTCAGGCTTCAAACTTCCATCATTAACTCTTTCAAACTTCGATAGAAAAGTAAAATGATATGTACAATGATGGCAAGAAACTTCGTAAATTTGATCAAAAGAGTTAGTGCTTGAGAATCCTACAATTGACTGGTCCTCCTCCATAGTATTGTCCATCCATTTCCTCCAATAAGTAGGCATGCTTCCCTCTTGAAGCTGAAATTTAGTATGGCCCCTTCTACAAGTTCTCTAACTTGAAGTGATTTCATTTATCTTCATTGCGAGCATCCCAATGGAGAAATACATCTTCCATATTGAAGTCATCCACTTTTGTTTTCCGGCCATACACTTTTGTTATTCTTTCTTGAAGTTTAGAAGTGTTCTAATAAAATTCCTCCCTGGTTTTTTGCAAATGAATCATTTGGTTTATCTGTCGTTGAACATCATTTGGTTTGCTGCCAACTTCCTGCAAAATCTTCATGACTAGAACAACAAGAGAACTAGGAAAGACTGTATCAATTCCATACACTAACTCAAAAGGTGACATTCCTTTGGACTTCTTATTACTTACTTTGTTTTCCCACAATTCATTGATGAGTTTCTTATGCCAATTTTTCTTTTACCTCCATTATCTTCTTGATAATATTGACCAAAGACTTATTAAAAGACTCATCCAGTCCATTACCTTGCGGGTAGTGTGCAGTTGAATGACCTAATTTGATATTCCACTTCTCAAAAACATTCCACCATATTTTTGGACTTAAATGCAGTTGTGTTATCAGTGATTATCATTTGCAGACAACTAAATCTAGACAAATTATTAGATTCCATAAATCGAATGATAACCAAATCAGTAGCTTTTCTGGATGGGATTGCCTCAATCCACTTTGTAAAATAGTCAGTGGCCGTCAGAATCCACTTATTTTGGGTGGAATATGAATGGATCTCCCCAATGAAATTGAGACCCCGTTGTTGAAATGGTGCCTAAACTGATATGGGTTGCAAAGGCAACGGGAGAAACTTCCTCTTCCCTTGAAAAATTTGACATTCATGACAGCTCATCACGGTCTTGTATACATCAACAAAAAGAGTGGGCCAATAGAAACCAGCCCTCAAAAAAATTCTGCTGTGGTCTTCTAGAATAAATGACCACCATAATCACCCTTGTGAAATTCATTCATCACCTCCTTCACTTCAATTTCCACAAGACCATTCAACAAGACACCTCTTTGGTCTTTCCAATACAAAACATTGTCTAAAATACAATATTTTGAAGCCTTTAATTTCAATGATCTTATTTTTCTTTTAGACACACTGAATAGAGGATATAAGTGCTGAAGTACATAAACAATATTAGGATACCAAGGGGATGAAATGAAAATCTGAGATACCCATGTCAATGAGTCATCGAGCTCCTCTTCGAAAAGTGAAGAAATTAGATTAATGTCCAACACATGCAAATTATATTATGTTATCAAATTTTCCAAAACGTGTCCCTTGATCAGCTTTGTGGGCTTGATCTCTAGGTCATATTCAAGCATGGCTGCAATCCATTTCCCTTGTCTCCCTTCGGGATCAGTTTTCATCAACACATATTTTACTGTTGCATTCAGAACATAAGCAATGATTTGAGAGTGAAGGATGTATACCCGAAAGTATTTCAATGCTTTCACCAAGGCCAAAGATTGTTTTTTAATAATGTTGTATCTCAATGCTCCAACTCTTATGGTTTGACTGAAAAAGGAAATTTGATGCTCTGTCTTTGAGTCCTTTTTCTGCATTAATACAACAGCCAAGGAGTGCTCGAAAGTGAATGAAAAGATGATAAAGTCTATAGTATAATCAAGGCTGATCAATGTGGGAGAACATGTTAAATAAAATTTTACTGAATTGAATGATTTCTTTGCATTTTTTTACCATCTTACCTTGCAGTCCTTCTTCAACATATCTGTCATATCTCTAAGGTGTTGAGCAAGATTAGGGATGAATATCCTCAAAAAAATTGTCTTATTTGTTGAATGACTGGATCTCTTTTTTGTTCCTTTGGAAGTCTAACTATTGAATTGCTTCGATCCTAGAGGGATCAATGTAGATTCCATCTTTTGAGATGATGTTCCCAAGTAATTTCCCCTCCTCCATGGAAAATAGGATTTTCTTAGGATTCAACGAAATGTCAAATTTCCTGGATTTTTGTAACACTATTATCAAGTGATGTAGGTGCTCTTCATCTTACTGTGAGAAGAAACTAACATAATCAAGGTAAACCACAAGAAATACATCATTTTCATTTGAGAAAGTGATATTCATAGCCCGTTGAAACATAGCCCCTGCATTCTTTAGCCCAAATGGAATTTTGGCGTACATGAAAGTACCTGATGGCGTTGTAAATGTTGTTTTCTCTTGTTCATCTTCGCGCACCAAGATTTGGTTATATCCCGAGAATATTTTGAGGAGTGACATCCTGGAAGCCTCAACTACCCTCTGCAAGATGTGGTCCATCTTCGGCAGAGGATAATTTTCCTTTAAGGACACCTTGTTCAAATTTATGAAATCTATGCAAAGATGAATCTCTCTCGTCTTCTTCCTTACTGGCATGAGGTTAGACATCCAATCTAAAAATTGAATAGGAACTATAATAACAACTTTGTAAAGTCTATTTACCTCTTTTTTTATTTATGGAAGAAGTTTAGGATTGATTCTCCTCAGCTTCTTACAGAATGGATTTTGATCCGGCTTGATTAGGATGGTGTACTAGATGATGTTTTTATCGTACACTTTCAAATTTGAATAATCCCAAGCGAATACATAAAAAAAATCACTCAAAAGAGTTGTGTGTTTACCCTTCAACTCAGGGGATAAATACCTTGATAAATTAACCATATTGGGGTTATCAGCTGTACCAATGTTTACATCTTCAACACCTGCTTTTGTGGGGACCATTGTTGGCCTTTTGGAAACATCATCATGATCAAACAACTCTTCCAAAGGTACAAGACCTTGTGGAATGTTGTTGTTATTTAGCTGCAACACCTCAACTTCAGCAGCTCCAATTACCTGATCATCTTCATTATACACATCATCAATATGGGAGTTAGCAAACTCCTCCATTTGCAGAAATTTTTCTATCTGTTTATCATCCCAAAACACTTGCAAATATCTCAAATTTTTAGGGATAGTCGGGCGATGCTTCACATGAATTTAAACTTTTTTATTAGCATGAATAGGAATCTTAAAATTGATGGTTGTTGTGGCAAGAGAATTAACCATGAAATTATGACTTCTAGGAATCATAGACAATGTATATTCTGGAAATTTTTTAAGAATATCAAGGACAACATTACAATAAATTCTCATTCTGGGATGTTTGTCCTGGTACTCCCATTTTACCTGTTTAATCACCAACTCAGAGTCGCCATATACTATAATTCTCTTCGCACCTAGCCTTTTCAAAATTCTGAGACCAATGATCAAGGCCTGATATTCTGCCTCATTGTTCGAACAATCAAAATCTATCGTATAAGAACATAATCTTACATTTAGTGGTAATTTAGATTATTGATGTATGGGGCTATGGATCCAAATTATGATGCCAACTCCATATTTTCCCAAAGCACCATTGAAATTGATGGTCCAAAGACTCTTCTCATCATCGGGAAGCTGAAATTCCGCGGAGTGATCTATTTTTTCTTTTTGACCCGTTGTCTCAACATTTTCTTTAACTTTCTCCGACTCAACTAAATTTTGCTCTGAAGTTCTTGGCTGCAAGCTTTCAGAACTCTGATTTTTGGTTTTTCATTCAAGACCGCTTGGACGTTATTTGACAATTATGAAAATTCTCCACCTTCTACAATTTGAATCTCTAAAACATCACTACTTTGATCAATATACAATATGAAGGATTCTAAATCAGTATGTACAAAGTGAATTGGGTGATTTTTTGGATTGTATTTTCTAGTAATCATTTATTTCATTTTTACTTCTCGGTATAACTTCCTAAGTGTTACACTGAAATTTGTCACCATGACATTGAGCTGTCTATATGGGTTCATCATTACCTATTTATTTCTTCCTTAGAAGTATAGAAACATAAATTTCCCATAATCAAGTATTGGAACTGGAAGAAGCTCTTAAAAATCCCAAAAAGCCTACTCCCGCACTTTTCCTAGTCATTCCCTACGGTACCGTGGCTAATTGCTGTAAAAAATGCGGTACATTCTGCATGAAAAGCTCATTAAAATTGCGAACCCCCGTAAAAGGTAAATAAAGAGAAAAGTAAGTTCTAGAAGTCTAGCTAGTCGAATATTCTCCCAACTGGGGCTTTCTAGAAGCATTAACTAGTCCAGCTTCGCCCCTTCCATTCATGAACCATTATCCCTTCATGAATGGAGTAATCCCTTGGTTTTTGGAGCTAAAATACCATGATGAGAGGCTTTATCCCTTCCTTTTTGGAGCTGAAACTACCTCCCTTCTGCTATAAATTGAGGCCAAGATTCAGTCTCAAGGGTATATTTTACTTAGTACTTAGCATATAGAGAGTTCAAAGTTCTTGCTTCTTGCTTTGGAGAGAGTACTTAGAACTCAATAGTTTTGAGAGGAATTGCTGAGTGAACATACTCTCCATATTTTGCATCATTGGCATGAGAGAGATTACAAACTCATGGCCATAGCTTTATGTTGATAAAGAGAGTCGGAGTCTTGTCAAACTAAGGAAAACGGTTGTTCAGGACCCTGAAAGAAACTGTACGAACATCAAGGCGTCACGGTTGTAATGTTTCTTCTTTTATTCAAAGTTAATACAAATGGATTTATTTTCTCATTAAGTTGTTCATGTATCTTTTGGATAATTTAATTCTTGGATTCCTTGATCACTAAGATAGATTTATGCTTTTGAATTATCATATCTCGCAGATGCTTTTGATCCATTTCTCTTGTCTTTGATTGCAGATTTTATATGTTGGATCGATAACTTCTAGAGCGACTGGATTGAAGACCGAGCAAAGCATTGGAATTCAGGTAGGAGCATATTCCCATAGTTAATTAATAATTCGTAAGCAAAATAGTATAGAGAAAATGGTCTACATCTATCTGTTTGTTTCTAGATATCCTTAGTATACTAGGGAGATTGATCTTGTCCGCAAGAGGGATTCATCTGGCTAATGGTGATGATCATGATAATAAACTATTGCTCGTGCCACTCTATGTAGATATCTCCTAAACTGGCCAGGAATGCCAACAACATGCCTCTGGAGGCATAGAGGAATATTGTCCATACTAGTCTTCGGTTTGTCTCTAGTCAACCTCTCCAGGTTTTGCTCTAAATCAGTGAGAATATCTGCTGCCTGGTTCTCTGGTGGTGCAATAGGATTTTTTCGCTTCCCCTCGAAGTGGCGGAGATTGCCTGGTCTTCGTGGACCAACATCTTCATTTGAATTTTTGTCATCAATATTGGATGATTTAAAAAACAAAAAATTAGAACTAGAAACACATCAAATGATTTATTTACCTGACTCGTCCCATTGGGCTCTGGGAGGAAGAGGCATATCAAGATCACCACGGAAATCTATCCCTGCATACGAAAAATCTTCAATGGCAAAAATATGGTTATTTAGCCAATGAAAGTATGTAGGTGTAAATCGAACAATCTCACACCATCACTATGACGGGCCATCACTTGCACCCAGCGAACCATCTGAGTCTCTCTGATTCCACCAACATCAATTGAGATAACTTGGGGGGCAAGAGAAGGAATCCTCTCTAGAGAAAAAGAAACTACGTTAGCTCCATATCCAAAGTTTTTCAACTTTGCGTTCTTAGCTCTGGTCAATTGGCCTTTTAAATTAGCCAATACTCCTTCACACCAGTTGAAGATGGTGCCTCTGTAGCATTCAACCACTGTCTGCATCTGGGCTTTAGTAGCCACGTGTGGAGTTTCACTCCCACATAATTTGGTCACTGTGAAAGCAACTACTTTGAGTTCAAGCCTGATAATGGTTTTTATATCAATTCGGTTGTCTTTTGGATCAGCCTCTTCGTTACAAAATTCTTGTTGATAGCTAGCTATAGGCTGGCCACCTTGCCTAGCCACAACAAGGAAATAGGTTCTCCTCTTTTGGACAAACTTGTAAGGAAATAAATGTCCTCCAACTCAAGTTCAAGCCGGTGATCACCGATAATGAAACACTGTTATTGAACATCCCACCTGTTCATTAACCATGTCAATAACTCTACTTGAGCTCTCATGCCCTACATTGCCCAATATTTTTATAATCCATAGTTTCTCAATACACGCCGTGTGGATAAACTTCTGATAGTTGCCTCATTTATTGCTTCATGCTCACGTTCTCGCCATTCAAGCATTGTGGATACTCTGCAATGGATGCATTAAAATATTAGACAAAATAAAAATGAAAAAAATTGGCTTAATTTGATATAAATTAACTTTTAATTTTGTTCACGGTGCATCTGCACTCTTTGCACTAAAATAGTGCGAGCTACCACACGCGTTATACATGAAAAGTGCAAGAGTCTGATAATTTTCCTTTGGGAAATTATCAGGCTCCGCAGGTACCGTATGTATTACTTGCGGTACCCCGAGGGTGATTTATTGAACCTATTTTCCTCTTAAAAAATGATTTTAAAGCCTAAATAGAGAATGTAAATGGACAAAAATGAATAGAAATGAGTTATGGATTACATAGATTCTACGGTTTTGGATTCGGACGGTTGGTTTTTCTGATATCTCCTTCGGAATTTTTTCTACCAAAAGCTCTCAACTTTCACTCTGGATGAAAATGGTAAAAATGACTTGGTTTAACTCCTTTTTATAAGATTTTTTGAATAAATAAATAATATTTTATTTATTTTTCTCTTTGAAAAGTGGTTTTTCAAATATTTTTTACTTATCTAAAACATGTATGTTTAATGTTTTGGGTTTTTGTGCAGAATACAAGATTTTCAGGTGAAATAATCATTTTGACAATGAGTATGCTTTTTGTCACTTTTTCAAACTCGTTAAAAACTTGCAAAAAAGCGACACCATATGAGTACATTTTTATTAGCTTTTTGAACTCAGAAAAAGCGAAACCAATGAGTACATTTTTATCACTTTTTCGAACTCGTTAAAACTTACAGAAAAAACGAAACCATGGAGTTCTCTTTTAAGCCCTTTTCAGACTCTCTAAACATGAAAATATCGTTGAGTACTTGACTATTCGAACTTGTTAAAGGAAATGAAAATTTGTCCCTTCAGTATAAGTTTACCCCTTTTCCGGACTGAAATGGACTATTTACGAAAAAGGTATACGTTAACTAATCATAGTCAATAGAGTTCTCTCCTGCATTATTTTATCCTTTTTCAGGCTTGAGGGACTAAATTTACGAAAAATTACACCCACAGAGTTTTCTTAAGTTTTTCTTCTAACTCCCTAAAACTTAAAAACACCGAGTTTCACCTATACTAGACTCGTTAAAACTTAACAGTAAAGGACCTGTCAATTGTAAACAGGAACGAAGCACTCCTTCTTAGGGTTCAATTTTAATACTAAGTTGGACTCATCCGAAGGATGAGTTTACATTACAAGAAAATGTTATCCTCCTCAAGCTTGTCAAAAGTAAAGAGGTACTTTCCAGAAATGGTGGGGGAAAAGAGAGAAAAAGAATCCACTTTTCACACTTCGTTTTAAAAATTTGTATACCACTCTTGAACACGACACTTTTGTCACATTCATGTTTGGGTTGGGAAAATCCTTTGGCCAAACAGTTAATCAAACCACATTGAAAGTATTCAACCGGTTTCTGGGTATTAGCTTTAGGTCAATTGTCACCAAACCATCTGTAGTGTCGTTATGTGTTCAAGAGATCAGTTTCAATAAGCTATTCATTGCAAACGTTTGTCTCCACTTGCGTTGACCATCCCTGAGTCAGTCCTTGTTACGTATTTCTTCAAAACTTGATCTAATGGTTTCATGTCATGGGATTTCCTATGACGGGTCACTTTCTATCGATGATAGCTCATCATCTAGAAAGTTGATCTAGAATCTTATTAGTACCTTGGGATCTGCATGCCCTAATGGCAGGTTTCTCGCCTTCGACGACAGGTTGCATCATTGACCTTAGATCAAAATATTCTGTGAAATGTTTGACTTCAGATTACAAATTCACATTTCATAGATTATACTGAGTACTTTGAGAGCCATTGTCATTATTGGTGGTTTCTCTCACACTTGTTAACAATTCACATCATTGAATGGTAATCAAGTGGTTTCTACCATGTTTGACTTCGACACAATCAATCACATGGATAGAATCGTACTAGTTCGAGAAGCAGAAATCAAGACCCTGGATCTAGTTTCCACCATCCAGGCTGCGAGGAGTTTTATTATTCATCATATAGTAGACTATTCATAACAGATGGCTGTGTCCATGCTGTGTCTACTACTTCATGTAATTCTAAAT
This sequence comes from Pinus albicaulis, assembly GCA_034641835.2. NCBI lineage: Eukaryota > Viridiplantae > Streptophyta > Pinopsida > Pinales > Pinaceae > Pinus > Pinus albicaulis. The sequence continues at coordinate 220,194,180 of CM076582.1, read as the reverse complement.
TCATTTTTATATCAGAACATGTAGTTAGTTTTTATCTGAGTATGGGAATGCCTACCTCAACGACGATATACATATATATATGCCTGCATTGAATGCTTTTTCCAGGTTTCAACTGGTATACCGACAACCTGATCCTTAGGATGATAAATCACTTCACTCTTCAGAATTCTTCAAAAAACTCTTTAGACTTCGCACTTTAGGGGGAAATCTGTTACACTGAAATTTTTCACCATGACATTAAGATGTCTATATGGGTTCATCATTACCTATTTATTGCTTCCTTAGAAGTCTAAAAACATAAAGTTCCCCAAATCAAGTATTGGAACTGGAATAAGCTCTTAAAAATCCCAAAAATCCTACTTTCGCACTTTTCCTAGTCATTCCCTGCGGTACCGTAGCTAATTTTTGTAAAAACTATGGTACATTCCACACGAAAAGCTCATTAAAACTGTGGACCCCCGTAAAAGGTAAAATAAAGAGAAAAGTAAGTTCCAGAATCCCAGCTGGTCGAATATTCTCCCAGTCGGGGCCTTCTAGAAGCATTATTTGGTTGAGCTTTGCCCCTTTCGTTCATGAACCATTATCCCTTCATGAATGGAGTAATCCCTTGGTTTTTGGAGTTGAAATCCCATGATGAGAGGGCTTTATCCCTTCCTTTTTGGAGCTGAAACTACCTCCCTTCTGCTATAAATTGAGGCCAAGCTTTAGTCTCAAGGGTATATTTTACTTAGTACTTAGCATATAGAGAGTTTAGAGTGCTTGCTTCTTGCTTTGGAGAGAGTACTTAGAACTCAACATTTTTGAGAGGAATTGCGGAGTGAACATAATCTCCATATTTTGCATCATTGGCATGAGAGAAATTACAAACTCATGGCCATAGCTTTTTGCTGATAAAGAGAGTCGGAATCTTGTCAAATTGAGGAAAAAGGATGTTCGGGACCCCGGAATAAATTGTACGAACATCAAGGTGTCACAGTTGTAAGGTTTCTTCTTTTATTCAAAGTTAATACAAATGGATTCTATTTTCTCATTAAGTTGTTCATGCATCTTTTGGATAATTTAATTCTTGGATTCCTTGATCACTAAGATAGATTTATGCTTTTGAATTATCATATCTCACAGATGATTTTGATCCCTTTCGCTTGTCTTTGATTGTATATTTTATACGCTGGATCGATAAATTCTGGAGTGACTGGATTGAAGACCGATCAAAGCATTGGACTTCAGGTAGGAGCATCTTCCTATAGTTAATGTAATATCCCAAAATGGGATTGCAGCAATACATGAACATAAAAATGTAAAACTCTGTAAATATGAACATGACATAAGAGGGATAAATGTACATCCATAATTTTATTAATATATCAACAGAAATATGCAACAAGATCATGAGGGACAAGCCACTCAAGCAATGGGAAAGAGTCTCCAATGAATAAAACAATCAGCACATGAGCTGCTGCAACTGTATAGAATGCCGGAGAGTAGTGACAAAGCTGTCTATAATAATGTAGCTACCTCTGAATACATATATAAATGGAATGTGGCTGATAGAAACAAAAAAAAAATTCCCAACAATGAAGATGTGGGCTCTAATATAAGATTTCTAGCCAACCCGGAAAGGATTGCTAGAAATACCAAGAAACATACAATGTGACAAATAACCCAGGGGTTAATGTGCCACTGCAAAATGGATCTGATATGAAATGAGGCTATGAAAGATATAAAATAATTATGTCCTCCTCCAATGGTATTTCTAATTAGAAGTCTGATTCCTCTACTCAGAAAAAGACCCTCCTGATGAGCTCAATGAACCCTCCTAGCAAATGCCTCCTAAAATAATGCAGTTCAGGATGGAAATTGCGATGTAAGCGATAGAATATGGTTGGCATGATGCCAAATATGTCAAAATATGCATGGGAGTCCTCCTTTCTGATCCTCCAATGAATAGAAAACGTCCCCACTGAAAAACAAGCCCTGAAATGACTCTAAGAGATCCTCCTTTGCTGCACCCTGCAACACAACCCAGATCTAAACAGAAATTGTGTTGTAGCTGAAGGAGGTAGCTTGGAAAAAATGCTGGAATGGGGAAATTTAGCCCAAATAACCTCTCCTTCCCTGAGGATGAGGTAGGGATTCCCGACCGGGAACACCCTTGTGCTAAACAACACTGTAACCCTGCTAAACAGCAAGAGGAAGCAAAGTCTAAAAAGACCAATAGAAAATGATAATCAAAACATGAATAACGATGGTTACTATCCCCTCCATATATAGCATGAGAGTCTCTCGACATTGGGTCCCAACCATATTTTCCACCAAGCTCATGCAAGTTATCCTCCACTAAAACTGCGCTGTTCATCAAGGAGATACAATGTATCTAGACAACGTTGTTGACTTGGTCAAAATTGACTGAATCAAGATGATCCAACCCCTGTTCACACCCCAAGGTGCTTAATCCAGCTGCTTATTCTTCCTCCTTTCACATTAGGAGTGTTTTTATTGCTACTCAAGAGATTTATGGGCCTCCCCACCCATTTAATTACCAACCTAATGATAAAACAACTATAATATTCCATTTAGCTTGGAGGCTAATTTTTTTGAATATTACAGTCCTCTCCTCCAAAATGTTTCTTGTCCTCAAGCAAATGTATAAGGAGAGAAAAATTCCTCCCCTCCTCTTGTGGCCTCCTCATCAATAGTTCCCACCACTACTCAAAACAATCTGCAATAAATTTGTCCTCCAATACTCCCTCCTAAGCATGCAAAACCAAATGGCTAACATCATGAAAAGGTGGAAGGTGTAAGTGGAAACCTTTTGGCTGTCCAATGGCCTCCTCAATATAGGAGCTATGACAAGCATATGGGATCTCATGACCAATGAGAGACTCCAAAACCCATGCTATCATCCAAATGAAATGAGCCATTCTAGGTAGCTCATCAAAATAATCCTCAACCCTGGGTGTATGCAATGTGTTGGGGCTACATGGAGAGATTAGATTTTTCCATTCAAGTGGTTTCTCTCTCCACTTATGGTAAGTATGGGGTTGTTTCTAATCTTGGGCTGAAATTTCATGGTCTCTAAGATTGGCCCAAGTTACCCCACAAAGAAAATCAGCCATGAAATGCCTCCTCCAAGAACGCAAATTCTTAAAATGGCTCCTCCCATGTGAAGACAAGAAGTGTGGTGTGGCAATCATGGTTTTCCCATTGTTTCTCCTGAAACATACAACATGTAAATTAGGTAGAATCATACTCCCAATGGGCATCCCCAAATCATATTCCACTATCCAAACAAAGCTCCCCATTAATATAAAAATATTAGCAATACTTGGAAGCAAAAACCAATGCAAACAAGTTGTCATATGACAATCGGAAAGTGGATCAAGGTTCCGCACATGGAACCAATGCAGGGCATCTCTTGCCTGCATCAAAACAAAGACTAACAAGTTCTTTCCCAACCAATTTTTTTCTGCCACAATCATCCCATAAGATGGAATCATGAATATACAATGTGGTGTCAATGGTGCACACCAAGAATCATGTGGATTCCCCACAAACCACTGATAGAATGGCTAACATCAATGCTACAAATGGCCTTAAGTACATGAAAATACAATATAGAAGAAGGAGATATCCTCCTTGGTACAATATGCTGCTCACAAAAGATAAAGGAATGCAAATCAGGGTGCATAAGTGTACATCCTCTACTATGTACTTTGGTCCTTGAGCTGAAATGGCTCAACTGGAAATTCTCCCTCACTTTCAATGAGTAGGGAAGTGGCTGTGCCAACCTCTCCATCACCATCCAAGCTATGCATATATCCATATGCTGATGTATATCCTGTTGGATGCCATCCCAAGTGAACTCCTCCATCAATGAATGAAATGCATCAAGGTGCATGGAAGGAAAGTCCACATGTGCTGCATGTAGGAGCTTCCTCTTGAGCTCATAAACTCTTGTCAAGAAGAATCTCCCATAAGAATAGATGACATCACCAACCACCATGTATCTATCATCTCCATATGGGTCATCAAGTATCATGCATACACCAAGATCCTTGGAGTACTCTACCAAAAGTTGAGACCTCCAATATGGATCAACCTTCCTAAGAGACAACGTTGAAGATCTAAAATGTGAAGCTCCCCACATGCTGTTGTCTACTCCTTTGACATCCCTCATGCCAAAATCATCCTCCAAATTGCTGGCATGCCCATCATGCAACTTCTCATGCTCCAAAAGAAGTAGGGATCTTTGGAAGTTGGCCTCCCATGAGAAGCTCTTATCCAAGAAGAATCTCCCAATATTGGCCAATGCAAGCATGAGTGGTTTCCATCTACTCCAATATATGGAGGATTCCTTCCTCAAAGGAATTACCCTCTATTTCTCCAAATCCATGGAGCAGCTCCCTTGCACCATGAAGGTGCCATCCTCCATCACTGCAACAAATTTTGTCAGCGCAGTATATGTAGTGAGAGTGGGTAATGCAGAAAATGAAAGAATTCCTCTCTCCTCCTTGAGTTTATCCCAAACTCTCTGCGCTGTACTGGATTCCTCCTAAGTCTTCACCTCTCCAGAATCTAAGAGTGGTGAAATAAATGGTAAAATGTCTCCTACCAACTCTAGATCTGGTGGCCTCCCAGGTGGAATGCCCCCATGTAGTGAGACATCAAAATCTGAAGTGGACTGTATATATGTGTGGACTGATTTGTCCCTCTCTTCACTATACAACACAACCTCCTTATTTTGTGCAGAAACCTCCCGGAATAGATAAGGGTGAATTCTCATCATCTCTTGATGCTGATCCTTCCTTTCTTCTCCTTCCATCTGCCAAGATTCACAACCCAAAATAACTGATTCATGTTGCTCCAGAATTGTGGTTTGGTTCCCACATGTTGGATCATTTGGAACTCCTTGTAAAGACACAAGGGCTCCTCGCATGGAAGCAATGGATCCCTTCCCATCTCCATGTGGTGATGGATCTTCTCCCAATGGTACAACACTGTTAGCTCTTCTATGCTCATTCTCTTCATCAATATGTGAGATTGCCTCATCATCAATGAGAGATCCTTGATCTTGGTCTTCTCTTGAAGGAGGTTTCTCCATGTCTTCACCAATAGAAGAGGGTTTTTCAAAAGGTGGGGATCTTGCCCTTGGCAAGGTACCATGCATGTTTTTATCCCCTTCATCAGAAATATGGAGTGGAGTTGGAAAGATATATCTCTCCAACTCATGCAATTTTTTTAAGTTTTTGTGTTCCACAAGAGATGTTTTATAATGTTTAGTGTCAAATATTTTCACCAATTCCTTAGTGAACCCAGCATAAGTTTTTTTATTTGCATGATAAGATGAAGAAGAAATATTAAACCACAAACTATGGGCCATACCTTTGAGGTGCAGCACTGCTACTCTAATGGTCTCCTTTTTTGAAACTTGGTGTAGCTGGAAATATGAATCTAGCTCCTCCACCCAAGCTTTGGCTGTGCACTCTATTGATCCATATAAGTTAGATAGAAATATTCTACCTCTATTGATTTTATCATGGTTTTTGGATCTTCTAGCTTCCTTGAGTTGGAAAAACCCTTGGAAGTCCAAGTTCTCTTTGAATCTCCATGATTGAGGCTCATACTCCTGAAGATAGACACTCAAGGTCTCCTCCCTTGGTGCATCTCCTTCCTCCATCCTTCTTGCAGTGAATGTGGGCAATAGAATGCGCTGTGGATCTGTATGTGTGGCTGAATGCTCACACCCATCATGTGAATAGCTAGGGCTTGCTTCCCTTTCAACCATCTTAGGAATTTCCTACACTTCTCCCCTTTCATCTCCTTGAGATATTCTTTGATATTTTTCATAGCTTGGAAAAGAAGCAGGGAGACCCTCTCTTCCTTCATTTCTCCAAATAATGGAGTCATGCCTTTGTTTCTTTTGTGAATCTTCTCCTTTATGTGAGAAGCTTCTCCTCCTAATGGAATAATGTCTTGGATGCATAGGTTGAGCCAATATTATGCTTCGATACCACTATAATATCATAAAGGGGAGAATGCAGTAATACTTCACACAATATAAGAACTTAAAGCAAGATAAACAATAAATATTAAGACAACATCAGAATTTATAGAGAAGCTGAGCCATTTTATTATATTGGAGAAGAATCAGTTACACCTTGTATAAAATATGGGAAAATATAGCCAAAGAGATGGTCTAGAAGTACCCAGAAAACAAGCTACAACAGGTACAACGTAACTGGAGAGGCTCTGCAGCAAATACTGCGATGTCCCTTCAGCAGAATATGAACATATAGTTGCAGGATAAAAAGGGAAATGCAGATCTACTCAAAACTGGAGCTCAGATGATGCCAAGATTCAAGATCTGGCCAATGTGATGGATTCCCAAGATGGCTTAAATATGATATCAGATTAGATCTATGCTTGAAGGGCTGATCCCTTCCTCATATCTATGAGCTAGGAGCTCTAGATCTAGCTTCTCAATCCTCCAATGATGATTGAAACTGCTGCAACACAACTGCCTCTAAAAACTGCGCTGTGAGGGAAAGAGAGGCCTTCTGCCTGCTGAAAAAATGCTACAATAAACTCCAGGTTGATGGTAAAACTGACGGAAATGTGAGGGAATGATCCCTCACAGGATTGCTAGCTGAAACAATAGCAACTTCCTTCCTCCTTTTAGATTTGCAAAATGAACAACGTTATTCTTGAAGGGATGTTGGGGCCCTTGTTTTGAATTTTGCATAAAGACAGACTTTGGGTTGTGGATTGGCACGTGGCAGGCACAACAACAGTAGGTAGCGGAGCTGCTGAGGTTGCAGAGGAGCAGGAGATAGGTGACGAGGTTGGCGCAGACAAGTGCAGACGAAGGGAAGATTGTTGAATCCTTTGTTAAACTAAGAGAGGGGGGGGGGGGTGAATCAGTTTAATGAATTCATGGTCTTGTAAAAATTTCATTTACACTTATTTACATCTTCATTTCATGATTAACTTAATGTACAGTGAAACCACAATCTTAATTAGTGAGCAGCAGGTATTAAGCAGATTAAATATAGAGTATCAACACATAATCATCATGTACATAGACATCAGATATAAGTGGAAACCCATAAGGGAGAAAACCACATCTTATTGTTGTTGTGATGCAAAGGTAAGCTCCAACTCCCTCTGACCACTGATTTTCTGTAGGCTCCAACCTACAGAAGGCTCCTACCTCAATTTTGTAAGCTACAACTTGCACAGAAGCTCCAACTCCCATCTATTTTCTGCAGGCTACAACCTACAGGAGGCTCCTACCTCAGCCAGCTACAACTGACATCTATCAAGCTACAAATTGATATGGAAGCACCAAATTCCTCACTCTTTCATAAAAACCACATGCTGATTTACCTGGATATCAGCTCTGTTCTGTTCCTTCTTCACTACTATCCACCAGCCTTCATATTTGCCTTATATCATCTCTGAATCTTCACAACTTATCTATCTTCTCCTCCTTCTTCTTACCCTTTCAGCCTCATTTCTCCATTCTCTAACCTCTTTATGCATATGACGGTAACATCCTTTATAGTGTTCTCTTCGCAACTATTTGCATTCCTCAGGGAATTCAAAGTGAACCAGCCTGACTCTTTTCCTTTCACCTTCTCATTCGTTTCCTCATTCTTTAGTTCAAGTTATTACATGAGAGATAATCATTATAACACTCATGGAGTTTTTCCTATGTCTACAGAGACTTGCCTTTGCATCACAAATAATATAAAATAAATGAATCATTTACATTTTCAGTTACAATTACATAAATAAACTTCATTCAGCCCTTTTTCGGCCCTTGGCTTGCTGTGCGTTTGTCTTTTCTGCTGCTGTCACTGTCTTTTTCAGTTTCTGCTGTTATATTGTGATTGTTCTGCATAGTCACCTTTTGCCCGATTCAACTCATCTGCTCGTGCCCACTGCGATTAGCCTTCACCTGCTCCTTTGCTCTGTGTCGGGTTACTTACTCGAGTCTCCTTCTATTTCCTTCATATTTTTGTTTATACACCTGTGTCTTTTGCCTGCAATTAGTCTTTTCTTCGTAAAACGGGCGTATCCACATGCACATCCACCTTTCAGATCTAACGGTCATCGCACTCCACTTCATTTAACTTTCCCAATCCGATGGTTAACATTCCATCGCATTGTCGCAATCGCAATCGAAACTATCTGTTGTCCAATGTGCCTTTGGCCACTGATCTCTGCCGATGCGATGAGCATAGGGTCCCACCAGGAAGTACCTCGACATTTCAACGTTATATTTTATATTTTTCCTTTACCCATTGATGCGATTTAAGGAAGGAAAACCTTATACTTTCAGATTTGAAATCCTGTAGACCTTTGTTTTGAATCTACATCGCATCCGTTCTTTTCATCGCACTTCGCACTTCGGCGTTTCTGAATCTCTGCCGATGCGATGGATTAATGTAGACCCCACTCCAACTTAACTTTATGATCCAATGGTTTCAATTTACCATGATCTAATGGTTGCGATTGGATCGCACCATCGCAATCGCAACATTCAACGACTCGTTCCCTTGCTCTTCCGTCGTGCCGATGCGATAACTCCGATGGCCCTACTAAACTCACGATCCAACGGTTGCGGTTGATTGGGATTGGACTGTTGCGATTAAATTGCACCATCACAATCGCAATGCTCAATGTCTCATCTCCTCAACACTTCTGCTTGCCGATGTGATGAGATCTCCACCGTCGATCTTCTATCTTCGATAAGATCTCCACCGTCGATCTTCAACACTTCCGCTTTAAGCCTTAACATTAAGACTCTGCCTTTCGCGTGATGCGACCACCATTATATCTTCACCGATATTGATTCGACGGATATCGCATTCGCAATATACCTACTGTTTAACATTTCCAAACGTCCATGCACTTTTCCCATGCGATCACTGTTGGATCTTTGCCGCATCAAATTGGATGGCTATCGTGTTATTTTGACCCCTGACCTTTAATTCTCAAAAAATATGCGATATAGGCGATTTTAGTATTGTGACGTGCCGTAATATGATACGATCGCGTTCCAAATGGAATAAACCACTCATGGCCCAAAATCTGCGCGAAACCAGTGGTATGGTTTTGCAAAACCACTTTCCTTGCGGGCCCCACTCTAATTACATTTGTTTGTTTAACTGGACCTTAGGAATAGCGTTAACACCTTTGGAAATGTTTTGGCAATACATCGCTTTAATGAAACTCTTTTGTACCCATGTGAAAACCTTCGGAACATTATAATAAAGCACTCAAACCAAAGTTAATTACAATGCAAAATCATATCATCGCATCGCAAATACAAACACTTTCCTATTCCTTTTATGTTTCGCCGATTGCGATATGTGATCGCATCGCAATATCGGCAATCGAAACTTCGCATCACTTCTTCATTACTCTACCTGCCGATTGTGATGTGCACTATTCTCTCCTCTGCTGCCTCTCTACTTTTTTGCTGCCTCTGCTTCAGTTCGCTGCCTCTATTTGCTGCCCTCGCTACCTCTGCTTCTATTCTCTGCTTCATTTGTTTCCTCTGATGTCTCTGCTGCCTCACTATCTTGGTTGCTGTTGTTCCTTTGTGCTCCTTTGTCTTGATAATAATTCAGGTGCTACTCCTATCTTCTCCTTTGCCTTATTATTGGTTCTTATTTTCTCTTTTTCCTTAGTGATAGTTCAGGTGATGCTCCTTTCTTCTCCTTTGCCATCAATGACAATATTTCCAACAGTCTCCCACTTTGGCATTGATGGAAATACTTTAATACTCTTCCTTTGCTTTCTTTTCCTCCCCCTTTGACATCAATGGCAAAGGAATACACATTTCCTAGTGTGGTTTCCAAATCTTGTCCATTATACTCTGATCTTGAGGACTTGTTCCATGCACTGCTCACTTACTCTGGCTCTTTTGTGACAATATTTGTTGACTGATCTCCCCCTGGAATGATGCTTTCTTTTCATGTCAAAGAGTAACATCTGGAGACACTACCCCTAGTTTGTCTCTTAGATGTTCGAATGGTTCTTTAGCAAGAGGTTTTGTGAATATGTCTGCTGTTTGTTCCTTTGTTGGTACATATTCCAACTTCACTACTTTCTGTGCTACTTGTTCTCTGAGGAAATGGTACTTAATTGGGATGTGATTTGTTTTTGAATGAAGTACATGATTTTTTGATATACTTATTGCACTTGTATTGTCACATTTGATAGAAATAGGTTCATCAATGCTTACCTTCATGTCTTGGAGAGTTTGTTTCATCCACATTACTTGTGTGCAACATGCTGCTGCTGCTATGTATTCTGCTTCTGATGTAGATAGAGAGATAGAAGTTTGCTTCTTGCTTAGCCATGCCACCAGAATTTTTCCCAAATAGAATGCACCTCCACTTGTGCTTTTCCTATCATCCACACAGCTGGCCCAATCTGCATTTTTATATGCTGTCAAAGTGAAGCTTTTGCTTTTTGGATACCATAGCCCATAATGTGCAGTTCCTTGTAGATATCTGAATATTCTCTTGATTTCTAGTAAGTGATTTTTTTTTGGTGTTGCTTGATATCTTTCCACAAGTCCTACTTCCAACATAATCTCTGGTCTAGAAGCTGTTAGGTATAACAGACTTCCTATCATGGATTTGTAAAGTCTTTGGTCCATATCTGCAGATCCATCATTTGCACATAGTTTGCATCCAATGATCATGGGAGTTGACACAGGTTTTCAGTCTTCCATTTGGAACCTTTTCAACATCTCTCTTAAGTATTTTTCTTGTGAGATGAATGTTCCTGTGTTCTTTTGTTGAATTTGAAGTCCTAAATAGAAGGTGAGCTCTCCAATCATAGACATCTCAAATTCTGATTTCATTTCTTCAGCAAATTCTTTTGTTAACTTCTCTTTGTTGCTACCAAACATGATCTCATCTACATATACTACGACAATTAGGTGTTCATTTTCATTAGCCTTTATGTAAAATTTTTTGTCTACTCCTCCTTTCTTAAAACCTTGTTTTTGCAAGTATTTGTCCAGCCTTGAATACCATGCACGAGGAGCTTGTTTCAGACCATATAAGGCTTTCTTTAATCTGCACACATAGTCATGTTTATCTGTTAATGAGAATCCTTTAGGTTGTTCCATGTAGACTTCTTCTTCTAGATCTCCATTTAGGAAGGCAGACTTCACATCCATTTGATATACCTTGAAATCATGATAACATGCAAAGGAAAAAAACATTTTGATTGCTTCTATTCTAGCTACAGGGGCAAAGGTTTCATCATAATCAAGACCTTCAATTTGTGAATATCCCTTGCATACAAGTCTAGCTTTATTTCTGATTACCTGCCCTTGTTCATTCATCTTATTCTTGAATATCCATTTTGTGCCAATGAGATTTTTCCTAGTGGGTCTTGGAACTAATTCCCAGGTATTGTTCTTCTCTATTTGGTCCAGCTCTTCATTCATAGCATTTACCCATTTTTTTGTCTTTTCTAGCTTCTTCGAACTTCTTTGGCTCTATTTGAGATAGCATGGCTAGGTGTACTTCTTCTTTTTGTTCAGCAAGATGTCTTCTTTTTCGGACTCCCACACTCTTGTCCCCAATGATTTGATCTTCTAGATGATTCTTTTTAGTGTGTCTTGAGGGACCTGTTAGGGTCCCGTGATTTGGCCGATTGGCTAGCCAAATGACGATGTAACATCAAACCAAGCTTTGGAGCCCAAGGACCTAGCCTTCCTGGACTCAGAGTGGGCTCTCTCTATAAGTGCAAAAGATGTCGGTGTGTTTACTTGCGATGTTCTGATATTAGGCTAGTTATGAAGTGTGTTTTTGGTTTTTTAGTTTTTAAGTTTGTGAGGGATGAAACTGATCAAATACATAAACTGGATAACAAGATGTAGATAAATTGGGCTATGGGGTCAAACAGGTCAAGGAAGATATGAAGTGATGATGTAAAGCTGCTGTAGGGCCGATTTGATTCACAGTAGAAGGGATCTCTGGGCAAAATGGATTAAATGGACAGTAAGTTGGTGAAAGACAAGGGATTTCAAGAGAAAACTAGTTAATAGCAGACATAAACATGTAATAGCAAGCCATTAATCATGCTAGGAATACTATAAGCTAATCAATACATAGAAATCAAACATTCCAGCCATACATAGAGGTATATGACCCTCTAACTTCGGAAAAGGCTATCAGACTTTGGGGAAAACACATGAGACAAACTAACAACTCATAAACTATGCCGGAACGCCTAAACATAGTCTCTAAGTCATTGGGCACTTGGACAAATAAGTTTTCATAGTTTTAGGCAAAGGGCTAGATCGGGACTAGGCCTCCTTGGTTCAACAAAATGATCAACAAGTCAGTCAAAGAGAAAGTTTCATGGACAGAACTATGGGCAGCTGATAGGTAGGTAGGGCAAACCATACATCCTAATCAACATACATGGAACTGATGAATAAAACTTAGCAACAATACCTTAGATTACTAAAGAGCAGCTAAGAATTCTTTAGCATAACTAAGGGAGAAGAAAACATCAAGCTATGAAGATTCAGGGATTTTGAGGTGCCTCCATGGGCATGTCTCAAAATCAATCTTTACTGATCTATAGCAGCAAGAAAAATGAAATATGAGTGAAAACTAGAAGACAAAACACATTAAGAAGCACTATACCATTCTACCATGTCAAGGAATCCATCAAGAAGCCTTCAACATTCCTCAAAAGCATCCAAGAGGCAGTCCAAAAATCATAACTCAAGTGTATTCTTCAAAGCTCATATGACCAATGCATTAATTCTTCTCTCAAGTTCAGCCTCCTTTTTATACTTGATCGTCCTTGCCTCATGAATGGCTGCATGAAACTTCATTTGTTTGTTCTCAACCTCCAAGAAATGATTGAAATTTCTTGCCCTTTGAAGATCTTCTTGTAACACCTCAATTTGCCCTTCTTTGTGAATGAGGAGATTTTCAAGGAGGCGAGCCTCATTGTCACTGTCATCGCTTGGTATAGGGATGACAGCTGATTTCCCTCTATGCTTGGCACTTCCTCCAACTGTAATTTTGCCTTTGAAGGCCAATCTAGCGCTCTTTCTCCTTGGCAAGCTAGAAGTTGTCTTTTTGGGCAATTTCCTCTTTTTAGGAACAGTTTTGGTCACTGTCAAGGAGGCAGCTTCAGCTTGCTGTCCTTCCTCAACATCTTGTCCAGCTTGTGGCTCAAAAGATGCTTCAATTGTGTGCTCAACCTGCTGCTCTTCAACCTCTGTCTGCTGCTGTCCCTCTTCCTGAATTTGATGCTGTTCATCAACCTCTAGCTGCTGTCCAATGATATCCAACTGCTGCTGTCCCTCAAAATCTGGCTGCTGCTGCTCATCATCCTCCTTTTCTCCCTGTGGCTCACTGCCCTCTCCTTCTCCCTGTTTACTTGGCTGCCCAGTGATCATCTTGAATTTTTTAGGGGTAGGCCTACTAGATAAAGGCACTGGGCGATGGACAGGCTGAGTAGGAGGCACATGAACATGAGGGACAGTGGCGAAATCGGCATGGCTGATGAATGAATCCCATGAAACCCCTTTCTTCTCCAGCTGGTGTAAGAAGATGATTTTGATCAAGGAATGGTGAAAGAGAGAAGGGATTTGCTGAGGTGGAGCTTTCTTTTGGACAGTGGCTGCCATTTTCTCTATGCTTTTGGACAAAAAGTATGGAAGGTTTAAATGCCTGCTTCTAGTAAAATGCATCAACAAGCGAACATGATAGGAAAATATTTGGCTAAACCTTCCTTCACAAGTGAAATATCTCATTATGGCTTTCATCAACGGGGCATAACTGTCAATAAGATAGGAGAAAGGAAAAATAGCAGTGATGGTCTCCCTATGTTCCGGCTTGATGAAAGGTTTATAATCCTCCAGATCAAGATGCGCTTGCTTAAACCACTTTTCACCATGATACGGGATCTTAGTAGCCTTGGATACATACCTTGGGGAGATTTTGAAGTCAAGACCTGCAAGCTGGAAGTGTTTGTCCCTGAATCTCAAAGTGCACAAATGTGTAAGTGGCGAGAAACTCTTGACTTCTTCTATCCTCTGACAGAAATCAAGACAGCCTACCTCATGGAAATTGAAAAGCACTGAGGGATGAGCATTGATTTCTTCTATGGAGATAGGTTCATATCTCTTATGTTGCTCGCCTTTGTGATCTCGTTTTGGAGGCATTTTGACTTGTAACAGGCTTTGGAAGAGGCACACTGCCTTCAATGTATGAAAAATGCTCTGCTGGATTGAAACAGGCTACCGGACTGTTTGGACAGATATGGACACTGTGGTTTGGATGAAATGCAACAATGTTGCCTTGAATAAGCCCCTTCTACACTTCCTAAGAACAGTCCTTCAATTCTGGATACACTTCAGCTATGTAGCCCTTTTAACAATGGGACCATGTGTAAGAAACTGTTTTGTAGATTCTCTGTGCACAGTCTTGAACAATCACCCCTCTTGTGACTTTGTTAGAGGCCTGCTTACACTTATATTTGGGTCTTTAATACCAAACTTCAAAATAATAACCCTGTTCTTCAGATCATTTATCTTGAAAAATACCTCTGTTAGCAGATTTCTGTAGAGACCACACAGTGGAAAAGGGAGGAGACCTTTTGGCTAGGTGAAAAATTAGCTCACAGTGTTTAAGGAAAACACCTTCCACTCATGCAATTTGAGAAGTCAATCATCATCTTTGTACATCTGGCCTCAATGTAAACTTGATCATCAACAAATGCCCAATCACCAACAACCCTGCCTTCTAGAAAATAGCCCTGTTTCACCTTCAGAAAACTCTGTCCAACAATCTTCAGAATGATACAATGTAGTGTAATGAACAAGCAGACTTAGTTTAGGTGTAAAATAAGTGCAATAGTGCTTCGTGAAGGACACCCTTTCTGCTTGTGAGTTTAAAAGATCCACCCACTGTACCTCTGTTTTCAGTATTAACTTCAAATACTAACAATTCTGTTCTTCAGAAAAAGGCCCTGTTTCACCCTCAGAATTCTTCTGTCAACAAGGCTTCAGAGTGATACAATGTAGTGTAATGACAAAAGGCAGACTTAAGTTAGATTGTAAAATCAGTGCACAGTGCTTTGTGAAGGACACCTTTGCTTGTGGGTTCACAATATCTATCAATACATTTCTGCTCCTGTCTCTGATGTTAGATTTCAACCACCAAAAGCCTCTGCCCTCAGAAAAACGGTCCCCTTTACTCTCAGAATTTCTTTGTCAACAAATCTTCGGAATGATGAAATATAGTGCAAAGAGAAAACAGACCTAGTTTAGGTGGAAATCAATGAAGACAGTGGTTTAGACAATACACCCTTTGCTTGTGAGTTTGAGAAATACACCAATCAAAATATCTGCACCTCTGTTTCTAACAACTCTGACATCAACTAACACCTTTATACCCCTGCCTCCAGCTTCTCATCAACAAATTTTGCCTTTTTAACTATGTACAGTTTCAAACCAAGGTCTACAGGTTTTAAACTTGATTTTTCGAGTTTTTCAAGGTAGGAGATAAAGTACCTTGTGAGTTTTTGAGAAGAAATCCCTTGGAGGGAGCTAGAAATGCAACGGAACCCTTCAATACTGGCGCGGCAACCTTTGGAGCAAAACCCGTCGCGCCGAAGAAAAGTGTCGGGTCGGCCTGTCGTGTGGTCGGGCGACCACCTACAGGCACGTCGCGCCCACCTACAGGCACGTCACGCCGGCGTTGAAAGCCTGTGTAAAATGACGCCCAGGCACGTCGCGCCAGATCCCAGGCACGTCGCGCCGCCTCAGAGTGCAAAATTTTAAAATTTTCGCCCAGTTTTCTTGCTTGTTCGATGCTGTGGAAGCACGGGCTTTGATTCTAGTTTTTGAAAACGAATTTCCACTCTCACATCTCAACCTTATATCATTTTCAAAAGCACATTCTCAACGGTCATTTGATCATTGACTTTTAACTTTGTTTGTTCTTTTCAAACAGTGGGTTTGTTAATTTAACATATATATACCGCCTTTTAACCCCGAGCTCTGATCTTTGTGTTACCTCTTTTTGCCCACAGAATCATTTCATAACTGAAAAACGTTCACTGCTTCCCCTCTCTTGGTGATTGTTAGCAAAGAAGGGCTATTTCATAATGCACCAAAAATATTTGAAAAACTGTATACACCCCTTCTTGAAAGGCGCCTCTTCGGACTTTTGATATATGATATTGTTTTGCTGCTTGACCCTTTCCTCAAGGAGAAAGTCTTCTTTTTGATATCAGTGGCACACATATGTTCAAAATTGTCTCTTTGTCTATTCATAGCATTGCATACCTGTCATCATGCATTTTATGACTCAACCTTGGTCACTGTTTTACTTTCCCAGTGATAAATTGATGCTTCTAGGTGTTTCACAAGTTTTTCTCTGGACTGTAAATACACTTTTTAGGTTGCATCCTTTCACCCTAGACTTCTTTGTTTGCTCAGAAAGGATTTCCTTAGACTTCTGGATAGGCGATCATGGAATGTCTTTAACCCTTTTTAAATCAACTGCTCCTTTGGCATTCATATCATACAATATGTTCAATACCTTCTCCTTTCCACTAGATGTACTGTCTGACAGATAGTTCTTGAAATAGGAGTATCAGTATCTTTACATTATCAGAACTGTCATTCATCTGTGTAGTGACCTTGTTTCAGTCTTTGGTATCCTTCCACTGCTTTCTTGCATCAATCAGTTTCAGCACCCTGCAGTAGTTTTGGCCCTCTACTCATGCATGGAGGAGGCTCTTCATCAGATAAGGTGTCCGGAGACTTTCTGACCACTAGGCTCAACACAGCCTTTTTCTGAATGTAGTGGTAAGAAACCTTTTGAAAAACATCAGTCTTAGCATCTTCACTTGTAAGCATCATTGTGTGTTAGCAGAAAACCCTAGCCAGGGTAATACTATTTCACTGTACTGTCCTAAGGCTGATTTTAGATATTTGGCTTGTTCATCTCATGATTGATTACTTCGACAAATAGCCTTTGTGACTATGGAGGTCAGTGCTTTCTTGAAAAACCAAGACCTTTCTCCTGCTTGTGTAATGGCATTGGTTAACATCTGTTCTATTTGATTTTGAACCAACACAGGCCCCTTATGATTTGGATGTTTACTGATGACAGGTCCTTCTAGAGTTCAACAATCCATATGGTTTGCAAGTTTGAAATGAGCTCTTTTATCAGGCCAAACTCCCCTTTCCTTTGAGCTTATCATATTTCTACTATATTCCTGTTATGGTCAGCAATTACATTCATGAAACCTGAAGATACCGTTTCATTGTTTCAGTAGAGGCAAACCTGGACTTTTGCAACCTTCTGAGTCAATCACTGGCCTGCGCCCTCTGCTTATGGATGAAGGAGGTGCCCTAACCCTCTGCTTGTAAATGAAGGAGGTTCTGGGCCTTGACAATTTACCATTTTGCTGAGACAGTGGCGACCCTTTCTTACTGTGATTTTCATGCTGAAAAGAGTTGTAAGGTCCTGATTGAGAGCCTTTTGTTTTGCAGCTTCATCTCAGGCTCACAATACATTTAGAAGCAGTTGTTCCTCTAGGTGTGGATCAAGCAATTCCTCCTGAGATGAAATATATTTCCTGTCTTTGTAGAACCATAGAACACAGTGAAAAACCTACTAGTCAGCTTGAGATTGGGCTTTATGCAGTGCTGAGACCTAGAGAATATGAGTGGCGCGACTTAAGGCTGTTTGTCAATTTCATTTGCAAAGTAGGGGATCAGTCATGGTAGGTCTGCTGCAGATGGAGGCTTTTTTGGCTTTTTGATGATTTCCAAAGGTGAAATGTCCTAAAACGCCACTTCCTAACATAGGGGAGACCTTTGAAACAGATGTGGATTTGCCTTTTAAGGCTGATGAGCAGGTCAATAAGGCTGAAGCTAGATAGGATTTTGATATGAGGTTTTTGATGTTGCCAGGGATGGACTGAATAGGCAAAAAGGTGAAAAAGTTTTGGGAGGGTTTTCTGGATGACATATTGACATAAGGAAATCAGTTTCTAGAAAACTCAGCTGAAGATATAGTCATCACTAACATGTAAAAAATACTGATGGCTAACAGGACCTTTTGAGTTTAATTCAGTATCTTATATTTTCTTGCTCAGTTCATCATTATCTTGGTTCTCTTCTTCATGATCTTCTGGAGGATTGCTGCATCTTGTACTTCTTGTTTTGTTTGGTAGATCTTCATCAAAGCTTACATCAATTATTTCCAAAATTTTGTGTAGTGTTTTGTTGTAGCACCTATACCCCTTACTCTTGGATGCATATCCTAAAAATATTCCTTCATCAGCTCTTGCATCAAACTTCCGCAGTTTTTCGTCATTATTTTTTATGAAACACTTTCTTCCAAAGACTATAAAGTGCTTGATTGATGCTGGTTTACCATGCCATAATTCGTAATTAGTCTTGTCACAGTTTGGTCTTAAATGAGCTTTGTTAAGAATGTGAACAGCTGTGTGTACTGCTTCTACCCAGAAGGTTTGGGGAATGTTACATTCTTGCATCATTACTCTGGAAATCTGTTGTACTGACTTGTTTTGTCTCTTTTCCACTCCATTCTGTTGAGGTGTACCTACAGTTGTAAACTGTTGTTTTATCCCATGCTCATTACATAGGTCTACAAAATCATAGTCTGTGAATTCACCTCCTCTGTCTGATATGATGCACTTTAGCTTGCATCCTGTTTGATTTTCTACCAATGCCTTGAATATCTTGAATTTTTCAAGTGCTTCAGATTTATATTTGAGAAATGCTACCCACGTCATTCTGGAAAAATCATCTATTATCAGCATGAAATAAGATTCTCCACTTGGTGCTTTAGTTCTTGAAGGTCCGCACAGGTCCATGTGTACAAGCTGAAGTGGCCTACTTGTTGATAGTTCATCTTTGGTCTTAAAATATGTGTGGGTCTGTTTGCCCAATTGGCAAGATTTACATATGGTATTTGAAGGCTTCTTTATTGCTGGCATATCTCTGATTTCTTTCTTCTTGCTCAGATTGATGATGCGGTCAAAGTTAAGGTGTCCCAATCTTCTATGCCATAACCATGATTCATCAAGTTTTCTTAGGTGACATGTTTCAGCCTCTTCTTTCACTATATAATCATTAATTTTTGTTCAAACACCTATGATCAAGGACTTTTCAGTGGTGCTTGATCTTACTTCACAATCTTGGGCTCTAAAAATGCCTTCACAGCCTTTATCACACATTTGATTGACACTTAGCAGATTTGCTTTCAGCCCATCCACAAATAGTACATCTTGGGCCTTTCCTCTTCCATTATCTAGACAGACTGAGCCTTTTCCTTTGATTTTCCCTACTTTATCATTGCCGAAAGTTACATTTCTAAATTTATTTTCATCAAAGGTTATAAAATTGCTTCTATCTCCAGTCATATGCTTTGAGCATCCACTGTCCAAATACCATTTGCTTTTCTGATCCTGGGCTATTAGAGCCAGGTCACACTTATTCAACTTCTTTTTCCACTGCAGGCAGCTATTTGTTTGGCACCTTTTCTAAGAAGATGGACCACATTCTTTGAGAGGACGTTGGGAAAAAATATGTCCGATTTTATGGCACACACAACATTTGATCATATTTTTAGCAGAATTATGATTACGAGTGAACTCTCCATAATTCATAAATCTCCTGGAGGTTTTGAACATCAGTCTTTGTCCATATGTTCTTCACTCCTTGGCTTTATGGCTGAATTCCTTACAGTAAAAATAATACCCATAAAAACAATTAGCATACCTGATGAAGGGTTGTCTTCTCCATTTGTTTGCTTGAGGTAGTGTTTTCACCTTTTGCATCCTTTGCTGGTTGGAATCGATTCTCCTTTTATGACAGTATGCAGCAATATGTCCCAATTTGTGGCAGGCATAACAAGTGCCATTTTTCATAGGGGGGAAGAATCTCCTTTGATAGCTTCCAAATTTTATATATTCAGGAGTATATGAGCCTTTTTCAGTTGACTGTTTATTTATTTCGTTCTTTGTCATTTGAGGTTCCTTCTTGTTTCTGTTTACTTCATTGCAGGCTTCTACTTCTGTAGGAACCTTTTAAGCTGCTTCATTATCCTTATCAGCTTTTACAAAAATGATATTCCTGTTAACTTTTTCTTTGACTTTACTTATTTCTCCTTCATAGCCTATCCCAGTTTTTATCAGAGGAGGTCTTTGAGAATCCAGTATTTTACTCAACTTATCAGAGCTTGTCAATTGAGGAGTGTTTATTGACAATTTCCTTTGGGTGTTTTCTAATTTCTTCCTCATGCATACTACTTCTTCTTCTAATTTCTCTTGCTTCTGAATTTAATCCTCAATTTTCTTAAGTAGAGTGTCTTCTACCTTCTTGGCTTCTTCAAGCTCTACTTTCAACTGAATGAGGTCTTCGAAATTTTGTTCTTCTCTTACATATTTGAGGAGAATGTCTTTCTGTTTTTTGCACTTTAGTTTAAGTCTGTCTATTTCCTCCAGGGCACTTCTTAGCTCCCCCTCAAGATCAACTTCACCTTCTTCCTCATCTTCTAGAAGGAATCCTTCAAGCTCTTCCTTGGCCATCAATACAAATTCAGAGGTTCCTTCTTCATTTGAGGTTTCTCCTGAGTTTTCAGATGCACTGCTATCTTGCTGAGCATAAGATGATTTTCTCCTGTATCTATTCCCTTTCTTCCAGTTCTTTGATATGGTTTTCTCTGTCTCTTGAGTCTGATTCTTTGTCTTCTTATGAGGATACTTAGAAGCATAGTTCCCAATTATTCCACAGTTAAAGCATTTAAATGGAATTTTACCTTTATATTTTCCTGAGCCTCTATCCAATTTTCTGACAAATTTGGTCTCTTCTTCATCAGAGCAAGAGCATATATCTTCTTTTTCTTCTTTGTTCTTTTCTATATTAAAGGTTGCCTTCCTCACATTTGACTTCCTCTGTGGCAGTCTCATCTCATACGCTGTTAAGTTTCCAAGTAATTGGTTCATGGTCAAAGTTTCCCAATTAGCTGTTTCTTCTATGGCAGAAACCTTGGGGTTAAAGCTAGATGGTAAAGATCTTAGAATATTTTGAACAATTACACATTCTTTTATGGTTTCTCCTAGAGCTTTCATGTTGTTCACAATTTTTGCAACCCTTAAGAAGAAGCTGGCAATGTCTTCATCATCATTCATTTTTATATTTTCAAACTGAGCTCTATAGACTTGTAGTTTGGCTATCTTTCTCTGAGTCAGACTCCTTTGGGGCATATCCCAATTCCACAACAGCCCAAACTTCAATTCCTAGAGACATTATGTACGTCCTAATTCTTATTTTCCAGAAGCCATAATTTTTACCGATGAACAAAGGGGCTTTATTTGTTGAGTATCCTTCTAGACTAGCCATCGTGGGGACCTAGGATCTCCTTCCAGTTGTTAAACTGATACAGAAGGAACTGGCTCCGATACCAATTGTTGAATCCTTTGTTAAACTGAGAGGGTGGGGGGGGTGAATCAGTTTAATGAATTCATGGTCTTGTAAAACTTTCATTTACACTTATTTACATCTTCATTTCATGATTAACTTAATGTATAGTGAAACCACAATCTTAATTAGTGAGCAGCAGGTATTAAGAAAATTAAATACAGAGTATCAACACATAATCATCATGTACATAGACATCATATATAAGTGGAAACCCATAAGGGAGAAAACCACATATTATTATTGTTGTGATGCAAAGGCAAGCTCCAACTCCCTCTCACCACTGATTTTCTGTAGGCTCCAACCTACAGGAGGCTCCTACCTCAATTCTGCAAGCTACAACTTGCATGAAAGATCCAACTCCCATCTATTTTCTGCAGGCTACAACCTACAGGAGGCTCCTACCTCAGCCAACTACAACTGACATATATCAAGCTACAGCTTGATATGGAAGCACCAACTTCCTCACTCTTTCATAAAAACCACATGCTGATTTACCTGGATATCTTCTCTGTTCTGTTCCTTCTTCACTGCTGTCCACCAGCCTTCATATCTACCTTATATCATCTCTGAATCTTCACAACTTCTCTATCTTCTCCTCCTTCTTCTTACCCTCTCAACGTCATTTCTCCATTATCTAACCTCTTTATGCATATGATGGTAACATCCTTTATAGTGTTCTCTTCACAACTGTTTGCATTCCTCAGGGAATTCGAAGTGAACCGGCCTGACTCTTTGCCTTTCACCTTCTCATTCATTTCCTCATTCTTTAGTTCAAGTTATTACATGAGAGATAATCATTATAACACTCATGGAGTTTTTCCTATGCCTACGGAGACTTGCCTTTGCATCACAAACAATATAAAATAAATGAATAATTTACATTTTCAGTTACAATTACATAAATAAACTTCACTCAGCCCTTTTTCGGCCCTTGGCTTGCTGTGCATTTGTCTTTTCTGCTGCTATCACTGTCTTTTTCAGTTTCTGTTGTTATATTGTGATTTTTCTACATCGTCACCTTTTGCCTGATTCAACTCATCTAATCATGCCCACTGCGATTAGCCTTCACCTGCTCCTTTTCTCTGTGTCGGGTTACTTACCTGAGTCTCCTTCTGTTGCCTTCATATTTTTGTTTATACACCTGTGTCTTTTTCCTTCACTTAGTCTTTTCTTCATAAAATGGGCGTATCCACATGCACATCCACCTTTCAGATCTAACGGTCATTGCACTCTACTTCATTTAACTTTCCCAATCCGACAGTTGACATTCCATCGCACTGTCACAATCACAATCGCAACTATCTGTTGTCTGATGTCCCTTTGGCCACTGAAATCTACCGATGCGATGAGCATAGGGTCCCACCAGGTAGTACCTCGGCATTTCAACGTTATTTGTTATATTTTTCCTTTACCCATCGATGCGATTTAACGAAGGAAAACCTTATACTTTCGGATTTGAAATCCTATAGTCCTTTGCTTTGAATCTGCATCGCATCCGTTCTCTTCATCGCACTTTGCACTTCGACGTTTCTGAATCTCTGCCGATGTGATGGATCAATGTAGACCCCACTCCAACTTAACTTTACAATCCAATGGTTACAATCGACCATGATATAACAGTTGCGATTGGATCACACCATCACAATCTCAACATTCAACGACTCGTTCCCTTGCTCTTCCGCTGTGTCGATGCGATAAGAGATCACCGAAGAAATAACTCCGATGACCCTACTCAACTCACGATCCAACGATTGTGGTTGATCGGGATCAGATGGTTGCGATTAAATTGCACCATCGCAATCGCAATGCTCAACGTCTCGTCTCCTCAACACTTCTGCTTGCCGATGCAATAAGAGATCGCCGATACGATGAGATCTCCACCGTTGATCTTCTATCTTCGATAAGATCTCCGTCGTCGATCTTCAACACTTCCGATTTAAGCCTTAACATTAAGACTCCGCCTTTTGCGTGATGCAACCACCATTAGATCTTCATCGATCTTGATTCGACAGATATCACATTCACAATATACCTTCTGTTTAACATTTCCAAATGTCCATGCACTTTTCCCATGAGATCACCGTTGGATCTTTGCTGCATAAAATCGGACGATTATCACATTATTTCGACCCCTAACCTTTAATTCTAAAAAATTACGCAATATAGGTGGTTTTAGTATTGTGACGTGTCGTAATATGATACGATCGCGTTCCAAATGGAATAAACCACTCATGGCCCAAAAGCTGCGCGAAACCAGTGGTATGGTTTTGCAAAACCGCTTTCGTTGTGGGCCCCACTCTAATTACCTTTGTTTGTTTAACTGGACCTTAGGAATAGTGTTAACACCTTTGGAAATGTTTTCGCAATACATCGCTTTAATGAAACTCTTTTGTACCCATGTGACAACCTTCATAACATTATAATAAAGCACTCAAACCAAAGTTAATTACAATGCGAACTCATATCATCGCATCGCAAATACAAACACTTTCCTATTCCTTTTATGTTTCGCCGATTGCGATATGTAATCGCATCGCAATATCGGCAATCGCAAATTCGCTTCGCTTCTTCATTACTCTACTTGCCGATTGTGATGTGCGATATTCTCTCCTCCACTGCCTCTTTGATTCTTTGCTGGCTCTGCTTCAGTTCGCTGCCTCTGTTTGTTGCCCTCGCTGCCTCTGATTCTATTCTCTGCTTCATTTGTTTCCTCTGATGTCTTTGCTGCCTCTATACCTTGGTTGTTGCTGTTCCTTTGTGCTCCTTTGTCTTGATTATAATTCAGGTGCTACTCCTGTCTTCTCCTTTGCCTTATTGTTGGTTATTCTTTGCTCTTTTTCCTTAGTGATAGTTCAAGTGCTGCTCCTTTCTTCTCCTTTGCCATCAATGACAATATTTCCAACAAAGATGCGGCAAAGGACAGATAGTGGAACCCATGTGCAATAGGAAGAATCTGAAAGCAGCTGAGTAAGAACACGAGAGAAACTAATAGTTGCACTGGTTGGTCAATAAATAGGCCGTCACTCAGCAGAAAAAGGTTAGACATGCACAGATATAGAGAGATCGGAGAGGTTAGGGCAGAATGAGGCTGAGGAGCAGACGCCACAGGAGAGTTTTGTTCTGGTCTCGAAATCCTTGTATTTCCTGTGTTATTGTTGTATTATCTCTCTCTCTGTCCCACGGGACCTTTGTAATTGAATCTGGAAGTTCATTTTGTCAGGCAATGTAACTCTTGATCCTGCTGAATGGTTATTAATATATCTGAAGGTTGATGTCTTATCGTATGACTTGAATGTGTTGCATGATGCCTGTAGTACTCTAAAATTTTATTTTCTTAGTATATGCATGATGTTCTGAGAAGATCTTATACGTATGATGTTATGTATGCGTATGATTCTGTGTTAGCTTCAAGTTGCAGATCCATCTGCCGATACCGATCTGTTCCCCCCCTTCATGTGGTCGTGGCATGCCTCGAGTGAGACTCTTTGTTCTTCGGAGTAGGGTGAAAATGCCGGCGTGGTGTTAGACTACATCAGAATCCCTTGTTGGCCCAATCCCCGAACTTGGGTCTCGCTCGCGAGACCTATTTCCTTGCCGACAAATGGTTCCGTTGCCAAGACCCTAAAATTCCTTAGGGGAAATAGATCATGGTATCAAGGATCTTCGAAGAAGAAATACGAAGATGGTGGGATAACCACCTGGACCAGTTTATAACTCAGTAAGCTGAGCTGAGAAGTCAAAAAGAGAAGGCGATCAGAGATCTAGTTCTGTTCTCTGATTCTGCCAGCGATACCTACGAGATCCTCTGGGGAAAGTTCCCCAGCGAACTCTATAGCTGGTTGCGGAGGCTGCAGACCAAAGTGACTAAGGAAAAATCGCGGAAGATCAACCGCAAGTGGGTGTACGGAGATCTGGTGGCCCTTCATCGGCTGGATACTGAGTTGACCCGAGCTATAGATTTCTGGGTAGAATCTACCTTGGATGGATATATTGTGGATTTTGCAGCGGAGTGCTACCAGTCTTTCTCTAGAGCAGAAGCTATATTCCAATCTGGACTAAGAGGGAAGCTGCTGAAGGAAATTCCATTGTGGATTAAGGCCCTGATGGTGGACGAAGGGCTGATGGAATTCTAGAAATTAGGAATGGAAGCATAAATCTCTAGTGCTGGGGGAAGGGCCTGAGGGAAAAATGCTACATGAAATGTGAAGCGGGGGAGTAGGGGAATGGATGCTAAAACCGCAAGGAGGTTGAGGGAGTGACATGCACATCGGAGGGCGCAGATCGCTGAAAGGTGGTGAGAGAGGGTGATGCGGGAGTTGGAACGATAGGGGAGTAGTCAGAAGGATAAAGAGGAGGCGCCTCAGAAGATAGTGGACATGGAAGGCCAGGTGGGTCCCTAGGAGATGGGAGGGACTGTTGAGGGAGTGCGGCGGGTGCATGGGAGCCCAGCCAGGAGGAAGAGGGAGACAATGTCTGACGAAGGAGATGCAGACGCATGCCCCGAAGAAGATTCCGATGTCGAGTGGTACGTCGCGATGCAACAATTATTCCAGGAAAGGATGAAATTCATATCTCCAGGTATTTATACTCCCCAAATTTCAAATAGCAGGCATCCCTACCTTCCCCTGGTACTCTATAAACCCCTAAGTGATATTTTTGTTAAGTTAAAAGAGTTCATTCGATTGAATAGCAGTCAGTTTTCAGCAGAAATGCATACTAATAGTAGCATTACCAGTGGTATACTTACGGAACCAGGACCTGGAGGATTCATTCTAGTTACACCTCTGCAAGTGAATATGGCGAGATCATTCACCCGGTACCCAGAATTTTCTGGGTAGGGTAACGACGATGTGGAACAACACTGGTACCTCTGTGAAGCCATATGGAGGGCTAGGAAGACGCCAGGAGCAGGAAAGCTGATCGAATTCCAAACCATGCTGAGAGAAAGGGCATTGCGCTGGTTCATAAAGTGGTCAGAGGCCCACCAGAATCCAGCGATTATGGATGTCAAGCGAGACTTTGTCAAAGAGTTTAAGCTACCCCAAACGGACCAGCAAGGTCTGTCCAAACTATGGGAGATCAAGCAAAGAGAAGGAGATACTGCGTGGGAGTTGATGCGCAGGTTCAAAGATGCGATCGAGAAACTCAGCTACCCGATCGATCCGAATCATCAGAGGGACTGGTTCATCAAGGCTCTGCTTCCCTTGATGCAAACCCCCCTCACTCAGCAAAATATCGACAACCTGCAGGATGCATTAGAATAGGCCATGAAGATAGAGGCAATGGCGGGCTACTCGCAATAATATAGGGAGGAGCAGCCTCACAGGACCCATCCCTACTGGGACTGCAACATCAGATTTCCAATCTGACCGAAAAAATTAAGGAGATGCAGCCCATAAGACCAGCTCGGCCGAATGTCTGGTGCACACATTACCTGGTAGAAGGACATGTGGTGACCAAGTGTCCTCAGTTACGAAGCCAGGGAGTGGGGACCTCAGCAGTGGCAGTGCAAGGGGGCTCCACGTATCGGAAGAGTTGCGCAGATAAACTCACAAGGGGTCTATATGCCGTAAAAACCATATACCGGGTTCCCAAATCTACCAACCCAAGCCACAACAGAGTTTTGCGAAATCTGCCCAATAGTGGGCCATCAACCTCGGATGTGTCTAATTTTGTAGAAGTAATCCAATGTTCTGAACAACGTGTACTGTGAGTTCTGCACTTCGAAAACTCACCGCACCGAACAGTGCAGAGCTCTAGATGCACTGGCAGACCGATTAGATCAGCCCTCCTACAGAGTGAATCAGGATCCTAGAGGCAGAGGAGGCGGTATGAGGGGAGGTCATATAGGAGGATGGGGTCTGCTGAGATTCTACAACTGTGATCAAGAGGGTCATGTGGCTCGAGAATGCCCCCTACCCAGAAGACTGTGGTGTTCCCAGTGCCGCGTGAACACACACGCAACAGAGGACTGTCCTGAACTTATCAAGAAGTGGGAGGAATGAGCAAGGTAGAGAGGCACGAATCTGGTGAACGCAGAACCTCAAGGGACAACGACTTCGGCCATGCAGAACATAGCCATAATTATGCGAGGAGGAAAGAAAACGGGGGCAGATGCACGTGAGAAGGATTCGATGCGGGTGATCAGGCCAGCATCCCCGAAACAACTGATCAGGCCAAAAATGCAGAAGAAATATTTCCAGGAGGCTGTAGAAACTTTTGCCCAGCTGGGGGGATACAAAGGTATTGAGTTACCTATGAAGAAAGATACCAGAGAACAGAGCACTAAAGGGGCTCTGATCGAGGAATGGCTCCACCTATTTCTCAAAATTGTCGACAACGCTTCAATGCGGGAACAGCTCAAGCATACCTTGGAGGAAGTGTTGCAAGGGAACGCAAGAGCGAGGGAATCCCCAGAAATAGTTCCACAGTATGTACAACGAGTAAAGCAGGACAAAAGAAGAACAAGAAAAGAGTTTCGGTTAGACACGCAGGTTGTGGGATTCCGGATCAAGGACACCATGCTCGATTTGGGATCCGACGTCAATATCTTGCCTTGGAATACTTGGGAAGCTTTAGGGCGACCACGGCTGACCTATTCGCCGATCTAAATCAGGATGGAAAACTAGTACTGAATTTTTCCGATCGGCAGACTCGAAGAGGTCGAGGTAGACATCGTAGGGGTAAAGACCTACACAGACTTCAAGGTAATAGATATTATGGGAGACAAAGACCCATACCTTGCATTGCTAGGGATCGACTGGGATTTTGAAAACTATGCCATCATTGATCTCAAGAAGGAGTTAATGATTTTTGAAGATAGGGAAGTTAGAGTCACTCAGCCTCTAGACCCGTATCAAGGTCTGAGATATACAGAAACAGTAGATAATAGGGAAGATGCTCAGCTATTGGACAACCTCTATCAGATGACAGCAGGGAAGAGGGAGGATTACATTAACCCGACAACAACCGATTCCGTAAGCTGGAAAAGTGTCCAGAGCTCGGAGTTGGGCTTAGAAATAGCTTGGGAGGACTGGCAACAAGGTAGGTATTAGACCAGCACAAGGAGATGTGCCAATATTGCAAGAATCCATTGGATTAGGGCCAAGATTAGGGAATACCCCACCTTGTCCAATATGCAAGTAGTAAATACCTTCATTGCAAAGGTAGAAGACAAGGTACCGGAGGAGAACAAAATACCACTCTTGGACATGGCATTACATTCCACCTCAACCAGGTGGTGGAAAAATCACCGCAATTCCATGTCGCGGTGGAGTTGTGTGGCGACGGATTTGAGGGTGCGGTTTAAGGAAGATGAAGGACCTCAAATCAAGAAAAGGTACCAAGGAAATTCCGATCCGGAAGACCATCTGAAATTATGTCAGAAGCAGTGGAGAAGTGTGGGGTATCCGGAGGAGCTGTGGGTGCATCAGTTTGTCCACTCCTTGGATACCATTCCGCAAGCCTGGTATTTAGAAGAAGAGAGGAAGAGAGGGACCACTTCTTGGTTGGAGGTTGCAGAAAAATTTGTTCAGTTCTTCTCATTTAAGGGGAAGACAGACCCGATATCCCAAGCATTACAGGCCATCAAAGGAATATTGTTTTTCCCCGATCAGAGCGCAGATGGGAGGCCATTGGTGCTGAACCTCAATGGCAGACATAAGTTGGCTTGCCAAAGGATTGATAGCGAGCTAGAATATGACAGTCTGGAGAACCTGAGGCACCTGTACTTTGAAGAGACAGAAGGAGAGTAGAACATCAAAGAAGCGCCTACCACTGAAGGAATACATATACATCCGATGAGGACTAAAAAGCTAAACATCGACATCGAGGAAAAACCCAAGATGGCTATAGTTAGGGACTACTGGGACGAGGAGATGACGAAGGAAATTTTTAGTCTCCTCTAGGAATACGAAGACCTATTCCCTTCATCGGTTGCAGATTTAAAATGGATCAAAGGGGATCCCAAAGAGATGAGGATTATATTGAAGCTGGACGCCAGGCTAGTGAAGCATCGACCTTACCGGTTGAACCCGTAGATAAAGGAGAAAGTCAAAATAGAGATAAAAAAAATGCTGAAGGAAGGCCTAATTTTCCCTGTGGAAGAAGAAAAGTGGGTGATTCCCATCGTCATTCAAAATAAGAAAGACAAATCAGAAATCCGCGTCTATGTGGACTACCGAATTTTGAACAACGCCTGCATCCATGACCCATTCCCCACCCCATTCAGTGATGAAGTACTAGACAATGTTGCGGGGAATGAGGCATACTCCTTCACTGATGGGTTCTCAGGATATCATCAGGTGCGCATCGCGGAAGAGGACAAGAAGAAAACAACATTCATCATAGAGTGGGGGTCCTTTGCATATCACGTGATGTCGTTTGGGTTGAAGAACGCACCTACCATGTTTTCTAGGATTTTCATAGCTGCTTTCTGGGAATATATTCATAAGTTCCTGGAAGTCTACATGGATGACTGGACAATCTACAACTTGCTGAAGGATCACGCCACCCTGCTACACATAATGTTCGACCAGTGTCGGCAACTGCAAATTTCATTGAACTTGAAGAAATGCATCTTTGCGGTTCTGTTCGACACGCTCCTAGGACATCTGGTGTGTAGGCAAGGTGTCTGTGTCGACCCCGCCAAGGTGGTAGTAATCGTTCACATGGAAGCACCGGAAACCGTGAAGCAGTTGAGATCACTATTGGGGCACATGGGCTACTACAAAAAATTCATCAGAAACTATGCGAAGATAACTGCTCCTTTGAATAAGTTACTATAGAAGTCAGAGGTGTTCCAGTGGACAGATGATTGTAGATTAGCTCTTGATGCTTTAAAGGAGAAGCTAGAAACTACGCCCATTCTAGTTCACCCAGATTGGGATAAGCAGTTCCATGTGCATATCGATGCTTCCGGTATTGCACTTGGGGCTGTCTTAGAGCAATCGAGGGAGACGACAGTCGACCACCCAGTGTACTTTTCTAGTCACAAGCTGTCTAATGTGGAGCGGAATTACACCACCACAGAGAGGGAGGCACTAGCCATGGTGTACTCACTACAGAAGTTCCACCACTATCTCCTAGGAGGTAAGTTTAAATTCTTCAGTGATCACTCTGCATTGAAATACCTAGTCAATAAGCTCGTTTTGGAAGGACAGATATGCCGATGGCTCCTACTCTTTCAAGAGTTCACCTTCGAAGTGATTATCAAGCCCGAGAGGCTGAATGTCGAGCCCGATCACTTATCCTAGTTGGAGACTGGAGAGAACGCGGGCTCTCTCGATGATCAGTTGCCTGATGCTAATCTTTTTCGGGTAGAAGCCATACTAGATTATTTGGCCGAAATCGCAACATACCTCACCACGGGGCAGTGTCTTCAACACTACACCCCGGTCCAGAAATGACACCTGGTTGTCCGAGCTGCTGAATACCAACTAATTGCGAGGCAGTTGTATAAGTTGGGGCTTGACAAGATTCTGCGAAGGTGTGTCCTTGACCATGAATGCGAAGCCGTTCTGTGGGAATTCCATAGCGGCATTGCGGGAGGACATGTGGGGGTGAAACCCATAGCTAGGAAAGTGCCACAATCTGAAATATGGTGGCCAAAATTCGATGCTGACAACAAATATTTTTTCAAGAAATGCGATGTTTGTCAGAGAACAGGGAGGCCCTCTCATAGAGACGAACTCCCACTACACCCAGTGAACGTATTGCAACTGTTCGAGAAGTGGGCTGTCAACTTTGTAGGCCCCATAGCACCTGTAGCGAGGCATTCAAAGGCTTGGTACATTATCATTGCCATGGACTACCTAACCAGATGGGCCAAAGCAGAGGCGGTAAGGGATTGTACGGTAGAGATGGCAGCCCAGTTTATCTTTGAAAACATCATTAGCAGATTTGGCTTCCCAAGGAGCTTAACCAGTGATCAAGGTACACACTTCATTAATGAAACAATCAAATCGCTACTGGACACCTTCATGATACAACATCACAAAAGCAGCCCGTACCACCCACAGGCCAATGGCACTGTCGAAGCATTTAACAAAATCCTCGAAAAAGGTTTGACAAAGATTTGCAATGCAAAACGGGATGATTGGGATGAACATCTTCCAGCCACATTATGGGCCTACCGAAGAACAATGAAGCGCTTGACAAATCAAACACCTTTCCAGCTGGTGTATGGCCGTGAAGCTATGATTCCAGCCGAGTTCACCATACTGAGCCTTCTGATCGCCACATCCCTAAAGTTCTCGGAGGAGGAATCACTATAGGAACGCCTGCACGAATTACAGGAACTTGACAAGGCAAGGTTCCTTGCCGAGTTTCATCAAAAAGTTCAGAAAGATAGGCAGAAGGCGTGGCACGATCGACACATTAAGAGAAAAACGTTCCAAGTTGGCGGTAAGGTCTTGCTATATGATAGTAGGTTTAAAAAATTTCCAGGGAAACTGCAGATGCACTGGTTGGGACCATATTTCGTCGTCGAAATTAAGGATTCCGGAGTAGTTCGGTTGGCTCAACTAGACGATACTGTTTTACCTAGATGGGTGAATGGCGCATGCCTGAAGCCCTACCATGACTAAGTTTCTTTAGCTTTCTTTCAATAACTCTCGCACCCGAGAGAAGTCAGTAGAATAGAGTAGTTGAATAACTCTCTCGCACCCGAGATGAGCGTAGGTAGAGTCACTTTTCCATGCATAGGTCGTCAATAACAGTTGGGCTGCAGGGACCGCAACGCAACCAATTGTGGTCGGGGAGGGTTGCGTCTAGCATGCCACCCCCGTAGGATAAGAAAACGTGTCAAGTGTCAGTCCCCATCATTTCATTCAGTACTTGTGTCAGTCTGTAGGATCGTTAGGATTTGCAAAATAAATTTCCATAATTAAAAGTAACCTTGCAGTAATCATTTTTCCATAATTAGAAGTAACCTCAGCCATCGCGTCCACCCATTTTCCCTACACCACCGTCCGCAGATGTCAGAACACACCTCAGCCGGCAAATAATCACACGATTATCGCTGTGGAGGAAGCCAACAAGAATTAATTAGTTATGGGGTCTCATCAACCTCACTCATGCTGGTTAATTGCACAGCCTGCATGAAGAAAAGCGAGAGAATGCTAGAGAGATCCGAGTTAGAGTTAGAAATTTCTGAAGGAGCAAAGGAAGTTGGAGTAGAACCAGAGCAACGAAGGTGTCCAAAAGAAGAAAGCCAAGAGAAGGGGCCGAGAACTATTTTGCAGGTGTATCAACGATGAGCAAAGATGACAAAAGTAAGTCTAGCAGTAGTAGAACAGGAGCTAGATAGTAGGATTCAAAAAATGGAGTCCCTCATCGGGAAGTATGACATTGCAACTCTAATTGACATAGACCTCACAGACTCCTTTGAGTTCCCAGCACTCAAAAGACAAGTGTACATTGAGAGCTATACAATAGAAGCAGGACGAGCGACAACAAAAATCTTGCCTAAGTTTTGAGGTATCCAGCAGTCCTCAATATTGAATTTGAGGAACCTGCCAGTGTTTGGGACGACAGGTGCTGCCATGCAATGTACCAAACTCTTGCTGAGTATAATTCAGAACGGCTCTATGTGGCTAGGAAAAGAGATTCCAATCCACGCTAAGGACATTCACAGGCTGACAGGGCTCTCACATGAAGGTAGGGACGTCTCTTCAGCGTTCTAGACCGTCTCCAAAAGAGCGAAGAAGTTAGGGGATACAGATTATTATGCAAAGTATGGCACCCAAAGGGGAAGAAAGGGGGTGAAAATTGAGCTAATCAACAAGCCAGAAATCAGGTTCGCATGCTACCTCATTGCCAGTAAGACAATGAGGCATTACACCAAGGGGGAGTGTACCTTGGACACCATTTCAGTCATGGAGCACTGCGTCCAGGGGACCAAGCTGAACTGGTGCTCCTTCCTGCTGAAGGAGTTGTTCAAGGCATGTGAAGAAAATTACAAGAGGGAAATGGGATTCATCTATGGATACTTGATAGTAGCGCTGGCCATGTGGAAGTGGACGTTCCCCCTCATCAGGGTGCCGGTAGAGATAGCAGAGGATCAGCTGCTGGCAGTGAAGTACACCCCATGGAAGGTGTCGGGAGACCCCAGCACCAAGGAGGTAAACGCAGAGGACTTCAGAGGTTGGTATGGCCTAATGGTTGATGTGGTGATGAGCCAACAGAGGATCCCCATAAACCTTCTACACAGATACAACGAGCAAGTTTGGTTTGGGGTCACACACAAGCACACATTCCTTAGACCCACTTGTGTGCTGGAGGCAACATTTAGAATGAGGTCGTTGAAATTCCAAATTGATGAAGCATCTTTCCATACCGAATTTTATTCATGGCTAGGGGTCGCGATGGAGGTCAGAAACAGGGTGTACACATATCTCTTCGATGGGATGCTACCACACCAGTTTCCAGGAGAAACGAAAATGAAGGCAGCAAGCAGGGTATCAAACCTGTAGCTCCTCCCAATCATTCAACAGATAAATACACAGGTACGAAGCTTTAACGAAGTCATTCAGGTGATATCAAGTAGTGCCACCCCATTCCTAGTCTTTTCAGAATTTCAAGTTTCTCAATCGACCCCGCTTCCAAACACAACCTCCATCCCCACACCCATTCCAAAGGTATTGTTTAGCTCACTAAGCCCAGCAGCCACACTACTGGCAGGAAAGAGTAGGTTCACAAAACCCATAACAGCACCCAAGGCCAAGAGGGCCAAAATTCTAGAATCAAGTCTGGTGGTCGACCTCACAGGGGAGGATCCACCCCGGAAAATGAGCACAGGGGTACTAATCTAGGAAGAACCGATCTCTGAGACAGGGGAAGCAAGCGGGTTTCCAACCCACCATCCCATTAACCCCTTCGATTTCTTAAACATCTGTGTCTCGCCACCTCGTACCGACCCACTACCACCTACCACTTCATCTGCACCATCCACCTCATCCGCCACCATATCAGATCCAGTAATATGGAACCTACTCAATTGGGACCACGGGATAGAGGTTGACTCGAATACAGAAGTGGTACCTCTAGCCAACCCCGCCGTGTACCCCCAGACCACTTTTACCAACCTAATCACTCAGATGGAACAAATAGTTGAAGACATAGCTGGACCACTCCTTGAGCCTAAACCGCTCCAACAGCCCATCCAAGAATATCAAGGGGAGCGGTTGAACCTGAACATGGCAGACTCTGCACCCCATCAAACCCTACCGCAGTCACCTCAAGGTCAATCAACAAGATCGATTTCCAGTGGGAAACCACTTCAGGAGTGACGGCTAGATCCAGGTACTTCAGGGGCCGAGAGCATGGAGACGTGGGGAACAGCTCAGCTGTACCACTTCATCCAGAGGGCAGCCCAATAGGCAGAAAGGCTCCACTCTGAGCTACAACAAAGATGTGAGAAACAACAACAATATATAGTCGCGCTAACTGAACAACGTGAGTAGCTCACAATGGAAAATGGGCAGCTATAGAACCAGATGGATGAAATGGCCAGGGTTTTCAAGGAAGTGTGGCCTACAGTGATGACCCACTACAGTCAGATACCAGCGGATGTGAAAGAAACGACAGTAGTAGAGCGAGAAATCCACCTTAGGGTGGCATACTCCAACCTCCACCAGGATAATACAAAGCTCAAGGCGGCACTGGCAGCACGACCGGTGCTGCCTGACCTAGCGGCAGTTTACATAGCAAAAATCTCAGAGAAACAGGGCCAGGTAACCAAGATGCAATAAGTTCTCAGTACTACAGCCAGAGATGCCTACGACCTCCTGAAAGGTCTACAGGAATGCTCAACGGCCCTCACAGTGAAGACACAACCGATTTCGGTCCAACTGCAACAACTCTCTAAAGAAATACAATACACCACGAACCTCTCGAAGCTGGACCAATTGTATGCCCAGGCGAATGTGCTAGAGGTCCAGATTCAACAAGTAGAGGAGACGTCGACGGCCACCAAGCAAGCAATTCGGGAGCTTCGCTAGCCCGTACAGATTAGTGCCCGGATGATGCAACAATTGGCCTCTGAGGCCGAGAACCAAGTCAACACAGTATTCGGTGTTGTACCGGCGAATGTCAGAGAGGAAGCTGTCACCAAGATCATGGCGGAGACGGACGCATTATTGCAGGGGTGGCAGCAAGCTATGGTAACTTTCCAAGAGATTAAGGCTTCAGCTTTGACCAAGGTCCTGGAGTTGGGGCCCTTGTTTGGATAGCAAGGAGAAGGTGTGCAATAGGAACAGGGCACAGGGTCAGGTGGCCCCATGGAGGTGGAGACAGTTAAGGATAATTGACTCAAGACGAGTCAAAAGGATGTGGTTAGGGCCTGTTGGGGCCCTTATTTTGAATTTTGCATAAAGACAGATTTTGGGTTGCGGATCGGCACATGGTAGGCACAAAAATGGTAGGCAGTGGAGCTGTTGAGGTTTTGGAGAAGCAGGAGATTGGTGACGAGGTTGGCGCAGACAAGTGCAGACGAAGGGAATATGAGGCAAATGACCGATAGTGGAACCCATGTGCAACAGGAAGAAGCCGAAAGCAGCCGAGTAAGGACACGAGAGAAACTAACAGTTGCGCTGGCTGGTGAATAAATAGGTCGTCACCTAGCAGAAAAAGGCGAGACATGCACAGATACAGAGATATTGGATAGGTTAGGGCAGAATGAGGCCGAGGAGAAGACGCCATAGGAGAGCTCTATTCTAGTATCGACATCCTTGTATTTCCTGTGTCTCCATCGATCAGTTATTGCTATAGTATCTCTCTCTCTATCCTGCGGGACCCTTGTAATTGAATCTGGATGCTCATTTTGTCGAGCAATGTAACTCTTGATCCTCCTGAATGGTTATTAATATATCTAAAGTTTGTTGTCTTATCGTATGACTTGAATGTGTTGCATGATTCCTGTAGTACTCTAAAATTTATTTTCGTAGTATCTGCATGATGTTCTAAGAAGATCTTCTACGTACGATGTTATGTATGTGTATGATTCTGTGTTAGATTCAAGTTGCGGAACCATCTGCCGATACCGATCTGTTCCCCCCCTTCATGTGGTTGCGGCACGCCTCGAGTGAGACTATCTGCTCTTTGAAGTAGGGTGAAAATTCCGGCATGGTGCCAGACTACAGCAGACTCCCTTGTTGGCCCAATCCCCAAACCTGAGTCTTGCCTGCGAGACCTGTTTCCTCGCCAACAAGGGAATACTGCTGCTAGGAGGTCAATAACTTTTGGCCTGATGCCAGATCTGAAATGAAGCTCTGGGAAGCTGATATTTAAGCCCAAGATGATAGGAATAATCCTTCACCAGTTCTCCAGTTGAAGTACTGAAGACAACTTCCTCCTTCCAAACGGATCTTTAGAAATCTGCAATTTCTGAATATGGATGTTCTACAGAAATTAGGAAAAAGCGATGGCACTTAAAGCCTGATGTATACTGAAGTAAAATCCTCTTTCTAGAGCTGCTCTAAGAAATATGTGGGATTCCCGACCAGGAACACCCTGTGCTAAACAACCCAAGAAAGTAGTGGAATGTCACATGACAATTCCAAATCTGAAAAGATCTTACATCAAGAAATAATCAACATGCCTCATCCTTGCCTTCATATCCTTTATATAACATTTGAGCCTTCCCAAGCCTTGGCCCTTATCTAGACTGTGCGGTCACATGTGGACAAGATCCTCCAAGTTGGACTGCACTGTTTGACCAAATCAACCATCATGTCTAGGTGAAATGTACACCTTCCATCAAGTGTGCCTTCTTGGCACAACGTTCTCCATTACTTAATCATGAATGTCCCATGATATTTGACATATTCAAGATCTTATTTGATTGAATCATCTCTGTTTGATCCTTTCAAGATCTTAGTTGACTGTGTCAACCTCCATGATCTATCTCATTAATGAGACAAGTTCTCCAATTTCATTCACATTAGTAGTTTCTCAACTACTTTGTTATGCAAATCTAGGCTAAATTAATCCACATTCACACACACAAAAGTGGATATTTATTCATATTTAGGATTTTGGGTCCCTCCACCCTTTTATTTACTTAATTCATTAAGAAAATCAAGGACTCTAATATTCCAAATATGATGTGAAAATTTGGGAATATTACAGTTAATTAATAATTCGTAAGCAAAATAGTCTAGAGAAAATGGTCTACATCTGTCTGTTTGTTTCTAGATATCCTTAGGATACTAGAGAGATCGCTCTTGTCCGCAAGAAGGATTCCTTCATCTAACACTAAGTTGACTAAAGACCAAAATTGTAGCATATGAAAAATCAAGTTGTAGAGTACCCCTTAATTTGGCTCCCCAAGACCGTGAAAGTGACATGCCATACCTTGGAGGTATGTTGGCAACTACAACATCCATCAACATATTTTTGGCAGGAATTTGATCAAGAGAGACCACCAAGTTCTTTATAATACCAAGGCATATGACTCTACCTAAATCAAAATAATAGAGGTCATGATAGGGCCAGGTTATGTCTAGCCCGAATTTATCCATGATGGCCTTCGACATTAAATTGTGTAAGGCCCCAGAATCTAACATGGCATTATGGAGAATATAATCATAAATCCTCATTCTGAGATAAAAGGGAGGGACTTCACTATCTTCAATATTTCCATCTACAGCTGGGCCAAATAGAAGTTCGATATGGTCATCACTGACATTGCCCATGTTTGACATCTGATCTAATTTCAACATCTTGGCAACATGAAATTTATATTTATCATTCTTTACAATATTAGTGAGGGAAATTGAAACTTTTAACTTAGAAACTTCACTCTCTAAGCTAAACAAGTTAGATTTTTTCTCTACCTCTTTGGAAATGGTATCTCTCTTTTCAAGTTGCTCTTTTGCTGAAGATTCCTTTCTTTGTCCTTCCTTATCTCTCTTTGATGTGTTGGGTATGTGTTATATTCTTTCCACGACTAGCCCCATGCGCTGTACATTGCACCGGGCGTAGCAGGGGGGTCACAAGGGGGGAGGCAACCCCCACTGTTGGGGTCTGGGGCAGTGCCCCAGTGAATTTTTTTTTGGTGTGCGGACCCACCCATGTTTTGTGCATGAGTTTGCACATGGTTTTGGGGTATGATGGTTTTCGGCCCCTGGTATTTTTTAGATCCAGTCAAGGGAACCACAGTTATGTTCTAATCCAGGGTTAATGGATTGGGGTTTATGTATGCTTCGGCATGTATATATATGTGTTGTAACACTAAAAGGAATATAATGAAAAATCAAGCTGGTTGTCCCGATTTGGGATCTAGGGGAAAATCTCTGTGTTTATCTGTTTTATGTTTTATGCTCTCGCTATTGTTTATTTTCTTTTATAAGATTCGTGTGTAGATAATTTATGTTCAGGGTTAAAACCTACATTTGGTATCGGAGCTGTTTCGGCTTCAAGGGGACGCCTTTGTTGTTGAGGGTTTTTTGCTCGGGCCTGTGGTAGACCCTGTGCAGTGGGAGATCTGTGGGATCGATTCTTGCGGTGAAAGAATATGGCGAGCGGCGGAAAGATAGAGATCGAGAAATTTAATGGTCAGAGTTTTGAGTTGTGGAAGCTCAAGATGGAGGATCTGCTGGTGGATAAAGATCAGTGGATCGCGGTAGATCCAGGTACTAAACCAACGGCAATGTCAGATGAAGACTGGAAGAAACTGGATCGGAAGGCTAAGAGCACAATACGATTGTGTGTCTCAGATTCAGTATTGTTGAATGTATCTAGGGAAGCTACAGCGAAGACCTTGTGGGAAAAGCTAGGAACTTTGTACCAATCTAAGTCTCTGGTGAATAAATTGTTCCTGCGGAAAAAGTTGTATAACCTGAGGATGAAGGATGGAGACTCGGTGACAGAGCATCTGAACGCCTTCAATACTGTGGTAAGTCAGCTGTCATCTGTTGATATTAAAATCTCAGATGAAGATAAGTGCATCGGTTTGTTGTGTTCTCTACCAGACTCATGGGACAGTCTGGTTATTGCAATAGGTAGCAATACAACTACCTTGAATTTTGATGACATTGTCTCAGCCTTGCTGTCGGAGGAAATGAGACGGAGAAATATGGAGGGTCGGAATGGAGATGCCTTATCTGTACGAGGAAGGTCCCAGAACAGAAACAAGAATAAGGTTTCGAGTGGGAGATCTAAATCTAGAGGGAGATCTAAATCTCCTGGAAAGTTTGTAAAGGTGTGCTGGAAATGCGGAAAGGAAGGGCACTACAAGAAGGACTGCAGATCTAAAGCTCCTGAGAAAGGAAAGGGATCTGATGATGCTCCTTCTGCAGAGGCAAAAACCACCTCGGATGAAGGTGGGGATGTGTATTTGGCTTCTTCTTCAAATACACATGTAGATCATGAGTCATGGTTGATTAACTCAGGTGCATCCTTTCACTTCACTCCCCATAGGTAGTGGTTCTGCGAGTATGAAAAATATGATGGTGATGTCTTCCAAGGGGATGATAGGAAGGAAAAAATTGTCGGACTTGGAAAGGTCAAGCTAAAGCTACAAGATGGAAGGATTAGATCACTTCCTGGTGTTCTGCATATTCCTGCATTGGCTAGAAATATGATTTCTGTAAGCAAGATGGATGATGCAGGTGTAAAAACAATGTTCGAGAAAGATTCCTAAAATATGGTTCGGGGAGCACTGGTATTAATGCAGGGAGTTCGGACTGGAACTCTGTACAAGCTACAAGGTAGCACTGATATTGATGGGTGTAACAGTTCTGTGGTTCCTAAAAGTGGAGTGGAAAGCCTAGCTGTCTCTGGAGAAAAGACCATGTTATGGCACCAAAGGCTTGGACATATTGGAGAGAAGGGCCTTCAGATACTACATAGAAATGGCATGGTAGAAGGTATGTCTAATTTCTCTCTGGATTTCGATTTCTGTGAACATTGTGTATATGGGAAGCAGAATCGGGTGAGTTTTCCTTTTGGTGCTAAGAGGGCGAACAAGATATTAGAACTTGTGCACAGTAATGTGTTTGGACCTGTGTTAGTTCCATCACTGGGAAAGTCTGTGTACTATGTTTCATTCATAGATGAATTCTCAAGGAATACATGGATATATTTCTTGAGGAAGAAATCTAAAGTCTTTGACAGATTTAAAGAATTTAAGGCTTTGGTGGAAAACCAGACAGAGAAGAAGATAAAGGAGTTGAGGACAGATAATGGTGGGGAGTTCTGCAAGAAGAAATTTGAAGAGTTCTGTAAGAAGTGTGGTATAGCATTGTAGAAGACTACTCCATACACACCTCAAAAAAATAGAGTTGCAGAAATAATGAACAGAATGCTGATGGAAAAGGAAAGAAGCATGCTCAGTGGTACCGGGTTAGGACAAGAATTCTGGGTAGAGGCAGTGGAGACTGCATGTTACTTAGTTAATAGATCACCTTCATCAGCGTTGGAGGATAAGACTCCACATGAGGTATGGATTGGTAAGAAACTCTCTCTTTCACATCTAAGGGTATTTGGATGTGATGCATATGTACATGTTCCAAAGGAGAAAAGGACCAAGTTGGATAATAAATCTGAAAGGTACATCTTTATTGGGTATAAGGATGGTTTAAAAGGTTACAAGCTTTGGAACCCGGAAACAAGGAAGGTTGTGTACAACCGAGATGTATTGTTTAGAGAGGTGAAAGATTTTGTTAAACATGAAATCATACCAAAGGAACCTGAGAAGATAGAGTTTGAGCTAAAGGAGGATGAATCAGACTCTGCAACAAAAGAAGATTTAGAAGAGGAAGAGCCACAAACTCCAGCTTTGAGAAGATCAGTTCAGGAAAGAAGGAAACCAGAAAGGTATACTCCATCTGATTTCTGTTCAGGTTTTTCCTTAACTATAACTGATGATGATCCCAGAACTGTCAGGGAGGCAGTAGATTCCGAGGATGGAAAACTCTGGAAGGAGGCCATGGTTGATGAAATGGCATCCTTGTACAAAAATGAGGCATGGGATCTGGTGGAGTTTCCGGCTGGAAGGAAGCCCATTGGGAGCAAATGGGTGTTTAAGAAGAAGATGAATGTAGAAGGCAAGGTGGAGAAATAAAAAGCTCGGTTGGTAGCAAAAGGTTATTCCCAAGTGCCGGGAATTTATTTTGGTGATATTTTTTCTCCTGTTGCCAAAGTTACTTCTATTAGATTACTTTTATTTTTTGCTGCTGCAATTGATTTTGAGATAGAACAGATGGATTTGAAGACAACATTTCTTCACGGGGATCTAGAAGAGGAGATCTACATGAAGCAACCTGAAGGCTTTATGGTGAAGGGTAAGAAAGAACTGGTATGCGGGTTGAAGAAGTCTCTGTATGGGTTAAAACAGTCACCAAGGATGTGGTATCAGAAATTTGATACCTATATACGGGGACTTGGCTTCACCAGAAGCAAGGAGGATCACTGTGTTTATTTTAAATTAATTGGTGACCGTGTTATTTATTTGGTCTTGTATGTGGATGATATGTTTTTGATTGGAAATGACAAAGAAATTATCCAAGATTTGAAGACCCAGTTGTTCTCCAAATTCGACATGAAGGATCTTGGTGCTGCAAACTATATTTTGGGCATGGAAATTAAGAGAGATCAGGCAAAGAGGAAGCTTTGGTTAAACCAGAGGAAGTATGTCGAGACTATATTGCAGAGGTTCAATATGCAGGATAGTAAAACGGTGAATGTTCCTATTCCTGTAGGTGTAAAGTTGTCTGCTGAACAGTGTCCCAAGACACAAGAAGAAGAGGAGGATATGTCCCATGTTCCATATGCAAGTGCAGTGGGTAGCCTGATGTATGCAATGGTCTGTACTAGACCAGACATTGCACATGCAGTGGGAGTATTGAGCAGGTTTATGTCAAACCCGGGGAAGGAGCATTGGACAGCAGTGAAGCGGGTTTTCAGATATTTACGTGGCACTAGTGATTATGGCTTGTGCTACCAGGGAAGACCAGGATTGAAAAGAATGTTGGACATTCATGGTTTTGTTGATGCAGACTGGGCTGGAGATCTGGACCAAAGAAGATCTACAAGTGGGTATGTGTTTAGCCTATTTGGAGGCGCAGTCAGTTGGATGAGTAAAAGACAGTTTGTAGTGGCTCTTTCAACTACAGAGGCAGAATACATAGCAGCCACTCATGCAAGCAAGGAAGAAGTTTGGTTGCAGAGATTGTGTTCAAGTATGGGGTTGGTACAGCAAGCTATAAGGATAGACTGTGATAACCAAAGTGCAATTTTCTTGGCTAAGAACCCTGCTTACCATTCAAAGACAAAGCACATTGATGTTCAATATCACTTTTTTAGAGATATGGTTGAGGCTAAAAGGGTGTTGCTGGTAAAGGTGGACACTTTGAAGAATGTTGCAGATACATTGATGAAGTCTGTGAGCACTAAGAAGTTCTCTTGGTGTAGAGAAACAATGGGTGTTGAAGAATTGGCCCAATGACTAAGCTCTCTTGTAGCCCCCTGTGGAAAGAAAACAACAAGTGGGAGAATGTTGGGTATGTGTTATATTATTTCCATGACTAGCCCCATGCGCTGTACATTGTGCCAGGCGCAATAGGGGGGTCACAAGGGGGGAGGCAGCCCCCATTGTTGGGGTCCGGGGCGCGAATTTTTTTTTGGTGTGCGGACCCACTCATAGGCGGACCCACCCATGTTTTGTGCATGAGTTTGCACATGGTTTTGGGGTACGATGGTTTTCGGCCCCTAGTATTTTGTAGATCCGGTCAAGGGAACCACGGTTATGTTCTAATCCAGGGTTAATGGATTGGGGTT
The DNA here is from genome assembly GCA_034641835.2 of Pinus albicaulis. NCBI lineage: Eukaryota > Viridiplantae > Streptophyta > Pinopsida > Pinales > Pinaceae > Pinus > Pinus albicaulis. The sequence goes on along the minus strand of CM076582.1, from coordinate 220,150,874 downwards.
TATGTCTGCTTCGGCATGTATATATGTGTGTTGTAACACTAAAATGAAAATAATGAAAAATCAAGCTGGTCATCCCAATTTGGGATCCAGGGGAAAATCTCTGTGTTTATCTGTTTTATGTTTTATGCTCTCGCTATTGTTTATTTTCTGTTATAAGATTCATGTGTAGAAAATTTCTTTTCAGGGTTAAAACCTACATGATGTACTTGTAAATGGCTCATTCTTCTTGCTATGATTTGTGGCAGCAGGTTCCTTCTCCTTGTTTGGACTAGCTTGGGAATTTTATTTGGGTTGAGTATCTTTTAGTTAAGCTGTCCTCTTTTGAGTAGAAGTAATAGGCACATCTTGGTTTCTCAACTGTATTTTCTTTGCACTAAGCTTAGAGCATTTAGGTACCCCCTTTGATAGTATTTAGATTGGACTGCCAACCCATCATCATTTTCAAGTACCTATTCTTGGTAATCTAGCACATATGTTTCCTCGGTATACTCATCATCCTCTGTAAGGAATATAGTTTGATGATATTTTAAAAATAAATTATTTTCTTCAACAATATCATCTTCATCTTCAGGTCCTTAGGCATAGTTATTTTGTAATGGGGTGAAAACTTGTTGTTGTGCTTGTTGATCTGGAGCTCTATGTTCTCTTTGCTTAATTCTGAATAGAGGTTCTTGCTGCTGTCCTCGAAAATTGCGATTCTGGACTTGATTGTTTGACTGCATTTCTTAAATGGACATCATGTCTACCATATTTTCCATAGTTCTAATCAAACTATACAACTTTACTTCAGATGAGGTTGATGGCTCTTCCTTAATTGTAACTCTCTTTTCAGCTTTGCTTTTTGATTTCTTGATCAACAGATTGGCTTCAACGCTGAAAAATTTCACTGCATTTCCTCCAATGAAGTGGGATTTATTTCTCTAAGTTGATATGCCATATCAGGGTCACAGGCATCTAGATAGTGAAGCAGGGCCAAATCAAGTGGAGGTTTGATATTGGCAGGAATGGAATTGTACACCTTATTGAAACGAGTAGTATAGTCTTAAACTAATTCATTAGGTTGTGTTCTCAATGAGTTCTATTAAGCCAATATATGAAGAGGATTTTTATTTTCCTCCCACTTAGCAAGGAAAATATCAGTTAAGTGTTTTGAATCTGGCATTGAACGAGGTCGCATTATTCTCCTGATAAAATCTTAGAAATTATTCTCATCTTTGCATCATCATTATCTACCTCTTCTAAATATATGAAATCTTTTATTTTATCAATATATTGCCTAGTTGTAATCTTGGTGGTTCCATAAAAAAGAGGTAGTCTTTTTCCATAGTTCTGAGGTAAATCAGTGAGTTTTCCTGGCAAATCTAATGGAGAAAATATGGCCATAGTTTTTCTAGGAGGCAAGCTTGTAGTGACAACATGAAGTGCTAGTATGAGTGGTGGTTTTGTAAGAGGAAGTGTGGATGAGGAAGATGTAAAAGTATGAGAGGATGTAGCAGTAGCGTGAATAGATGAAGCTGAAATAGGGTCAAGAGACAAGAGCTCCTGCTGATATTGTATAAAAGCCTTCTCGGAGGTATATTGAAGATGATTTGCTAGTTTTTTAAGTTTGTCAAATTGAGACCAAACCTTCCTATCAAAATATGCTACTGAATTGGATTCTACAGATGAGAAACTTGTTTCAAACTTTAAAGGATCAAATACAATTTCAAATTGAGATTTTTTAGATAAATTTAAAGTTTTGAGTACAATTTCAGACAGAAATGTTTTAGATTTGGATTTAAACAATGAAAACTCGAACTCAAGTTTAAATGGAATATCTTCAAGTGAAACCAGTTCTGAAGGTAGAGATGTAGACGTTACCAAAGTAGATGAACTTAACTGAATCTCAGAGTGTTGAGGTATTTTTTTTCTTATGAGTCTTTCCATTTCTTCAACAAGAGATGGTGGATGTGGATCTAGATTTGATCATGTATAAACCTTTTAGGAACCAGTGTTGACTTGTTTATGCACTTTGGCCCTTTGCAACTTGAATCAACCTTCTTGAAAACTAGGTCCTGTCACCCACGAGCCTATAATTCAATTACAATGTGATAATACACCCAGGGAATATATCTCACTTCAGTCCCCAACAACGGTGCCAAAAATGTTAGCCTCCACAATGTCCCAAGGCTGAAAGGAAATCGACGGAGGTAACTTGAAACCAAACTTTTAGTTTGGTAGCTAGCACTACAAAGCCAAAGAGGGCTCTCTCTATGAAAAACACAACCAAGGATTTGAGTGGTACAAGAATGGATTTTAGGATAGATAGTTCAGCTCTAGGGTTTGAAGGATTTTAGGTTTTTTCTGCTGGATTAGGAGTGAAAATCAGGGAACTAGGTAAAAGCATCAAAGGTTTCAGTTGCAAGAGATATAAAGGAGCAAGGTAGGTATTCTTTTGAGATGGATTAAGGATTGGTAGGTGTAGTTTAGGGTTTTATGGAGAATAAGATCATAATGAGCATGTGCACCATGAATTCATCAATCAAGAAGAAGAAATACACAAAATGAGATTCCTAACAAAACAAAGCTTAATGAAAAGAATTATGGTTAAAACCTCTTAGGAAAATCACTAAGGATCAAATATATGGTAAGGAGACAAGTATATAATTCATATAAAACTATAATAGTGAGAAAAAATTGTCACAAACTCACAACACAAGAATTCCTGAATAATATTTGAAATTTTCCTTTGATTTCCTGTAAAAAGTGATGAAGTGCAAGCTACAAGACTTTCACCCTCTGATGTCCAACCCTCCAAATGACTAAAAACCACATACATATAGACTCAAAAACAAATTCCCCTCTCTCAGGGGTCCAATTCGTCAGTGCAGGAACAACTCGTAAGAATCTCTCAAAAAAACCCTAATGACTAGGGAGGTTAAAAAAAAATCCTCCATTTAGAGTTTGACTGACCTGCTCATAAATGACGTCCAAAATTGCATAAAAATGTCTATGTAAAGTCCATTTACCCTCTATTACATCATGTAAACATAAAATTATATAAATTACATCATCAAACCAATATTGACTAATAAAAACCTCGAAAAAATGCACTACATGCAAAAGCGCAATGCATCTCTGCCAAAGTGCAGCGCCCAGCTTTTGAAGGACTTTTCAAGGCCTTCCGTTGCTCCAAATCTAGTTATAAAAGATGCATTGGAAATATGAGGATGTCTAGTTTTCATTAGACACCACAAGCAAGCAAAATGGACACTGCATAAGAGATAAAAATGCATTTTCCCACAGCTACTCCCAAAATTACAACGCCTATTCCATAAAGGTGGCAGAAAGTGTGTTTTTGACCTATTTTTGGGGAATTTTCTCTCCACCAGTTTGTAGAAAAGGCATAAAAAATTGATATTTTTTTATGTATAAGTCATTATATATCTAGAAATACAAATTTTTTTGCATTTTGATGGTTGAGGAAAAAGCGCAACACCTTTTGGATGAAATTGATTTTCCAAATGAGCCAAAAGACACAAAAAACCAATAATTTCCAAAATTTCTTCAAAAATTGTCCAAAATTGTCCCATGAAGGCCTATGATGATGTTGTTGGAAATACTGAGGAGGGGGGGGGGGGGTGAATCTGTATTCCTTTGAATTAGAGCATTAGTTAATATTGAATTATTATTAGTGTTTGTACAATGATAGCAACAAACAAGAGGAACACAAATGCACACAGTTTTTAAGGTGGAAACCCACTCCGAGACAAAAACCACCTAATTCTTTTCTAATAATTCTTTAATATTCAACTCCAATTGAAAATAAAGCTCCATCTTCCTAAAATCTAGAAAAGTATTCTTCTCCAGCTCCCACTGGATGGACGCTCCAATGCACGAGATTCTTCAGTAGTCAACTGAATGGATGCCCCAACACACAATGAGCTACAACTCACCCTAGCACCACCCTACCACCCTACCACCCTATAGAAGAATAAAAGAGGAATGGAATCTTGTACTAGGGAAAATGGTCCACTTTACAATGATATAGAATGATGTAGAAGAAGAAGATATACTAGACCATAACCCCAGCTTTGATTCCAAGAAGAATGATTTTCTAGATTCTAGGAAGTTGGAGCTTTATTTTCAATTGGAGTTGAATATTAAAGAATTATTAGAAAAGCATTAGGTGGTTTTTGTCCCGGAGTGGGTTTCCACCTTAAAAAATGTGTGCATTTGTGTTCCTCTTGTTTTCTGCTATCATTGTACAAACACTGATAATAATTCAAGATTAACTAATGCTCTAATTGAAAGGAATAATGATTCACCCCCCCCTCTCAGTATTTCCAACAATTGGTTTCAGAGCTTGGTTCCTTGAATAATAGTTTAACAGCTGGAAGGAGGTCATGGAGCATACCAAGAATGGCGTACCTCTATTCAATGAAAATAATTATGCACTCTGGAAAGGAAGAATGGAGGTCTATCTCTTGGCACAAGGTTACGAAGTATGGGACACTGTTCAAAATGGATTTACATCAAATACTGATGAACAAGGTAAGAATAATTTGGTAAATGATGCAAAAGAAAATAATATTATTATCAGTGGACTTATTGAATCTGCTTATCATAAGGTGCTGGGTTGTAAAACTGCCAAAAATGTATGGGACAAGCTTGAGAATATATATGCAGATGACTCAAATGTCAAAGAAGTAAAGCTTCAAATTTATAGAGAAAAAATTGAGCAACTCAGAATGAAAGAAGATTGCAACATTGCTGCATACTTCCAATACGTTGATGAAATAACCAATACTCTGGAAGGATTGGGAGAGCCAGTTAACGAGAATTTTGACCTATTGAGAGGGGCGGGGGGGGTGAATCAGTATTCCTTTCAATTAGAGCATTAGTTAATCTTGAATTATTATCAATGTTTGTACAATGATAGCAGAAAACAAGAGGAACACAAATGCACACAGTTTTTAAGGTGGAAACCCACTCCGAGACAAAAACCATCTAATGCTTTTCTAATAATTCTTTAATATTCAACTCCAATTGAAAATAAAGCTCCAACTTCCTAGAATCTAGAAAAGCATTCTTCTCCAACTCCCACTGGATGGATGCTCCAATGCACGAGATTCTTCAGTAGTCAACTGAATGGATGCCCCAACCCCATGGGGTTTTAGCCCACTGACTGGGGGTACAAACTTCAAACATGAATATCTCTCAAACCGTGAAGAATTACATGGTGTGCCATAAATCAACGGAAACATCTCGACAAGTAGAAACCATCAAAAATATTATTGACCCAGAATATATTAATTTGGTATGTCAAAATTCCCATGCAATATTGGGTTAGCCCCTGGTGCTGCTTGGGTTGACATCAACGACAACTGCTGATCAACAGATGTGTCATGCTATGAGCGAGCCTTCAACAAGAAAATCAAGCCTATCTTTCTCTTTTTTCTTCATTAGGGTTTTCTTGATCTTCTTCTTCAACTGCTTGATTCTTACTTGAGAGACCTAGTTTCTTGTATAGTAATGCATGACCATGTGCCTTTGTAGATCGTTCTTACTATTTGCCTTCTTGAGAAGAATTTCCATGTGGAAATTCACTCTATCAAGCCAACCTACCTTGTCTTTCTCTATTTCTTCCAAAATGAGTTCATCAACTGTCATTTGAGTTTTTGGTGGAGATGTTTCTTTTTACTGCTCAAGTGCTCTCTTAAGGCATTTTTTCCTTAGTCTCTTTGTTCTAACCTGCTCTTCCTGATCCTTTGAATCATAAATCTCTACAAATTCCTTACCTTTGGAAACATCCTTGCTCAAATTTGATTTAGGTTGTTTTAAGAGTAGTTGATTTACCTTTAGTTGTATGTTCTTCTATTGCAAGAATGAAACCAAGAAATTGGCCTTTGAAAAAATATCCTTGAGATATTTAATCTCAGCCTCTTTCTCCATGATGATCTACTCCATATTTTTGTCTTTTTCATGCTCCAAATCTTCCATATCAGTGTCATGATGGAATTGTTCCTCATATTGTAATGGTGCCTCATGATGTGATGATGTTTCTTTCTCACCTGATGTAGGCTTGGCCCTTTCAATAAGGTCTAGAGAAAACACGAGCCTCTTACCTCTAACATAGATCTAAGACACCTTTTCCCTATGAATTCTTTTGGTAGGTATGCTTGTGGAAGCAACCTCTTGTTGTGATCATGATGAGAAAGGTGTAGAGTGACTACTAGAATGAGCTGGAGAAGACAAAAGAGAAGATAAATATATAAAACCATCCCATGAAAAATTGATCTGTGTGAGCTGATGGGAAACCAGTGTTAGTCATCAGTAATTTTTACCTGTTTAGATGACTAAATGCTTGTCTTATATTTCTAGAAACAAAATTCATGGATCTTGTGAGTTTTAGAAATCTCACTACCTTCATTATCCTTTTGATAAAATTTTCACTCTGCTACTAGTCTACTATGCCTTGACCAATCTATCACTCCCAGAAGACCAAATCGTGGACTGATGTCCCTCATTCTAACTATGTTTTCCACCTCTGACTTTACCACTCTATTTCTAATTTCCTAAGCCCTCTATTGTTGCATCTTGGTTTGCCAAGTAGCCCAAACTTTTCCCCCTACCCACCAAGTGCCTCAAGAAGTGGTGATTTCAAACTCCCTCTCTAGGTTCTTTAGATAAATCAAAATTTTTTAGTTTCTAGGATGGTAATGCATAAAGGTGTGTCAAAACCCTGTTTTCACCACCAAACCCTGTATTCAAGTTTTTCAGTCAAAGAAATATTCCAAAGGACATCCCAATAAGTCATATAGGGTCCCCTAGGTTATGCATTACTTTGGTTTTCTAAAAACTCACTATTTTACATGTGCCCGAGGATGAAATCAAATGAAAGGGTCATCGCCCAAAGCAAGAGTGAACTTATTATTATCCAAAAGGTATCAAAGACCTCCAAAGGTACCTCTTTGATCAAAGCATTAGAGTCTTCAAAAGGACAATTTACCTATTTCAAAGCATTTCTGTAGGAATGCTTTATGATAGTTATCAATAGAAGAAAGGCAGGGTAAGAAGCCAAAAACTCCTCAAGGGCATCCACAACAGGAGAAATGAAACATGCCTGAGTTTCCAAAGAGTATCAGTGGTGTCATGAGAAATTGTTGTAAGGTGTTGCCTAGCAAAGAGCCCGTGCATAGTATCATGAAGAGAGTGGCACATAAGCACAAATCTACAAAAATAAAAAATTCAATAAACAAGAAATTAGAGTGAAAGGCCTCCATGGTGACTGCAGGCAAAGACTAAAATGATGTTAGATCATAACTTATAAGTCTTATTTAAGCACACTGTTTCACTACACCAAGAGGAATAGATTGAGAAAAGTATCAGTGTGAAGGAGACAAAACTCTCCAGTACAGTCAATTTCCATAAAAATGGTCAAAGAAAGAGATTAAAGGTTCAAAATGTCAAAATGGAGAAACCAAGCAGATCATCAATTTGCTAAGTAAGTAACTAAAACTGCCAAAATTTCAAAGAATGAAAAATAAAAGAAAACAATGTATTATGGCACCTGAAATAAACTGAAGTGGCCAAAGGAAAAGAAGGTATGTTTGGAAAACCTCCAACAAAGGTCATTTTTTTCTTAAAGTTATCTCCTGCACAAAAGAGAAAAAGAGATGTCAATGAAGGTAAAAAGACCAAAAGGGAAACAAACGTTAGTAAAGTGGGTTTTCATTTTAATTTTTCAAAGGGTATAAAAGCCTAAAAACCCTCATCACTCAACACCATTGCTTCATTTGCAAAAAGAAGAATAATTTTTCGAGTTTTCAGGTTTTCTGACAGAGTGTTCAGGAAAAAAGTTGTTGCGCTGCGCTCCTGAGAGACCGCGCTACGCGCCTGTGCATGTTGCTAGTGCTTTTATCCAAAGGGCGCTATGTGCCCGTGGAATCACTATCATGCAGAGGCTGCCCGACCCATTCAGGGCTGCACGACAGCCTGCCCAATCCATTCAAAGCTTGCTCGATAGCTGTCAAGCGCCTGTGCTGTGCTCCTACCCATTCAGCAGCGGCCCAGGGGAACACGACACTGCGTGCAGAGGCAGTGTGCTACGCTCCTACCCTTTCAGGAGCTGCCTGGGAGGCACCTGACAGGTCATTCAGAGGTGGTGTGCTATGCTCCGGGCCATTCAACGCTTGCCCTAAAGACACTCGACTGGCCCGTGCAAAGGCACCCGACAACATGAAGAGTGTGTTGCGCTCCTGTGGCCCGTTCAGGAGCTGCCCAATAGAGCATGCCAAGGGACCTGACTGGCCGTTCAGCCTACACTCAGCCGCGTGAAGGAGGTGCCTGCACTGCGCTCCTATGCATTTAGGATCTACCCGACCCTATGTGTAGAAGGCGCCCGACTGGCCTGTGCTATGATCCTATGACCCTTTGCTCTAGCTAAGAAGATTAGAAAGGTATTTAGAGTTTTTTACCTACCTCTTAAATACTATTTAAAGGTAAAATATAGAGAAGTGTGGAGGGAAATATTAAAGGGAATTTGACAAAACCCAAGAAAGAAAGTAAGGTCCCCTTGTTTGCAGACAAAGATAATTGAAAACACTTATCCATCTACACACTATAAGCACATTGAAGACAAAAATTTATGGAGAAGAAAATGTTGACAGTGGCGAGAGGGGCCAAAGGCCTAGAGAACAGTAGAGAAAGGGAGGGAAAGCAAATAGGTTTGAGCCTATAAATACTAAAGAATTGACAACCTCTCCTACTATAGTTTCAGATTTCCAAGAATTAGGATGCTATGAGTTCTGTGAGAAAGTGCAGAAGGTCCAAAGCCACCCTCAGTTGACCAAGTTTTTTGTCCTTAACCTCCACGACCACCAAGTACATCTAGCTGGAGTAAATTTTGAGCTCACCACCAATTCAATCTCTATGGGCACTGGAATACCTTGCATGGGGGAAAAATTGTTCAAACAAGTGTATCTGTACCTATGCCATTATCATCCCTTCTTAAAACCAAGTTGCCAAGCTGATTGCAAAACCATTTTCCCCTTTTCTCATTTTCTGGACATATATGCTCCTTTAATGAAGATCATTATGAAATACTTCACCTATGAGGATAAATTTTCTAGGGTCTATTCCTACCACATAAGACTACTCATGCATTTTACTAAGGCCAAACTGCTCCATTTGCCCTATTATTTTTATAAAAGTATTGACGAAATGTCATCCATTGTGCAAAAGAGGCATCCCTCAAAAAAAATGTCAAGCCTTTTTCATAATTCACTTATCAAGATGATTGTCTTACACCAATTAGTGCAACAAGGTATCCCATGGGGAATTTTTCATCGCCCATGATGTTTTCACAACTCCACTGTAATATTCTTTTTTCGGGAATTTCTGCTATTTGGTCCTCAAGGACACTGTATAAGAGAGGCAGTGTAAAAATAAGCTGAAAGGTTGCTTGGATCCCCTTCTTAACTCATAAAAAACTTCTCTTCCAGAATTTGAGCCCAAATAAATGTCTCTAGAGGGGTTATTCAGATCTCCCCAAACTAGATCCCTTAAGGAATGCTCAAAGAGAGAGCTTACAACAACACATGAACATAACCATCAAACTCTGCAAATATGAATGCAACATAAAATGAGATATAATATAGCCATCATGTTTATTAATATATCAGAAACATTATACAGAAATATCATGAGGAATGAACCTCTCATGCAATGGGAATCAATCTCCAAAGATTAAACTATGAAATACAAGAGATGCAGCAACTGCACAAAATGCCAGAAAGCAGTGATTGCGCTGTCTCTAGGAGAGTAGCTACTGCTGTAGATGTAAATACATGAAATATGGCTAATACATATAATGAAATTCCCAAAATAGGAGAATGGGCTCCAATACAATATTTCTAGCCAATCTAGGAGAGATTGCTAGAAATGCCCGAAAATGCACAATGTGACAAATGACTTGTCACTACAACTGAACCAAAATGAGAATGAGGCTATGGCAGATCTTAAATAGTCATTCCCTCCTTTGATAATGTTCTCAAGCAAAGGGCTGATCCCTTTCACTCAAAAACACTCCTCCTGACAAGCTCCAATGGCTCTCCTAGCAATTGCCTATATAAATAATGCAGTTTTTGCCCTTGACTGTGCTGTGAGAGATGGTGAATCTTTGGCCTGGTGCTAAAGATCTGAAATAAATCCCAGGAGTCTCCTCTGCTGCTCCTCCAAAGAATAAACAAGATCTCCACTGAAGAAAAAGCCAAAGAATGACTCTATGAGTTCCTCCTATTGCTACTCCCAACAACACAACGTTTTCTGCCCAACAAAATAACACTGTAGCTGAAGGGATAATATTGACCAAATGCAATAATGACGAAATGTAGCTCAAAACCTCTCCTTCCTTGAGGATGAGGTAGGCATTCCTGACCAGGAACACCCTTGGGTGAAAAAAACTACAACCCTGCTAAACAGCTTGGGGATGCAAGTATTTGCAAACCCAACAAAAATAATAATCTAATGCATAGTGAAAATGGGCTGCCATCTCCTCCTTATAAAGCAAATGAAATCCTCTCACCATGGGTCCCATTCACACTTTCCACCTAGCTCAAGCAAGTGGAGTCTCCACTAAAAATGCGCTGTCCAAGTAGGTTCAATGCATCTAGATAGTTTTAGTTGACTTGGTCAAAATGACTAGATCAAGCATGATCCAATCCTATTCACACCATGTGGTGCTAAATTCAGCTACTTTATTATTCCTCCTTTCACACAAGGAGTGCTATTTCTCCATCTAAAGGTGTTAAGGTGTCTCCTTACCCATTTTATTCAACAAAATGAAAATATGCAAACTATAATGTTCCTTTTAGCTTGAGGCTAAGAATTGGGAACATTACAGTCCTCCCCTCCCACATGTTGCTTGTCCTCAAGAAACTGCATAGAGAGAACAAAATTCCTCCCCCTTCTTCCCTTGTGGCCTCCTCATCAACAATCTTCACCACTGCTTAAGATATCCTGCAACGAATCTGTCCTCCAATGCTTCCTCCCAAGCATGGAAACCAGAATGATGCACATCATGGAAAGATAGAAGGTGTAGGTGGAAACCTCCTTGTTGTGCTATGGCCTCCTCAAGGTAGGAGTGATGTCAAGCATGGGAAAAATATATCCCCAATGATGATCCTCTCATCCATGCTATCATCCAAATAGAAATCTCAACCCCTGGTAAATGAAATGTGTTGGGGCTGAATGGAGAGTTGGGCTTTTGATTCCCAAGGTGTTTCTCCCTCCATTTGTGGTACATATGGGGCTTCCTCTGTCCTTGGGCTGAAATGGTATGGCCTCCAAGAATGGCCCAAGCTTCCCCATCGAGAAAATTAGCCATGAAATGCCCCCTCAAGTTCTCCAAGTGGTTTTCCCCACAAGAAGAGAAATGTAGCAATGTGGCAATCATGGTTTTCCCATGGTTTCTCCTGCAATATAAAGCATGTACAATGGGGAGAATCATACTCCCAATGGGCTGTCCCAAAATATACAACACTCTCACAATAGTGCTCCTTGTGAATGTATAAACATCAACAATACAAGGAGGCAACATGTAATAGAAACAAACTGTCATAAGACAACTAGAGAGTGGGTCACTACTCTATCCATGGGACCAATGCAGGGCACCTCTTACCTACATCAAAACAAAAAACAAGTGCTTTTCCAGCCACTTTTTTGCTGCCACAAACATCTCATAAGGTGAAAACATGAAAGTACAAATTGGTGCCATTGATGCACACCAAGAAATATGTGGCTTCCCCCACAAACCATCATAAAAATAGCCACTCCCATTGCTACAATGGGCCACAAGTACATCATAATAAGGAGTATAAGGATATGTGATTATCCTTAGCTCATCAAGCTGCTCATAGAAATTAAATAAAGGTAAACCCAAGTGAAAATATATACCTTCTTTACCATGTACTCCGGTACTTGAGCTGAAATGGCTCATCTGAATGCTCTCCCTCACCTCAAATGAGTAGGGAAATGGTTGTGCCAACCTCTCCAAAATCATCCGGGCTATGCATCTATCCATATGCTGATATAGATCATGTTGGATGCCCTCCCAAATGAAATTTTCTAGCAAAGAAAAGTATGCATCCAAGTGCATAGCTAGAAAATCCTCATGTGCTGCATGCAATAATTTCTCCTTGAGACTAGAAGCTCTAGTCAAGAAGATCCTGCCATCGGTATAGATGACCATCACATCAATCTTGTATCTGTGATCTCTGTCGGGGTTATCTATATCCTGGGAGTACTCTACCAAGAGCTGAGTCCTCCAACCTTTCAATCCTCCACGTAATCTGCAATGTGATGCTCCCCTCATGCTGCTGCTTGCTAATTTGACAACCCCCATGCCAAAATCATCCTCCAAAATGTTGCCATGCCCATCATGTAGCTTCTCATGCTCAAATAGTAATGGTGATCCTGGGAAGTTAGCCTCCCATGAGAAGCTGTCATCTAAAAGGAATCTCCCAATCCTAGTCAATGTAAGCATGAGTAACCTCCATCTACTCCCATGTGTGAAAGATTCCTCCCTCAAAGGAAGTATCCTCTTCCTCTCCAAATCTGTGGAGTAGTCAACCTGCATCACGAAGATGAAATCCTCCATCCCTGCAGCAAACTCTGTCAGCGCAGTATAACTGATGAGAGTGGGTGATACTGAAAATGAGAGAATGTCTCTCTCCTTCTTGGGTCTATCCCAACCTCTCTGCGCTGTGCTGGACTCCTCTAGTGTCTTCACCTCTTTGGAATCCAAGAGTGGTGAACCAAATGACAAGATGCCTCTCATCAAATCTAGATCAGGTGGCCTCCAAGGTGGAATGCCTCCATACAGTGAGACATCAAGTTCGAAAGTGGACTGTATGTATAAGAGGACTATTTTGTCCCTCTCTCCACTGCACTGTACAGTCTCCTTCTCTTGTGCAAAGACCTTCCGGAATAGATAAGGGTGTATCAAACCTTGATGTTGATCCTTCTCTTCCTCCTCCATCTCACAATCCCCAATAGCTGCTACATATGTCTTTGGAATTGTGCTATGGTTTCCACATGTTAAAATAATTGGAACTCCTTGTAACACAAGGGCTCCTCCAATGGAAGCAATGGATTCCCTTTCACCTCCATGTGGTGATGGATCTCCTCCCAGTGGGACATCGCTGTTAGATCTCTTATTCTCATCCTCTCCATCAATAAGTGAGATTACCTCATTATCAAGGAGTGACCCTAGATCTTGGTCATCTCTTGAAGGAAGTATCTCCATGTCTTCAGAAATGGAAGAGAGCCCTTCATATAATAGGGATATTTCCCTTGGCAAGCCATCATACATGTTTTCATCCCTTTCGGAAATAAGGAATGGAGTTGGTTTTATGGTTCTGCCCAAAGCATGCAAAGTGTTTGAAGTTATGTTATAGGATGATTCACATTTATTTCTCTCAAAATTATTCACCAAACCCTTAGTGAATTCATCATATACATTTTCATGACAATATGAAACAAAATTTTCAAACCAACAATCATGAGCCATACCTTTGAGTTGCAGGCTGCTGCTCCAATGGCCTCATCTTCTTCCTCCATTCTTCCTGTAGTGCAAGTGGGCAATGAAATACGCTGTGGATCTACATGTGTGGCTGAATGCTCACACCCATCATAAAAATATCTAGGGCTTGCTTCATCCACAAAACCTCTCAGAAAATCTCCCCAGTTTTCCCTTTCTTTCTCCTCAAGGTCTTCAACGATACACTCCGTGGTCTGGAAAAGAAGAAGGGAGACCTACTCTTCCGTCATTCCTCTTTTCTTGTTTTCTCTGTACATATCCTCTTATAAATTAGGAGCTTCTCCTTCTAATGGAATTTTATCTTGGGATGCACAACTGTAAAGTTCCCTTTTCAGGAATATCAAAATTCTATTCCAGAGATTGACTGCAGGGGCATTTACTGGATATGTCACCTTTAAAAAAAAGGATGAGATCCAAAGGCTACCTGGCCATCTACAGAATTTGTCTATAGAGCTTGAAATATTCCTCCTTCAAGGAGTCAACACTTTGGCTTGAAGCCACAGGCTGAGCCAAAGATCATGCTTTGATACCACTGTAATGTTCCTTTTTTGGGAATTTCTGCTATAGGGTCCTCAAGGACGCTATATAAAGAAGTTGTTGCAAAAATAATCTGAAAGGGGTCTTGGATCCCTTTTTTAACACAATAAGCACTTCTCTTCCAGAATTTGAGCCCAAAGAAATGACTCTAGCTAGGTTATTCAGATCTCCCCAAACTAGATCCCTCAAAGAATGCTCAAAGAGTGAGCTTACATCAATATATGAAAATAACCATTAAACTCTGCAAATATGAATGCAAAATAAGATGAAATATAATACATCCATAATTTTCATTAATATATCAGCTACAATATACGGAAATATCTTGAGGGACAAGCCACTCAAGCTACCAGAAACAATCTCCAATGTTCAAACTATGAAATACATGAGTTGCTGCAACTACACAAAATGCAGGAGGGCAGTGGAAACGCTGTCTATCTGAGAGTAGCTACTGCTATAGATACATACACATGAAATATGGCTGATACATATAAATAAATTCCCAAAATAGGAGAATGGGCTCCAATACAAGATTTCTAGCCAATCTAGGAGAGATTGCTAGAAATGCCATAAAATGCACAATGTGACAAATGACTTGTCACTGCAATTGAACCAAAATGAGAATAAGGCTATGGAAGATCTGAAATAATAATGCCCTCCTCTGATAATTTTCTCAAGGAAAGGGCTGATCCCTTTCACTCAAAAACACTCCTCTCGACAAGCTCCAATGGCTGTCCCAGCAACTGCCTATATAAATAACGCAGTTTCTGCCCTTGGCTGTGCTGTGAGAGATGGTGAATGTTTGGCTTGGTGCCAAAGATCTAAAATAAAGCCCGGGATTCTCCTCTGCTGATACTCCAAAGAATAAACAAGATATCCACTGAAGAACAAGCTAAAGAATGACTCTATGAGTTCCTCCTATTGCTGCTCCCAGCAACACAACGTTTTCTGCCCAAAAAAATAACGTTGTAGCTGAAGGGACAAGCTTGGCCAAATGCTGAAATGAGTAAATGTAGCTCAAACCCTCTCCTTCCTTGAGGATGAGGTAGGGATTCCCGACCAGGAACACCCTTGGGTGAAGAACACTACAACCCTGCTAAACAACCCGGGGATGCAAGTCTTTGCAGACCTAACGAAAATAATAAGCTAATGCATAATGAAAATGGGTTTCCATATCCTCCTTATAAAGAAAATGAACTCCTCTCACCATGGGTTCCATTCACACTTGCCACCTAGCTCAAGCAAGTGGAGCCTCCATTAAAACTGTGCTATCCAAGTAGGTTAAATGCATCTAGACAGTTTTAGTTGACTTGGTCAAAATGACTAGATCAAGCATGATCCAATCCTGTTCACACCATGTGGTGCTCAATTCAGCTGCTTTATTATTCCTCCTTTCACAAAAGGAGTGTTATTTCTCCATCTAAAGTTGTTAAGGTGTCTCCTTACCCATTTTATTCAAAAAAATGAAAATATGCAAACTATAATGTTCCTTTTAGCTTGAGGCTAAAAATTGGAAACATTACATCCACAACCTCTCCCTCTACAAAGATTACCATAATCATCTCATCCACCTTCCTCTACTCCTCCATCAACCCCCACTGACCATGATTCATCCTCTTCACATGAATCTTCTCCCCAAACAAACATCCCTCTTTCACCTTCTCCTAAAAACTCAGAAGAGGAAGAAAACAGTGACAAGGAGGAACATGATAGTCAAAAAGAAAATGACAGTCAAGGAGAAGAAACAAGTGATGAAGAGGAGGTAAGTGAAAATGATGGAGAATATACCAAGAACAATGAAGAGGAGGCAGATTAAATAATTCAAGAAAGCAGTGACAAAAGCAATGGGCTAAATGATGAAAAAGAATCAAACAAAGAAGATAGTGATGACAATGAGAAAGAAAACAGTGACCAAGATGAACATGGCAGTCATAAAGAAAGTGATTATGATAAAGAGGAGGTAGATGAAAGCAGTAAAGATAAGGGAAATGACAAGGAAGAAAGTGAGCCAAAGGGTGAACAAGAAGACCAAAACAGTGAGCCAAATGAAGACGAAGAGGAGATAGCAGCCAAGAGACAACAACAGATTTAGAAGAAGAAGACAGTATGAATGACAGTAAGGAACATTCAAACAATGAAGAAGATACAAATGCAAGCAGTGATACAAAGGCAAAGTTTGAAAGTGGACACAGTGGGTCAAATAATGAAGAGGAGGGTAGCCATGAAGATGAAAATGCATCAATCCATGATGAGGTCACCTCTAATCATGACAACACAGAAAATGACAATGAAAATGTTAATGATGTAAGTATGGAAGATGAAAGTGTAGGAGACTTGGAAGAAGGTAGAAATGATGAATATCTTGGCAGTGATACTAGCATGAGAGAAAATGAAAATACCTCTCAAGAAGGCAACCAAGAGCAAAGTGGGGAGGACACACATACAAAAATCATCAATGAGAAGACAAATGGCCCTAAGGTCACCAATGATCAAGGTATTCAAGTGAAACATGTTAAAAATTGTACTCTCACTTATGAAAGAGGATCAAGGCAAGTGTTTGCTACCTATAAGAGGCAAGGGACATTGCCATCTACTTCAGCTCAACCATTGGAAAAAGGTAAGAAAAAGGTGAAAGAAGAAGAGGAAGATCATGAAAAAGAAAGAGAGTTTGAACTCATTCACATAAATAATGATGATGAGAATGAGACAAGAATTTCAAGCTCACTTCTTCAATACAAGAATTCACAAATTAGGGATTTAGAAGCTGAATTAGAAAGATCTAAGGATGTCGTTCACTTCTATCAGATGCAAAATGAACAAATAAGTGCCCAACAAGCCATCTATGAAACAAGAACACTCAGGTATCCGAAAGAGGCTCACATGAAAAAGGTGAAGTTGGAGGAGTTCATGGTCACTTATGAGGAGAGTAGTGACGAGGAGGGTTAAACTAGAAAGAGCCCTAGAACTATGGGTCTTAAGAAAGCATTGGCAAAGCAAAGAGAAGAAGGATCAGCCCAAGAGGAACAAATTTCTCTCCAAGAACTCCTTGCACTAGAAATTGAACATGACAGGGAATCATGGCTTGAGAGGGCTAACATGCACCTTGAGACCAAGCTGGAGAAGGCCAATAGAGACTTGGATCTACAAAGAAGAATGGCTATGCATTACGCTCAAAGAGAACAATTTGCAAGGAAAGAACTCAAAAAGGCCAAAATTGAGATCCAAGCACTAAAGGAGGAAAAGGACCAAGCTAGCCTTGGAATTTTGGCTCAAGCTTCTCTACAGGTCTCCCAGGACCCATGAGGCACTCATCCACCAATTTTGGGAGAAAATGAATAAATTTTTGTCTTTTGCAAATTTTGAGGCTAGGAACGCAGTACACCTGGTGCTATGCTCTTTTTCAGGGCGTCTTCAGCAGGAAAGGTTTACATTTTTGGATTCCTCATCATGAGAGGAGCATGATCACCAACTTTCATACCAAGTGGAGTTGTTTGGTCCCCTAAAAGTGTCAAAAACACTTAATTTTTCACCATTCTGCCTGCTTTTTAGGACATGTGTTGTGCTCTTGGAAGTCTTGGAATTTTAACTTTTTGGATAGGTTTTAGAGGTTATATTGAAGAACCAAAGGTCTATCTAGAAATTATACTTCAAGGGATTTCCAACGAGCCATCATGGAGCCTTTTCCGACATCGGGAAGGCCTTCAAAACACTGTTGCAAGGAGACCTATTTTTTCTATTCCTGTGCTGCGCTCCTGGCATGCAAATTCAAATTTGACACACAGTGCTACACTCTTGTGGTTGAAAAGTCAGAATGTGCATTTAGAAATTTTTTGTAGGCTTGTCAGGGCCTAAAGGTCAATTTAATTGCTATAAATGGCCGAAAATATATTTGTTTTAGATATTTTTGTGCCTTGGTCCTTGCAAGACCTCAAGGACAATATAGATACTTCTGATTAGCCAATAGACTTCTAGATGCTCTATTAGGATTTCCTCTTCCTTGCTTGTTATATAAGTCACGAGGATTCATTTTAATATGGGGGCTTTTGATGTGTTTAAGAGCAATACCTGGTTTTTGGAAGTTGAAGAACAATTTAGTGTTGTGGATCTTGTGGATGATTTGCCTTGATTGATGGTGATGAAGGCTTGCTTGCAGGATCCCTGAGTTTAGTTAATGGTGATGTATCCCTCATTTTTTCTTGTTTTCCATATGTCTATCTTTTTATATTGCAATAGCTTAGAAGAGTATAGGATGAGAAATTTTGTTTGAGGCACCTCAGTCCTCCTGTTTTCTATTGTCTTCATGTTTTCCTCTGCTGGGTTAGTTTAAGAAATTCTTAGCTACTCCTTAGGCCCACCTAAGCTTGTATATTTCATTGTTGGATTAAAATTCTAGTTTAAAAACATGATTCATGGTAAGCCCTACTTGTTTTATGCTATCGAAACTCTGTCTTGAAATATCTCTTTGATGTATTGATTGTTAGGTTAAGTCAAAGAGGTCTTGTTTTGATCTTTCCCTTTGAATATGCTTATCATTTTTCCTCAAAGTTATTTATAGTTTGATGAATGATGTTTAGGAGTTCCCTCTTCATTTATTGATGTTATTTGTCTCTTATATGTTTTCAAATATTGAAAGTAGAATCATTTAAGTTAGATAAGTTCTCTTGCTTCCTTGTTCCACTGGATTGTTTATCTTGAATGTTTATTTGTTTAAAAGTATTGTCATTGAGTAAATGGTGTGCTATATATCATGATTAGTATATTTTTCTTATCAATATTTAAGACTTCTCTGTTCATAGGTATTTGACAAAGGATTCTTAATTTCCCTTCACCCAACCTTGGTTCCCAAAATTAATGTCCATTTCACCTCACACATAAACCTTAAAGATCCATTGAATACACTAGGTTTTCCCTGTGATGTACCCTGATTCACTATCGAGATATAAATGAATTCATAGACTCCATTGCCCAATTGATTTGATGACCTCTCACTCCACCTATCCTACTTGATCATCTTACCCCAACCAAAACAAACAACAAACCTATACTTAATAGCTAGCCTAAAATCAACCACTTAAAGCGAACAAGTTCACATCATTAACACATAATAGAGAGAGCCCTCTCTTAGTCTAGGAAGGCTAGGTCCTAGGACTCCAAAGACTGGTCTGATGTTACCCTGTGCATTTGGTCTACCAATCTGCTAAATCATTGGACACTAACATAATGGCAATCATGGTGGGACCTTATGAGTTAGCGATAATCTAAATACCCCTTAGGACTCCAGAATCCCTTGATTAAACGATATCATATGATTTATAGCTACCTCATCACTATCACTAACACAATGGTGATCATGATGCAAACTATGATGTCATTGATAATCTAAATATCCCTTAGGACTTGAGAAACCTTCATCAAATCACAGAGAACTCAAGTTAATAGCCAAAGGGTATAAACTGGTTGTCTCACCATCCTATAAAAATGATGACTCAGTTATAGGACACTCTTACAAACCTTAGGGCTACATATAGAAACTCAGAAAACACCAAAACATTCCTAGATTGGCTTCTTGTCAGTATTGGTGGTGGACCATAAACACATATCTTCAAACAACTAAAAATATCTGCTTGGCGACTCCACTAGCTTCTAGTAGGCCTTCTAACTTTACTAGTGTCCATAGACTCCTATAGGATTGTGTCGAATCAACCCTGAGAAGTCTAGGATCCTACTCACACACTGTGTGAGTTTAGCAAACACAAAAAGAGGTAAAATTTTCAAAAAGTTAAAAAAACTTCCAGCCTCTCTAAATTTTGAGTTTGAAATCTATCTTCATGAAGAATCAATACTAGATCTCATCTGGACCCGAACAATCCTGCTATAGTTAATGACCCAGAAAATATTTTGTGGCAAACTTCTGAAACTGGAAACTTAACTACTGTTAGAACCATTCATAAAGCAAGCTCTTTACCTGAAAATCTTACAGCCTTGCAAGACCCCCAATTTGACTTGCATCACACGAGAAACCTTTTTAGAACCAAGTCACAAAGTAGGATTGACCATACTGACCTTGAGCCCATAGACTTGCAGCAGAGTCCTAGAGGAGAAGCTTCTCCTTCCAGACCACCTGATTCCAACTTCTCCACCACTTTGGCTCTTTCCACCCCAAGTTTACTCAAAATCAGTTTACTCGTCCAAATACTTCCGCTACACCCATTAACACCTCCACTGTGCAAACCACTCCATCTCATATAAAAAATCCTCTTGTAAATCCACCATTAGCTCCCATCATGGCAGCATGGTATGCACCCCTAGTGTTACCTCAACCATTGGTACCTTTTCGAAATGACTACCAATCCAGAATCCCACACTTTACTAGGGCTAACTCTACCACTGCCTAACAACATGTAGATAGAATAAATGATGCTTTTAATTACATGGATTTAGAAGAAGAAACCATGGAAATGAGGATGTTTGCCCACAACCTAGGAGGAGAAGATAAGAAATGGTTCAAAGGCCTAACTCCTAATAACATACATGATCTCCCTTCCCTTTACCAGACTTTCATAAAAAAATGGGAAATTAAGAAAAACCCTCTCCATATCCTCTCATAATATAGAAATTTTAAAAGAAACACAGGTGAAAGTGTCCAAGACTATTGCACTAGGTTCAATAGTGTTTACAACGCACTACCGCCCAACATGAAACCCCCACTAGGCCTATCCTTAGCTAAATTCCCGGAAGGTTTTGACCCTGACATGGCCTATCAACGAAGAGAAAGAGAGCCCCTAACTTTATAAGACATGCAAAAGGGAGCTATAAGTGTAGAGGCTAACTTAATTGAAAATAGAGCTAGGCTAAGATCAGAAAAGAGCATAACCTACAAAGATGAAACCATGTCTTCAACCTCCTCATCTAATTCCAAGATTGACAACCTACTTAGAACTTGGAAAGAATGATGGAGAGAATAAGCATAAATGAAAGAGCACCTCCTAGGGAGAACTAGCCAAATTCCCAAAATAGAAACCAGAATTAGAACTTCAGAAGAGACCCACCCCAAACCAGGCAATGGGAAAATGATCAATAAATCAGGCCACCCTTCCAAGATAACTATGTAGATGAAGGGTAAAGAGATATTGAACAACTAGATGAAAATCATCTAAACTTAGTAGGCTCTGACAACGAGGGTGATTTTTTCCTCACAGAAGAAGAACAAGGTTTTTTCTCCTCAAATCTGGATGAAACAAGCCATGAAGATCCTGAAGACTATGTGTTGTGATTATAAAATGCCATAATGGAAGTCCACAGGAAATATGATCTTAGGAGTAAGAAAAACCAAGACAACTCCAAGAAAAACAACTTAGACATTGTTGTTAGGAAAACCCCCGAAAACATTCTTAAAAGAATAGTAGGAAATGATAACAACATGGCTTAGAAAACTGATCCTAACAAAGGAAAAATTAGCCAACCAAGTGGTGGCACAAGCTGCCCTAGTACCTCTACTAGTGGCCCAGAGAAAACTCTTTTGACCAAAGCCCCAAATCAAAATCAACAAATTAAAAATGTAGAAATATTTATGGCTGACAAAACTAAAGTAAATATGTCTAAAACCCAAGTACCTTTCAGTTTTGAAGGAGAGATTGCTAAAATCAAAATAACCATACCTCTCACTGAACTGGTAGCTCAGGATATGTACAAATCTCAAGTTCTGAAAGTTCTAAACATAGGAAATGATACCAATACTCTGAATTTGACAGATGAAAAACCAGAGCTGTTGTTTGGACCTAAAGTAGATGGAAAATACCAAGAAGGAGCCATTTGCCCTTTCTATGTTAGCCTAAACATACATGAAAAAATCCTACATAATGCCATGCTAGACTCTGGTGCTTCTAACAACCTCATGCCAAAGGTAGTGATGGAGAGATTAGGCCTAGAAATAACCAGGCCCTAAAAATATTTGTACTCCTTCGATTCAAGAAGAGTTAAGTGCTTGGGCCTAATAAAGGATTTATGTGTCAATCTGACACAAATATCTACTAAGAGCCTATTCATGGACATAGTAGTGGCTGACATTCCCCCTAAGTATGGCATGATTTTGTCCCGATCTTGGGGAGCCAAGCTTCTGGGAAACCTCCAACTTGACATTTCTTATGCTACCATCCCGATTTTTAACCAAACAAGGAGACTATACCGGGAATCTCACATGAAGTATATGGTAAGTAGCTTAGATAGACCAGAAAACACCCCTATCTATTTCATTCATTCAGACTTAGACTCATTCATCTTGTATAATGAAAATTACCTTGATGAACAAGTGAATGAAAATGGCAAAGATCTAGGCGCACTTCAACAGTCAAATCAAACCCTCTATGATGATTTCGATAGTCAAAACTATCACGACCCTGAACAATCACACGATGATAAAACTAAACTTGACTTTCTGAAAATTGAAAATGGAATTTCAAGAACAAAAATTAGTTTTGAATATGAATTAGGTTGCTCAAAGGAAGGAAAAACGTCAAAAAAACAACTTTCTCCTTTTTCCAATCCAGAAGAATTGAAATGCCTTCACTGAACAAGAATCTTTGGAAATCCAAAGCAAGATAGTATTATGTTTTTGCCTTACCTAGGTACCTCATCATCCAAGAAATTTTCCCTTTCAAAAGATGTGTCAATTTCCACAAATATTGCTATAATCCAAAAGAAGTCTCTGGTAAAGCTGATATAGAGGAGTATAGCATAGATAGTCTTAAGAAACCTAAAATGATTGAGTTATCTAAAATTTTATCACTACACACAAAACAAAAAAATACAAGACTGTGTAAAAAGTTTCAGAATTCTTATATGTGTAGGGGGTGTAGTTTAAAACCTTGTAACATAGATTTTTTTCTAAAAAAACTCTCCTTTCAAAAAGAATCATAAAAACCTTGACTAATTGATGACACTTAGAAAGAAAGCAAAGGGGTATAGGTTGTGTATGGACTTTAGGTACCTAGATCAACCCTTCCTAAAGAACAAATTCCTTTTTCCCAAGATAGATCATAGTTTACAAAGGGTAGGGGTTTCTAACCAAATGTCATTGCATGACAGTGTTTCAGGTTACCATAAGATGATACCACTTCAAATCAATTAGCTTAAAGACTTTTTCAAGTTTCCTAGGAACAATTACATGTTTAAACAAATGCTTCCTAGGCTAAAGAGTGCTGGAAGCACCTTTCGAAGAAATATGGCTCCAGTTTTCAATTTCTTCACTATGGTATACATGGATGACTTCCTCATTTGCTTTAAAGATGATAAATAATACCTTTTTTACTTAAGGAAGATCTTTGATAGAAACAAATTTGGGAAGCAAGAGTAAAAGAAGAAACACCAAGGAGAACATGGATTGTTTGAAAACTCTTGGAAAAATACCTATACCATGTTTTCAAATAGAGGTAACTATGTTTTCTGTTTACAAGAGCTGAATGGACAAATAATGCTAGGAGATCCTTTTGAAGACAGGATGGTCAAACACCATTGCTGTAAAGATCCTTAGCTTTAGGCCTTCACTCATTGTACATACCATTGTTTGATAAAAGGCCATAAAGAGAAAAACACAAAAACACAGAAAAATAGAAAAGAGGGTAGATTCAAAGAGAAGGTACAACCCCATACCCAAAAGATAGTATTACTGAAAGTGTGCAAGCCTAAATGCCACTACTAGTGAAAAAAGAGTGTCTTGTTCAGTCATCTAGCCTAATCATGGTTGAACATGTTTTAAATTTATTGTTGATAAGTTAGTGAAAGAATGTTGGTCAAATCATTTAAGCTTGACTTGTCAAAAGAAAATAGATTAGGAATGAAAGATACTGGTTCCACATGCTTAAATTTGAACCAAAGAGAAGGATAGGGATGATTAGAAAATGATGAAACATAACCCTCACGCCTTCTAGTTTTGTTTTCTTATGAAAATAATGTTTGTGTGCAGCTTGTCTCAATGCCACAACTCATGATGAGTCAGATTGATTAATCCTGGTTCAATTCATGCTTTAAATTTCTTGTCAATATCTTAGAGAATGAAGGTTTTCATACTGCTTAATATTGACAGTCAAATAGTCTAGGTAGAGAATAAGAAGAGTTCACTAGCATAATCTGAACTCTCAGAAGAAATAAGTGTAGAAGTAGATAGTTTGTTTTTAATTTCAAAAGAAAATATGTTGATGGGTTTTCTAGTTCAAGTGCACCCAAGGAAGAAAAAATGTTAGGAAAATAGGCTGGGTAGGTAGAGGTGAAGTTGAGCTAATCATGCTTTCAGATTATCACAATCACTACTTCAGGGAAGCAGCAACAAAAGAAAAGAAGAAAATAAGCCCAATGGATGAGGCACTGGTATTCATAAAACAAGAGATCTAAAGTTCTGGACACCTCCCAAGAAGAGATGCCCTCCCCGAGTGGAGCCACTGTTAGTCATCAATAATTTTACCTGTTTAGATGACTAAATGCTTGTCTTAGATTTCTAGAAACAAAATTCATGGATCTTGTGAATTCTAGAAATCTCACTTCCTTCATTATCCTTTTGATAAAATTTTCACTCTCCTACTACTCTACTATGACTTGAAAAATCTATCACTCCCAAAAGACCAAATCGTGGACTGATGTCCCTCATTCTCACTATGTTTTCCACCTCTGACTATACCACTCTGTTTCTGATTTCCTAAGCCGTCTATTGTTGCATCTTGGTTTGCCAAGTAGCCCAAAATTTTTCCCCTACCCACCAAGTGCCTCAAGCAGTGGTGATTTCAAACTCCCACTCTAGGTTCTTTAGATAAATCAAAGTTTTTAGGTTCTTGGATGGTAATGCATAAAGGTGTGTCAAAACCTTGTTTTCACCTCCAAACCTTGATTCAAGTTTTTAAGTCAAAGACCTATTCCAAAGGACATCCTAATAAGTCATATAGGGTCCCCTAGGTTATGCATTACTTTGGTTTTCTAAAAAATCACTGTTTTACATGTGCCCAAGGATGAAATCAAATGAAAGGGTCATCGCCCAAAGCAAGAGTGAACTTATCATTATCCAAAAGGTATCAAAGACCTGCAAAGGTACCTCCTTGATCAAAGCATTAAAGTCTGCAAGAGGACAGTTTACCTATGTTAAAGCATTTCTGCAGGAATGCTTTATGATAGTTATCAACAGAAGAAAGGAGGGGTAAGAAGCCAAAAAATCCTCAAGGGCATCCACAACAGGAGAAATGCAACATGCTTGAGTTTACAAAGAGTATCAGTGGTGTCATGACAAATTGTTGTAAGGTGCTACCCAACAAAGAGCCCATCCATAGTATCATGAAGACAATGGCACATAAGCACAATTGTGCACAAATCAAAGATTCAATAAATAAGAAATCAGAGTGAAAGGCCTCCTTGGTGACCGCAGGCAAATATTAAAATGATGTTAGAGCATAAATTATAAGTCTTGTTTAAGCACACTGTTTCACTACACCAAAAGGAATAGATTGAGAAAAGTATCTGTGTGAAGGAGACAAAACTCTCCAGTAAATTGAATTTCCATCAAAATGGTCAAAGAAAGAGATTCAAGGTTCAAAATGTCAAAATGGAGAAACCATGCAGATCATCAGTTTGTTGAGTAAGTAACTAAAACTGCCAAAATTTCAAAGAATGACAAAGAAAAAAAAACAATGTATTATGGCACCTGCAATAAACTGAAGTGGCCAAAGGAAAAGAAGGTATGTTTGGAAAACCTCCAATAGAGGTCATTTTTTGCTTAAAGTTATCTCCTGCACGAAAGAGAAAAAGAGATGTCAGTGAAGGTAAAAAGACCAAAAGGGAAACAAACATTAGTAAAGTGGGTTTTCGTTTTAATTTTTCAAAGGGTATAAAAGCCTAAAAACCCTGATCACTCAACACCATTGCTTCATTTGCAAAAAGAAGAAGAAGTCTTCGAGTTTTTAGGTTTTCTGACAGAGTGTTTGAACGAAAAGTTGTTTCGCTGTGTTGAGATTCAACAAGATGATGAGCTTAGTGAAAAGAGTCGCCTTCACTAAGTGCGCCCGCAGGCTATTTTTGGCGCAAGTCTATTTTTAGACTATGTCTATTTTTAGACATGATCATATTTCAGAAGTTGTAGGATGATATTTGTGGATGGTTGATCAAGTTGGAAAAATAGATGAAATTATATTTTTTGAATATTGGGCAAATTCTATTTATAGATCGTCAATCTAAAAATAGATGCATGTCGATTATTATTAGCTCTTAATAATAATTAGACTCTAAACATCAACTTATTCTCTTGGAGCACTTCAGTTTAGTGCACAAATGTGGCACATCAACTGACAAAAGGAATTACACTATTTGTTAGGTGCCGATATTACTAGTATAGTCCCTTATTGTTATTAGTGTAACCCCCTTATTGTTATTATTGTACCCTTGTAACCCCCATTTTGTTATTATTGTGCCCTTAAATTATTATTGTTAGGTCGGGTAGGATTACATTGTGGCCCACTAGGATTACATTATGGCCACATGGACTCCTATATATAGAAAGGAGGTTTTGTAAATTGTATCATCCAAGAATTTTTCATTTATGTAATGTATTGGAGGTTTCCCCTCGAAGTGGCTTATTTCTAAGGCGTTGATATCTCTTTTCTTCTATTTTTGGAGCTGGTTACACAACATTTGGTATCAGAGCTTTGGATTCTAGGGTTTCGCTGCTCCAAACAGGTCATCGTGGCATTTTCACTATAACTTGTTTTCTACAATGTTTCAGAAGATGAAATTTTTAGGGTTTGAAGCCGAAATCCTGAGGGAGATTGGTTAAAAATTTTAGAGCTTGGTTCGCAATATTTTTGGAGATATGATCTGTGGAAGTTAGGTATTTTTTCAGGCTCCTAAGCAGGTCATCGTGGCATTTGCGCTATAAATTTTTTTCTAAAAAGGCTCAGAATCTGAAATTTTTAGGGTGCGAAGCTGAAATCCCGAGGAAACGCGTCAAAAAATTTCAGAGCTTGTTTCGCAACATTTTTGGAGATATGATCTGTGGAAGGTAGTCCTTTTTCAGGCTCCTGAATTTCATCTCAAAGAGGTGATCGTGGGAAAAGTTAAATAACTCTCTCTCTGAGAATCGGATTGGAGTGTCGTAAAAAGTGGTCGCAAGTACACGGACTGTAGTTTTTTGGCTATCAATTTTAGAGGCGAAGGACGAAACAGTGACATGTGGAAAGTCATACAAGTTCGCTCTACTGAACCAGTCCATAATTAGGTCATTGTGGGAGATTGGACATAACTTTGTCTTGGGGAATCCAAATCAAGTCAGAGCTATGGCATTCAAAAGAGAATTCAGAGGGCTACTTCAGTGCTGAATTTCAGATATTGAAGAGCCACAATCATAGAGATAATCCAATTTCAATGTCGAGCTCCTTAAAAGAAAGAAAAAGGTGTATTTTTTTTTCCAAATTTCATAATTCTTGTTTGAAGAATCAATTTGAATTGATTCCAAGGGAATATTGTAGAATAGATAGCAGTATTGGGTTCTAAATAATGGCCCCAAAAAAGAATTCAACACCCATTAAGCCTTTAGAAGGCTCTACTATGACTCATGAAGACGAAGAATGTCAACATGACATATCAAAATTACAAGAGCAAGTGCAACAAATTTCGCTCTCACAAAGAACTCGACATCGACAGAATTGATCAATTTCAGAGTATCTCATCAAGTGGAAGAACTTACCCACTGAAGATTCTACATGGGAGGATGAGAAGTTTATACAGAAGCACCCAGAGCTACTCAAGTGTTGAGGACAACACTTTTTGAAGGAGAGGGGCATGTTAGGTCCCTATATTACTAGTATAGTCCCTTATTGTTATTAGTGTAACCCCCTTATTGTTATTATTGTACCCTTGTAACCCCATTTTGTTATTATTGTGCCCTTAAATTATTATTGTTAGGTCGGCTAGGATTACATTGTGGCCCACTAGGATTACATTATGGCCCCATGGACTCCTATATATAGAAAGGAGGTTTTGTAAATTGTATCATCCAAGAATTGTTCATTTATGTAATGTATTGGAGGTTTCCCCCTTGAAGTGGCTTATTTCTAAGGCGTTGATATCTCTTTTCTTCTATTTTTGGAGCTGGTTACACAACACTATTCCTGAGGGTTTACTGGAGCTAATGCATGGAGGACTCAGTTAGAACTCAAGTGGCAGAGTTATGACACAGTTGGAAGAAGTAGTTAGGGAGTTGTATTCAGTTTAACTCAGTTAGACTCAATTGAGCTAGTTGTATCTAGTCTAACTGATTCATACACTAGTGAGAGTGGAGTGAATTAATTAGTTAATTGATTCATAAATAATAACTCATTAATCAACTGAAGAGTACATCAGTTAACTATAGTGCATGGCAGTTTCAGTGGAGACTAGTGGAGAGATAGGTGAAAGGGCAAGATAGAATATCTGTTGTGACTATAGTGATGCATTGATTGCATCCAACACTCAGTGGAGATGCTAATGAGGATTGCGCAGTCAAGGATGGAGTAATTCGAATTCATTCAAAGCTATTCTTTAGCAGAGATTGCGCAGTGGAGGCAGGCTAGCAAGTGGCAAAGATCGGTGCATGGATTTGCAAGATTAGGCATGATTAGTGTATGACGATTGTAATGTACTGAGAGCTTCTGATAAGCTTTGTATGTTTGTCTGATATTTTGTATGATCTCCATGTTACATAATATATTTTTGGGGTTTTTAGCTTCAGGCTTTCCCGGTTAAAAACTGTGTTATGTGCGATTGAATATTTTTGTTTATACTTCACATGTGTGTGCAATTAATTTTTCCGCAAAAGATTAACAAGTGGAATATATTCAATATCTTGCATAAAGTTAAATAGTGTGAGATCAGGTGGATCTTGGAAATATGCATTCTTAGTGCATATAATTTCTACATGGTATCAGAGCATTGATGATTGAAGATTGCAATTGTGAAGTGAGTTTGTGCTGGTGGACAATTCGAATTTGCTACAGAAGATTCTTGGTGCAGAAATAGAGTATACATTGAAATGTCTTTCAACGGGTTGAGATTGGAGTATGCCCTTGATGGGAGCTTGAATTACATAGCCTAGAAGGATAGGATGGAGGCGGTGCTGGAGGATAATGGGTTGAAGGATTTCATCGATAGCGATGTTCCTAAGCCGGGATCTAGCGATGCTGCATTACTTGATGCATGGCAAAATAAGACTGCAAAGACAAGGAGAATTCTGTTGGAAGGTGTGAAGGACCATATTGTGTCTAGCCTTCATGGGAAAGCCACTCCATTATTAATGTGGAAGGCTTTGAAAAACTTGTTCCAAAGCAGAAGTGACCAGAGGAAGTTGGCGCTTAAAGACAAGCTCAGAAAAATAAAAATGGAGAATGGCGACAGTATTCCAAAATACCTCACGAAGTTTGTCACTACAAGGATGAGCTAGGAAGTGTGGGGGTTATTGTTGATGAAGAATACTTGGTGAGCTTGGATCTCCTTGGGCTTCCGAAGATTTGGCATAGCTACGAAGACTTTGTCAATGGATTGGAGAGACTGCCAGGATGGGAGCGACTTTGGTCGGATCTTGTGCAGGAGGAGATAAGGCGGGGTACCAGGGATGGATCTTCGTCGAAGAATGAAGATGAAGAGAATTGTACTTTGGCTGCCAAAGAAAGGAAAGGGAAGGGGAAGAAAAATCCTTCTAAATCCGGTGCGAAAGGCAAGAAGCATTGTCCAAAGTGAAGTGTTTTCACTGTCATGAGCATGGAAATTTCGCCACTAACTGTCCACAGAAGAAGAAGAATAAGCAGGCTGCTAGATCTGCAGCTGGAGAGGCCTTAGCCTCGCAATTTGAGCTATATTTTTCCTTGATCGCATGCATGGTTTCAAGCTGCATGGGATCGGTGTGGTATTTTGACAGTGGTGCGTCTTTCCATATGACGGGAGACAAACAATTGTTTAGTGAATTGAAGGAGAAGGACCTCCAGATGCATATAGAGATGGGTGATGATGGTCGGTACAGTGCAACAGGCATTGGGACCATTACCTTTGCGAGGGAGTCTGGTAATCCATTCTTGTTGAAGAATTTCATGCACGTTCCAGGTTTGAAGAAGAACTTGGTCTCAGTTGCAATGCTGGAAGACAAGGGTTATGATGTTGTTTTCAGTGAGGGAAAAGCCTTCCTTTGACATAAAACAACATGTCAAACCAAGAAGATAGGGGTTTGAATTAAGAATCTCTACAAGCTAGAGGTAGATGGCTGCGCTGCAATGGTGGGCAAAGCAGAAGAAGTGGTGAGACAGGATGAGGGCGAATTATGGCACAGGATATTGGGCCATCTTCACCATGGCGCTTTGAAAATTTTGCAGCAAATTTCTACTGGAATTCCCAAGGGTACTCTTGCGCAGTCAGATTATTGCAAAGGATGTACAATGGGTAAGTTTGTGAAGACCACCTTTCATGAGAAGGAGAACTGTGCTTCGGTGATCCTAGAGAGAATTCACACTGACGTGTGTGGACCATTATTGGTTGCTTCAACAGTGAAACAAAGGTATTATGTGATATTTGTTGATGAATTTTATCGTAGATGTTGGATCTTCTTCATGCAGAAGAAGAGTGAAATTTTCTCAAAGTTCTGTGAGTTCAAGGCATTGGTGAAGAAGGAGTCGGGGAAGCAGGTGAAAGCTCTAAAGAGTGATAATGGTGGTGAATACATCTCTGGAGAATTCAAAGACTTCTGTAGAAAAGAAGGAATTTGAAGAGAACTCATAGCGCCTCATAACCCACCGCAGAATGGGGTCGCGGAGAGAAAGAACAAAACGATTGTGGGTGCTGCACAAGCGATACTGCATGACCAGGGCCTACCGATGCAGTTGTGGGTAGAAGCATGCAACACTGTGGTTTATGTGAAAAACCGTTGTCCTCATAGAGTACTTGGCATGAGTACACCCAAGGAAGCTTTTACTGGTAAGAAGCCTGATATTTCTCATTTGAAGATTTTTGGCTCACCTGTTTACATTCATGTTACAAAGGATGCCAGAATGAAGTTGGAGCTGACTGCAGAAGTTGGGATATTTGTGGGGTACATAGAAACACCCCATAACTATCGTGTATATTTTCCAAATAGTCGGATTACTATTATGCGACGAGATATAAAATTCAATGAGGTGAAAGCCATGAAGTTGTCACTTGAGAGGGAGCTATACTTGCATGCGGAGGAGGAACTCCATTTTCAGAAACAGTGCTTGGTAGATTGTTCCAAAGTCGGTGGGAAAATCATTTATAGGATCAAGATGGATCTACAAGGTAAAGCAAGCTGCTGATGGGAGCGTTGAGAAGTATAAGGCAATATTTTTTTCCCGGGGCTTCTCATAGACTGAGAGGATTGACTATGAAGAAACCTTTGCACTTGTTGCATGGTATTCTTCCATACAGACCATCCTTGCTCTCTCAACGCAGATGGGTTGGCACATTCATCAGATGGATGTGAAGACTGTGTTCCTTAATGGGATCATTGAGGAAGAGGTGTACATTGACCAGTCTGAAGGATTTGAGATATTCAGCAGCGAGTCGCATGTGTGCAGGCTCAAAAGAGTGCTGTATGGGCTGAAACAAGCACCCCGTGCTTGGTACACTAAGATTGACAACTATTTCACTGGACTTGGCTTCACTAAGAGTGAGGCGGATGCAAACCTGTACCAGATTGTGGTTGAGGGTAAGATTTTTATCATTGTACTTTATGTTGATGATTTGATACTAACAAGTGATGAGCAGTTGATACACTCATGCAAGGTAGATCTTGCAAAGGAGTTTGAGATGAAGGGTTTGGTCCTCCTTTATTATTTCCTTGGATTGGAAATATGACAGCGGGAAGGTGAACTGTTTGTGTCTCAAGGCAAGTATGCCTGGGAGATACTGGAGAAGTTTCACATGCAAGGCTGCAAGCCTATCGACACTCCTCTTCCAGGAAATTGGAAGAAAGAGGATGCTACATCGGCAGAGGTAGTGGATGCCACTGTTTATCAACAGTTGGTGGGTTCGCTCATGTATTTAGTCAATACAAGACCAGACATATGATATGCGGTGAACCAACTTTCACAAGCGATGGTTAAGCCTACCAAGCTCTTTTGGAAGGTGAGCAAGCATGTCCTGAGATATCTCAGGGGCACATCTGAGTATGGTTTATGGTACAGACAGACGGATGAGGTGAAGTTGCATGGCTTCACAGATGCAGATTGGGCAGGAAGCCCAACAGACAGAAAGAGCACATCAAGAGGGATTTTCAGTATCAGATCTACGAAATTTTCTTGGTACAGCAGGAAACAAAGATCTGTGGCACTCAGTTCAACGGAAGCAGAATACATGGCAACAAGTTTAGCTGCATGTGA
Organism: Pinus albicaulis; assembly: GCA_034641835.2. NCBI lineage: Eukaryota > Viridiplantae > Streptophyta > Pinopsida > Pinales > Pinaceae > Pinus > Pinus albicaulis. The sequence continues at coordinate 220,118,369 of CM076582.1, read as the reverse complement.
GGGTATCTAGATGAGGAATATTCTGGTTGGTTTGTTTGGTTCACATTTAGATCCCACGGTGATTCATTATGATAATTAGAGTTGCATTAAACTCTCAGTTAATCTTGTGTTTCATGATAGATCTAAACATATTGATATCCGATATCATCATATCAGATATTGTGTGCAGCGGAAGATCATGTTGCTTTAATACATTCCCACGGAGGATCAGGATGCAGATATTCTGACGAAGGCGCTCACCAGGAGAAAATTCGAATGTTGGAAATACTGAGAGGGGGGGGGGGGGGTGAATCAGTATTTATTTCAATTAGAGCATTAGCTAATCTTCAATTATTATCAGTGTTTTTACAATGATAGCAGCAAACAAGAGGAACACAAATGCACACAGTTTTTAAGGTGGAAACCCACTCTGGGACAAAAACCACCTAATGCTTTTCTAATAATTCTTTTCAACTCCAATTGAAAATAAAGCTCCAACTTCCTAGAATCTAGAAAAACATTCTTCTCCGGCTCCCACTGGATGGATGCTCCAACGCCCGAGATTATTTAGTAGTCAACTGAACGGATGCCCCAACACCCAATGAGCTACAACTCACCCTAGCACCACCATACCACCCTATAGAAGAATAAAAGAAGAATGGACTCCCGTACCAGGGAAAATGGTCCACTTTAGAATGATATAGAATGATGCAGAAGAAGAAGATATACTAGAACATAACCCCAAATTTGACACAAACACCTAAGGATGATCCTAGACCTCCCAATGTTGCCTCTTCAACCCTTGGCAGATAGATACTAGTACAATTTGTACAATAATGTATTTACAATGACTAGGTACAATGATACCTTTACAATGATTGTATGCAGTGCTGCCCACTTGAAGATTTCATATGATGAACTTATTGATGTTGTTATGCACCTTGGTTGCTGCTCTTTTCATGCTACCATTTGCTGCACCTTGCTTTGCTTTTCTGCTGTAGAAATTCTGGTCCTTTGCAACCCTTGACAACACATGATCTAGCTTTTTCTTGCCTTCTAGGGGCTCGATATTGAATCTGGTGTATCTATATCATTTTAGATCCTAAATATCTGATTTTATTTCCTATAGTATTACTTTGAGTCATATTTCCAATTCCATAGGTCTGACCCAATTTGGATTCTTGAAGAGAGAGTTATACCCAATCTCTCACAATGCCCTAATTATGGATTGTTTCAGCAGAGCGCACTTGTACGGCATTCCACGTGTCACTGTTTCTTCATTTGTTTCTAAAACTGATAGAGAGAAAATTATAGACTATTCAATATCTTTCACTTTTTACAAAATTCCAATCCAATACTCAGAGAGAGAGTTATGACGAATTTACCAAGGTCACTTCTTTGAGATGAATTTCAGGAGCCTGCCAAAACCCTGACTTACAAAGATCATATATCCAAAAATATTGTGCACCTTGATCTAAAATTGTTACTACAGCTTCCTCAGGATTTTTTCTTCACCTTATAAAAATTTCAGCTTCTGAGCCTTCGTAGAAAAAAAGTTAGAGTGAAAATTTGACGATGACCTATTTCAGATGGCCAAATCCCTTGCCTAAGGAGGAAATGAAGATCACAATATATATGAATGCTTAATTTGAGAGGGGCTTCAACAAGTGAACGTGGGAGGGATTTTAGGAGCTTAAAAAATATTAATTATGACTTTTCAATGACCCATGCTCCAACCCCATGGGGTTTTAGCCCACTAACTGGGGTACAAACTTCAAACATGAATATCTTTCAAACCGTGAAGAATTACATGGCGTGCCATATATCAACGGAAACATATTGACAAGTAGAAACCATAAAAATCATTATTGACCTAGAATATGTTAATTTTGTAGGTCAAAATTCCCATTCAATATTGGATTAGCCCCTGGTGCTGCTTGGGTTGACATCAATGACAACCGCTAATCAACAATCTCCCCCTTTGGCATTGATGGCAACATAAGTACTCCCCCTGCGATCATGACACCTCTTCCTTTAACATTCTCTCCCCCTTTGACATCAATGGAAAAGGGTAACTCCCCCTGAAACTCAACCATCCTGCAGACCTGTACACACTTCCACTCGCGCTGACACACAACTGTCCTGCAGACCTGTACACACTTCCACTCCCCCTTTATATTCTGAAAAAGGAAATCTAATGAAAACTTGGGAGAATCCCAAGCTTCTGGCGAAGATATTCCAATGTTGGCGAATATTTAATATGTGATTCTTTTGGTGCTACTTGGAATCTTGCTACTTATCCAACTGCTTGCATAACATCTGGTCAGGAGGCTGTTACATATAGAAGACTACTAATCATAGATCTGTACAACCTTTGATCCATATCCTTAGATGAGTTGTCTATGCTCAATTTGCAACCAAGTAAAGACATCTCGAAATCACTTTGCACCTTTGTAGCAAAATTCTTACTTAGTCGATCATCATTGCTACCAATTATTGTATCATCCTCTTTAGCTATTAGACATGCTTTAGTTGCTTCATCCAGAACATATATGTCATTTGGTGCTCGACTTTCTGTAGCCACAATTTCACCATACACGCCTTTCCTGATTTCACATTTCATGGAGTTGAATAGTATTGTGTGTCCTTGATCACACATTTGTCCAACACTGAGTAGATTGTGATTCATGTTTTCAACTAGTAGAACATTATTTGCTAGAGAATCTTTGCTTCTGAGAGTGACAGTACCTGATCCTATAACATTTTAAGATCCATCATTTCCAAAGGACACGGTTCCATCCTTCTTCTCTTTCAGAGATACAAATTTATTTCTATCTCCAGTCATATGTGTTGAGCAACCGCTTTCAACATACCACACATATTTTTTCTTTTGAGCCTTGAGAGCGAGAGCAAAATTATCATTCTTCTTATTCTTCCATGTTCGTTCATTCTGTGGCTTTGAAGATTCTTCTGGAGGATTTTCAAGTCTGCAGTCTTTGGCTATGTGTCCAAAGTTTTGACATTTGTAACATTCAATATTATTTCTTAAATTTCAAATCTATTGATATTTCGCTGAGCCCTGGGAGGTTCATATTTGACAGATCTCCTGGAATTATATTCGTTCCTAGGGTACGTGCGACATTCTACATCTTTATGACCAAATTTTCCACACAAATAACAGTAACCATAAAAAATATGTTGGAACCTGGATGGAAATTTTCGTCGAGGAATTGTCTTCCAAGGCTGTTCTTGCGAATCTTGTCCAATGAAGTCTACATGCATGTCAGATCTCATAGGTTCATTGTATTTTGTTGTAGAAGGTCCTGCTTCTTCTTCTTTGTAATGGATGCCAGTTTTGTCATTGTAATATCGTTGATTGTTGATGAGTTCTTCCAATGCCCTTGAGCTATTGGCATAGTTTTGGATAGTTTTTCCTTCCTTCACTTCCTCACGTAGCGAGACTACTTCGGCTTCTAATCCTTCCCTTTCTTGTTTGCTTTCTTCCAACTTATTTTGAAGTGACTCTTCAATGCATTTGTGTTCTTCAACTTCAATTTTTAGACCTTGAACTTTTTCTTTAAGAGTTTTGGAACTGATCTTCTCCGCCTTGAGATCTTTTATAAGCTTGATTGCTTCCTCATAAAATTCGTCTATGGTCCATCCTTCTTCTTCGTTGTTTGATACCTCTTGCTTATTGTGCTTGGGTTTATTGTTCTTGGCCATAAACAATACTCTCTCATTGGCTTCTTCTTCACTATCATTGTCTTCATTGGATGATGAGCTATCTTCTTTAGAGAGAAAGTTCCTTTTGGATCCTTTCTTGTTGAATTTCTTAAAGCCTTTCTTTCTTTTTGAGTTGCCATTACTTTTGTTTGGACATTTTGCTGCAAAATGCCCAACCTCATTACAACTAAAACATATCAATGGAAGTTTACCTTTGAATTTTCCCTTACCAATTTGTAGTTTTCTCGTGAAGTAAGCATATTCTTCATCTGAAAGACCTTCTTCATCATCTCCCTTTTCTTCACACTTGCAGGTGCATGTCTTTTCAATTAAAGGTTGTTTATCCTTATTGGTTTTCTTAGATGCAACGAACGCAGTTTCTAGATGCGAAGTACCCTCTTCTTCATCAAGTCTCATTTCATATGCTATGAGAACTCCATGTAATTCCTCTTTGCTGAGTTTGTCCAGATTTTCACCGTATTCTAAGACCGATACCTTTGGGTTGAATCTCCCTGGTAACGTTCTAAGAATCTTCCGTATAATATTCTTCTCGTCAACTGGCTCTCCCAATCCTTCCAGAGTATTGGTTATTTCATCAACGTATTGAAAGTATGCAGCAATGTTGCAATCTTCTTTCATTCTGAGTTGCTCAAAATTTTCTCTATAGATTTGAAGCTTTGCTTCTTTGACATTTGAGTCACCTGCATATATATTCTCAAGCTTGTCCCATACATTTTTGGCAGTTTTACAACCCAACACCTTATGATAAGCAGATTCAATAAGTCCACCGATAATAATATTCTTTGCTTTTGCATCATTTACCAAATTCTTCTTACCTTGTTCATCTGTGGTTGATGTAAATCCATTTTGAACAGTGTCCCATACTTCGTAACCTTGCGCCAAGAGATAGACCTCCATTCTTCCTTTCCAGAGTGCATAATTATTTTAATTGAATAGAGGTACACCATTCTTGGTATGCTCCATGACCTCCTTCCAACTGTTAAACTGCTATTGAAGGAACCAAGCTCTGATACCAATTGTTGGAAATACTGAGAGGGGTGGAGGTGAATCAGTATTCCTTTCAATTAGAGCATTAGTTAATCTTCAATTATTATTAGTGTTTGTACAATGATAGCAGTAAACAAGAGGAACACAAATGCACACAGTTTTTAAGGTGGAAACCCACTTCGGAACAAAAACCACCTAATGCTTTTCTAATAATTCTTTAATATTCAACTCCAATTGAAAATAAAGCTCCAACTTCCTAGAATCTAGAAAAGCATTCTTCTCCAGCTCCCACTGGATGGACTCTCCAACGCCCGAGATTCTTCAATAGTCAACTGAACGGATGCCCCAACACCCAATGAGCTACAACTCACCCTAGCACCACCCTACCACCCTATAGAAGAATAAAATAAGAATGGACTCCCGTACCAAGGAAAATGGTCCACTTTACAATGATATAGAATGATGTAGAAGAAGAAGATATACTAGACCATAACCCCAACTTTGACACAAACACCTAATGATGATCCTAGACCTCCCAATGCTACCTCTTCAACCCTTGGCAGATAGATACTAGTACAATTTGTACAATAATGTATTTACAATGACTAGGTACAATGATACCTTTACAATGATTGTATGCAGTGTTGCCCACTTGAAGACTTCATATGATGAACTTATTGATGTTGTTATGCACCTTGGTTGCTGCTCTTGTCATGCTACCATCTACTGCACCTTTATTTTCTTTTCTGCCATAGAAAGTCTGGTCCTTTGCAACCCTTGACAACACATGATCTAGCTTTTTCTTGCCTTCTAGGAGCTCGATATTGAATCTGGTGTATCTCTGTCATGTCAGATCCTCAATATCTGATTTTCGGTCCTGTAGTATTCCTCTGAGTCATATTTCCAATGCCATAGGTCTAACCCAATTTGGATTCTTGAAGAGAGATTTATACCCAATCTCTCACAATGCCCTAATTATGGATTGTTTCAGCAGAGCGCACTTGTACAACATTCCACGTGTCACTATTTCTTCATTTGTTTCTTAAATTGATAGAGTGAAAATTAAAGACTATGCAATATCTATCACTTTTTATGGAATTCCAATCCAATACTCAGAGAGAGAGTTATGAAGAATTTACCAAGGTCACTTCTTTGAGATGAATTTCAGGAGCCTACCAAAACCCTGACTTACGTAGATCATATCTCCAAAAATATTGTGCACCTTGATCTGAAATTTTTACTACAACTTCCTCAGGATTTTGGCTTCGCCTCATAAAAATTTTAGCTTCTGAGCCTTCGTAGAAAAACAGTTAGAGTGATAATTCCACGATGACCTGTTTTAGATGGCCGAATCCCTTGCCTAAGGAGGAAATGAAGATCACAATATATATGAATGCTTAAGTTGAGAGGGGCTTCAACAAGTGAACGTGGGAGGGATTTTAGGAGATTAAAAAATATTAATTATGACTTTTCAATGACCCATGCCCCAACCCCATGGGGTTTTAGCCCACTAACTGGGGTACAAACTTCAAACATGAATATCTCTCAAACCGTGAAGAATTACATGGTGTGCCATATATCAGTGGAAAAATCTTAACAAGTAGAAACCATCAAAAGCATTATTGACCCAGAGTATATTAATTTGGTAGGTCAAACTTCCCATTCAATATTGGGTTAGCCCCTGGTTCTACTTGGTGTTGGGGTTTCCATATTTTGGACAGATTGGCAAGACCAAAAGATGAGACAACATCAGAACCACTTTCAGACCTCAGGATCTAGCCCTCCTGGGTCCAGAGAGATATCTCTCTATATAAGCAAAGGTTTTATGTCTTTGAAGCTCTATTTTTGAATATTAGGCTAGTTATAGGCAGAGGGTTTGTTTGTTTGATTTATGGTTTGGTTGTTGGGAATCAGGAAAGAAGGGTTCAATATAAGACAAGGATGAGAAAAGAGGGTTTTAGGCAAAGGAGATAATTCAGTGAACATTCAAGACCATTGGGCAATGGAGTTAGGAAAGGGTTTACTTGCTATTCAATATGCAGGCTTTCAGTTGGGCTAGTCAGCTAAAGCATTGGATCTTAAAGATGATAGTGTGACATGAAATGGTAAGAGAGAGGGTGAAAGTAAGGAAACCTCCAAGGTGACCTTTCAGAAATTAAATCTAGGGACAGGGCATGCCATTGGACAACCTATGATCCAAAACCTAAAAGGTTAACTCTTTAGACAAGGAACATTAAAGATTTAGAACACAAAGGTGGAAACCTGAGATCAGAGAGAGACTTTGAACTCTCAATGCTTTGGTATCTAGCTTAAGGGAACTTAGAAAGGTTTAATCAAGTGAAAAGGACTCTAGTGAGTCAGAAACAAAGATCTAAACTTCGAGTATCCCAATTCATTTAATCAAAGCCTAACAAGAACATCTGAAAATAGTTTCATTAATTCATACATCAGCTAGCAGCATATGTTTTGACCACTACATTGGTTAAATTAGCTTGAAACAATCCTCAGATAACACATACAGCAGAAAACATTGAAGGCAAGGAGAGCAGAAACATAGGGTACCTAACAATGGTAAATCCTATGCCAGATTTCTGATGCGAGCCAGTAGAAATGAAATGTAATGAACTACAAGGTAAAACAAATACAGAGATAGAAAAACATCACCGCTGCTTTAAATCAGGATCCAAAGAACATCTTCCTCAACCTATCTTGCAACTTTACACAGAGACTATGTCTCAAAAGAAACAGCTTGCAATTCTCAGATATCCAATCAACAACAACCTCTACAATGAGTTCCCTCATGAATTTTATAGCTGAATGAGAGATAGAGGGGGTAGATGAAAACTAAATGCAGCATTAAAACTTAGAAGAGGAAGAGGGTTGAGGCCCCATTCTGTTTTAATTCTGGGCATTTATCTCTGGTACTCTTTAGATGAAAGAGTGGTCTTCATCAGGTTGCAATTTACTCCAGGTATGTCTTTGATGTACTCGTTGTAGCACCTCTGAAATACTTGTGGTACTCTGGTGAATTAAATAAAAGTAGAACAATGATTCTGGGGCCTGCCATACCATGTAACAAATGCTTCTGATATCATAGGACTGTTGTCAGGGTGGAAATTTCCTCAGGGACACGAAATAGCATGAAAACCGTATGGGCACTTCGTCCTTTCATGGGAGGAGACATTCTGCTGATATAGACACCCTGATGATATGATTTTCTGTGCATTGGATCTTCTAAGTGATCCACGGGGTCTTCGATCTGGTACCCTGCCTTAAATTACTGACTCCGGGCTTCAAAAATCTTTGATTACTGGTCTTAAATTCTCTGATCTTTCACTGATACTCTTTTGCTGCTCCATTCCTGTCTCTGTCTACGAAATCTGTGCTTTAATGGCTTTGGGAAGGTTTTACAGAGTTTTACCATGCTCCTATAATGAAAGTCATGTCATAACACCTTCCCAGGCCTTCCTTCATAATTTCGATCTCTGCACATGGTCTTCCCCGTGTTTTCTGCCACTGTAACAGTGACTGTGAATCATGGCAGTCGTTTAACGTCGGTACCCTGCAAAACACACAAACCCATCAAGAAAACCATGCATGGGAAGGGTGGATGCAATGGGAACATTGAGAATGGCAGCACAACCTGGTGAAATGGTGGAACAATGTAGGATGATGGTGGAAAATGCAGCGAACAGTGGAGAAATCGACTGGTGAAAGTTGGCGGAGTGCAGCAAAATTTGAATGCAGACATTCAACATTTTGACCTTTGAATGAAATACAAAGGTGTCGGACGAAAATGCGACGAAAATATATGAACACACGTGGAATGGTGACATGGCGGGGAATCCATTTAATCCAGACCATCCGATCTCAGGAGGAGATCAACGATTGAGAATGCGTTGGAGGGTGATGGATGGTGGGCCAGGGGTCCCTTGCCTTGGATTAATTGCCGAGCATCTTCATGGCGCGATCACCGTTGGATGGACAACTTCATATCGGACGGTGTACATGCATATCGCGCCGAGTCCACGGTCGAACGTTAATGCGCGATGGGGGTGGTTTTTCAATAGTGCGCAGAGCCACGCGTCATGCGGTGAATGGCATCACTCTGAAACAAAAAATATAGCCCGCCCTCCAAAATCGGTGCGATGGAAACTAACGGTTTTGAACAGTGCTTTGGCGCGGGGACCACTGGGGCGGGTGAAAAATGGACCATCGATCTGCGGATCAGATCGACAGTGGATATGCGATCGGAGGGGTGAACGAGGGGGGGGCACGGACGCTATGGAGTTTACGAAGACCGTCTGATCTGTACAGATCGACGGTTGATAGCACTCCCGATATCCAAATGCAATAAGCGCTTTCCAAGCTAGCGCTTGGTTCTAGCACCCAGGTCACATGAGGAAACGGTTTATGGGGCTGAGCCGAAAGGGGCTAAATCTGAAATGTGTAGAATGTGGGTTTTTTGGCCCATTTTAATGCAATTTTGATGCCAGAAAGGGGTAACGATAGAGGAAAAAAGGGGGGAATTAGACAAAACAAGGGGTGTGTGTAGGATTTAAAGGGGAAATGGGTGATTTAGAGGATTTTGGGAGGGATTTCTGGGGTAAAAAGGGGACTTTGTCAAAGGGGAAAAAGGGTTAAAATGGGACATTCTACAGGGGTACAAGGACGAATGAAGGCCTCCTTGAATTTTTTTTTTTACAATCAGTGAGGCTTTTTGACATAGAAACAACAGTGGAATTTTACCAAAGGGAAGAGGGTAAGAGGAGGCTTCCAAGGATGATGTGTTTTTAAGGAAAAATGCATTCCTTGAAGGCTCCAAAAAACAATTTAGCCCTCTGATTGCTTGTCAAGAAATTTATAGGGGGCTAACAGTGGCTTCACATGGGGATGGCTTCTTCTTGAAGGAGTCAAGAATTCATAAATGATCTTTGAGGTATGCCAGATGCCTTATCTTTGAGCCATCTTCCTTCTTTGATTTTCAGCTGCCACGAACATGATAGATCAACAAAAACAATCCCACACAATCTACCTACTCAGACTATAGTCCTAACATTTTTTCTTCCAGGGTGCATTTGGACTAGCAGACCCTTTACATCATTTATTTTTTACAAACAAGAAAATAAACCTATTCTATTTCTACCCTTATTTCTCCATGAGACTAGATTAAACTGTTGGCCTCATATGTTTCTCTACCTAATCTAACACCTACTGGGATTAAACTGTCCAGCAGATTTCTTCTCTACATTCTACAACAAAAATTTAAAAACAGTCAAACTAGGATTAGACAGTCTAGTTTGTTGTGGATCCAAGGCATAAAGACATTTGCACATGGACATAAACTTGCAGAAAACTGAAAACAAAATCTTGAAGGCTTGAAATTTGAAGTTTTGAAGCATCCTTCTTCTCTTTGTGACTCAAGTTTTGAGCTTGTTAGAGTCACTTTCTCTTCTTCATTTCAGCTCTGGTTTTGGGCTTATTAGAGTTGATCTTCTTCCTTAGTTGCTGGTTCAGATTTTGGACATTTTAGGACCAGCTGTTTTACTTCTTTGGCTCAATTTTTGATCATATTAGAGCCAATCCTTTGCATTTATGAGGTTCATGTTTTGAGCATGTCTGAACCTCTCCTTTCTCTCTGTTTTTTGGAACATTTTCTCTTTTTCTTGAAGACATAACACATCAATGGTATTTACAATGTAAATGGAAACTGGAAATTGGAAATCAGTAGAAGTAGTGTTTGAGCATCCTGCCATTGACAGGACCCCCAAACAACTTTGTACCATCTAGTTCTTGTAGAAAAAAGGCATTTGGACCCACAGTGGCCTGGATGATGTATGGATCTTGCCACAAACTGTCAAAATTGCCGTGTTTTCCTTTGTCCTCTCTCCTTGAGTCCCACTTCAGAAATTTATCTCCAATTTTGAAGTCAGAAGCTTTGGTTCTTCTGTCAAACAACTTCTTTATATTTTCCTAAACTTTCACAGCTCTGTTATAGACCTCTTCCCTTGTTTGCTGGAGATGAATTTTTTGGTTTATCCTTCTTACCATGCTGTCTTCTTCTGTCTGAATTTCTTGAAAAAGTTTAATCACTGGTACTCCAAGGCTGGTAGGAAACACTGCTTCTGTTCCATAGACAAGATGGTACGGTGACATGCCAATAGATTTCTTTGTTGTACGCCTGTCAGCCCATAAAGCATGCACTAACTTGTTATGCCATGACTTTTTGTTTTCTTCCAACAACTTTTTGATGATGGTAACTGTTGAGATTCCAACAAGATGATGAGCTTAGTGGAAAGAATTCGCCTTCACTAAGTGGGCCCGCAGTCTATTTTTGGCACAAAGTCTATTTTTAGACATATGGATCATGTTCTATGAGTTGCAGGATGCTATTTGTGGATGGTTGGTCAAGTCGGAAAAAAATAGATGGAATTATATTTTTAGACATACTGGGCGGAATCTATTTTTAGATTTCTAGTCTAAAAATAGATATGTCGAATATTATTAGCTCTTAATAATATTTGGACTCTAAACATTATCTTATTCTCTTGGAGCACTTCAGTTAAGTGCACAGATGTGGCATAGGAGCTGATAGAAGGAATTACGCTATTCCTGAGGGTTATGTGGAGCTATTGCATGGATACTTCAATTAGAACTCATGTGACAGAGTTTGGTGGAGTTGATTGAGGAAGTTAGTGGAGTTGTATTCAGTTTAACTAATCTAAACACAGTTGAGCTATTTGTATTCAGTTTAACTAATTGATACAATTAGTGAGAGTGGTGTGAATTAATTATTAATTAATTCACTAATTATAAACTCATTAATCAACTAAAGAATAAATCAGTTAACTTCAGTGCATGGACAGTTTCAGTGGAGACCAGTGCAGAGATAGGTGAAAGAGCAGGTTAACTATCAGTTGTGACTATACTGTTGCATATTTGCAACAACTAGTGATTGGAGGAGCCCATGAGGATTGCGCAGTACAAGCCAGGTGGTTCAAGTTATTTAATGAGCCATCCTACAACATTGATTACGCAATAGAGGCTGGCTATCAGGTGGCAGAGATTGGAGCATGTGTTTTGCTAGATCTAGCTTGATTAGTATGTAGCAATTGGAGGTTGTGCTGAGAGCTTGTGAGGAGCTTTGTACAATGATTGTTACATGATCTCTATGACATATAATATATAGATAGTTGGGGTTTTCAGCTTTAAGCTTTCCCATGAAATATTGTGTTCATATGTGTGATTTCTTATGGTTTTAATGTGCGCATGCAATTGATTTTATTTCCGCATGTAATGATCAATGGTAGAAGCGATTATGTATTGTGCATGAAGCTAAAATAGTGTGTGATCAGGAGAATCTCGGTGAATAATATATCAGTTATTCAAATTTTCTACATGGTATCAGAGCTATATTGATCATTGGAGCAATTGCGAAACATTGAAGCAGTTGAGTTTTGCGCTGGTGGAATTCGAATTTGCAGTAGTGTTTTCTTGGTGTCGAAGTTGAGATGTCTTTCAACGGATTATGATTGGAGTATGCCCTTAATGGAAGCTTGAATTATATTTCATGGAAGGACATGATGGAGGCAGTGTTGGAAGAAAATGGGTTGAAGGAGTTCATATATACAGAAATTCCAAAACCTACTTCTAGTGATGCTGCCATACTTGATGCATGGAAAAAGAAGACAAAAAAGTGTCGAAGGATTCTGTTGGAAGGTGTGAAGGATCACATAGTGTCTAGCCTTCATGGTAAGGCTTCTCCATTCTTAATGTGGAAAGCTTTGACAAATTTATTTCAAAGCAAGAGCGACCAGAGGAAGTTGGCGCTCAAGGATAAACTCAGAAACATAAAAATGGAGAAAGGCGATAGTATGCCCAAGTACCTCACGAAGTTCATCCAATGCAGGGATGAGCTAGGAAGTGTGGGGGTGACTGTTGATGATGAGGACTTGGTGAGCTTGGCTCTCCTTGGGCTTCCAAAGAGTTGGCATTCCTATCAGGACTCTATCAATGGTCGGGAGAAATTGCCAGGAAGGGAGCGACTTTGGTCGGATCTTGTGCAAGAGGAGATAAGGCGAAGTACCAGGGATGGAACTTCATCAAAGAACTCAGATGAAGAAAATTGCGCTTTGGCTGCCAAAGCAAAGAAGGGGAAGAGCAAGAAGCATGCTTCTCAATCCGGTGCGAAAGGCAAGAAGAAAGACATGTCCAAGGTGAAGTGCTCATTAGGGGAATTTTGAGGTCTAAAATGGGCCTCTTAAGGAAATTATAAAATAATAGTGGAAAAAATCTAATAAGATTTGATGACATCATCAAATTTTAGAGGGAAAAATGAAAAAACTACTTTTTCAATTCATATTTTCAACTTATCTCCCAAAGTTTTTACTCAAATTTCGAGCGGATGCGGAATTTAATTCCCCATCCAAGGAGTACCCATGTTGCATACTTTCGATGGGTCCTACTATACGAAAAATGAGAAATACATTAAAAAACGTGACTACAATCACGTTTTTTATGTATTTCTCATTTTTCGTGTAGAAGAGTTCATCGAAAGTATGCAACATGGGTACTCCTTGGATGAGGAATTAAATTCCGCATCCAACGAGTACTCCTGCTCGAAATTTGAGTAAAAATTTTGGGAGATAAGTTTAAAATACGAGTTGAAAAGTAGTTTTATTATTTTATTATTTTTTAATTTTTTTACTTTTTTACTCCAAAAATGGTGAATCATCCATTATGGATGACATCATCATCTTGAATCCTATTGGTTGTTATAAAGTTTATTTTTGTTGTACATTTTTCTTATAAGGCCCATTTTAGACCTCAAAATTTCAATGTTCATCAAGTCAACAACACTAGACATTATGCCACTAGTTGTCCAAAAGAAGAAAAATAAGCAGGCTGCTGGATCTGTAGCTGGAGAGGCCTTAGCCTCACAGTTTGAGCTGGATTTTTCGCTGATCGCATGCTTGGTCTCAAGTGTGATGGGTTCAGTGTGGTTTCTTGACAGTGGTGCATATTTTCACATGACAGGAGATTGAGATTTGTTTACTGATCTTGATGAGAAAGATCTTAGAGTGCACATCGAGATGGGCGATGATGGTAGATACAATGCGACCGGTATCAGTACCATTTCATTTGAGAGGGATTCTGGTAAACCCTTCGTATTGAAGGAAGTGATGCATGTTCCAGAATTGAAGAAGAATCTGATCTCTGTGGCAATGTTAGAAGATAAAGGATATGATGTTGTCTTTAGCAAGGGAAAGGCTTTCCTACGCAGTAAGGCAACTGGTGAGACCCGAAGGATAGTGGTTCGAGTTAAGAAACTTTATCAATTGCAGGTAGATGGCTGCACAGCAATGGCAGGCAAGGCAGAAGGAGTGGTGAGCCGGGATGATGGCGAGCTGTGGCACCGGAGATTGGGCCACCTTCACCATGGAACTTTGAAGATACTGCAGCAGATTTCTACTGGGATTCCTAAGGGTACTCTTGCACAGTCAGATCAGTGCAAGGGATGTACCTTGGGAAAATTTGTGAAATCCACCTTTAATGAGAAGGATAGTCACGCCACGACGATCCTTGAGAGAATTCACATAGACGTGCGTGGAACTTTCTCAGTAGCTTCGACAACAAAGCACAGGTACTATGTGATATTTGTTGATGATTTTTCTCGAAAGTGCTGGATCTTCTTCATGCAGAAGAAGAGCGAGACATACTCGAAGTTCTGTGAGTTCAAGGCACTGGTTGAGAAAGAATCAGAGAAGCAAGTGAAGGCTCTTAGGAGTGACAATGGTGGTGAATTCATCTCTGGCGAATTCAAGGAATTTTGCAACGCAGAAGGAATTCGAAGAGAGCTCATAGCACCTCATAACCCATGTTGTTCATGCCAACTCCTCATTCAGATTTTTGGCCACCAATCCTGTTCAAATCTATCTAAACCTCCATACGCTACCTAATGCTATCATTTCCAACCACAAAATACATTGTACAAAGGTTAAAATCCGCGATTAAAAATATATTGGGCCCAGCCCCTTTCTCCACTAGCCCCGCACCTCCTTTCATCCATGTAACCAAGCGCTGTGACCAAGCGCTGCCCCTTAGAGCATTTATCGCAAATCACATCCATCACAGATCACATTTTCATTGGTTATGACCGTTTGATCCGTCGCAATTATTTGCGACGCGATCGATCGCGCCATCGCACTTTCCCCCCATCGCATTTCCCCGCCCTTCGCAACCTCGCCCCATCGCAATATCGCGAGCGCTCTTTTCTGTTTGGTGCCACTTTCCTCCATCGCATTTTCTACCTTCGCGATTTTGCGATGCGCTTCTCGGGCCCCACCTCATACGATCGCTCCCACCGCGTTCCATTGCAATTCATCGTATTTCTTTGTATTTCCGTGTATAGTAAAACCTTTTCATTTTTCATTAAACCTTAATGAATCACCCTCCGCTGTGACCAGGTCCCACATCCACGGCTCTGCTCCATCTTTTTTCCTCGTTTCCTTTTGTGATTCACTTAAGTGAAAACCTTTAGGCCTTTACACTAATATCATTTCTTCTGTCGCTTTTCACTATTCCACTCCTCCACGTCACCGCTCCACGTGTCAAATACATTCCTCCTCTACCATTTATACATTCCGTTCATATGTCATGTTTCAGTGTTCACGTTATCAACCTCCACCCAGCCAATTCATCATCGCTCCCCTGTGTTTTTCACTGCTGTCCTTCATGCTTCCATCATCTTATCACACTGCCTTATCACCTAAGTCACCTCCACTGCATTCACTCTCCTGTGCATCTGTTTTCTTAACAAGGTTTGTGTATTTTGCAAGGTGCGGGAGGAAGAAAATCGCCATTAATTACAGCCTCCATTACAAAAGCCGAGGCCTCTTCCAAAGATAATTTTTCAGAGACAAATTTACGAAGGGAAGCCCCGGGGAGCTGCCGTGACATGACACTCATTAAAACAACAAGGTTCAAAATATATCCAAACCTCCGAAGCCATTCCAAACCAAGATTTTACGGATGAAAACATTAATGCAGCAGCAACAAAATATTAATGAAGGAGCAATGAATTCAATGTCCGACATGAAAGGTTTCAAATTCAAATTCAGGCATTTAAAGGCAGAGAGTATAATGTACATGAAGCAATAATCTCAAGGTGTTACTTCAGCCGAGTTTTCTTCAGGAAAGTACAGAATGTTCGTGAAGATTTACCCCTATGCTGCGTTCCTGAAAAGATTTGTTCCAGTGCATTTATTTCAGCAGGCAGATCTCAAAGTACAAGATAATACCACCTAGTCATTTAACAGTATGGGCACGAATGTTTTCGCCATTTTATTCAAATTAGGCAAATTTAATGTGCATCACCTACCTCATTCTCCAGAGTTTTCTGTTTCTTCTATAAAAACCCAGAAGAAAGACATTGTAAGGGTTCCAGATTTATATCAGCAAACTGTGCAGTGAAAGGCTTTTGTATACATCTTGTAAAGTTTCTGTATGAAGGCTCAGAGCCTGTAGGGTTTTAGTGAGGAGGAGTTATAACTGTAATGAGGATTTTGGTCTTTGGTATCCCACAGTATGTAATCTCTTCTTATGTGTTAATATAATATCTCATTTCATGCTATTTATCTTCTTGTATCATGTTCTAGAATGCGAGTGGCTCATTGGTCTTAAGTAAGGATTCATCCTAGTTGGTGCCCATACTTGGATTAGTCAAGCACTTTAAATAGGCCTAGTCATGATATATTGTTCCATGTTCATTTCACCCATATTTTCTGCTATATTAGTTACTTGAGGAGGGTGCTTTTAAAACGCCATTGTCATGTATGGATTCTTAGTTGGATAAGCCCATATGTGGTTTTGTTGTGTATCTAGGTATCAGCCTCATGCTAACTAGTATCTTCTTCATGTTTCTTCACCGCATCCACTTTCTGATATTTGATTTCTGTGGCATATTATTTGAACTGGCCCTCTTTGCAGTAAGCTGTCTCTTAACTGTCTGATGCTTTTGTATTGGAGTTTTGCATGATGTTCCTACATTATTCTTATCTTTGTATCAGCTTCTGAGAGAGTTTGGTTCCATTTAAACTAATTTCCTTGTTTTGCAAGAGATAGTAAGAGAGCTTTTGGATTGACAACCCAAGCTATATTATGAGCTCCTTGCTATGTTAAGATGTCCTAGGAACTGGTCTATAGCAACTCTAGGCTGTCTCTAGGGGGACAGAATTGTCTACAACATATTTCTGGCGCCGTTTCCAGGGACGAATTTGAGAATATCAGTTTCCCTGGGCCTCGACAAATCATATTCACTCTCTAATCAGGTGAGCACAGAGAGTTGAAGAGTTGCATATCTCTCACCTTGGTGACTCCACTGTTCTTTATTTGATAAATCTATTGGTAGTCCTGGCTCCTCGAAAGCCACATTTGAGGTCAGATTCCTCTAAGTTAAAGACATCCTCTGTATCTGACCCAGAGAATATTATTCATAGAAGAATTTGGAAAGAAAGACAATCAGCTCATGCTGAAGTCCCTGAATATTCTGTAGAAGATCATCCATCCTCTTCTTCTCAAGAAATCCCAGTGGAAAATCCCGACTCCACTGAGGAAAATCCTGAATATTACTCAGATAGCCCACCCAGGGGAAGTGCTAGAACCAAAGATAACCCTCATCCTACCCCTGAGGCTGAAGAAGTTAAAGAGGTCACAGAAGTAGCCTTGCTAGTGGAATTGCTTCCATCCACACTTCGGGGACTCTCCGTACAAACACACCGATTGTTATACATACCCTTCTCCCACTTCAATGGCTAATGTACCATCTTTTCTCCTGAACAAATATGCTCCACTGGCCTTACCCCAAGTGCTAAATGATATGCCACAGGATTATTTGAAGATTCTGCCTAGATTTAATGGAGAAAATGAAATTAATGCTCAGAAACATCTTGAGACTTTCTGCTCCTTTGCAGAAAACTTTAATGTTGAACATTTAGATGTGGTCTTAAGATTATTTGTGCAATCTTTGGATGGTGAAGCCAGAAAATGGTTCAAGACCTTAGGAAACCGTTCAGTGACCACTTGGGATGACATGGAGAATACTTTTCTCAGGAAATGGGGAGAAAAGAAAGATCATGGACAGTGTCTCACTGAGTTCAATACACTCAAGAAGAGACATAATGAAGGGGTGTCGGAGTTTATTAAGAGATTTAATAAGTTATATCTAAATCTCCCTGCAGATATGAAGACTCATCAGAACGCTGCAAAAGTCGTTTTCATAGCAGATTTTGATTCAGATTTTGGCTTCTCTCTAAGGGAAAGGAACCCTGCTACTTTAAAGGATGCTCAGTCAGATTCTCTTGAGCTGGAAGCAAACTTTGCCTCCACTGGAAAATTAAAAGGAAAAGCTGAACAGGAAACTAGGAGGAGAGGCAAAGAAGAGGTTTCCACCTCTAATCAAGATAAGGATGCAGATAAGATGGATGAAATAAGTAAGATGGTTAAGAAGATGGTCAAGCTTGAGTTGGAGGCTAAGAATGCAGCTCCCAAGAATTTCTATAATGCTCCAAACAGAGGATACAATCCCCAGTATAAGAGACCACCATTGCAAATATTGCCAAGGGAAGCAAAGGAGCAGCAAGAGCAGGTACCACACCCACTGTACCTGGAAGGTCCGGCAGATGACTCCACTGAAGACACTGCTTATCAATTAGAAGATTCAAATCTTGCTTTTTCAAACAATGATGATATAGAATGCCTATTGCAAGAAGAAGATGAAGAAGTAGAGATTGATGCTGATGAAAGAAATTTGACACCATTTGATAGTCAAATAAAGGAGGAAGGAAATTTGGTGGAAGATTTTAACTCATGGAATGAAGAAATCAGGTTGCTGGAGATTATGTTGAATAAATATGATTCAATACAGGAAGAAGAGGAGGAGAGAAAAGAAGAAATTCTTGAGCAAGATGAAAACAACGAGGTTTCTCTTGAAAAAGAGGAAATAATGGAGCAAGCCCCTGCTCAAGAATTCATGGATATTTTCACAGAGCTCAGCACAGTAGAGCAGAATATACCAGAGCTCCAAAAGGACTCAGCTCCAATATACGATGAGTCCTCCAGTTTAGAGAATGAAGGAGATGAAGGAGATTCTCTCTCTCAAGAGAGTCTTCTTCTCGATCTAGTGAAAGGAGATAAAATCCTGGTTGAGGCCTGCCTACCAGATACTCTTAACCAGGTATCATTTCATGATCCTTATGTGCATTTCCTGCAAACATTTGAAGAAGGATCAAGGGTCCTTTCTAGCAGCATGTTGCCAGCAGAGAGAAAATTTTTCAAAGCTTCTATTGTGGAACACAAAGAAGAGATCCCACTGCCTTTCAAAATACAAGAAGAAGGTGATCAGGATTTCGAGAGCCATGTTGAAGATGCAGTGAAAAATACAGTGGTCAGAGCTGCCCAGGACACAGGCAGCCTGCCAATTATCAAAGGCCTAAAAGAAAAGAGTGTACACCATTTTTTTATTGATCCTGTGGCAGAATATATGGAGGCCCTGATTAGCTCAAATTTTCCAACATTAATCTTTCAACAGGGCTAGATTCATCAAGGATTGTCACCATTGATGATGACCGCATTTTTGAAGAACCACATGCAGAGCACCCTGTGGTTATCTCTGACAGGCAGTCAGTGCTCCTTTCCCTTTTTGTTACTACTTGACTAGCTGCACTAGCATTATTGTATCACATAGAGTATCGGAGTTTTCCAGAGTAGGGTAGGGTAGGTAGGAAAAGCCGAATAAAGCTCAGCCTATGAGCATGTAGTTAATTATTTAATTTCTGCAGAGTCCAGTGAGCCAGACAGCCTAATCTCGGTTTGGCTATTTGTAGTTCTTCGCTTCTTTTTGTTTCAATGATGTGGATATGGTGACAAATTACCAAGTGAAAAGTGAGAAGTGCTGGGGGGCAGGGTGTGCACAGAAGATGATCAAAGGGTCTGCAGGTTCTCGGCACGTCCAAGTATGAACACACCGTCCCCAGTTGGAGCCAATGTTGTTCATGCCAACTCCTCATTCAGATTTTTCGCCACCAATCCTGTTCAAATCTATCTAAACCTCCATATGCTGCCTAATGCTATCATTTCCGCCCACAAAATACATTGTACAAAGGTTAAAATCCGCGATTAAAAATATATTGGCCCCAGCCCCTTTCTCCACTAGCCCCGCACCTCCTTTCATCCATGTAACCAAGCACTGTGACCAAGCGCTGCCCCTTAGAGCGTTTATCGCAAATCGCATCCATCGTAGATCGCATTTTCATTGGTTATGACCGTTTGATCCGTCGCAATTATTTGCGACGCGATCGATCGTGCCATCGCACTTTCCCCCCATCGCATTTCCCCATCGCATTTTTCCGCCCTTCGCAACCCCGCCCCATCGCAATATCGTGAGCGCTCTTTTCTGTTTGGTGCCACTTTCCGCCATCGCATTTTCTACCTTCGCAATTTTGCGATGCGCTTCCCGGGCCCCGCCTCGTACGATCGCTCCCACCGCGTTCCATTGCAATTCATCGTATTTCTTTGTATTTCCGTGTATAGTCAAACCTTTAAATTTTTCATTAAACCTTAATGAATCACCCTCCGCTGTGACCAGGTTCAACATCCACGGCTCCACTCCATCGTTTTTCCCCGTTTCCTTTTGTGATTCACTTAAGTGAAAACCTTTGGGCCTTTACACTAATATCATTTCTTCTACCGCTTTTCACTATTCCACTCCTCCACGTCACCGCTCCATGTGTCAAATACATTCCTCCTCTACCATTTATACATTCCGTTCATATGTCATGTTTCAGTGTTCATGTTATCAACCTCCACCCAGCCAATTCATCGTCACTCCCCTGTGTTTTTCACTGCTGTCCTTCATGCTTCCATCATCTTATCACACTGCCTTGTCACCTAAGTCACCTCCACTGCATTCACTCTCCTGTGCATCTGTTTTCTTAACAAGGTTTGTGTATTTTGCAGGGTGCAGGAGGAAGAAAATCGCCATTAATTACCGCCTCCATTACAAAATCTGAGGCCTCTTCCAAAGATAATTTTTCAGAGACAAATTTACGAAGGGAAGCCCCGGGGAGCTGCCGTGACATGATACTCATTAAAACAGCAAGGTTCAAATTCTATCCAAACCTCCGGAGCCATTCCAAACCAAGATTTTATGGATGAAAACATTAATGCAGCAGCAGCAAAATATTAATGAAGGAGCAATGAATTCAATGTCCGACATGAAAGGTTTCAAATTCAAATTCAGGCATTTAAAGGCAGAGAGTATAATGTACATGAAGCAATACTCTCAAGGTGTTACTTCAGCCGAGTTTTCTTTAGGAAAGTACAGAATGTTCGTGAAGATTTACCCCTATGCTGCGTTCCTGAAAAGATTTGTTCCAGTGCATTTATTTCAGCAGGCAGATCTCAAAGTACAAGATAATACCACCTAGTCATTTAACAATATGGGCGCGAATGTTTCCACCATTTTGTTCAAATTAGGCAAATTTAATGTGCATCACCTACCTCGTTCTCCAGATTTTTCTATTTGTTCTATAAAAACCCAGAAGAAAGACATTGTAAGGGTTCCAGATTTCTATCAGCAAACTATGCAGTGAAAGGCTTTTGTATACTTCTTGTAAAGTTTCTGTATGAAGGCTCAGAGCCTGTAGGATTTCAGTGAGGAGGAGTTATAACTATAATGAGGATTTTTGTCTTTGGTATCCCACAGTATGTAATATCTTCTTATGTGTTAATATAATATCTCATTTCATGCTATTTATCTTCTTGTATCATGTTCTAGAATGCGAGTGGCTCACTGGTCTTAAGTAAGGATTCATCCTAGTTGGTGCCCATATTTGGATTAGTCAAGCACTTTAAATAGGCCTAGTCATGATATACTGTTCCATGTTCATTTCATCCATATTTTCTGCTATATTAGTTACTTGAGGAGGGTGCTTTTAAAATGCCATTGTCATGTATGGATTCTTAGTTGGATAAGCCCATATGTGGTTTTTTTGTGTATCTGGGTATCAGCCTCATGCTAACTAGTATCTTCTTCATGTTTCTTCACTGCATCCACTTTCTGATATTTGATTTATGTGGCATATTATTTGAACTGGCCCTCTTTGCAGTAAGCTGTCTCTTAACTGTCTGATGCTTTTGTATTGGAGTTTTGCATGATGTTCCTACATTATTCTTATCTTTGTATTAGCTTCTGAGAGAGTTTGGTTCCATTTAAACTAATTTCCTTGTTTTGCAAGAGATAGTAAGAGAGCTTTTGGATTGACAACCCAAGCTATATTTCATGCTCCCTTGCTATGATAAGATGTCCTAGGCACTGGTCTATGGCAACTCTAGGCTGTCTCTAGGAGTGACAAAATTGTCTACAACAACCCACAATAGAATGGGGTTGTTGAGCAGAAGAATAGAACGATCATGGGTGCTGCATGGGCGATGTTGCATGATCAGGGCCTTCCCATACACTTGTGGGCTGAGGCATGTAATACTGCAGTATATGTGCAGAACCGTTGTCCTCACAGGATACTTGGCATGAGTACACCCGAGGAGGCATTTTCTGGTAAGAGGCCTGATATTTCCCATTTGAGGATTTTTGGTTCACTTGTTTACATTCATGTGACAAAGGATGCCAGGAAGAAGCTGGAGCCGACTGCAGAGGTTGGGATATTTTTTGGGTACACTGATACACCCCACAACTATCGTGTGTATTTTCCAGATAGTCGCAAGACTGTTGTGCGACGGGATATCAAATTTCATGAGGAGAAATCCATGAAGTGTTCGCTTGAGATGGAGCCACACTTGCATGCAGATGAGGAGCTATTAGTTCCTAAGGATGAGTCTCAGGATGTGGATCAGCCACAAGAGGAGGTTCATGGAGTGGAAGAGACCACTCATGCAGCGCCAACCATCAGAGGGCGGAAGTGCACTACAGAAGCTCAGCGACTGGCTCAAGATGTAGAGAGGGTTGTAGGAGCACCTACATCACAACGCAGATAGAGACATTCACCTGACCAGTATACTGGATACATGGCTCTTATGAGCAAGTGTATCGTGACAGATCCATCCTCTTTCGAGGAAGCTTTGGAGGATCCCGCATGTGTAGATGCCATGGTGGAAGAGTATGATTCGATTGTCAGAAACAGTGCATGGGAGATTGTCCCGAGGCCGGAAGGGAAATCAGTGGTGGGTTTGAGATGGATCTACAAAGTGAAGCAGGCAGCTGACAGGAGTGTGGAGAAGTACAAGGCAAGATTTGTTGTCTGAGGCTTTTCACAGATTGAGGGGATCAATTATGAGGAGACCTTTGCACCTATCGCAAGGTATTCTTCCATGCGGAAAATTCTTGCTCTCTCAGCGCAGATGGGGTGGCACATTCATCAGATAGATTTTAAGACTGCGTTCCTCAACGGAGTCATTGAGGAGGCGGTGTACATAGAGCAACCCGAAGGTTTCGAGATCTTCAGCAGCGAGTCGCATGTGTGAAGGCTCAAGAGAGCGTTGTATGGGTTGAAACAAGCACCTCGTGCTTGGTACACATGGATAGACAGTTATTTCACCGGACTTGGATTCTCCAAGAGTGAGGTGGATCCGAACCTATACCAGATTTTGTTGGAGGGTAAGTTGTTGATCATTGTACTTTATGTAGATGATTTGATTTTGACAGGTGATGAGCTGTTGATACTCTCATGCAAGGATGCCATTGCAAAAGAGTTTGAGATGAAGGACTTGGGCCTCCATTATTTCCCAGGATTGGAAATTTGGTAGCGCAGTGATGGACTGTTTGTTTCTCAAGGCAAGTATGCCCGGGAGATACTAGATAAGTTCAACATGCATGGCTGCAAGCCTGTTGATACTCCTCTTCTTGGTGGATGGAGGAAGGAGGATGCTACTTCGGTGGAGGTAGTGGATGCCACTGTTTATCAACAGTTGGTGGGGTCGCTTATGTAGCTGGTCAATACACGACCCGACATATGCTATGCTGTTAACCAGCTTTCACAAGCTATGGTTAAGCCTACCAAGCTCTACTGGAAGGTAGGCAAGCATGTAATGAGATATCTCAGAGGCACATCGGGATATGGATCATGGAACAGACAGGAGGATGAGTTGAGGCAGCATGGCTTCACGGATCGGTATCATCATATCAGATATTGTGTGCAGCAGAAGATCATGTTACTTTCATACATTCCCACGGAGGATTAGGATGCTGATATCTTGACGAAGGCGCTCACCACGAGCAAATTCGAATACCATAGAGGCAGGATAGGGGTGGCATATAATCCTTATCTTGTTGAGAGGGAGTGTTTAGATTGCAAAAAGATGATGAGCTTAGTGGAAAGAAGTCGCCTTCACTAAGTGGGCCCGTAGGCTATTTTTGGCACAAAGTCTATTTTGAGACTATGTCTATTTTTAGACATATGGATCATGTTCTATGAGTTGCAGGATGCTATTTGTGGATCATTGGTCAAGTCAGAAAAATAGATGGACTTCTATTTTTAGACATATTAGGCGGAATCTATTTTTAGATTGCTAGTCTAAAAATAGATATGTCGAATATTATTAGCTCTTAATAATATTTGGACTATAAACATTATCTTATTCTCTTGAAGCACTTCAGTTAAGTGCACAGATGTGTCACAGGAGCTGACAGAAGAAATTACGCTATTCCTAAGGGTTAAGTGGAGCTATTGCATGAATACTTCAGTTAGAACGCATGTGAAAGAGTTTGGTGGAGTTGATTGAGGAGTTAATGGAGTTGTGTTCAATTTAACTAATCTAAACATAGTTGAACTAGTTGTATTTAGTCTAACTGATTAATACACTAGTGAAGAGTGGTGTGAATTAATTATTAATTAATTCACTAATTATAAACTCATTAATCAACTAAAGAATACATCAGTTAACTTCAGTGCATGGACAGTTTCAGTGGAGACCAGTGCGGAGATAGGTGAAAGAGCAGGTTAACTATCAGTTGTGACTATCTTGTTGCAGCAAACTGCAACGACTAGTGATTGGAGGAGCCCCGCAGGGTTGCGCGGTACAAGCCGGTGGTTCAAGTTATTTAATGAGCCATCCTACAACATTGATTACGCAATAGAGGCTAGCTATCGGGTGGTAGAGTTTGGAGCTATCGGGTGGTAGATATTGGAGCATGCGTTTTGCTAGATCTAGCTTGATTAGTGTGTAGCAATTGGAGGTTGTCTTGAGAGCTTGTGAGGAGCTTTGTACAATGATTGTTACATGATCTCTATGACATATAATATACAGATAGTTGGGGTTTTCAGCTTTAAGCTTTCCCATGAAATATTGTGTTCATATGTGTGATTTTTTATGGTTTTAATGTGCGCATGCAATTGATTTTATTTCCGCATGTAATGATCAATGGTAGAAGAGATTCGGTATTGTGCATGAAGCTAAAATAGTGTGTGATTAGGAGAATCTCGGTGAATAATATATCAGTTATTCAAATTTTCTACAGTAACTAGGCTCTTGTTTGATGATTCCTCTAACCCATTACCTTGTGGGTAATAGGCAGTTGAATGACCGAGTGCTATTTGATACCTGTGACAAAAATCAACCATCTTCTTGGATCCAAAAGCGGCAGCATTATCAGTGATTATTTTTCTTGGGCAACCAAACCGAGAGAGGATATGACCTTCTAGGAAACTAATGATGATTGAATCTATGGAATTCCTAGTAGGTGTGGCCTCTATCCACTTAGTGAAGTATTCTGTGGCTGTTAAGATCCATTTGTGTTGTGCAGAAGAAGCAGGGTGTATTTGTCCTATGAAATCTAGGCCCCATTGCATAAAGGGACCCTCAACAGTGATGGGCTGTAAAGGGAGAGGTAGGAGATTTCTTTTGCCTTCAAAAATCTGTCATTTATGGCAGGCAATTATCATCTTATGGATGTCAGTGAAGAGTGTAGGCCAATAATAGCCAACTCTGAGTATTTTGTTAGCAGTGGCTTTCCAGCTCAGGTGGCCTCGACACTCTCCTGCATGAAATTCTTGTTTAATCCTCTCTGCACCAGTTTCAGGCAAACATTTAAGAAATAGGCCATTTTTTCCTTTCCAGTATAAACATTCATTCAGTATGCAGTAGTTTCTGGCTTTTAGCTTTATAAATCTAGCCTTAGTCTTCGATATTTAAGGAGGGGCATTGAGGTTTGTGAGCACATAGAGAATGTCAGAATACCATGGAGAGTTTTGAAACTTCTCCTCAACAGTGGGATCAGGCAATTCTTCCCGCTCATCCAAGGCATCTACCATGTTTATGTCTAGGGCTTGTAAATTTGATTCAGCCATTAGTTGAGCTAAGCCCTGACCCTTGATTAGTTTTGTGGGTTTTATCTCAAGGTCATATTCTAATATCACAGCAATCCATTTACCCCTCTTCCCATCTGGGTCTTGGGACAATATGTCTTTAACCACTATGTTTGGCATGTAGGCTATTGGGTAGGAATGTAGTATGTACACCCTAAATTCTTTCAAGGCCTTAACCAGGGCATAGGCTTGTTTTTCCATTATGTTGTATTTCAAGGGTGCATCCCTCAGAGCTTTGTTGAAGAAAGAGATGGGTTGTTCCATTCCCTCTGGATTTTTTTGCAGCAGAACTGCAGCTACTGTATGCTCGGAGGAAAATGAAAAGATCAGGAAATATTTTGAGAAATCAGGGCTGATTAGGATAGGAGCCCGGGTGAGTGAAAGTTTAACTGTTTTAAAATATTTCTTAGCCTCAACATTCCATTTAAATCCTACACCTTTCCTTAACATGTTTGTCATATTCCTAAGGTGTTCAGATAAGTTGGGAATAAACCGCCTGAGGAAGTTTATTTTCCCAATGAAGGACTGTAACTCTTTGATGTTTTCCAGGTGTGTGATTTGTAGTATTCCCTCAACTTTTTGTGGGTCTATCCTAATCCCCTTCTCGGATATGATGTGCCCAAGAAGCTTACCTTCTTGCAACCCAAATACAGTATTTTTGGGATTCAATGATAGACCAAACCTTCTACATTTTTCAAACACTCTTCTTAGATGCTTTAGGTGTTCTTCTTCAGTCTTGGAAAATATTGTTATGTCATTCAGATAGATGACAATGAAGTGTCCTATTTCATCTGAAAAGGCTATGTCCATTGCTCGTTGGAAGGTTGCACCAGCGTTCATCAGTCCAAAGGGAATTTTTACATACATAAAAGTGCCCCATGGAGTGGTAAAATCTGTCTTGAGTTGGTCTTCTGGGAGTACTAAAACTTGGTTGTAACCTGAAAAACCATCTAACAGGGAGATCCTTTTTGAGTCTGCTAATTTCTGAAGAATGTGTTCCCTTTTTTGCAAAGGGTAATTGTCTTTGAGTGAGGCTCTGTTAAGGTTCTTGAAATCTATGCACAACCACTCTTTCTAATCTCTCTTGTTTTCTTTCTCACAGCCACTAGGTTTGAGACCCAATTAGAGAACCTCACAGGATCTATTATGCCTACCTCATACATCTTTTTGATCTCCTTTTCAACTGCAGGAAAGTTTTTTGGGTTTATTCTGTGGAGTTTCTGTCTGAAGGGCTTCTGATTTTCTTTCAGAGGTATTTTGTGCTGTATAATGTTTGTGTCATAGGCCTTTAAGTCCTCATAGCTCCAGGCAAACACATCAATGAATTCCTTGAATAGGTAAATGTATTTCTTTTTCATGTTTGCAGGAAGGGACTTAGCCAATTTAATCATCTTGGGCTTATGTTTAGTGCGTATGTTGCATTCCTCAACATCAACTTCTATGTTTTCTAAAGTGGGATTTTTTGCTACATCATCGAAGTCAAAAAGTTCTTCTAAAGGTGCCAGACCTCGAGGTATGTTCTTATCTTTGGCCTGCAGCACCTCTACTTCCTCACTATCTGCGTTTTCACATTTTTCGTTTGGATTTCCAATCTGTTCATTCAAAGTGTTTATTTCTATGTTACAGGGTGTTTCTTCCTCATCTGAGGGCTCTTCACTTAGGCATCTATCGTCAGATTTAGAGTCTGAATTGAAAAATTCAAACTCGTTCCTGCCTATTAGGAAATCCTTAGTCTGTTTGTCGCCCTCAAAGACCTGCCAGTATTTTTCATTATCCGGCACTGCAGGTCTGAATTTGGTCTGAATGATGATTTTTTGGTCACTGGGAGGCTTGTGATACGCACTAGCCATGTATGCTAATCCATTTGCAATTGCGTTCTGACTCCTAGGGACAAACACCAGTTCATATTCTACAAGGTTTTCAATAGATCCATAGCGTCATTCCTGTACGTTCTCAGCCTAGGATGTTTCGTTGTGTATTCACCATTCACTTGTTTAATGATCAACTCAAAGTCTCCATGCACAGTTATCCTACGGGCTCCTAATTTTCTCAACAGATTCAAGCCTAGGATAAGAGCTTCATACTCTGCGATATTGTTTGTACATTTGAATTTCAGGTTACAGGCATGAATCTCTGCATAGTCACTCTCGGTGTTATGTACCCACACTCCTGCTCCTATGGTTCTCTTGGTGCATGACCCATCGAAATTCATTTCCCATAAAGGTTTGCTCTCGGGCTTAACATCGTTTTGTTCTTGGTGTGGTGCATGGGCTTGCGGAGGGTGACTAATCAGTTGACTGCATTCTATTTCTTGTTCACTCTGAGTTTCTATTCCAGTGCACTGTCCAAAGTTTTCTACATCGTTCTCCTCCGATTCTAGAGTAGCCATTATGTTAAAGTCGATGGGCTTTGTTTCCTTGTTTGTATCTCTGTTTTTGAATTCTGACCCCTCTAAGGATTCATCATTACAAAGGATGAAGGAGTCAAGATCTATGTGTACAAAGTATAAAGGTGAATTTTCAGGCTTTTCAGGGCTACTGACCAGGAATTTCATTTGTGCCTCTCTATACAGTCTTCTAAGTTGGCTAAAGAATGGGATTGTGGCATAGGCCCCATCCATCTGCATTGTACCTTGCAGCTTGGCTCCCCATGATCTCCATAATAACATGCCATACTTGGGTGGCACATCTGCCACTACAACATCCATGACCATACACTTGGCTAGAATCTGGCTAAGGCTCACACATAAATCTTTGATCAGGCCAAGACACTTTACCCTGCTAGAATCAAATGAATATAAGTCTTTGTAGGGTCGGGTTATCTCTAGGCCTAACCTTTCCATAACTAATTTAGGAATAAAGTTGTGTGAAGCTCCAGAATCATGCATTGTGTTGTGGAGGATCTTGTCGTGGATATTGAGACTGATATAAAAAGGGGGTACTACCCCTTCCTAAAACTTTCCTTCTCTAGGCCTAACATTTTCGTTGGACCAAACAAAAGGGCTGGTTGATCATCACTCAGATTTGCAGTGTCACTGTTTTCACCTAGATTTAAAGCTTTCAAAATTTGGCCTTTATATACATCCTGAGTGGCCAGTTCAGAGAGTGGGACAGAGATTTTAATTTTTGCAATCTCACTTTCCAAATTGAAAGTGGAATGAATCTTTGGAATGTTCAACTCTGTTTTGTTAGCCACCACCTTGGTGGCAGAATCAGTGGGTTGATTCTCACTATGTACAGGCTTAGGAACTGTTTTATCAGGAGCACTAACTGCAATGCGAGTGCTGCTAGTTGGTTGACTTTGTTTATCATTGTTTTGGTTGTCTTTTTCTTTGTTCTTCCCAGAACTATCAGCTGCTGATTTGTTACTTTCAACAGCTGCTTTAGAAGTTTTCTCACGCCTTTTCTTGATGGTGACCTTATAAGCCTTTGGTTTGGCAGTTTCTAGACTCTTTTTGCTTCTAAGTTCATACTGTTCCCTGACCTGCATGATGGCATTTTCAAGTCCAAGTCTGTAATCCTCAGATTCCAATCCTTCCTCATTCCAATATGAGGGTGAGGGCTAATCTTCTTATGTGGAACAATTGTGAATTGAGTTTTCTACTTCAAACATGTTTATTGTGTTCCTCTCAGACTCTTCTATGATTCCCTCATCTTCATCAAGAAAGTTTTCTTGGAATGGGGGAATAACTTGCTGATCTGATTCTCTTTGTCTGTTGGGAGCGGTATTGTTTCTTCTAAATTTCTGGTTCTAGTTATGATTTTGGTTTCTATTCTGGTTACTAACTGTGAAAACCATTTTTTCCATCATTTGCTGTAGCTTTTCCATGTTTTTAGATAGGCGGTCATAATTGGGATCAGATGTGGAAGCTACAGTGTCATCTCTATATGTTACCCTTTTCTCAGCTCTCAATCTTTCTGTTTTCTCAATCAGATTAGCCTCTACACTCATTGCTCCTTTTTTCATGTCTTCCAATGTGTTGTAATCGCTCTCCCTAAGCTGGTAGGCCATGTTAGCATCAAAGGCTTCAGGCTATTTCACTAGGGCAAAACCTTGGGGATGTTTCATGTGTGGAGGAAGAGCGTTGTAAACACTGTTAAACCTTGTAGAGTAGTCATGGACACTCTCTCCTACGTTTCTCTTAAGATTCTTGTATTCTGCTAGGATTTGGAGAGGGTTGGCCTTAACTTCCCATTTGTTTATGAAAGTTTGATATAAAGCAGGAAGGTCTTGGATACTATTAGGAGGTAGGCTTTTGAACCATTTCTTCACATCACCTCCTAAGCTCTGGGCAAATATTCTCATTTTGACTATATCATCATCTATATCCATGTAGTCAAAAGAATCTTCCATCCTATCTACATGGTGTTGGGTTGTGGTAGACTCTTTTGCAGTGAAGTGTGGGATCTTTGACTGATAATCATTGGGCAAGGGCACTAGAGGCTAAGGTAATACTAGAGGTGCATACCAGGTTGCCATGATGATGTTTTGCGGAGGTAAGGGGTTGGTTTGAGCAGCTGGTATTTGGATGACAGGGATACTAGGACCAGTAGAAGTCTGTTGGGCAGATCTAGGGTGGCAGAGCCCTAAGTTTTGAATGAAGTGAATATCAGGAGGTGTAGATGGAGGGGTCTCTCTGTCCCTAATGTGTTGACCACTATGAGGTGGTGAACCAGAAAGCTCAAGGTTTGGCTGGTCTAGAACACTGAATGACCTAGTTCTTGGTGATCTGTTTGGTAGGTCTAGGTCGAAAGGTGGGACTAATAGAGCTGTAAGGTCTTCCGGTGCAGAGTTAGCTCTATGGATGTGACTGGAAATAGTTGATATTTTAGGTGTAGGAGATCTCTTGAGGGTGCTCTCAAGTTTTTCAACTATTTCAGGTGGTTTCGGGTTAGGGTAAGCTCTTGTGTGAATAGTTCTTGAAGCCAAAATGTTGTTTTCCAACCAAGCAGCTTAACCCTACTTGTTACTTCTATTATGGCTAATTTTGTTATGGAGGTTGGTCTCTTAGTGGAGTCTTATGTGAACCAAGATAATCAGCAGGCCTACTGATCACCAGTGGAGTCTTTGATCTTTAAAGAACTATGGAGTCGCTAGGTGGAAGGTTTAGGATACTTCTGGGGGGTACACTGTCCACCACAGTGCTTATGAGATATCCCTTTCCAAGGATATCCTGAAAAAACAACAAACTCTAACCAAAGATTGACTGGGAGGGCTTTTACTAGATATTTCACCTCTGAAAGAGAGCGAGATATAGAGGCTACCTAACCCTTTCTAGACTCTATCTAAGAGTGTGGGAGAGACACAACAAGAGGATATAGTAGTTAAGGGAATTCCAAGTTCCGTCCCCAGCAGAGTCGCCATTATGTTGGGGTTCCCATGTTTTGGCCAGATTGGCAAGACCAAAAGATGAGACAACATCATAACCACTTTCAGACCTTAGGATCTAGCCCTCCTGGGTCTAGAGAGGGATCTCTCTATATAAGCAAAGGTTTTATGTCTTTGAAGCTCTATGTTTGAATATTAGGCTAGTTATAGGCACAGGGTTTGTTTGTTTGATTTATGGTTTGGTTGTTGGGAATCAGGAAAGAAGGGTTCAATATAAGACAAGGATGAGCAAAGAGGGTTTTAGGCAAAGGAGAGATAATTCAGTGAACAGTCAAGACCATTGGGCAATGGAGTCAGGAAAGGGTTTACTTGCTATTCAATATGCAGGCTTTTAGTTGGGCTAGTCATCTAAAGCATTGGATCTTAAAGATGATAGTGTGACATGAAATGGTAAGAGAGAGGGTGAAAGCAAGGAATCCTCCAAGGTGACCTTTTAGAAATCAGATCCAGGGACAGGGCATGCCATTGGACAACTTGTGATCAAAAACCTAAAAGGTTAACTCTTCAGACAAGGAACATTAAAGATTCAGAACATAAAGGTGGAAACCTAAGATCAGAGAGAGACTTTGAACTCTCAATGCTTTGGTATCCAGCTTAAGGGAACTTAGAAATGTTTAATCAAGTGAAAAGGACTCTAGTGAGGCAGAAACAAAGATCTAAACTCCGATTATCCTAATTCATTTAATCAAAGCCTAACAAGAACATCTGAAAATAGTTTCATTAATTCATACATCAGCTAGCAGCATATGTTTTGACCACTACACTGGTTAAATTAGATTGAAACAATCCTTAGATAACACATACAACAGAAAAAATTGAAGGCAAGGAGAGTAGAAACATAGGGTACCTAACAAGGGTAAATCCTATGCCAGATTTCTGATGCGAGCTAGTAGAAATGAAATGTAATGAAATACAAGGTAAAACAAATACAGAGATAGAAAAACATCACCGTTTCTTTAAATCAGGATCCAAAGAAATTTGCTTGTCATATTAAAGAGCAAGACCAGTCATGTACAACATTACCAACAACTTGATATTCATTCTGAGAACATCTTCCTCAGCCTATCTTGCAACTTTACACAGAGAATATGTCTCAAAAGAAACATCTTGCAATTCTCAGATATCCAATCAACAACAACCTCTACAATGAGTTCCCTCATGAATTTTATAGCTGAATGAGAGACAGAGGGGGTAGATGAAAACTAAATGCAGAATTAAAACTTAGAAGAGGAAGAGGGCCGAGGCCCCATTCTGTTTTAATTCTGGGCATTTATCTCTGGTACTCTTTGGATGAAAGAGTGGTCTTCGTCAGGCTGCAATTGACTCCAGGTATGTCTTTGATGTACTCACTGTAGCACCTCTGCAATACTTGTGGTACTCTGGTGAATTAAATAAAAGTAGAACAATTATTCTGGGAACTTCCATACCGTGTAACAGATGATTTTGATATCATAGGACTGTTGTCAGGGTGGAAATTTCCTCAGGGACACGAAGTAGCATGAAAACCGTATGGGCACTTCGTCCTTTCATGGGAGGAGACATTCTCCTGATATAGACACCCTGATGATATGATTTTCTGTGCATTGGATCTTCTGAGCTTCCCTCCCCAAATGGAGCCACTGTTATTCATCAATATTTTTCACCTGTTGGTGATGACTAGTTGTAATAGCCAAGTTTTCTAGCAGCTGATCTAAAAATTTGTCAAATTTGCCAGCTGCAAAACACCCATAAATTTTTTTTTTTCCCTCTTACCTTTCAGTATGCCCATGACAAGATGAAACCTCATTATCAAATCCTATCTAGCCTCAGCCATACTAGTTGGCCCATCAGCTCCAAAGAAACAATCCAATTCTGTCCAAAGAAGTCTCCCCTAAGTTAGGAAGTGGTGCTTTAGGAATTTCTCCCTTGGCAAACCACTCTAAAGCCAAAGAACCTCTACCTTCTATAGACCAGTCATAACAGACCTTCCCATTCTGCAAATAAAGTTGGTTACAGCCCTAGGTCACGCCACTAATACACCCTCAAGTCTCAGCAATACATGTACCATAAGTTAAACTGATTTTAGGTGTTTTTACAGTTTTTTGACCGATCTTTCAAGGACAGAGGCATACCACCATCCTAGAAGACAATATTTGGCTCCACATGAGAAGATAGCTACTTCTCAATGTGATCTTGAGCCTAGGATGCAGCTACAGAGCAGAGAGTTTTTCATTAAGCTATTGCAATCACAGTCAAAGCCTGAAAGGACAATGAAAAAAAAAATAACACTATCAAAGGGCTGATGATATGACATGACTAAAAAAAACCTCCTTCATCTATAAGCAGAGGGTTTGAAGACTGAAGGACCTCCTTCATTTCACAAGCAGAGGGTTAAAAGCGCCTCCTTCATCTATAAGCAGAGGGAAAAAGGTAAAGTCTGTTTTTAAGTTTTTTACTAACTGTAAAGACAAATTTTGGTCACAGTGAGATAGAAACTAAGGGTTTCTAAAGTAAAATGATGATTAAATGGCAGATGGAAAAGCAGTGGAGTTCCATTGTTACTGAGTTACAGTATGAAGAAAATGAGTTGATCTTCAATGTAGAAATATTATTGAGCAGATGGCCAAAGGAATCCAACAGTATTAGCTTCTAACTAACTTCTGCCAACATATGTAAGAGAAACCACTATCAGTAGGTTCATCAAACATCCTTCTTTGGACTGAGATAGAAGTTGAAAAGAAACTAAGCATTTGTCAAAATAGGCCTCCTTCATCTATAAGAAGAGAGCCATAACAGTAATTGATTCTAGGGTTTGGACTGATTAAGAGACAAATGGTAAGAGCAGCAAAAGATAGTTGAAAGCTTCTGAGCAGGGAAATCATGTCAAAAACAAAGGAAAAGCATGAGCGCTGTAAAATATCAAAAAAAGCTGGCTTATCTCTTATCAAGGTTTGTTTTCAAAGCAGTCTAGAGCCCAAATAAAACAACTTTGCTGATGGTTGAGAGATGGGTCATAACACAAGCTAAAGAATGATAATTATTTCTCAAAAGGTACTTTCCTTCCTGTTCCTAAAAAATCCTCTTTCAATTACTCCTCATAGTAGACAAAGGC
Source organism: Pinus albicaulis (assembly GCA_034641835.2). Taxonomy (NCBI): domain Eukaryota; kingdom Viridiplantae; phylum Streptophyta; class Pinopsida; order Pinales; family Pinaceae; genus Pinus; species Pinus albicaulis. The sequence goes on along the minus strand of CM076582.1, from coordinate 220,083,806 downwards.
ATTTTGTGTTTAATTTTTCCAAAAAGGCACTGCAGATAGATACAGAGGGTCATAAAGGTGCCAGAAGAATTATGGTATGTATTTCAAGGTCAGAAAAACACACTCAAAACAAATAGAGCATGCCACTGTCAAAAAGGAAGGCCTGTTCTTTATGGAAATGTGTCAAAGGTGATAATGAAGCCCAGGTGATCACAACTGAGTTTCACCTCAAAATCAAAGAGAAGCATCATTTAAGGCACATCTATAATCCTTCATATGGCTCAGAGCAGAATTTTCTTCGCCATTGCAGACATTAGAAAAGAAAGACAATGTTTCATTTCTAAAATGAGAAGTAGTGAAAGTTTTTTCCACTGTGCTTTTTTTTGAACGAAAAAGAGTCTTAGCTATGTTTTGAAAAAGGTAGGAGCTTCATGTTTTGTCTTTAAAACAAAGGCCTTTGAACGTTTTCAAAACCATCATTAAACACACCAAAGGGCTTTGATATTTTTCAAATACGAGGGTTAGAGACTGTTGCCCCTGCCTATTATGCATTTCAAAACAAACAAAAAAACTCCCCTTTTCTAGTCAACTGGGTCAAGGAACGAGTTTTTTTAGCAAAATCCACAGTTTTTTGGGCTTGGTGACTGCGTGGCGCGTTCAGGAAATTTTTTTCCATAGGACTACACTACCACGCGGCGCGCCTGTAGGCGCCGGTCACGTTGTCCCGACAGTGACCCGACAACCTCCTTTTGCGCGGCGTTTTCCATAGCAAACGTGCCGCGCACACTTTAAATGGTCCAAAAGCCCTCAAACAAATCTGGAAGTTGCTCAAACTTGTCAACAAGGGTTGCCATCAAATTTTCAAGGTATTCTATGAGCCTCCTTAGTATTGTCAAATTTCTAAAGGGTGAATAATGCTGCGTTTTTCCAAGACCGAATGATGGTAAAAAAAAACGAAGTTTCCGGTGTGAATTAAGGTGATGTGTTGAGTGTGTTGAAGAAATCTGTTGCAGTGGGGGTTAGTCGATTAATTCACTAATTTCGAAGAAACTAGAGCTACCCTCAAGATAAGGCAAAAAACATAAACTTTGTCAGCTCTGTTGTAATGGTGAAAAGAAATATCAGGACTGCCATCTTTGTCCATGAGACAGGCTTTAATGATTGAAGCTGTTAAATCAAGTTTTGGGGTGTTCTATGTAACTGTGGGTAGGAGATAGTGAACATAAGGAGCTGTGTTTTATGTTTGAGACTCGGAATTTCCATGGTTTTGTTTGCCCAAACCCTGACATAGGAAAAAAGGTGGATTTTATTGATGTCAAAGGACTTTATAAACTACCCTCAAAACAATATTGAAAGGTGGGGACAGTGTTTAAAGGGAGAAAAACAGTAGTTGAAAAGTAAAGCTGTGGTCCTAATTTCATGAATAGTAATCATTGTATGAGTGTTTTTTTCCTTTCAAAAGTATCCTCTGTGTGTTAAAAAAGGAAAAAACAGTGTTTCTCTTTCGTTCCATGAAGCAGAATTAGGGAGTGAAGTTATCTTTTTTAGTTTGGATGTTTTCTTTCTAAACTATGGGTGAGGAGTAGTAAATACAAGAGCATTATCTTGATTAGAAGGGTGTTTGCCTACTACAGGGTTGTTTGTGCTGACACCAAAACACAAGGAGCTTGATGACCTTACCTAAACACAGTGACCCTTTGACTGTGTGTATAAATTTTAGTTGACTGTGTGCTTATTATTAAATTTACTTGTTGATTGGCATACAAAGAGAAAGGGAAGTGTTCTAAGAAGAGCAAGGACCTAATAGCAAAGAAAACTTGTTACACAGCTTTGAGGCAAATTTACCTTGATCAAACAAGTGATTGACAAAGAAGGCAGAGTTTTGTTTGAAAACACATTTCTTGAAAACCTTTTTGAGGTAGTTTGGTTTTGCAGAGAGTATCCATAACAAGATGCCTCCTAGGCAGGATAGTAGGAGTGGATTGCATAAGAGATATGAACCTATTTCCACTGAAGAAGTGAATTCCCACCCATCAGTATTGTTCAATTTCCATGAGGTCGAGTGTTTATATTTTTGTCAAAGGGTGCAAGAGGTGAAGAGTTTCTCTCCTTTAACACATCTTTGCTCTTTGAGGTTCTGAGACAAGCATTTCTAGTTGGTAGGTCTTGACTTCAAATTCTCCCCAAGATCCATCTCCAAGGCCACTAAAATTCCCTATATTGGTGAGAAATGGTTTAAACAAAGCCATTTGGACTCAGATGATTACAAACCCTTCCTAAAGCCTGAGCATAGAGAATCATGTCCTTCTATTTTCCCTTTCTCATATATTTTAGCCAGCTACGCCCCTCTCATGAAGATTATCATGAAGTACTTCACTTGTGAGGGAATATTCTCCTGAATTTATGCATATCACATTCGACTGTTCATGCATTTCACTAGAGCTAGATTTCTAAATATTCCTTTCTTCTTACACAAGAGCATTGAGAAAATGGCCTCCACTGTCCAAAAGAAACCTCCTTCACAAAAAATAGCCTGTCTCTTCCATCACTCTCTCATCAAAATCATCATTCTTCATCAACTTGAAAAGAGAGAGGTCTCTTGGGATGTTTTCATCACTCATCTGGATTTCTCCACTGTCCCTCCAGTCCATACATCCCCTATATCTCCTACTCATCGTCCCTCGCCTTCTTCTAGCAGACCTATTCCCAAAAAGCTCAATTTTACTACAGAACAAGCAGAATATCCTGAAGAGGGGGAAGAGCATGATCATGATGATGAGGAAGAGGATGAAGGGCAATATCATGATGAACAACAAATTTAAGATGAAGGGCAACAACACGATGAACATCAAATTGATGATGAAGGGCAACAGCATGAAGAGAAGCAGACTCATGATGAGGGTGAACAACAGCCTTATGATGACACACAGAAGCATGATAGTGATGATGAACATCAGCAAGGGGAGGAGGAAGAAAGTGCTAAACAACAGCATGACAGTGAGGGTGAGACAAAGCAGCAAGGGCAGCATGAAAGTGATAAGGGTGAACAACAGCCTTATGAGGACACACAACAGCTACATCATGATGAACAGGGGCAGCATGATAGTGCCAAACAGGGGCAGCCTTGTGAGACAAAGCAGCAACATGAAGATGATGAAAAAAGGCATGACAGTGATGAGCAAGGGCAACCTAAAGATGATACACAGTAGCCTCCTTAGGAACAACAACCTCTTCAAGAAGAAGAACAAACTCAAAAAGAAGAGAAGCAAGGTGACAAAGGTAAAGGGGCCATGCCCTCTTCTCCTAAAAAGGCCAAGCCCCGGACAGTAAAGAAGAGAGTGCCTAGGGTTGTCACTCCAAATGTGACAAGGGCCCTCCGGAGTAAAGGAAAATTGCCAAAGAAGCCCATGATTGATTTTCCTAGAAGGAAGAGCACTAGAATAGCCACCCAAAGTAAAGGGAAGGGCAAGGTAGAAGGAAGTCATGAACAGGAGAGTGCATTCGACATCATCCAAGTCCAAAGTGATGATAGTGATAATTAGGCCTGGATTCTGGAAAAGCTCTTGATCCATAAGGAAGGCCAAATTGATGCCTTGAAGGATGATCTTCATAGAGCTAGGAATTTCAATCAATTTTTGCAAATCCAAAATAGGCAAATGAGTGTCCATATGGCTGTTTATGAGACATGGGTGACTAAGTACAAGAAGGAGGCCTCCAAAGCCCAAGAAAGGTTGGAAGAAATCATGGGCAAGTTCGATGAAAGTGAAAGAGAATATCAGCCTAGGCGAAAGAGGCCTTGAACCATGGGGCTTAAAAAGGCCCTTGAGAAGCAAAAAGAAGAGGAAAAAGCCCTTCTCCACTCTACCCCTCTCATTGCATTTTTTGAACAGAAAATAGAGAACAATAAGGAGGCGTGGCTTGAGAGAGTCAATGACCACTTGGAGAAGAAATTGGAGAAGGAAAATAGATATTTAGACCTTCAAAGGAGAATTACAAGGCATTATAAAAAGTTAAATCAGTTTGCCCAGTGCAAGTTGAAGGCTGCTCAAGAAAAGATCAAGGAGGCTAAATGGAAGCGCCTGGCACAGAAAGTGATGAAAGACACATCAGGACTTCATATTTTGGCCTCCGCTTCACAACATGTTGCTGAGAACCCTTGAGGGTCATGCTCACCAATTTTGGGCGATTTTCGACATATTTTGGTTTTTTGGCATTTTGGGTTTTTGGCCAAAACTCATGGGCTTCGCCATTTCAGTTTGGGGGATCATAAAAGAAGGATAATGGTATAATTGGATGCCATAATTTTAGGAGCACACACTCAATGATTTTCAGGACATTTGCAGATCATTTTCTCCCCCAAAATGGCGAAAAATGCCCGCTTTTTCTACACTCTGCCCAGTCTATCAACAAACCTTATTTTCTGGTTTTTTACACACAGGCCTATTTTTGGAGGACTTCCAGGCATTATATTGGGAAATTTCCAGTTTCTCCAAAAATTAGACACTCAGAACTTTCCAACGAGCTATCATGAGCCTTGTTTCGACATCGGGAAGGTTGCCAAAAGTTGTCGGCAAGTTAGGGGACCTTTTGCTGATGTAATTTTTGAGTATTTTTGTAAAAATTGAACCTTTAAAAACTGTTTTTTCCACATGTGCGTTTAGCTATTTTTGCACATGAGAAGTTATGAAAAGTCAATTTCTTTCCCTCTTTTAGCATTTTTTAGATATTTTATGAGATATTTTATGCCTTGGGCTTTGCAAAGCCTCAAGGACAATTTTAGATATTTTGAATAGGCCAATGAGAGTGAAAATTGAACTAAGAGGTTTTCCTCACTTGAGCCTATATATTCCAAAGGATTTCATTGTAAACAAGGCTGAACTTGATGATAGAAGAAATATATGGTCATATAAGCTTTGGAAGAAATACTTGTCTCATGCTCTTGGATAGTCTCTTGGATGTTCTTGGATGATGAAAGAGGATTGTTGTTGGATTCCATGACTTGGTAGAATGGTATAGTGTCTCTCTCTTTGTTTTTTTTTCTATTTTTCATTCATGAATCCATGTTTCTTGCTTGCTATAGATTAGTAGAGAACAGATTTGAGACATGCCCTTGGAGGCACCTCAAATTTTCTGTTTCTTCATAGCTTCCATGTTTTCTTAATCCTTAGTCACATTAAAGAATTCTTGATTTCTCTTTAATAACTTAAGGATATTGTTGCTTGTTTCATTCATGGTTTTATGCATGCTAAGTATGATTTATGATACGCCCTGCTTACTCATGGCTAGCTATAGCTCCATCCATGAAATTTCTCTTTGACTGATTAGATTGTCATTTGTTGAACCAAAAAGGTCTTGTTCTGATCTTTCCCTTTGCCTAAGACTATGCAATCTTGTTTTCAAAGTGCCCAATAACTTGAAGTACTGTGTTTAGGTGTTCTGGCATAGTGATTTGAGTTGTTTGTCTATCTTAAGTGTATTTCCCCAAAGTCTAATAGCCATTTCCCAAAGTTAGAGAGTGATATATCTCTATGCATGGCTTGAATGTTTATTTCTATTTATTGATTAGCTTATAGTTACATTTCTCATAATTAATGGTTTGCCCTACCATGTTTATGTCAGCTATTAAACTAGTTATTCTTGAAATCCTTTGTTGTTCCCAAACTTGATGTCCATTTTATTCCATTTTTCCCAAAGATCCTTTCTACCTCGAATAAAATTGGCCCTTCAACAGCCTTGTATCACCATCTAATAGCTTTCTTGACCTTTTCGACCCATAGCCCAGTTAATCTGACATATTTTTACCTATTTCATATCTTTGATTAGTTTCATCCCTCACAACCAAAAAACCTACTTCATAACTAGCCTAAAATCAGAACACAATAACCAAACACACAGATATCTCTTACACATATAGAGAGAGCCCTCTCTGAGTCCAAGAAAGCTAGGTCCTTGGGCTCTAAAGATTGGTTTGATGTTACACTGTCATTTGGCTTTCCAATCAGCCAAATCATGGGACCCTCACATAATGGCGATCACGGTGGGACTCTGAGTGATAAACAAAATTAGATTCCCTAAACATTTCAGCAACCTTAAGAATACTATCTGATTGACTTATCCCACTGCTCACTAACATAATGGCGATCACGGTGGGACTCTTAGTGATAAACAAACTTAGATTCCCTAAACATTTCAACAGCCTTAAGAATACTATCTGATTGACTTATCCCACCGCTCACTAACATAATGGCGATCACGGTGGGACTTTGAGTCAAAACATCCTAGGTATCCCGTAGGAACTCTCAAAATCTCAGTCAAACTTAGAAGAGTAGAATTTGGTTGTCTCACCATCCTAGAAAAATGATGACTCAACTGTAGGACACTCTTTCAAACCTTATGACTACATAAAGAACTCAAAAAAACCCCAAAAGACTCCCTTAGATTGGTTTTTGTCAGTATTGGTGGTGGACCATACACATATACCTCAAAACAACTAAAAATCCACCTGGCGACTCCGCTAGCCTCTAGTAGACCTTACATACTTTACTAAACTCTAGGCTAATATCCAATTGAGCCACCTCATCGCCACACTAACATAATGGCGATCACGGTGGGACTTTGAGTCAAAACATCCTAGGTATCCCTTAAGCACCCTCAAATTCTCAGTCAAACTTAGAAGAGTAGAATCTAGCTCTTTCACCATCTTAGCAAAATGATGATTTAGTTGTAGGAAACTCTTCCAAACCTCACAGGAAAGCAGTCCATAGAATTGTTTAGAGTAAACTCTTCTTGTCGTCGCCACCCTAACAAAGTGATGAAACAGGTTTAGAACACTTTAATAAACCATAGGCTACACATAAAACTCAGAAAAACCCCAAAACATTCCCGAATTGGTTTTCCCTAGTTATTGGTGGTGGACCATAGCTACATCTTTACAAAAACAACCAAGTTCCACCTGGCGACACCACTAGCCTCCAGTAGGCCTGAAAATTCCATAAAAAACCAAAAATTCATAAACCACACCTTTCTGCTAACTCATCCTTCCAAAAATTTAAAATTAGGGTGGAAACTCTGTAATTAGTGACAAGCTAAGTATAACTTAGTGATTCAGAAAACCTCACCTGAACATAGGATATAAGCAGAAACCTTCTTGCCAAGAGAACCATTAGCTTGTCCATACAGCCTAGCAAACTGTTGAAACCAAGTGAATCTCTCTTCTTTGCAAGTTTCGATCTCAAAGTTTGCTATAAAATTTTTTCCCAAGCATCTTTGATAGTGTTGGTGGTGGACCATAGTTCTCATAGAAATCCACCTGGCGACTCCACTAGTCCATCCTTTTATTTTTGACCATCCTTCACATTAGTAAAACCTTAGAGAGGCCATCCATCCAAAACATTCACAAACACCATCCTATCTAAGCTCTAGACCTGAAATCTGGCTTCACGAAGAATCAACACCAGAGCTCATCCAGACCCAAATCCCCCTATCATAGTAGACAACCCAGAGAAGATTCTGTGGCAAGCTTCCGAAACTGGAAATCTAGCTACCGATAGGTCCATCCGTAAAGCAAGATCAGTACCTGAACATCTCACTACCCTACCAGATTCTTCCTTTGACTTAAAATCAACAAAAACCCTTTTTAGAAGCAAGTCACAAAGTAAGATAGAATTTGACGATCTTGAGCCCCTAGATCTACCACAGAGTCCTAGTAGAGAAGCCTCACCTACCACACCTCCTGACTTTTAGCTTCTCCATCACTTTGGCTCCTACCATCCCAGATATGCTCAAAATCAGATCACTAGCCCAAGTACATCTGCTACACCTATCCAAACCACTACTGTTCAAACCACTTCAGCTCATCCCACAAGCCCTAAATTTGTACATCACCCATTAGCTCCTGTCATGGCAACTTGGTATGCACCTTTGGTGTTTCCGCAACCTTTGGCTCCCTTACAAGATGACTATCAATCCAAAATCCCACATTTTACCAGAGTTGAGACTACCACAACTCAACAACATGTAGATAGGATTAGCGATGCCTTTGAATACATGGAATTATAAGACGAGACCATTAGAATGAGAATGTTCGCCCAAAGCTTGGGCGGGGAACCCAAAAAATGATTTAAGAGCTTAACTCCAAACATCATACACAACCTCCCAGAACTCTACCAAGTCTTCATAAACAAGTGGGAAATCCGAAAGAACCCCATTCAAATCCTGTCAGAATATAACAATCTAAAACAGGAAAATGGCGAAAGTGTCCAGGGATATTGCACTAGGTTCAACAGTGTGTATAACACCCTCCCACCTCACTTGAAACCCCCACTTGGTTTAGCCTTGGCAAAGTTCCCCGAGGGTTTTGACCCATACATGAATTATCAGCTAAGAGACAAAGACCCCCCTACCTTAGAATAAATGCAAAAAGTGGCTATAAATGCAGAAGCCAACTTAGCCGAAAAAAGAGCTAGGATAAGAGCAGAAAGGGGAGTCACTTACCATGAAGAATTTTCCCCCTCGGCTTCTTCCTCGGATCCTAGAATAGATGGCCTGGTCAAATCTATGACAAAGATGTGGGAAAAAATGAGTTCGAAAGCACCTCTTAAGGACAACCATCCAAACCCTCAAAACCGCAACCAAATCTTTAGGAGAGACCAATCTCAAAATAAAACAAGAGGAAAAGACAAACAAGTCAGGCCATCATTCAGTGAGAATTATATCAATGAAGAGGATAAGGATACTGAACCCATTGATGAAAATCATTGGAACCTCATAGGTTCTGATAACGAGAGTGAGGTTTACCTCACAATAGAAGAGCAAGAGTTATGCTCTCCGAGTCAGGACGAAACCAACTATGAAGATCTCGAATATTCTGCCATATATTTTCAGAATGCCATTATAGAAGCTCAGAGGCAGTATAATCTTAGAAGCAGAAAAAACCAAGACCACTCCAAGAAGGGTAGCCCTGACACTGCTAAAACCTCTGATACCATCCTTAAAAAAGCCATGGATAGCAACAAAATTGTGGCCAAGAAAATTGACCAAAACAAAGATAAAGCTATTCAAACAAGTCTTGGCTTAGATAATCCTAGTACCTCCACAAAGATTCCCGAGGTGACTATGTCAAACAAAGTCCCGAACCGGAGTCAGCAAATTAAGAGCATAGAAAAGGTCATGTCTGAGAAAGCTGAAACAAATTTGTCCAAACTACAAACTCCTTTTAGTTTTGAAGGGGAAATTTCCAAAATAAAAATTACCATACCCCTTACTGAGCTAATAACTGTAGATAGGTATAGATCTCAAATCTTCAAAGTTTTTGATATAGGAAATGAGGCAGATACTTTAAATCTAAATGATGACAAACCCGACCTCTTATTCGGCCCCAAAATAGAAGGTGAATACCAAGAAGGAACGGTTTCTCCTTTCTATGTGAGTTTGAACCTACGGGAAAAGATATTACATAATGCCATGTTAGATTCTGGTGCCTCCCATAACCTCATGCCTAAAGAAATCATGGAAAACCTGGGACTAGAGGTAACTCAACCTTACAAAAACCTGTACTCCTTTGACTCAAGTCAGGTCAAATGTTTAGGTCTAATAAAGAACCTAGGTTTTGCTTTAACATAACTACCAGCGAAAATCCTAGTCATGGACGTAGTAGTGGCCAACATCCCTCCTAAGTATGTAATGCTACTATCAAGGGCATGGGCTGCCAAAATACAAGGTAACCTTCAAATGGATATTTCATTCGCTACCATCCCAGTTTTCAACCAGACTAGGAGATTATACCGAGAGCCTCACATGAAATACATGGTTAGCAACCGAGATAAGCCAAACAATACTCCCATTTATTCCATTCATTCCAATTTAGATTATTTTATCTTATACAATGAAAGTGATATAAGCAAGCAGATACTGGAAAATGAAGAGGTTTTCAAACCATTAGAAACACATTTCCCATTACTGGATGTAGAGACTAATGACCAAAGCTCCAAGAAACCTGAAAAACAGCTTAGTATCATATATGAAAAGGAAGCTCTTTAGAGTATAAGCTTTGACAGTTCTTGTGGCAAAAATGGTTCGGGGGCCGGCATCTGGACACACAATACTAATGAAGGTCATTCTTTCATATTATAATTCCAATGTACTAATAACATTGCAGAATATGAGGCCCTTCTCATTGGTCTGCACATACTTAAGGACTTGGGCGCCCAGAAAGTATCAGCCCAGGGAGATTCAAAACTTGTAATCAGGAAAATCAAAGGTGAATATTCAGCGAAAAACCCAAGACTAAGAGAATACAGAAATTCAGCTTTAGACATCCTCAAAACCTTCCAGAAGTATGAACTCACTTATATTCCTAGGATTCAAAATAGTCTGGCAAATGAGCTCGCCTTTGCTGCAAGCAATGGCAAAACACCATGTTTGAGTGAGCAATATAGTATTCAGGTCAAACATCGCCCTACAGTACCAGATAATATGGACCATTGGAAAATATTCAAATATGATGATCAAATTGATGACTTCTTACAAACTAGGAATGAATTTGAAGAAACCAAAACAGACTTAGAAAATGAAGAAAAGAAATACAGCCAAAATCAAGACCAAGAGCTAAATCCACCTTCTTGGATGAATCTAAACCTGATGGATCGTTCATATGGGATTGAGATAGGAGAGGACATTGACCCAAGAGAAATTGAAGTCTTACATTGTGAAAATGACACCATACCCAGAGGGCTTGCGCCTCTAGAGGAATTTTTTGATTTTAACGATGTGGCCAAAAATCCAAAAATGGAATCTACTGAGGTCGACATAGAAGAATATAACATAGGAAGCTCGGAAGAACTAGAAAGATCAAACTATCCAAAACCTTTCCGCCTCACATAAAACATAAATACATCAGGTTGTTTAAAGAATTCAAAGATGTGTTCACATGGGGATACCAAGATTTGAAATCATACGACACAAGCATCATCCAACATAAGATTCCCCTCAAAGAAAACCAGAAGCCTTTCAAACATAAATTAAGAAGGATAAACCCAGTGTTACTACCTTTGGTCGAAAAAGAAATCAAAAATATGTATGATGCTGGGATAATAGTGTCTCTCTGGTACTCTGAATGGGTCTCAAATCTAGTATCAGTTAGGAAAAAGACCGGAGAAATAAGACTCTGTATCGATTTCCGAAACTTAAATAGGGCCTATTTAAAGGACAACTATCCATTGCCCAAAATGGACCACATACATCAAAAGGTAGTAGGTGCTAAAAGGATCTCATTACTTGATGGTTTTTCCGGTTATAACCAAGTGCTGGTTTACCCCACTGATCAACACAAAACAACTTTCACCACACCTTGGGGCACTTTTATGTACGTAAAAATGCCTTTTGGATTGATGAATGCCGGTGCTACATTCCAAAGAGCCATGGACATAGCCTTCTCAGAAGACATAGGTTTTTTCATAGTCATATATCTTGACGATATTACGGTATATTCTAAATCAGATGAAGAGCACGTAGTACACTTAAGAAAGGTTTTTAACAAATGTAGAAAATATTGTTTATCCCTAAACCCCAAGAAAACACTTTTCGGTCTAAAAGAAGGAAAACTCCTAGGTCACATTATTTCGGAAGAGGGAATAAAAATAGACCCCCAGAGAATCGAAGGCATATTGCAAATAAGTCACCCTAGAAACCTAAAAGAGCTACAGTCCTTTATCAGAAAGATAAATTTCTTGAGAAGATTCATCCCAAACCTTGTCGAACTCCTGAGGGATATCACAAATATGTTGAAGAAAGAGGTCGGGGTTAAATGGACTACAGAAGCCAAAAAATATTTTGAACTAGTTAAAAAGGCCCTAACTGAAACACAAGTATTGATAAGTCCTGATTTTGCCAAAGATTTTTACATTTTTTCATTTTCCTTGGAACACACGATAACTGCTGTATTGTTGCAAAAAAACGTAGCCGGACAAGAGCAACCCATTGCCTTTTTCAACAAATCCATAAGAGATGCTCCCTTGAAATATAACATCATGGAAAAACAAGCATTCGCATTGGTAAAAGCACTGAAATATTTTTGAGTTTACATCTTACATTCTCATGTCATCGCTTTTGTCCCTAATACTGTCATCAAGGACATTTTAAACCAGGATCCCGATGGTAAAAGGGGAAAATGGATCGCTATCATCTTAGAATATGACTTAGAAATCCGACCTACCAAAATAGTTAAAGGACAAGGACTTGCAAGACTAATGGCTGAAACCAACCTCCAAGCTTTAGATATAAATTTTGTTGATGCCTTAGAAGAACAGGAAGAATGCACATCCCCTCATGTTGAACAAATGTTTCTAGATTCACCTTGGTATGCAGATATTCTTTATGTATTATTTTATCTAAATGCTCCTCCAACTTTATAAAAAACAAAAGCAATATTTCATAAAAAAACATCTTTAAGGTTTTGCATTATAGATGGTCTTCTGTATTAGAAAAATCCCACTGGTATGCTGCTTAAATGTTTGCTTGAGTCTGATGCAGAGAAAATTATGCACGAAATGCATGAAGGGGAATGTGGGGGCCATCTCTACTGGAAAACCACAGCGAAAAAAATCCTTAGAGCCGGTTATTATTGGCCTACCTTATTTCCAGACACTCACAAGCTAGTTATGACATGCCATAAGTGTCAAATTTTCGATGGTAAGAAAAAGCTTTTACCTTTTCCCTTGCACCCCATCATAGTCGAAGGACCCTTCTAGCAATGGGGTCTAGATTTTATTGGGGAAATTCACCCTTCTTCATCCACTCAACATAAATGGATCCTCACAGCCACTGATTACTTTACCAAATGGATAGAAGCCATACCTTCCAGGAATTCCACTGATTCAGTCATCATCAAGTTCCTAGAAACCAATATCCTATCTAGATTTGGCTATCCTAGAAAGATCATTACAGATAACGCTGCTGCCTTCTCCTCCAAAAGAATAATTGACTTCTGTTACAAATATCACATTTCATTAGGACATTCCACAGCTTATTACACTCAAGGTAATGGTTTAGCCGAGTCCTCTAACAAAAGCCTAGTCAACATCATCAAAAAACTTCTTGAACGAAATCAAAAAGCATGGCATGGAAAACTAGTACACGCACTATGGGCTGATAGACTAACCACCAAAAAATCCATAGGTATGTCTCCTTACCAGCTATTTTATGGCATAGATGCCATTTTCTCAACATCTCTAGGGGTTCCAGTAATGAAGCTATTACAGGAAGTTCAAATAGAAGAAAATGACATGCAAAGAAGGGTAAATCAAACTATCCATTTACAACAAACCAAAGAAGAAGTTTACCAAAAGGCTCAGTTAGCACAAGACAAAATAAAACATATCTTTGATAGAAGGACCAAGGAAAATGATTTTCAGATTGGGGACAAAGTGCTAAAATGGGATTCTAGAAGAGAAGACAAAGGCAAACATGGTAAGTTTGAAAACTTATGGAAGGGTCCTTTCATCATCAGCTCAGTTAGCGGAAACAATGCCTTTTTCTTGCAAGAACCTGATGGGACTGAAATTTTTGGGGGTCCTGTGAATGGCAGGACGTTAAAGCATTATTTTTGTCAAGAGCTCCAATTTTAAGACATTTTCAATCATTTTATATACCACTGTTTGAAAAATAGATAAAACAGAGAAGTAAAAAATAATAGAAGAATAGAAAAGAGGGCAGTTGAAAAATAGAAAAAGGCCCCATGTTCCAAAAAATAGTCATTCAGAAAGCACACAAGTCTAAATGCCGCTACTAGTACTCAAGTGTCTTGTTCAGTTATCTAGCCTAATCATAGCTGAACATGTTTTAAATTTATTTGTTGATAAGTTAGTGAGTGAAAAATATGGTCAACATTGTGTAAGCTTGAATTATCAAAGAGAGTAGATTAGGAAAAGATCCTGGTTCCACACACCCAAAACAGAACCAAAGAGGGAAACGGGGATGAAAAACAAAATGTGCATCTTAGCCCTGTTTTTCCTAGTTTCCATTTTATGCAAAATAATATTTGTGTGCAGCTTGTCTTTCATGCCGAAAATACATGACAAATCAGTCTGTCTAACCCTGATTTGATCATCTTTTCAATTTTGTGTTTTAGATTAGAGAACAAAATCCTGTCAAACAGCTTAATCTTGACAGTTGATCTAGCATAGCTAGAGTAATGAAGGAGTTCATCAGTTTAATATGAACTCTCGGCAGATATAAGTGTAGAATTAGATAGGTTCATTTTCCAAAAAGAAAAAATATATATTGTCAAAAGGGTTGCTAGTCCAAATACACCCAAAGGAAGAAAAATTGTTAGGAAAGATAGTGGGGTAGGTAGAAATATCATTGATGCTAATCATGTTGTCATTTCTCAGAAGTAGCATCAAGGAAGAATGAAATTTGCGCCAATGGGTAAGGCACTGGTCTTCATAAGCCAAAGATCTGAAATTCTGGACACCTCCTGAAAAGGAGCTTCCCTCCCCAAATGGAGCCACTATTAGTCATCAGTATTTTTCACCTGTTGGTGATGACTAGTTGTAATAGCCAATTTTTCTAGCAGCTGATCTAAAAATTTGTCAAATTTTCCAGCTGGAAAACACCCATAAAACTTTTTTTTTCCCTCTTACCTTTCAGTCCACCCATGACAAGATGAAACCTCATTATCAAATCCTATCTAGCCTCAGCCATACTAGTTTTCCCATCAGCTCCAAAGAAACAATCCAATTCTGTCCAAAGAAGTCTCCCCTAAGTTAGGAAGTGGCGCTTTAGGCATTTATCCCTTGGCAAACCACTCTAAAGCCAAAGAACCTCTACCTGCTATAGACCAGTCATAACAGACCTTCCCATTCTGCAAATAAAGTTGGTTACAGCCCTAGGTCGCGCCACTAATACACCCTCAAGTATCAGCAATACATGTACCATAAGTCAAACTGATTTTAGGTGTTTCTACAGTGTTTTGATGGATATTTCAAGGACAGAGGCATACCACCATCGTAGAAGACAATATTTGGCTCCACATGAGAAGACAACTGCTTCTCAATGTGATCTTGAGCCTGGGATGCAGCTACAGAGCAGAGAGTTTTTCATTAAGCTCTTGCAATCACAGTCAAAGCCTGAAAGGATAGTGAAAGGAAAAATAACACTGTCAAAGGGCTGATGATATGACATGACTAAAAAAAACCTCCTTCATCTATAAGCAGAGGGTTTGAAGACTAAAGGACCTCCTTCATTTCACAAGCAGAGGGTTAAGAGCGCCTCCTTCATCTATAAGCAGAGGGCAAAAGGTAAAGTCCGTTTTAAAGTTTTTTACTAACTGTAAAGACAAATTTTGGTCACAGTGAGACAACAACTAAGGGTTTCTGAAGTAAAATGATGATTAAAGGCAGATGGAAAAGCAGTGGAGCTCCATTGTTATTGAGTTACAGTATGAAGCAAATGAGTTGATCGTCAATGTAGAAATATTATTGAGCAGATGGCCAAAGGAATCCAACAGTCTTAGCTTCTAACTAACTTCTGCCAACATATGTAAGAGAAACCACTATCAGTAGGTTCATAAAACATCCTTCTTTGGACTGAGACAGAAGTTGAAAAGAAACCAAGCATTTGTCAAAATAGGCCTCCTTCATCTATAAGAAGAGGGCCATAGTAGTAATTGATTCTAGGGTTTGGACTGATTAAGAGACAAATGGTAAGAGAAGCACAAGACAGTTGAAAGATTCTTAGCAAGGAAATCATGTCAAAAACAAAGGAAAAGCATGAGCACTGTAAAATATCAAAGAAAGATGGCTTATCTCTTATCAGAGTTTGCTTTCAAAGCAGTCTGGAGCCCAAATAAAACAACTTTTCTGATGGTTGAGAGATGGGTCATAACACAGGCTAAAGAATTATAATTATTTCTCAAAAGGTAATTTCCTTCCTGTTCCTGAAAAATCCTCTTTCAATTACTCTTCATAGTAGACAAAGGCAGTTTGAGTTTAGTTTTTCCAAAAAGGAACTGCAGATAGATACACGGGGTCATAATGGTGCCAGAAGAATAATGGTATGTATTTCAAGGTTAGAAAAACACACTAAAAAAAAATAGAGCATGCCACTGTCAAAAAGGAAGGCCTGTTCTTTATGGAAATGTGTCAAAGGTGATAATGAAGCCCAGGTGATCACAACTGAGTTTCACCTCAAAATCAAAGAGAAGCATCATTTAAGGCATGTCTATAATCCTTCATATGGCTCAAAGCAGAATTTTCTTCGCCAGTGCAGACATCAGAAAAGAAAGACAATGTTTCATTTCTAAAATGAGAAGAAGTGAAAGTTTTTGCCACTGTGCTTTTGTTTGAACGAAAAAGAGTCTTAGCTATGTTTTGAAAAAGGTAGGAGATTCATGTTTTGGCTTTAAAACAAAGGCCTTTGAACGTTTTCAAAACCATCATTAAACACACCAAAGGGTTTTGATCTTTTTTAAATACGAGGGTTAGAGACCGTTGCCCCTACCTATTATGCATTTCAAAACGAAAAACAAACTCCCCTTTGCTGGTCAATTGGGTCAAGGAATGAGTTTTTTAGCAAAATCCACAGTTTTTCGGGCTTGGTGACTGTGCAACACGTTCAGGCAAACTTTTTCCACAGGACTACACTACCGCGCGGCGCGCCTGTAGCAGTGCGCGGCGTGCCTGTAGGCGCCGGTCACGTTGGCCCGATAGTGACCCGATAGCTTCCTTTTGTGCAGTGTTTTCCACAGCAAACGTTCCGCGCACACTTTAAATGGTCCAAACGCCCTCAAACAAATCTAGAAGTTGCTCAAACTTGTCAACAAGGGTTGCCATCAAATTTTCAAGGTATTCTATGAGCCTCCTTAGTATTGTCAAATTTCTAAAGGGTGAATAATGTTTTGTTTTTCCAAGACCGAATGATGGTAAAAAAAAATGAAGTTTCCAGTGTGAATTAAGGTGATGTGTTGAGTGTGTTGAAGAAATCTATTGCAGTGGGGGTTAGTCAATTAATTCACTAACTTCGAAGAACCTAGAGCTACCCTCAAGATAAGGCAAAAAACATAAACTCTGTCAACTCTGTTGTAATGTTTAAAAGAAATATCAGGGTTGCCATCTTTGTCCATGAGACAGGCTTTAATGAGTGAAGCTGTTAAATCAAGTTTGGGGGTGTTCTATCTAACTGTGGGTAGGATATAGTGAACATAAGGAGCTATGTTTTATGTTTGAGACTCGGAATTGCCATGGTTTTGTTTGCCCAAACCCTGACATAGGAAAAATGGTGGATTTTATTGATGTCAAAGGACTTTATAAACTGCCCTCAAAACAATATTGAAAGGTGGGGACAATGTTTAAAGGGAGAAACACAGTAGTTGAAAAGTAAAGCAGTGGTCCTAATTTCATGAACATTAATCATTGTATGAGTGTTTTTGTCCTTTCAAAAGTATCCTCTGTGTGTTAAAAAAGGCAAAAACAATGTTTCTCTTTCGTTCCATGAAGCAGAATTAGGGAGTGAAGTTATCTTTTTTAGTTTGGAGGTTTTTTGTCTAAACTATGGGTGAGGAGTAGTAAATAGAAGAGCATTATCTTGATTAGAAGGGTGTTTTCCTATTACAGGGTTGTTTGTGCTGACACAAAAACACAAGGAGCTTGATGACCTTACCTAAACACAGTGACCCTTTGACTGTGTGTATACATTTTAGTTGAAAGTGTGCTTATTATTAAATTTACTTGTTGATTGGCATACAAAGAGAAAGGGTAGTGTTCTGAGAAGAGCAGGGACCTAATAGCAAAGAAAACTTGTTACACAGCTTTGAGGCAAATTTACCTTGATCAAACAAGTGATTGACAAAGAAGGAAGAGTTTTGTTTGAAAACACATTTCTTGAAAACCTTTTCGAGGCAGTTTGGTTTTGCAGAGAGCATCCATAATGTTAGCCCCCCTATAAAACTTTTGGCAAAAAAAATAGGGGGCTAAATTGTTCCTGGGTCTTCAAGGAATGCATTTCCCCTGAAAACACAGTCTCCTTGAAGTCTCCATGTGCCTCTTATCCTTTGATAAGTTCCCCTCTGCTGCTTCCTATCATAAAGCATCTCTGTTTGTGAAGAAATACCCAAAGGCCCTTTTTCCTCTTATTCCACCCACAAGGAGCCTCCATTTTATCCCCCTTGTCTTCCCCTTCTTTTCCCTTTTTACCCTTCAATTCTCCCTAAAATTCCCTTTAAATTACTCCCCTAGCCTTTGTTGACCTTCTTCCCCCTTTATCTCTCTATCGTTACCCTTCCCAACCTTCAAAATCCATTAAAACGGGGCAAACCCATCCTCTGACCTTATTATAGGGCTTAGCCCCTTTTCTGCAAGCCCCTTTCAAACCACTTCCCCATGCGCCCGCAACCTGGAACCAAGTTTTAAACCCTTTGACGCCTAGCGCAAAGCGTAGATCGCAGATTTCAGTTTTTATTTTAACGCCCATCGCGTTTTTCGTTTTTGTGATCTGCGCTCATCGCACTTTCCAACTTTGCGATCTGCGCTCATCGCAAGTCTGCCCCGTCGAAATAGCGCAAAGCGCAGTTTTGCTTGGTGCTGATCCCCGCCATCGCATTTTCTCCATTCGCGATTTTGCGATGCGCGCCCCGGCCCCACCTCATATGCATTTCCGTTCATTTCATACATTCTCGTTTTGTTTCTCAAAAGCCTAAAGTTACACCATTAATCCATCAAAGTGTATAATATATTTTCCGCCCCCTTTCCTATATTGCCCCACTGTTGGTCTCCACCGTTGATCTACGTCCCCTGGTCATGATCTAACGGCCCTCAAGCATGTTTACACCAAACCCTATTAGTCGTTATTTTCGCCATATCCACGCATATTTCACATTCATTTCATTCGAAAATACTGTTTCACCACACCGCCGTGTTATTTTTCTCCCGTCCCCCATAGTCATCCCTCTATGCATGAATTTCATCACCCAGTCTCGTGTTTTGCAGGGTTGCCATATGGAGAACGCAGCCATGGTTGCACAACTTTCAATGCAGCGGCTAGGCGACTGAACTCGCATTTAAAGAACAGAGTTTGAGCTCAGCAAACTTCCGCAGGCACCATTAAAGCTTAGATTGCGCAAACAAAGACAAGTACGAGAGCAGAAGAGGGCTCGAGGCAAGAAATGGAAGTCTTTTGCGCCTTTTCAGGGATTTTAGAAGGCAGAGGTACCAGCTCAAAGACATCGAGGGTCACATGGAAAGTACAGCACGCAGAAAACCACATAATCAGGGTCTCAAATCAGCAGAATGTTTCTTCCTAAGCACGGACACAGTACACATTATTGCTTCAATATGCATGGTGCCCAAGTGGAGTTTTCCTCCTCTCGACCGTCCGGATTACTATCAGAAACATTTATTTCACAGCATGGCAGACCATTCAGGCGTTTATTTGCCATTTGTTTCCTACACCAAAAGTACCACAGAGTCCTGCGGACCAAAGTACAACAGGAGGCAGACAGAAGTAAGTGGAGGCCGAAAGGATTCATTCTCTCATCCAAGACATCTCAGAAATAAATGCGAGAATTTAAAAGCAGAATGGGCTTCGGTCCCCTCCTTCTTTTTGAGCGTTAATAGTTCATTTAGTGCTCCACCTACCTCCTCGACCCACCTTCTGCTATAAAACTCATGAGAAAACATTGTAAAGTTTGTTGATGAGAAATCAGTGAAGCGCAAGCATTGTTCCTCTTGAGACGAGTTCTTTGTGTAAATTGTAAGATAGACTGAAGCTAGATGTATTCACACTGAATGTTCAAGTTATGGGCTATGATGTACCTGACTGGTGTTGTTTTTAATATGACAAGCGTGTTTCTTTGAATCCTGATCTAAAGCAGCTGGTGATGTTTTCTTTTCTCTATGTCTAATTCCATTTCATTTCATTTCATTTCTGCTGGTAGGCAACAGAAGTATAATATAGGATTCACCCTTGATAGGTGCCCTATGTTTCCTGCTCTCCCTACCTCAATGTTTTCTGCTTATATGTGTATCTGAATGTTGATTTCAATTGATTTAACCAGTGTAGTGGATGATATTTCCTGCTCTCTGATGTATGAATTGATGAAGTCTATGTTTAGATGTTCTTGGTAGGATTTAGCTGGAAGGTTTGGGAACACTGGGGATTAGTGTTAGCCCTGTCCACTAGGATCTTTGCACGACCAGCTAGTCTCTCTAAGTTCCCTGGTAATTACCTCTAATTCTGTCCAAGCAGGTCTGGAGTTAAATGATCTCTGGTCTGATCTATAGACAAAGTTAGATGTTCCCCCTCCTTTCATTTTTAGTTCTTAATGTTCCATCCCATCTTATACCCTTTAAGATCCAGACGATTTAGATGACTAGCCCAACTGAAAGCTTGCACATTGAACACAAGTAAATCCTTTCTTGACTCCATTGCCCAATGGCCTTGATGTTCTCTGAGTTATTTATCTTTGCCTAAATTCCTCTTTGCTCATCATTGTCTTATACTGGACCTTCCTTTCCTGATGCCCAATAACCAAACACAAACAATCAAGCAAACAACCCTAAGCCTATAACTAGCCTAAAATCATAACTTAGAACTTCGAAGACACACACTTTGACAATCATAGAGAGATCCCTCTCTGGACCTAGGAGGGCTAAATCCTAAGGTCCGAAAGTGGTTCTATGTTGTCTCATCTTTTGGTATTGCCAATATTTCCAAAACATGGGAACCCCAACATAATGGCGACTCCACTGGGGAAATTCTAAGCATTTTTCATTCCATATCACAAGGACCTTAGAAACCCTTCAATCTCTGGTTAGATTGGCTTTCAATTGCTGATGGTGGACAACATCCTGCTTCAAACATTCATATACATCCACCTGGCGACTCCACATTCCCTATGATCCAAAGACCAAATGACTCCACTGGTAGAAGACTCTGAACTAGTTGAGAAGAAGCAGTAGCCTTCTTTGCATAAATATAGATCCAAACATGGACAGAGATACAAAGTATGATGCTTTGTATGATAAATTATGTGAAATAACCGAAATGTTTGGTAAAGTGCTGGAAACGCATATGGCTAATATGAATGCAAATGATGATTATTCAGAACAGCCTATGCCTTCTCCAGAACAAGAAAAAACTCAAGACCTAGACAATGAGCAGGACACGTATGATACTCAAGAATCTGTAGAAGATGAGGAGGAAGGTAATCAGGAATTGCCTGATTGCTTACCTATGCCTTGTGTTACGCTGATCAAAGAATATCAGGACCTTTTAGCAAAGGCTGATAGGGAAAGCTGCCTTGAAGAAACACGAGACCACATAAAAGAGGCAGAGCCTGATGTGGAAGAAGAGGCTCAAAGAAATATCCAGCCTCCAAATCAGCTTACACAAGAGAAAGAAGACTGCTATTTTTCTGTCCGTAATGAGAGGGAAGCTCCTCTTTTGACAAAAGAGGAGATTGGTCAAATATTAAACCAGCAGTCCACCCCAGAAGTCTTCTATAGGACACACTCCCTCGCTCACTCATCTTATGAGTTTGATGATTCAGTTTTAGAAAACTCCTCTATGGATCAGAATGAAGAAAGACCTGCTGAAAGTCCGATAGGTTTGAAGGGTGATATTACTTACAGTTATGATTTTCCTTTTCATGATCTATTTGAGGGTGAGTGCTTTCAAAGAGAAGCCGAACTTGCAGGACCATCATCCTTAGATTCATGGGAAGAAAACCAAAGCCAGCAATTTCAGAGAGGTAATGAAACCAGTCAGCCTATCTATGACACTGATGAGGAGAGCTGCGACAATATATCAGCAGATGAAGATTCTTGGAATCTTCATTCTGCTCTACCACAGATCATCAGTAAGGTTGGAAACCAGCAGTCTTTCCTTTTAGAAGATGAGGACGAAAGCAAAGAGGAGGTTTTTGAGCGGGTTGAAAGAAAAGAGCCTTCTCTTAAAAAAGAGGAAGCAAAAGGGTACACCCCTGCTCAAGAATACATGAATCTTTTCATAGAGCTCAGCACGCCGGATCAGAATGTGTTAGAGCTCCAGGGGGACATAGCTGCAGTCTATGATAAGTCCTCCAGTTCAGAAAATGAAGAAGATGAAGGAGATTCTCTTTCTCAGGAGAGTCTCATTCTTGATCTAGTGGAAGAAGAAGAGATCCTGGTTGAAGCCTGCCTGCCAGATACTCATAGCCAGGTACCTTTTCATGATCCTTATGCACATTTCCTGCATACTTTTGAAGAAGGATCAAAGGTCTTCTTGAGCAGCATGTTGCAAACAGAAGGAAAATTTTTCAAAGCTGCTGTTATTGAACAAAAAGAGTGGGAGCTGCCCTGCCTATCCAGCATGCTCAAGGAGTTGAGCAAGAAGGACCAGCCATGGGATCACTTGATGGACTGGTTACATTGGAAGACAGTGTTTGTAAGCTAGTCTTGTAAATATTTCAAGTAAGAATAGGGTAGGTAGGAAAAGCTCAATAAAGCTCAGTCTATGATCAGGTAGTTAGTTGTTTCATTTTCTGTCTTAGAATGTAGAGGAGAAGCCTGTTGGACAGTTTAATCCCAACAGGTAGTAGATTAGGTAGAGAAATAGATGAGGTCAACAGTCTAATCTGGCCTCATGGAGCAATAAGGGTAGATTTAGAATAGTTTTGTCTTTTGTTTTGCAAAATAAATAGAAGGGGTCTGCTAGTTCAAATACACCCAAGGGAAAATGTAGGATTGTAGTTTGGGTAGGTAGATTGGTTGGGGAAATGTTTTTGCTGATGTTTATATCGCACTGTGGCAGCTAAGATTGAAGAAGAAAGATGGCTTATGACAGCAGGCATCTGGCCTACACCAAAGATCACATCTGGTTTCTTGACTCCTTCAAGAAGAAGCCATTCCCATGTGGAGCCACTGTTAGCCCCCCTATAAAACTTTTGGCAAGAAAAATAGGGGGCTAAATTGTTCCTGGGTCTTCAAGGAATGCATTTCCCCTGAAAACATAGTCTCCTTGAAGCCTCCATGTGCCTTTTATCCTTTGATAAGTTCCCCTCTGCTGCTTCCTATCATAAAGCCTCTCTGTTTGTGAAGAAATACCCAAAGGCCCTTTTTCCTCTTATTCCACCCCCAAGGAGCCTCCATTTTATCCTCCTTGTCTTCCCCTTCTTTTCCCTTTTTACCCTTCAATTCTCCCTAAAATTCCCTTTAAATTACTCCCCTAGCCTTTGTTTACCTTCTTCCCCCTTTATCTCTCTATCGTTACCCTTCCCAACCTTCAAAATCCATTAAAATGGGCCAAACCCATCCTCCGACCTTATTATAGGGCTTAGCCCCTTTTCCGCAAGCCCCTTTCAAACCACTTCCCCATGCGCCCGCACCCTGGAACCAAGCTTTAAACCCTTTGACGCCTAGCGCAAAGCGCAGATCGCAGATTTCAGTTTTTATTTTAACGCCCATCGCGTTTTTCATTTTTGCGATCTGCGCTCATCGCACTTTCCAAATTTGCGATCTGCGCTCATCGCAAGTCTGCCCCGTCGAAATAGTGCAAAGCGTAGTTTTGCTTGGTGCTGATCCCCGCCATCGCATTTTCTCCATTCGCGATTTTGCGATGCGCGCCCCGGCCCCACCTCATATGCATTTCCGTTCATTTCATACATTCTCGTTGTGTTTCTCCAAAGCCTAAATTTACACCATTAATCCATCAAAGTGTATAATATATTTTCCGCCCCCTTTCCTATATTGCCCCACTGTTGGTCTCCACTGTTGATCTATGTCCCCTGGTCATGATCTAACGGTCCTCAAGCATGTTTACACCAAACCCTATTAGTCGCTATTTTCGCCATATCCACGCATATTTCACATTCATTTCATTCAAAAACACTGTTTCACCACACCGCCGTGTTATTTTTCTCCCGTCCCCCATAGTCATCCCTCTATGCATGAATTTCATCACCCAGTCCCGTGTTTTGCAGGGTTGCCAGATGGAGAACGTAGCCATGGTTGCACAACTTTCAATGCAGCGGCTAGGCGACTGAACTCGCATTTAAAGAACAGAGTTTGAGCTCAACAAACTTCCGCAGGCACCATTAAAGCTTAGATAGCGCAAACAAAGACAAGTACGGGAGCAGCAGAGGGCTCGAGGCAAGAAATGGAAGTCTTTTGCGCCTTTTCAGGGATTTTAGAAGGCAGAGGTACCAGCTCAAAGACATCGAGGGTCACATGGAAAGTATAGCACGCAGAAAACCACATAATCAGGGTCTCAAATCAGCAGAATGTTTCTTCCTAAGCACGGACACAGTACACATTATTGCTTCAATATGCATGGTGCCCAAGTGGAGTTTTCCTCCTCTCGACCGTCCGGATTACTATCAGAAACATTTATTTCACAGCATGGCAGACCATTCAGGCGTTTATTTTCCATTTCTTTCCTGCACCAAAAGTACCACAGAGTCCTGCGGACCAAAGTACAACAGGAGGCAGACAGAAGTAAGTGGAGGCCGAAAGGATTCGTTCTCTTGTCCAAGACATCTTAGAAATAAATGCGAGAATTTAAAAGCAGAATGGGCTTCGGTCCCCTCCTTCTTTCTGAGCGTTAATAGTTCATTTAGTGCTCCACCTACCTCCTCGGCCCACCTTCTACTATAAAACTCATGAGAAAACATTGTAAAGGTGGTTGATGAGATATCAGGGAAATGCAAGCATTTTCCTCTTGAGGCAAGTTCTCTGTGTATATTGTAAGATAGGCTGAGCTTTGATGTATTCAGACTGAATGTTCAAGCTATGGGCTATGATGTACCTGATTGGTGTTGTTTTTAATATGACAAGCATGTTTCTTTGGATCCTGATCTAGAGCAGCTGGTGATGTTTTCTTTTCTCTGTGTTTAGTTCCATTTCATTTCATTTCGTTTCTGCTGGTAGGCAACAGAAGTATAATATAAGATTCATCCTTGATAGGTGCCTTATATTTCCTGCTCTCCCTACCTCAATGTTTTCTGCTCATATGTGTATCTGAATGTTGATTTCAATTGATTTAACCAGTGTAGTGGATTCCATTGCCTTCTCTCTGATGTCTGAATCGATGAAGTCTATGTTTAGATGTTCTTGGTAGGATTTAGCTGGAAGGTTTGGGAAAACTGGGGATTAGTGTTAGCCCTGTCCACTAGGATCTTTGCACGACCAGTTAGTCTCTCTAAGTTCCCTGGTAATTACCTCTAATTCTGTCCAAGCAGGCCTGGAGTTAAATGATCTCTGGTCTGATCTATAGACAAAGTTAGATGGTCCCCCTCCTTTCATTTTCAGTTCTTAATGTTCCATCCCATCTTATACCCTTTAAGATCCAGATGATTTAGATGACTAGCCCAACTAAAAGCTTGCACATTGAACACAAATAAATCCTTTCTTGACTCCATAGCCCAATGGCTTTGATGTTCTTTGAGTTATCTGCCTCTGCCTAAGCTTCCTCTTTGCTCGTCTTTGTCTCGTATTGGTCCTTCTTTTCCTGATTCCCTCCAACCAAACACAAACAATCAAACCAACAACCTCGAGCCTATAACTAGCCTAATATCTTAAACTTGAGCTTCAAAGCCATATGCCTTGACTATTATAGAGAGATCCCTCTCTGGACCTAGGAGGGCTAGATCCTAAGGTCCGAAAGTGGTTCTATGTTGTCTCATCTTTTGGTATTGCCAATCTTGCCAAACACATGGGAACCCCAACATAATGGCGACTCCACTGGGGAGATTCTAAGCATTTTTCATTCCATATCACAAGGACCTTAGAAACCCTTCAATCTCTGGTTAGATTGGCTTTCAATTGCTGATGGTGGACAGCATCCTGCTTCAAACATTCATATACATCCACCTGGCGACTCCACATTCCCTATGATCCAAAGACCAAATGACTCCACTGGTAGAAGACTCTGAACTGGTTGAGAAGAAGCAGTAGCCTTCTTTGCATAAATATAGATCCAAACATGGATAGAGATACAAAGTATGATGCTTTGTATGATAAATTATGTGAAATAACCGAAATGTTTGGTAAAGTGCTGGAAACGCATATGGCTAATATGAATGCAAATGATGATTATTCAGAACAACCTATGCCTTCTCCAGAACAAGAACAAACTCAAGACCTAGACAATAAGCAGGACACGTATGATACTCAAGAATCTGTAGAAGATGAGGAGGAAGGTAATCAGGAATTGCCTGATTGCTTACCTATGCCTTGTGTTACGCTGATCAAAGAATATCAGGACCTTTTAGCAAAGGCTGATAGGGAAAGCTGCCTTGAAGAAACACGAGACCACATAAAAGAGGCAGAGCCTGATGTGGAAGAAGAGGCTCAAAGAAACATCCAGCCTCCAAATCAGCTTACACAAGAGAAAGATGAAGAGCATGATCATGATGATGAGGAAGAGGATGAAGGGCAACAACATGATGAACAGAAAATTGAGGATGAAGGGCAGCAGCATGATGAACAACAAATTGATGATGAAGGGCAGCAACATGAATAGCAACAGGCTCATGATGAGGGTGAACAACAGCCTTATGATGACACACAGCAACATGACAGTGATGATGAACAACAACAAGGGGAGGAGGAAGAAAGTGATAAACAACAGCATGACAGTGAGGGCGACACAGAGCAGCAAGGGCAGCATGAAAGTGATAAGGGTGAATAACAGCCTTATGAGGACACACAACAACTACATCATGATGAACAGGGGCAGCATGATAGTGCCAAAAAGGGACAGCATGATAGTGCCAAACAGGGGCAGCCTTGTGAGACGGAGCAGCAGCATGAAGATGATGAAAAAAGGCATGATAGTGATGAGCAAGGGCAGCCTAAAGATGATACACAACAGCCTCCTCAGGAACAATAGCCTCTTCAAGAAGAACATCAAACTCAAAAAGAAGAGAAGCAAGGTGACAAAGGTAAAGGGGCCATGCCCTCTTCTCCTAAAAAGGCCAAGCCCCAGACAGGAAAGAAGAGAGTGCCTAGGGTTGTCACTCCAAATGTGACAAGGGCCCTCCGAAGTAAAGGAAAATTTCCAAAGAAGCCCATGATTGATTTTCCTAGAAGGAAGAGCACTAGAATAGCCACCCAAAGTAAAGGGAAGGGAAAGGTAGAAGGTAGTCATGAACAGGAGAGTGCATTCGACATCATCCAAGTCCAAATCGATGATAGTGATAATGAGGCCTGGATTTTGGAAAACCTCTTGATCCATAGGGAAGGCCAAATTGATGCCTTGAAGGATGATCTTCATAGAGCTAGGAATTTCAATCAATTTTTGCAAATCCAAAATAGGCAATTGAGTGTCCATATGGTTGTTTATGAGACACGGGCGACTAAGTACAAGAAGGAGGCCTCCAAAGCCCAAGCAATGTTGGAAGAACTCATGGGTGAGTTTGATGAAAATGAAGGGGAAGATCAGCCTAGGAGAAAGAGGCCTAGAACCATGGGGCTTAAAAAGGCCCTTGAGAAGCAAAAAGAAGAGGAAAAATCCCTTCTCCAATCTACCCCTCTCACTACATTGTTTGAACAGGAAATAGAGAAAAATAAGGAGGTGTGGCTTGAGAGAGTCAATGATCACTTGGAGAAGAAATTGGAGAAGGAAAAAAAAGATTTAAAACTTCAAAGGAGAATGACAAGGCATTATAAAAAGTTAAATCAGTTTTCCCAACGCAAGTTGAAGGCTGCTCAAGAAAAACTCAAGGAGGCTAAAGGGAACCGCCCGGCATGGAAAGTGAGGAAAGACACATCAGGACTTCAGATTTTGGCCTCCGCTTCACAACATGTTGCTAAGAACCCTTGAGGGTCATGCTCACCAATTTTGGGCGATTTTCGACATATTTTGGTTTTTTGGCATTTTTGGGTTTTTGGCCAAAACTCATGGGCTTCGCCATTTCAGTTTGGGGGATCATCAAAGGAGGAAAATGGTATCATTGGATGCCATAATTTCAGGAGCACACACTCAGATATTTTCAGGACATTTTAAAATCATTTTCTCCCCCAAAATGGCGAAAAATGCCCGCTTTTTCTACACTCTGCCCGGTCTATCAGCAAACCTTATTTTCTGGTTTTTTACACACAGGCCTATTTTTGGAGGACTTCCAGGCATCAGATTGGGAAAATTATAGTTTCTCCAGAAATTATACACTCAGATATTTCCAACGAGCTATCATGAGCCTCGTTTAGACATTGGGAAGGCTGCCAAAAGTTGCCGGAAAGTCAGGGGACCTTTTGCTGATGTAATTTTTGAGTATTTTTGTAAAAATTGTACCTTTAAAAACTGTTTTTTCCTCATGTGAATCTAGCTATTTTTGCACATGAGAACTTATGAAAAGTCAATTTATTTCCCTCTTTTATCATTTTTTAGATATTTTATGAGATATTTTGTGCCTTGGGCTTTACAAAGCCTCAAGGACAAGTTTAGATATTTTGAATAGGCCAATGAGAGTGCAACTTGAAATAAGAGGTTTTCCTCACTTGAGCCTATATATTCCAAAGGATTTCATTGTAAACAAGGTTTAACTTGATGATAGAAGAAATATATGGTCATATAAGCTTTGGAAGAAATACTTGTCTCATGCTCTTGGATAGTCTCTTGGATGTTCTTGGATGATGAAAGAGGATTGTTGTTGGATTCCATGACTTGGTAGAATGGTATAGTGTCTCTCTCTTTGTTTTGTTTTCTAGTTTTCATTCATGAATCCATGTTTCTTGCTTGCTATAGATCAGTAGAGAACAAATTTGTGACATGCCCTTGGAGGCACCTCAAATTTCCTGTTTCTTCATAGCTTCCATGTTTTCTTCATCCTTAGTCACATTAAAGAATTCTTGATTGCTCTTTAAGAACTTAAGGATATTGTTGCTTGTTTCATTCATGGTTTTATGCATGCTAAGTATGATTTACGGTACGCCCTGCTTACTCATGGCTAGCTATAGCTCCATCCATGAAATTTCTCTTTGACTAATTAGATTGTCATTTGTTGAACCAAGGAGGTCTTGTTCTGATCTTGCCCTTTGCCTAAGACTATGCAATCTTGTTTTAAAAGTGCCCAATAACTTGAAGTATTGTGTTTAGGCATTCCGGCATAGTGATTTGAGTTGTTTTTCTGTCTTAAGTGTATATCCCCAAAGTCTGATAGCCATTTCCCAAAGTTAGAGAGTGATATATCTCTATGCATGGCTTGAATGTTTATTTCTATGTATTGATTAGCTTATAGTTACATTTCTCATGATTAATGGTTTTCCCTACCATGTTTATGTTAGCTATTAAACTAGTTATGCTTGAAATCCTTTGTTGTTCCCAAACTTGATCTCCATTTTATTCCATTTTTCCCAAAGATCCTTTCTACCTCGAATCAAATCGGACCTTCAGCAGCCTTGTATCACCATATGATAGCTTTCTTGACCTTTTTGACCCCATAGCCCAGTTAATCTGACATATTTTTACCTATTTCATATCTTTGATCAGTTTCATCCCTCACAACCAAAAAACCAAAACCAAAAAACCTACTTCATAATTAGCCTAAAATCACAACACAATAACCAAACACACAGATATCCCTTACACATATAGAGAGAGCCCTCTCTGAGTCCAGGAAGGCTAGGTCCTTGGGCTCCAAAGATTGGTTTGATGTTACACTATCATTTGGCTTGCCAATCAGCCAAATCACGGGACCCTAACAGGGTCTTAGATCTGGTACCTTGCCTTAAATTACTGACTCCAGGCTTCAAAAATCTTTGATTACCGGTCTTAAATTCTTTGATCTTTCACTGATACTCTTTTACTGCTCCATTCCTATCTTTGTCTGCAAAATCTGTGCTTTAATGGCTCTGGGAAGGTTTTACAGAGTTTTACCCTGCTCCTTTAATGAAAGTCATGTCATAACACCTTCCCATACCTTCCTTCATAATTTTGATCTCTGCACATGGTATTCCCTGTGTTTTTTTCCACTATGACTGTGAATCATGGCAGTCGTTTAACGCCGGTACCCTGCAAAACACACAAAACCGTCAAGAAAACCATGCATGGGGAGGGTGGATGCAATGGGAACAATGAGAATGGTAGCAAAACCTGGTGAAATGGTGGAACAATGCAGGATGATGGTGAAAAATGAAGCGAACAGTTGAGAAATGGACTGGTGAAAGTTGGCGGAGTGTAGCAAAATTTGAATGCGGACATTCGACATTTTGACCTTTGAATGAAATACAAAGTTTCCGAACGAAAATGCAATGAAAATATATGAACACACGTGGAATGGTGACGTGGCGGGACCCGGTCAATGGCAGAGCATGCATTTAATCCGGACTGTCCGATCTCAGGAGGAGATCAACGGTTGAGAATGCGTCGGAGGGTGATGGATGGTGGGCTAGGGGTCCCTTTGCCTTGGATTAATTCCTGAGCATCTTTGTGGTGCGATCACCATTGGATGGATAGCTTCAGATTAGACGGTGTACGCGCATATTGCGCTGGGTCCACGGTCGAACGTTAATGCGCGATGGGGGGCGGTTTTTCAATAGTGCGTGGAGCCACGCGTCATGCGGTGAATGGCATTGCTCCGAAATGAAAAATACAGCCCGCCCTGCAAAAGCGGTGCACTGGAAACCAATGGTTTTGAACAATGCTTTGGCACGGGGACCACTGGGGCGGGTGAAAAATGGACCGTCGATCTGCGGATCAGATCGACGGTGGATATGCGATCGGAGGGGTGAACGGGGGGGCCACAGACGCTATGGAGTTTGCAAAGACCGCCTGATATGTACATATCGATGGTTGATAGCGCTCCCGATATCCAAATGCAATAAGCGCTTTCCAAGCTAGCGCTTGGTTCTAACGCCTGGGTCACGTGAGGAAACGGTTTATGGGGCTGAGCCGAAAGGGGCTAAACCTAAAATGTGTAGAATGTGGGTTTTTTGGCCCATTTTAATGCAATTTTGAGGCCAGAAAGGGGTAACGATAGAGGAAAAATGGGGGGAATTAGACCAAACAAGGGGTGTGTGTAGGATTTAAAGGGGAAATGGGTGATTTAGGGGATTTTGGGAGGGATTTCTGGGGTAAAAAGGGGACTTTTTCAAAGGGGGAAAAGGGTTAAAATGGGACATTCTGCAGGGGTACAAGGACAAATGAAGGCCTCCTTGAACAAATTTTTTTACAATCATTGAGGCTTTTTGACTTAGAAACAGCAGTGGAATTTTACCAAAGGGCAGAGGGTAAGAGGAGGCTTCCAAGGATGATGTGTTTTTAAGGAAAAATGCATTCCTTGAAGGCTCCAAAAAACAATTTAGCCCCCTGCTTGCTTGTCAAGAAATTTATGGGGGGCTAACACTTGGGTTGACATCAATGACAACCACTGATCAACATCGAATACCATAGATGCAGGATTGGGGTGAAGGATAATCCCTATCTTGTTGAGTGGGAGTGTTGAGATTCAACAAGATGATGAGCTTAGTGAAAAGAGTCGCCTTCACTAAGTGGGCCCGTAGGCTATTTTTGGCGCAAGTCTATTTTTAGACATGATGATCATATTTTAGAATTTGCAGGATGCTATTTGTGGATGGTTGATCAAGTTGGAAAAATAGATGAAATTCTATTTTTAGAATATTGGGCAAAGTCTATTTATAGATCGTCAATCTGAAAATAGATGCATGTCGATTATTAGCTCTTAATAATAATCAGACTCTAAACATCAACTTATTGTCATGGAGCACTTCAGTTCAGTGGATAGATGTGGCACATCAGATGACAGAAGGAATTACACTATTCTTGAGGGTTTACTAGAGCTAATGCATGGAGGACTCAGTTAGAACTCAAGTGGCAGAGTTATGAAACAGTTGGAAGAAGTAGTTATAGAGTTGTATTCAGTTTAACTCAGTTAGACTCAGTTGAGATAGTTGTATCTAGTCTAACTGATTGATACACTAGTGAGAGTGGAGTGAATTAATTAGTTAATTAATTCATAAATAATAACTCATTAATCAACTAAAGAATACATCAGTTAACTACAGTGCATGACAGTTTCAGTGGAGACCAGTGGAGAGATAGGTGAAAGGGCAAGATAGACTATCTGTTGTGACTATAGTGATGCATTGATTGCATCCAACACTCAGTGGAGATGCTAATGAGGATTGAGCAGTCAAGGATGGAGTAATTCAAATTCATTCAGAGCTATTCTTCAGCAGAGATTGTGTAGTGGAGGTAGGATAGCAGGTGGCAAAGATCGATGCATGGATTTGCAAGATTAGGCCTGATTAGTGTATAACGATTGTACTGTACTAAAAGCTTGTGATAAGCTTTGTTTGTTTGTATGAGATTGTCATATGATCTCCATGTTACATAATATATATTTGGGGTTTTCAGCTTCAAGCTTTCTCGGTTAAAAACTGTGTTATGTGCGATTGAATATTTTTGTTTATACTTCACATGTGTGTGCAATTAATTTTTCCGCAAAAGATTAACAAGTGGAATAGATTCAGTATCTTGCATAAAGTTAAATAGTGTGAGATCAGGTGGATCTTGGACATATGCATGCTTAGTGCATATAATTTCTACACGCTGTGCTCCTGAGAGACCGCACTACGCACCTATGCACGCTGTCAGTGATTTTCTCCAAAGGGTGCTACATGCCTGTGGAAACACTATCGTGTAGAGGTCTCCTGACCCATTCAGGCCTGCACGACAGCCTGCCCGATCCATTCAAAGTTTGCACGATAGCTGCCAGGCACTCGTGCTGTGCTCCTACCCATTCAGCAGCAGCTTAGGGGAACACGACACTGCATGCAAAGGTGGTGTGTTGTGCTCCTACCCATTTAGGAGCTTCCCAGGAGGCACCAGGCACCTCATTCGTAGACGGTGTGCTACGCTTTGGGTCATTTAGTGCTTGCCCAGAAGACGCCTGAATGGCCAGTGCAAAGGCACCCAACAGCGTGTAGAGTGTGTTGCGCTCCTGTGGCCCGTTCAGGAGCTACCCGACAGAGCATGCCCAGAGACCCGATTGGCTGTTTAGCCTACTCCCAGCCGCGTGCAGGAGGTGCTTGCACCATGCTCCTATGCGTTCAGGAGCTGCCCGAACCTACGTGAAAAAGGCGCCCGACTGGCCTGTGCTACGCTCTTGTGACCCTTTGCTCCAACTAGGAAGATTAGAAAGGTATTTAGAGTTTTTTACCTACCTCTTAAATATTGTTTAAAGGTAAAATATAGAGAAGTGTGGAGGGAAAGCTTAAAGGGAATTTGAAAAAACCCAAGAAAGAAAGTAAGGTTCCCTTGTTTGCAGACAAAGATAATTGAAAACACCTATCCATCTACACACTGCAAGCACATTGAGGACAAAAATTTCTGGAGAAGAAAATGTTGACAGTGGCGAGAGCGGCCAAAGGCCTAGAGAACAACAGAGGAAGGGTGGGAAAGAAAATAGGTTTGAGCCTATAAATACTAAAGAATTGACAACCTCTCCTACTATAGTTTCATATTTCCAAGAAGTAGGATGATATGAGTTCTGTGAGAAAGTGCAGAAGGTCCAAAGCCACCCTCAGTTGACCAAGATTTTTTTCCTTAACCTCCATGACCACCAAGTACATCTATCTGGAGTAAATTTTGAGCTCACCACCAATGCAATATCTATGGGCACTGGAATAACTTGCATGGGGGAAAAATGATTCAAACAAGTGTATCTAAACCTAAGCCATTATCATCCCTTCTTAAAACCAAGTTTCCAAACTGATTGCAAAACCATTTCCCCCTTTTCTCATTTGCTAGACAGATATGATCCTTTAATGAAGATCATTATGAAACACTTCACCTGTGAGGGTAGGTTTTCTAGGGTTTATTCCTACCACATAATACTACTCATGCATTTTAATAAGGCAAAAATACTCCATTTGCCCTACTACCTTTGTGAAAGTATTGAAAAAATGTCACCCATTGTGCAAAAGAGGCCTCCATCACAATAAATGTCAAGCCTTTTTCATCATTCCCTTATCAAGATGATTGTCTTACACCAATTAGGGCAACAAGGTATCCCATGGGAAGTTTTCATCGCCCATGATGTTTTCACAACTCCACAACCTCTCCCTCTATAAATCTTACCATCATCATCTCATCCACCTTCCTCCACTCCTCCATCAACCCCCACTGACCATGGTTCATCCTCTTCATATGAATCTTATCCCCAAACAAACATCCCTCTTTCACCTTCTCCTAAAAAATCAGAAGAGGAAGAAAACAGTGACAAGGAGGAACATGACAGTCAAAAATAAAATGACAGTCAAGGAGAAGAAACGAGTGATGAAGAGGAGGAAAGTGAAAGTGAAGAAAGTGAACAGGACGGAGAATATACCAAGAACAATGAAGAGGAGGGAGATGAAAGCATTCAAGAAGACAATGACAAAAGTAGTGGGCTAAATGATGAAAAAGAATCAAACAAAGAAGATAGTGATGACAAAGAGGAAGAAAACAGTGACCAAGATGAACATGGAAATCATAAAGAAAGTGATTATGATAAAGTGGAGGCAGATGAAAGCAGTAAAGATAAGGGTAATGACAAGGAAGAAAGTGAGCCAAAGGGTGAACAAGAAGACCAAAACAGTGAGCCAAATGAAGATGAAGAGGAGATAGCAGCCAAGAGACAAAGGAAGATTTAGAAGAAGAAGACAGTATGCATGACAGTAAGGAACAGTCAAACAGTGAAGAAGATACAAATGCAAGCAGTGATACAAAGGCAAAGTTTTAAAGTGGACACAGTGGGTCAAATAATGAAGATGAGGACAACCATGAAGATGAAAATGCATCAATCCATGATGAGGACACCTTTAATAATGACAACACGGAAATTGACAATGAAAATGTTAATGATGTAAGTATGGAAGATGACAATGTAGGAGACTTGGAATAAGGTATAAATGATGAAGATATTGGCAGTGATACTAGCATGAGAGAAAATGAAAACACCTCTCAAGAAGGCATCCAAGAGAAAAGTGAGGAGGACACACATACAAAAATCATCAATGAGAAGACAAACGACCCTAAGGTCACCAATGATCAAGATATTCAAGTGAAACATGTTAAAAATTGTACTCTCACTTACCAAAGAGGAACAAGGCAAGTGTTTGCTGCCTCTAAGACGCAAGGGACCTTGCCATCTACTTCAGCTGAGCCATTGGAAAAAGGTAAGCAAAAATTGAAAGAAGAAGAGGAAGGTCATGACAAAGAAAGAGAGTTTAAACTCATTCACATAGACAATGATGATGAGAATGAGACAAGAATTGAAAACTCACTTCTTCAAGACCGGAATGCACAAATCAAGGATTTAGAAGCTGAATTAGAAATATCTAAGGATGTCATTCACTTCTATCAGATTCAAAAAACAAGCCATCTATGAAACAAGAACACTCACGTACCGGAAAGAGGCTCATAGGAAAAAGGTGAAGTTGGAGGAGTTCATGGGCACTTATGAGGAGAGTAGTGACGAGGAGGGTCAAACTAGAAGGAGCCCTAGAACTATGGGTCTTAGGCAAGCATTGGCAAAGCAGAGAGAAGAAGAATCATCCCAAGCGGAACAAATTTCTCTCCAAGAAATCCTTGCACTAGAAATTGAACATGATAGGGAATCATGGCTTGAGAGGGCTACATACACCTTGAAACCAAGCTGGAGAAGGCCAATAGAGACTTGGATCTACAAAGAAGGACGACTAAGCATTATGCTCAAAGAGAACAATTTGTAAGGCAAGAACTAAAAAAGGCCAAAATTAAGATCCAAGCACTAAAGGAGGAAAATGACCAAGCTATCCTTGGTATTTTGGCTCAAGCTTCTCTACAGGTCTCCCAGGACCCATGAGGCACTCATCCACCAATTTTGGGAGACAATGACATAATTTTTGTTTTCTGCAAATTTTGAGGCTAGGAATGCAGCACACCTAGTGCTATGATATTTTTTAGGGCATCTTCATTAGGAGAGGTTTACATTTTTGGATTCATCATCATGAGAGGAGAATTCTCACAAATTTTTAGATCAATTGGAGTTTTTTTGGTCCCCCAAAAGGGTAAAAAACACTCAATTTTTCACCATTCTGCCTACTTTTTAGGACATGTGTTGCACTCCTAGAAGTCTTGGAATTTTTACTTTTTTGGATAGGCTTCATAGGTCAGATTTAATAACCAAATGTATATCTAGAAATTAGACTTCAAGGGCTTTCCAACGAGCCATCACAGAGCCTTTTCCGACATCGGGAAGGCCTTCAAAACATTGCTGCAAGGAGGCCTATTTTTTCTGTTCCTGTGCTACGCTCCTGGCATGCATATTCAAATTTGACACATAGTGCTACGCTCCTGTGGTTGACAAGTCAGAATGTGCGTTTAGCAAGTTTTTTTAGGCTTGTCAGGGCCTAAAGGTCAATTTAATTGCTATAAATGGCTGAAAATATATTTGTTTTAGATATTTTTGTGCCTTGGGCCTTGCAAGGCCTCAAGGACAATATAGATACTTCTGATTAGCCAATAGACTTCTAGATGCTCTATTAGGAATTCCTCCTCCTTGCTTGTTATATAAGGCATGAGGATTCATTGTAATATGGGGGCTTTTGATGTGTTTAAGAGAAATACATGGTTTTTGGAAGTTGAAGAACAATTTAGTGTTGTGGAGCTTGTGGATGATTTGCCTTGATTGATGGTGATGAAGGCTTGCTTGCAGGATCCCTGAGTTTAGTTAATGGTGATGTATCCCTCATTTTTTCATGTTTTTTCTTGCTTTCCATATGTCCACCTTTCTATATTGCAATAGCTCAGAAGAGTATAGGATGAGAAATGTTGTTTGAGGCACCTTAGTCCTCTTGTTTGCTATTATCTTCATGTTTTCCTCTACTGGGTTAGTTTAAGGAATTCTTAGCTGCTCCTTAGGCCCACCTAAGCTTGCATATTTCATTTTTGGATTAATATGCTAGTTTAAAAACATGATTCATGGTAAACCCTGCTTGTTTGATGCTATCTAAACTCTGTCTTGAAATATCTCTTTGATGTATTGATTGTTAGGTTAAGTCAAAGAGGTCTTGTTTCGATCTTTCCCTTTGAATATGCTTATCATTTTGCCTCAAAGTTCTTTATATTTTAATGAATGATGTTTAGGAGTTCCCTCTTCATTTATTGATGCTATTTTTCTCTTATATGTTTTCAAATCTTGAAAGTAGAATCATTGAAGTTAGATAAGTTCTCTTTCTTCCTTGTTCCATTGGATTGTTTATCTTGAGTGTTTATCTGTTTATAAGTATTATCATTGAGTAAATGGTGTGCCCTATCTCATGATTAGTATATTTTTCTTATCAGTATTTAAGACCTCTTTGTTCATAGGTATTTGAAAAATGATTATTAACTGCCCTTTGCCCTACCTTGGTTCCCAAACTTAATGTCCATTTCACCTCACACATAAACTTTAAAGATCCATTGACTACACTAGATTTTCCCTATCATGTACCCCGATTCACTATCGAGATATCAATGAATTCATAGAATCCATTTCTCAATTGATTTGATGACCTCTCACTCCACCTATCCTACTTGATCATCTTACCCCAACCAAAACAAACAATAAACCTATACCTAACAACTAGCCTAAAATCAACCATTTAAAGAAAACAAGTTCACATTATTCACACATAATAGAGATAGCCCTCTCTGAGTCCAGGAAGGCTAGGTCCTAGGACTCCAAAGACTGGTCTGATGTTACCTTGTGCATTTGGTCTACCAATCTACTAAATCATGGGACAATAACAACCAGGATCTTCACCAAGCCATGGTGAAACAAACTAGCATGATGATTTTCTCCCAATATTTGTACCTTGTCTGCCATTTTTACCATGCTTTTGTAAAGGTAATGAGGCAATTTTATGGCTCTTACTCTGGTGAAATGCATCAAGAGTCTCATATGATACTGATACAACAAGGTAATGAGGCAAGTTTATGGCTCTTACTCTAGTGAAATGCATCAAGAGTCTCATATGATACTGATACAACATTGATTATCTACCCTCATATGTGAAATATCTCATGATCAATTTCATAAGAGGGGCATACTTGTCTAGCAACTGTTTAAATGGAAAGATGTGTGTTGGAGTTTCTTTGTATGTTGGCTTCAAGTACATTTTGTAGCTTTCAAGGTCAAGGTCTCTACTCTTGAACCGATTTTCTCCATTGTTTGGA
Organism: Pinus albicaulis; assembly: GCA_034641835.2. NCBI lineage: Eukaryota > Viridiplantae > Streptophyta > Pinopsida > Pinales > Pinaceae > Pinus > Pinus albicaulis. Next base: position 220,045,658 of record CM076582.1, on the reverse strand, counting down.
ATGCCTGTGGTTGTGGCAATGGTCTCTGTTGAAAGAGTGAACATCACCCCTACAATATTCACCTTATTTCTCCTCAATCCGGTGGCAAAAGTGCTTGTAATTCTGTCATGAAAACCTAGTTCCTCAACCTTTTGTCAAAAGGCAAGCCAACCAGCATCCTGAAAATATTTCTTGAAGAAGGGTGAATACATGATCTCATGTGCTGAAGTAGGTTTATACCTACTGATTTGACCTCCCTTGTGCCTCTCATGCTCAGTGGTTTCATAATCCATTTCTAAACCTAACTCAATGGGAAATGGAATTAGGCTTTAGTGAAGGAAAAAATAGGGGATTTGGGAAGTTTTTGGGAATGAAGGGAGATGAAGAGGTTAGGGACCTCCTAAATTCTTGGGAAAATTTATGGAGGTAGGGAGAGATGTTATGGAGTAGGGGAAAGTGAAATTTGAGGGAATGAGTGAAGGGAAGGGGTCCAAAAGGGGAAAAAACAGTCCTAGCCTAGGAAAGTCTAGTCTAGGCTAGGGTTTGTAGGAAAATAGGGAAAATGAGGGGTAGGGGTTGGGGAAAGTGATTAGGAAGGTGTATAATAAGTGGGGTAAGGTGAGTGAGCTTCAATATTAGGGTTTTACTCAAAAAAAATTCAATGAGAACATGAAGCCAAGAAAATGCACTCAAAACCCTAGAAGAGGGAATTGATCCTTCCAAGCAGAAAATGAAGACAAAAAAGGTAGTTTTAGAGTCACAATTACTTGTATCTAATACAATAGAACATATTTAATGATGTATAAACTCCTACAAATGAGGATTTGTGCCTCCTTGATGAAAATGCAGCACTGAGGAAAAAGCGGAGCAAAAGCGTAGCGCAACAAGTGCGCAACGCAACAAAGAGATGAGGCACTATGGTAGAAAGAAATTGTTGTTTTGAGTGTGAGAGTGGGCTTTCTTAGTGGAGAGAGGTTTCTTGAATATGAAATTTGCAAATCAGAAGATCATTTAGTCTTTTGTAGCTTTGGAAATCGATTTTCTCCTTTGGTAGTTAAGTGGCCCCTACCAAGTATTTTTTACATTCTGATTTGAAAATGGAGCTTTAGAACCTTATAAAACATATTACATCATAATAGAAATGAAATTACACTTTAGAAAAATTTATTGAATATTTTTCACTATTACTAGCAATACTGAATTTTATGGCGAAATGACTGATTTTATGATTTTTACTGTAAGACCTAATGATGAAAATACATGAAATGAGTTGAATGATGACCATGGTGATGTGACTTAGATGGTGATGAAGAAATTTCAGTGGCGACTCATCAAAATGAGTGATGGAAATGACAAAAACATTAATTATGAAAGGAGTAGTAACACACCTAGACACACTAGCCAGTGACCAAATTTTTATTTGAAGACCTATTGAAACCATAAAAATTTGACTGAAGACCCTAACAAAACCTTGTAAGAGCACATTTGATCACTGGTTACTAGCAAGACTGGTAGACACTAACAGTGCTAGTCACGAGGCCTTTTCCTTTATGGACAATTTCTCAGGGTATAATCAAATTCAAATTAGGCATACAAATCAGTACAAAACCGCATTCTCCACCCCTTGGGGTACCTTCGCATACCAAGTTATTCCATTCGACCTAAAAAAAGCTGGCACCACCTTTCAGCGGGCCATGAAATACATCTTTCATGACTTGGCTCATCTTATCCTCAAATATTTGGATGACCTCACAATGTGGTCCAAGATGTGTGTTGACCATTTGAAATATTTGCGTCTGGTTTTTCAAAGATGCCAACAATATAACCTACGCTTGAACCCTCTCAAGTGTGTCTTCTGCATCAACGCTGGAATGTTTATAGGATTCATTGTTTCTTATCAAGGTATTAGAGTGGACCCTCTCAAATTCCAAACAATCAAATGAGTACCACCTCCCAACACATTGAAGCAATTACAAAGCTTTCAGGGTAAGGCAAACTTCTTATGACACTTTGTTCCTAACTATGCCACATGCATGCAGTGCTTCCCGCATCTCCTTCGTCAAGAAATTCCCTTCCAATGGGATGAACATGCTCAAAAATCATTTGAAGCATTAAAAGACACCTTTTCTTCTTCTCCTTTGATCATCCAACCCGACCACAACAAATATTACACCCTATATCTATCTGCGTCAGATGTAGCCATTGCGGGGGTGCTAGTCCAGGATGGACCTGACAACAAGGAACAAGTAATCTATTACGTAATAAAGAACTTAGTCTGGCTTGAATTGAAGTATGATCCATAAGAGAAAACAAACTTAGCCCTGGTACATCCAGTACAAAATCTTCGACACTATATCATCCTTCAAACTACCACTATCATAATGGCTATCAACCCCATTAGATATTTTCTCACTCGTCGAATGATGAACCATAAATATGCCTGATGGGTAGTTTAACTATAGGAATTTGATCTGCAGTTTACCTCCCCTAAAAGCAAAATGACTCTCTTTCTAGACAAATTCATCACTAATCTCCCCACAAAGACCCAAGGATCCCCTGTTAACGATGCGCTACCTAATGAAACGTGTTCTTAGTGACAACGTAGGACCCTTGGTACGATGATATCCTCCTCTTCTTATGAACTCAATAGTTTAGACCCCAGCTCACTCATGACGATCAGAGGCACATATGCCATCAGGCCCCCAATACCTTCTAATAGGGGACGTCTTGTACCAACGAGGCGTCGACACCATATTACGTTGATGCCTTACTCACGACCAAGCTAAGCAAGTATTGAACGACTACCATAGTGGGGCTTGTGGAGGCCACTTATTAAGAATGGCCACCGCCCAAAAATTCCTACGTGTTGGTTATTTCTAGCCCACCCTTTTTCATGATTACGTTCAAGCAGTTAAGAGTTGTGAGATATTTCAATGCTACATTCACAAGGCATGAGCCCTCTAGCTCCCCTACACTCTGTCATTGTAGCATGCCCCTTTTGTAAATGTGGCATTGACTTCATGATGCAAAAACTCACATCATCAGGCAACAACAAGTACATAGTTTTGGTTTTTGATTATTTCACAAAATGGGCTGAAGCCATGCCCACATACAACAACACCATAGAAAACGCAACACATTTTTTATTCAACCATGTCATAACACAGTTCAGTGTTCCCAAGGAGTTGGTATCAGACCATGGGAAGCATTTAAAAAACAAAGTATTCCAGGAACTATCTAGAACCTTGGTTTCACACATGAGTTTGTGTCACCATATTACCCCCAGTCTAATGGTGAGGTAGAAGCTATCAACAAAGTCCTCAAAATAATGTTGTAGCGTATGGTAAACAACCACAAAACCAATTGGCACCATATGTTTTTTTCAGCCTTGCGGGCATATTACACAGTGATTAAAGCCTCAACTAGCTTTACACCCTTCCAATTAGTATACGGGGTAGATTTCATGCTCCCAATCGAACATGAAATCCCCACCCTACATTATACCATTGAACTTATCAACGATACAAAGCCCTTAGAGAAATGGTTGATGTTGGCTTGAGGGGTCTTGACCCAGGTTCAAATTTTATGGATAAACCAAAAAACCCTCCAACTACTGGCCCTTTCGGTAGTGACCTACTTGCACAGAATAAAGTCTCACCCGAAGCAGTATTTGGGGGGGGGATGGAACCAAGTTTAACGAGGAGAAATTAATGAAGTGGTCCTCAGGAAAACCAAATTCAAACTTATACAGATGTGCACAACAATATATAACATAATCACAGAGAATGCGCAATCATTAACAGAATAACACAAAATCGTTGTTCGCTTTAGCGCAGATAACATAACAGAACCAGATCCAGATCTTAACCAATGTAGATATTTAAAAAAATATATTAACCATCAATAACCATTCATAATTATATTAGATATCCTTATGCAATCATCAATAAGTAATACATATAATATGATCTTAACAAAACATAAGCAGTAAACAATTTAGACACATAACACAATGACTTGCCAAAAATTGTCCTTTTTATTAGCTTCAGATATGTCAATCAATACATAAATTGTTCCTTACAAAACCCTTATAAAATCCTTACAAAACCCTTCCGCGCACACAGCTAGCGGAGTCTGCACACATCCAAGACTAGGTATTCGGGCACACAGCTAGTAGGATCCTTTCAACCCGACCCAAACAACCCTTACAGACACATAAACTTATCAGAACATCAATAATTAATTGTACACACAATTCACTCCTTAGATTAGACATGATATATCTATTTATATACGCCTAGCACACAGAAAATATGGTCTCAAACCATGATTTGAGGCCCACAGTTTACCCTTAAGACCATTTACATCAAAATTGGGAACTTTGACCCACCCCAAATCCCCTTGACACCCTTGCGCACATACAAAATTATAATAAAAGATATTGGAAATTATGTTGCAGGGGACATTGTTGGTGTTGTTGGGGAAATTCTGGCCAGCATAACAATGTGCTCTCAAGTTCTTCATCTCATAGTGGCCTTATATAAGAGAATTCAAATCCTCCTTCCCTCTCTTGGTACATTGTGGATGGTGACCCAAGAGAGGGGGATGAGTCCTTTTTGTGCCAAAAATATTCCATTGTGTGCTCCCTTGATGTCTAAGGAGGCATTGGTGGTTGTCCTTAGGCGAATTTAAGTGAGGAATCACTATCCTAGAGTGTGCTTTTTGTGGTTCTGGAAAGTGAATTTTTCCACTCCCATGATTGCACGCATTTTGGGTCAAAATACACACAAAGGTGCTCTTCACGAAGGATTATGTGTGCAAAAGAATTTATGAGTTGATCAAATTTGATTTTTCCTCATACCTTAGAGATTTTTAAATACTTTCCAGATTCTCTAATGTCTTTCAGCCCTGTAAATCCTTGTGCCTGACATTAATTAATGTCATCTTCTGCTTGTACGATTTTCCAGTGTTAACAGTTTCCCCCTAATGTGTGAGGTCTAGGAAGAATTGTATAGCCAAAATATATTATAGTTTCTTTTCTGTATATTGTGTGTAGAGAGAGAGAGAGACCTGTGTAAAGCTAGGAATTGGAAACACCCTGCACCGGTTCGAAGAATGACCATGTCCTATGGGACCTCTGTAAGAAAATATAATAATAATAATATATATATATATATATATATATATTTTCTATGAGGCTAGCATGTCCCATGCTCGTGATGTTGTTTCTAGTTAAAAAAATCTATTTGACAGATACATGTTCTGTCTGTGTCACTGATATGGTAGTGATCTGGTGGTTGTTGACGACGACTGTTGATGCCCTCCGAGGCGTTTTTTCTTTGAAAATAGGTGGAATGTGGTACCCATATGTGTAAAATTGGTATGGAATATAGATGAGCATTGTACGCATAAGCACTAGCTGGGACTTTCCCTTGTAAGCATTGTTGAAAGAGACGCTTGTGAAGGCACAAGTCTTCGACGGATTTGATAAAAGTGCAATGGTTGTAAGGTATGATACCATCTTGACATGAAAGATTTTATTGTAGTCGAATTTCAGGATGATCGATGACATATGTGGGCAATGATGTCTCCCATAGTTCCACCTAAGGATGCCCCTTTTATGGAGAGGGGTGATCCAAGGTACCGCTTCCTTTTTGGAAAATAGGTGTTGAAGTCGACAAAAAGGAAGCCTCAACCGAACAAGGGGTCACTGACATGAAGGGTCAGGGACCTGGATGTGATGGGTTTAACATAGGCATGTTGGTGAGGGGTGACTGAAAACTGATGATGAGGATTTAGTGGCCCAAGTTCGAAGTGTACTAAGCAGCTTGGAAACAGTCATAGTTATTTCTGATGGGGAAATCCCTAGAGTCGGTAGGACTTCCAGGGTGGGTAAAAACTGCTTATGAATGTCATGGTGGCTTGTGCGTGGGGGTGTGATACTTCGACCGATGGTGTTTAGGGACTACTGCCATGGTAGAAAAGATGAATGAGAGGGTGGGGGATGTAGTGCACCATTTTCGGTCTTTGTACACTTACCAAAAGAATAAAATAATGGGGTTTGGTTTGTACAAAACACAGCGACAGGTGCCCCAAAACATGAAAGTGTTCGCTCACAGATGCTGTGAGGAAGGTGTTTTGCTGAGGGTGGGGGTCCCATTGGTTGGTCTCATGTGTGGGGTTGATGAAGCGGATGAAAAATTATCGCAGATGGGATTATGTTGGTGGAGGTATGGTGGGCCAAATGCAAGGCACGGTAGTGCGCTTTTGATCTACTTATACATCCTGGTCGTCTGGGAAGGGGGTTTTATTTTGTATGGTAAAACTTGACCTTTATGCATGGTGGATGGATGGGCATGAGGTGCTTCTCGGAATATAGTGGTATGGCCATGGTGTCACTTTTGTTGTGATATATTGTCTACTGTGGCTGACGAGCACCATGGGGGGGGGGGGGGGCGGGGCTCTACCGACCAACGAGGATTTTTAGCATGTGTAGGGTGAGGTGATGATAAACACGGTTGGATATGTGGAACCTATGGTTTATTTCTGATGGAGAAATGATGTCAGGATATGTAGAGTTTTTTGGGACTCTATCATGCTAGGGGTATAATGATACCTGCTCTAGAACTTTCAGTGGATGGAGTTGTGAATGGTTTGTGAGATTTTCCTGCAAAAACAACTACCTCAAGTGAAAGCATATTCTTTATCAAATATTATTGAAAATCATGAGCTTTAAAAAAGAAGATGAGAGGGGGTGTTAGTGTCAGTATTTGCATACTTCCACCAGGGATCAAAACACATTTTGCATGTGCATCTTAGGTGTCCCATTCTAAATAATTTTCAATCATTCCATTAGGTCATGATATAAAATTGTTCCATTGGTGGTTTTTCTTGTCAAATGTCCCATTTTCCTTCATAAGTATATGCTTGTTGACCCTCTTCCATGTCTTCATCATGTTGAAGACAATTCTACTCTCATTCTACTTTTAGTCAAAGTCACTCATTGAGTCAGTTTCTTTCATTTCTCATTGGGTCACTAGGGTTTCATTAGGTCAAATCATTGCATTGTCTCATTTTCAATCAAGGGCAGCAGAAGGTGTGAAGGTGACCCAAAATAAACAGATGATTTTCTTCAGTCAGTTCAAATGTAATAATTATTTAGTCTCCCAAAGGCTTCCAACTTAGAAATCCACATGCCAACACATAAAATGTCAAAGGGAGTTGTCTTTTCCCAAGGGTGCCCAAGTCATAATTGTCCACAAGTACGAAACCCTAATTTCCTCTCCCACTAAGCTAGGGTTTACTATGAAGAAGAGGAATATGAGAAGAGGAGCCATAAGGGAGGTCATTTCAGTAAGTATGAGTCTATTCCAACTCATAAGATCATGTCTCCATCATTTTTAAAGAATTTATTCCAAGAGTCAAGTCATTTGCCACTCATAGGGCCAGTTTTGCTTCAAACTATGTTTATGACCAAACAAAGATGAATTTGACAAAAGTTAGAGAGGTTTCTGTTCATCATAGGTCAAGGAAGAAAACCCTCCTTCGGATTTTACACAGGTGTCATGGTTTTATAGAAATTTTAAAAATACAAGTGCTACAAGAGGTTTGCTGCACTTCTGGATTGAACTTGGGAAAATCAATTTTTCTCATATCTGGAGTGTCCAAATGACTTCCTTGATGAGTCCAATGACAAGTAGATATAGAGAGAGATTTCCAATGAGCTATCATGAGCTCCATTTGGAGTTGAGGAAGGCCTCTAAAACTTACTTGCACCAGCACTATGCATTTTTGCACCCTCATTCAGCACGTTTTGACCAATCTTCATAAAATAAACTTTTTACAAGTTAAATCATCTCCAATCAAAAAAATAAAGGTATATTTGGAAAGTAGACTTCAAGAGGTTTCCAATGCGCTATCCTGGACCCAATTTGGACACTGCGAAGGCCTTCAAAAGTGGTCTGCAAAATAGTGCTGCAGCAGCACTGGGATTTTGTCTTGGCGCTGCGCTTTTGCCCACAAACACTAGACACAAATACATAGGCATTGCACTTTTGCACAACGACACTGCGCTTTTGTCATGGTGCTGCACTTATGTCCATGAAGCCCTATAAGCACCAAAACTCAACCAAATACTCCCAAATTTTCAGAAAAGGCTTGTAACACCCTCTTTCAAGTAAGTAACACGAATTTATTGCCTCCTTGCAGTTCTAAACATCATTTTCATAGTGTTTTTGTTCCTAAGTAAAATTGACATTTTTCCTAATGGAAAACCCTAGTTTCGTCTCCCTATCCTCAATTTTCTGCTCATAAACCCTAAAATATCATCTTACATCACTATTAAACCCATTCCTACCCCTACACTACTTTTTTCTAGTCCCTAAATACCTTTCCCATAAAACCTAAGTCCTAGGTCACTAAAATTTCTAGGTAGCCACTATCTCAAACCTATAATCCAATTATCATTTTCAACTCCCTAAATATCTTGACCTCCTATCATCTCACAAAACTACATAACTCCTTCCCTCATCTACCTAAATTTTCATAACCGTATCCCTATTCCCTAGACCTATTTTCACTCCCCATCCCCATCTACCTTATCCCTAGGGTTTTCTTAGACATAAAACACTATGGAGGATAGACAAAAGAAAGATAAGGAGAGGTTAAACATACTTTTTGAGGTGTCTCTTCATGCCTCAAGACTTTTATCATCAAGTAACCTAACAATTTTGGCAAGTTTTTGGCACATTTGGAACTTTAGTGCATTTTTGGTTTTTTTAGCAATTTTGGCACACAGAAAATCTGCCAAAAACGCAGTGCCCTTGGCGCTGAGCTTTTTCTTGGAGTATCCAATGAAAAAATGGTCACCACCATAATTTTCATAATGATGAAGACATCAACCACAACAAGTTTCAGAAAATTTCGAGGAGAACTGGTCCCCCAAAAGTGCAAAAAACCACCAAATTTTCATGTTTCTGCCTCCTTTTTTACCTTGGCGTTGTGATTTTACTAGTCCTGGGAGAAGTGATTTTTGACAGGGTATATGGGCACCATTTTCGAAACTGGAGACATATTTGGAAAATAGACTCAGAAATATTTCCAATGAGCTATCATGGAGTTGATTTGGACACTGGGAAGGCCTCCAAAAGTTTCTTGCAAAAGAGGCTATTTTTTCTGCCATGGCGCTGCTCTTTTGCCAGGATAATGTGATTTTCATCATCTTCAGCAAATCTTGAATTTTTGACTTTTTATCTTGGGAAATGAAAAATTAATGATGTAAAAGGTCAAGATAAATTTAAATGTCATTTTTTTATTATTATATAGGGTAGATACATTAGATAAATCCCCTAGAGGTCAAATGAATCAATTTCCTCTCTTTTAGAGGCAAATTTTTGGGTCTTCCTAGTCTTCAGTTTCTTGTTTGGGAGTAGGTGAAACTGATTCCTATCTCATGGATTCGACTCCATAAGGCTAGGAAGATTGGTTTTGAGGTATATATCATGTATTTTCTCAGTAATTTGTATAGGTTGGATTCACTTGGAGCTTTGGCATCTCAAGAAACATATTTCGTATCAGTTTTGGTCTGGACATTAATCAAATTTGCAACTATTTTTATGGGATCCGTGTGGTATTGTGTTTAGTTTCAGTTTTTCTTTTGTGCTCATATGTTAGAATTTTTTTTGTATGTCATCCATCAATTCATTTCTATTGAATGAATTTTTTCAAGTTAGATGAACAAAATCCATAATTTCTATGCTATGTTTTGGGTAAGCATTCATAATTTGTAATTTTCTTCAGTTTATAAAGAAACCATGAATTCAACATGCTCTTTCTAGCTCCTCACATGTCTTAAAAATCTCATCATCAAAACCTTAAAGTGATAAAAATTTTACCTACCTTTCCCCATAGAACACCCTGCAAATTTTGACCTAATTTCCTTGCCCTAGTTGCTTGACTCCTCCCGATCCAGCAAAACCCTACACAAATCAAAATCAAACCCTAAGATACTATACCTAGCCTAATATCTTCTTTCCTCAGTCATCTTGGTTGTGATATTTACGGAGAGAGCCCTCTCCTGGCCTATTAGGGCTATATACTTGGCTAATCTTGGTTTGAGGTTACCTCAAGATTGCCTTTCTCAGCCTGAGGTTCAATCCGAGTGATAACAGAGGGCATACCTGTCGGCGTTGAAAAATTATTTTTTCAAGAGTGCGAATGTGTGGCATCACCTCTGTTCGTCATGGAGTGTATGTCACAGTGAAACTTACGGTTCGGAGAATGGACCTTCTGATCTCTCGTTATGGTTCTCCCAAGTTTTTGAAAGGGGCGATATATAGGTGAATATGGCCCTAATTCAATTCATTTGTACTTGTTGAGTTCTTGAGAGGTCAGAGGCTTATGCGTAGAAATTCTTGCCATTACAGTCAGCCTGAGCACCAGGGATTAGCGATATCATGCCCAGGTAACCTCCATGACGTCATGCCGTTTATTGTTTTAAGTCTGATGGTGTTGGGGTCTATACAAACTTGGTTTGTGTATATTCTTAGTGATTTTTTCCCTAGATTGCGTGGGTGATCAGGGCAAAAGAACGCCCTCCGTGCGCATTTTCTGGGGATAAGCACGCTTGAAGCACTCTGTTCCCCTTCTTTGGCATGCCTTAAGCGGGCCTGTGGAAAATACAAGCGTGCCCTTAGTGCGTCTGTCTAAGGGATAGGCGCGCAAAAGGTCAAGGCAATTTTTTTTGAGTTTTGCCTATTTTTGATGTTTTTTCTGTTGCTGATGGGTTCCTATTTTGATGACAGGTTGTTGTGGAGGGAGCGAGATTGGCTCGAGCTATGAACTACATTGGCTGCTGATGCTGGGGTGCATCGTCATCTGATGCAATGGGGGCTCCTGAAGTTCGCAGAAAATGAGCTTCTTCGGTCACATGACCGATTGCTTCATTACTTGATCTAGCATTGGCACAGGAGGCGCAACATGTTTGTGTTGCGTGGGACTAACCTGGCCATCCATCCTAAGATAGATGTATATTTTGTGACCGAGTTACTGCCTCATGGTGAGACGCTGAGGTACCCACTCCCTTCTAGGAGGGTGGATTTGGAGAGGTTTCAGAGACATCATTGTGGTGGGGCGCCTCTTATAGAGGGGTGCATAAGTATTGCATCAGTGACAGATCTGGCAGAATGATGTTCTCTGGTGGTGATTGTGCGACTTGCAGGGTTGTCGGCTCTACATCGAGCATTTGGCTTGCAGGTTGGAGTCTTGCGTCGGCTGAGGGCTGGACATTTTTATTATTTTTCCCATTTTTTCTATGACGGGATGGTGAGTAGCTCAATAAGGTCCGCAATGGATTGAAGTTGTTTGCATACGCCAACATTTTATGCAGCATTATGTACGAGAGGGTAGTGTTGCTGAGACCAGTGGTGGTGCTACTTCTTAGGGGGCCATGGGAGCCTCGTATGAGGAGGTGGGCTCCGATGATGCCGTGAGGTGGTGGGGGCATGGTGGGGTGTTATTGGAATGCCATGATAGAGGCCTGGTTCGCGATGAACCCCCAAATGTTATTTCCATTCCCATATGCATGGATGGACTTCCGGGGGGGATCCAGAGATGGGTCTCCCTCCTAGTTTTGCTTGGGGGCCAACAGGTACATTTTTATGTTTTATGCATTTATTTGAGTATACATGTGCTTATGTTTTTTTATGGTGACACTGACATAGTTTTGGTTCCTCTTGTAGATGTTGGAAAGGTAGGTCGCCCCGTGGCTTGATTGGTTGGCCACAATCCTCTTTGAAGACCTTGGGGTGGTCTTGGAGGGTAGGGAGGAGATGTTGCTAAAGGATTTGGCGGTGGTGCCGGCCCTTTCGGAGAGGGCAGCAGCTTGGCCGCTGCCAAGGTTGCGGTCAAGAAAGCTTGTGCCAATGCTGAGGCAGCACGTGTAGATGCGATGGAGTCTTGCAATGCAGAATTGACTGCTCGGGTTGCAGTTCTAGAGGATGCCTGGGGTCGAGTGGAGTTCTTGACCCAGGGGATGCCCTCTAGGGATTTTATGGATGATCTTGAGGAGGTCTGGCTAGAGACAGTGATGTCCCGGGAGCGAGACTATCGGCCTATTTTACGTCAGGTGGCAGTCTCAATTATGACGATGGCTCCAATGGTGGCACCAGGAGTAGTTGTGGGTACAGGTGCCCCTCTTGAGGGGGCACCACCCTAGAGTATACTTGTACACAGGGAAAGCACCCATTATGAGGATGCTTCTTCTATTTTTGACGACCTTTTTTATTATCTTTGGGCTGACCGATGGGTCAATGACACTATTTTTGTACTCACACACATACATCATGATATATGTATATGACATATATTTTTTGCAGTTCTACATGTTGTGTCACCTGTTTCGGTTTATGGATGATGTTATGCTGATGGATATCTATATTTTTTATTTTTTATTTATGATGGTTTATTCGAGATGCATTCCAGTTTAGAATATTGTTAGCTATTGGATCAACTGTTTGGTTTTGACTCCTTGGTACATGTGTAAATGTAATATAGTCAAATTGACTTCTTAATCTTTTTACACGCAAATATTTTCTAAATAGATGTGTATCTCTTGCCTCAAATGTTTGGTTTAACTGCGACACTACAAACTAGGAATTGAGGTTGAAATGCATATGGTGTATGCCCTGATGGAGGGTGTCACACATAAGTCTGATGATGGCATCATATTTTGCCTGATTGTTTGTTGCTGAACCGATGCACACACCGTTTGTGTAGAGTGGTGATCGTTCCGGGTGATAGATGACCCAGGTAGCTGCTGCTAAACTTTGAGACCATCTTGATGCTCCATCAAAAAATCTGAAATATGGTTTAGGTTGGTGATCCATGGTGGCACTTTGAGAGTGTTTAATAAGTCTTTTGGTCAAAAAATTTCAGTGGTTGGGTTTTTGTACGTTCACTCTAGGGAAGGGCCATCTTGACCCTTATGGGTAAAATTTCTTGAGGTAAAGGTCATTGACGGGGTTTCTAAGGCATTTCTCTTCTAGTTCCATCAATATGTATGCCCCCTGTCGGAGGAAATGTTTGATGATGTAGGGTCCTTTCCACAAGGTTTCGAACTTTCTTGGCCCTAGTGCTTCTTTCGTGACATCACAGCAAAGGACTAGTTCTCCCTCGGTGAATGAGCGAGGGTTGATGTGGAAATTTAATGATGCTTTTACCCTTTCCTTATGGGCCTCGTTGTGTTTTAGCGACTATCGTCGGCTTTCGTCAATGAGCTCTAGTTGTACTAGGCAATGTTATAGAGGTTGGGTATCATCGAGGAGTTTGATAGTGGCATGCAAATTTGGGATCTCGTGTTCTATGGGAACCACAGCTTCAACCCTGTATACCAAGTGGAAGGGAGTGAAACCAGTGGACATATTTACAGCCGTGAAATATGCCCACAGGGCGGAAAAGAGCATGTGGTGCCAGTTGGTTTTATGGTTATTCACCATGCGTTGTAACATAGTTTTGAGTGCTTTGTTTACAACTTCTACCTGTCCATTGGACCGGGGGTAGTATGGTGAAGTGAGTTCATGGGTGAATTCGAGACGGTGAGATAGTTCCTCAAAAACTTCATTCTCGAAGTGTTTCCCATGGTCAGAGAACGCCAAATTGGGCTATCATATGGTTAAACATAAATCGAGTGGTGGTTTTTATGGTGTTGTCGTATGTAGGCATGGCCTCAGCCCACTTGGTGAAATAATCGACAGCTATGATGATATATTTATGGTTGCCCGATGATGTGGGGTTACAAGCCATGAATTCAATTCCCCACTTACAAAAGGGGCTGGCGACAATGACAGGATGTAAAGGAGCGGGAGGTGCTCTTGCATTGTGGGTGAAGCATTGGCATCGCTTGCATCTCTTGAATGTAGTGATGCAATCACAAAACAGGGAGGGAAAAAAATATCTTGCCCGTAGGAGTTTTTGGGCTGTGGCCATTCCGGATAGGTGGTCATCGCAAGTGCCGTTGTGGCATTAATTAAGGGCTTGTTTCGCTTGATCGTGAGTGAGGCATTGACGTAAAATGGTGTCGATGCCTCGCCGGTACAATACAACTCCCATGAAAAGGTATCGAGGGGCTTATTGGAGTATGCACCAACGGTCGTCTCAAGTTAGATGAGGTTTGAATTTTTTGGGTTTGTAGGAATAGGAGAATATCTCCGTACCAAGGGTCATCAGTTGCTACAAATAAGAGATGTTCATTTAGTAGCGAGTCGTTCACTGGTGGTCCCTTGGTATCTCGTGGGAGATCCATAATGAACTCTGCTAAGGCAAGCACCATTTTGCTTTTAGGGGAGAGAAACTATAAGTTGTATTCTTGGAGAATGACTATCTAGTGGGCATACTTATGGTTCATTAGGTGGCATGTGAGAAGGTATTTGATGGGATTAATATCTACAATGATCGTATTGGTTTTTAAGATGATGTAATGGTGGAGTTTCTGGACTGCATGAATTAATGCTAGTGCAGTCTTTTCCTCAGGATCATATCTTAATGTTGGGTTCGATAAGGTTTTTCCGACATAATAGATTACATGCTCCTTCCCATCTGGGCCTTCCTCAATCAAAACTCCAGCCAATGTGGACTTGGAAGCTGACAGATACAGGATATAATCTTTGTCATAGTCTGGGGGACTGATGAGTGGTGTTGAAGATAATGTTTATTTCAGTGCATCGAATGCTTGTTGGGCGTAATCGTCCCATTTAAATGGGATGTCCTGGTGAAGAAGGCATAGGAACCCTTGAGCATAGGTGGCATAATCTGGGACGAAGCGTCTCAGAAAATTGGCCTTCCCTTGCAGGCTTTGAAGTTTCCTGAGGGTTCGAGGTGGTGGTACCTCTTTGATGGCTTGGACCTTGAGGGGGTCCACAAAAATCCCTTGCTGGGACATGATAAAACCTAAGAGTCTTCTTGTGTTGATGCAAAAGACACACTTGAGGGGGTTCAAGCATAGGTTATATTGACGGCATTGTTGGAATACCAATCACAAATCCTCGAGATGGTTTGACTGCTTCTTGGAGCGGACGGTCAGGTCATCCAAGTAGGCGAGGATAAGGTGTGCCAAGTCATTTGTTAGGGTCCTGTTATTTGGCGGATTGGCTAAACCAAATTTTAGGGTAAAATTAGACCAATCTTTGGAGTCCTAGGACCTAGCCTTCTTGGACTCAGAGAGGGCTCTCTCTATTAAGCGAAGGATGTGAACTTGTTCGCTTCAGATGATTGATTTTAGGCTAGTTGTTAAGTGTAATTTGTTTTTTTGTTTTGGGTTGGGGTAAGATGACTAAGTAGGATAGGTGGAATGAGAGGCTGTCAAATCAATAGGGCTATGGGGTCAGATGAATTCGAGGGTGTCTAAATGATGAAGCAGAATGTATTGTAGGGCCGATTTAGCAAGGTTAGTGGATCCTTTGGGTGATGTATGAGGTGTAATGAACATTAAGTTTGGGAAAAAATAAGAGGTCTTAAACATATATAGTCTAAAATTAATAACTCACGAGGTAGGGAAAACCATTAATCTCTATGAACCATACTCAAACTGATAAACATGTAAGATGAACATTTCGGTGATACATAGAAGCGTCAGAACTCCTAACTTTAGAAATCCACCTTCAAATTTTTAATAAAACACATAAGATAAACAAAAAACTCAATTTATGGAGAGGGAAATCCTAAAAATCATATATCAAACTATTGGGAACTCTGAAACAAGTTGGTAAGCATGGGAAAAGGGCAAGATCGAAACGAGACCTCTTTGTCTTAACCTAATCAATCAGTATTCCATAGAAAATCTTCACAATAGGGTTTTAAAAACTTTAAATAAGCAGGGAATACCATGAATCATATTTATAAGCTAACATACTAACCATTCATGAAACAAGAACAGGTTTTAGTGGGCCTAAGAAGCAGTCAAGAATTCCTTAAGATGACTAAAAGAAGAAAACATCAAAACTATAGCAAACAAGAGGTTTGAGGTGCTTCCATGAGCATATCTCAACCTATACTTTTCTGATCTATAGAAACCAAGTAGACTGAAACAAAATGAGGACAAGAAAACATTAACAAGTTAGGAAAACATCACCATTCACCAAGCTATGGAATCCTGCAAGCAAGCTTCTCCAACATCAAGCCACACAAGCCATTCATTCACTTCATAAATCCAATATCTTGTCCAAGCTCATAAAACCATGTATTGCTTTTAAACACATCAAGTCCCAACAGTTTGAAATGAATCCTCATGTATTATATAACAAATGAGGAGAGGAGAGCCTACTAGAGCATCTAGAAGCCTATTGGCCAAAGAGAAATATCCTAACTTGTCCTTGAGGCTTTGCAAAGCCCAAGGCACAAAAATATCTAAATAAATATCTTTTCTGACTATAAATGAAAATAAAATTTAATTTTAGGCCTGAAATGCCTAAGAAAACTTTCCAAATGCACATTTTTCCCACTCAGCCATAGGAGCGTAACACATGTGTCACACAGTGAAAAATTTCCAGGTCCGTAACGCAGAAATAGGCCCTGTTGCAGCAGTCTTTTGGAGGTCTTCCTGACTCTAGATTTGGCTCTATGATGGTTCGTTGGAAAGCTTGATGAGTCTAATTTCCAAAAAAAAATTGATTTATGTTCAGTGGATTCCATTTACCTACTCAAAAATCAAATCTCCCAACACTGCTATGTGCGTAACACCTGGTCTGAAAAGGAGGCAGAAAAGTCAAAGTTTTGATGTCTTTTGATCTTTTGAGGGGGTAAAAATGCTCCAAATGATTTGAAAATTGGTGAGTAGACTATTGGTGATGCGAAAAATAAAAAAATGTAAAATTTGAGAGCTGAGGATGCACCAATTTTGTGCTTAACACCTAGGGTGTTGTGCTCCTAGGGGTCAAAATTTTGAAAAAACAAAAAGTTGTCCAATTTGCCTCAAAAATTGTGGAATGGTCCTTCAAGAGGTCTTGGACACTTGCTGAGAAGCCTCAGAAAAAAATCCAAGGCTGTCATCCTTTTTTTCCTCTTTTAGTTTTTTGATCTCTATGTGGCAATTTTGGCCAAACTTCTCCTCTGCGCAGCGCCATTTTGCAGAGGGCATTTGGAGGCCTTCTTGGTGTTGGAATTGGCCCGTGATGGCTCGTTGGAAATCCTGATGAGTATAATTTCCAGAAATTTTTGAATTGTGCTGTTTGGATTCCATTTTCCTATTCAAAAATCAAATCTCCTAGCACTTCTATGTGCGTAACACCACTTCAGCAAAAAAATAGGGTGTTTTGCAACCAAGTTTTAAACCACTTCCAAATGTCGTATTTGGCTCCGTGATGGCTTGTTCGAAAGCCTGATGAGTATAATTTCCATAAATTATTTATTTTTTCTGTGTGTATTCCATTTGACGGCTCAAAATCAAACCTCCCAACACTGCTCTGTGCGTAACACCACTTCAGCAGAAAAATAGGGTGTTTTGCAACCAAGTTTTGGATCACTTCCAGATGTTAGATTTGGCTCTGTGATGGCTTGTTGGAAAGCCCTTAAATTATAGTTATCATTTTATTCATCAAGAAAGTTATTTGGACACTCTAGCCATGAGAAAAAAATATTTTTCCAAGGTTACTCCAGCAATAAAGAAATTCTCTGGTGACACCTATATTTTTGACATTGCTCCCAAACCATGCTACCTGTGTAAAAAATGAAGGAAGTTTTTTTTATTGGACCTATGATGGACAAAAACCTCTCTCACGTTTTTCAAATTCATATTTTTTAGCTCAGAAACATAGTTTGAAGAAAAACTAGCCCGAGGAGTGACAAATGGCTTGACTCTTGGAATGAGTTCTTGGAAAATGATGGAGGCATGATGAGTGTCATGACAGTCATGACAGCTGTCATTGACTGTCTCATTTGTATCACTGTCTTGGTCAATTTATTCACCCTCAAACTTTCTCTCACCCTCATTATTTATTTTCTCTTGGTCTTCAATTTCTTCACCCTCTTCCCTTGTCTCTTCATCTTTATTTTCTTCATTTATTTCAGCACTTTTGTCACTGTGATTGGGCTCACTCTCATGCTCAAAATCATATTCTTCTTGGCTATCTTGGTCACTTTCCTATTGACTGTCATTTTCATTTTTATTTTCATAATCCCCTTGGTTGTCATCTTGCTCATCATCAACACTCTTTTCTGCACCAGAGATTGCATTATGGGTGTCACCACTATCACTGTTTTGATCCAATGGCTTACTGTCTTCCTTATTTTCAGACTGTCATGTTCATTTTCCTCCTCTATGTCATCATTATTTTTGTTATCTCAAAATCAGACCCTGATAGGCTGCTGATCAAGAAGACTCTGAGTACCTATTTCAAACCAGACTTTTAGTTGAGGCTTAGCCTCCTCAACCTAAGAGGGCTCTCTCAATAGGTTTATGATTTTAAAATAAGGACTAGATGGCTAACTCTATGAGTAAAATGGATAAAAATGGATAATGTGTTGCAATTATAATCAACAAACAACTATTGGGCTTATGGAGTCAAGTGTTTTTTCACAAAACATGAATATCAGCTTCATTTGGAAGTCAGGGCATTTCAGGGTTTAGATGCATCAAAGAACAGTTGGACAAGAAATAAACACAGTTCATGAACATATGAAGGAATTTAGAGCACCTTTAGTGAATTCTAAGTAACATACATTCATTCCACTGCAAGCAATTGAAAGAGGAAAACTATGAGAATATCACACAACCATAACACTTTCTGAATCCTGAGTGATGAAACCAACATCTCTGTATTAACATAAAAACACAGTTTTTGCTACAACAATAGTATGCTTGCTTATGAAAATTTCCAACCCTATGAAATTCAACTTCTTGTATTTTATAAAGTCATCATTACATTCTTGGATTCTCTCCAATCACTTGAGAGAAATTCGAATTTGCTAGATTAACACCTATCAACTGCTAAAACAAAATTTAATTACATCTGACAATTAAATTGTCTGTTCTAGAGTCCTAACACAACTAGGATTAAAAATATTTATTATAACTTAACAACCTTATCTAAGCATTTAAATCTTCTATCTGAAAGCTGCTCCTCCTAAACTTCGACCTTGATGATGTCCATCTCCTTGCTGTTTGACTGTATTGATTTGCCTCTTATCTGCCCTGAAAAATAGGAACATGCTCCTTGAAAAATAGCTATGGTGTTTCATTTATGTTTCTTCAAACCATCTGCTGACCAAATTGTGCTCAAAACATGTGGCAAAGTCTTATTAAGCTCTTGTGACTTTGTCCTTCCAGCTGTGCCCAAACCAAACCTTTGATGAAAAGCCCAAAACTGTTAACATTGTTGCGCTACGAAACTGTCTGTTGTTTTCGTAGCGTAGAACTTCACCTTTGAAAACTTCATTTGAAACCTTCAATTTTCTATGTTTTGTCATTGGATCTTCACTAATGGTCATTATACATCCTTCAGTAGCATCAAGGTTTAATAAACATACCCTTTCACCCTTTGAAACTTTCAAAATCGATCAAATTGCTGTGTCTATCTTTTCACAACTTGTTTCCAAAATTTAAAGCTTCAGACCTCTACTGCCATCCTTCCAGTTATATATAGGCTTTCATAATCAACAAAAACCAACTCTGAACTGCATAAAAAATGAAATCTTTCCACATAACCTCAAAAAATGTGTTAGGAGATGTCACTTACTGTTTACACTCATTTTGGTTGTGGTTGATCTTCAGGCTTTGCTAGCTATATCTCAAGGTCTTCAACCTGCCTTTTAAGCCTTATATTATTTCCTCTTAGTTTGGTATTAACCATCCTTATGAACTTTGCTTCCTTGATTGCAGGGATAGTCCATATGAAGAATTGATCCTGACTACTGATTGACTCAATGTTTGAAACCTTTTCTAGCTCCCACATACCTTTCATCCTGTCAAAGTTTGACCTTTCTACAACATGCATTCTCAATTTCTTCTTCAATTTATCAATTTCAATGTTTGCAAGTCTAAGTTTGTCTTTAACCTCTTCATAACTACTATTTTCTCTCTGAGCATTAAATACTCTATTTCCGTCTTCTTCAAATATTTGAGATGATGTATTAATGGGTTCTTCAAAAACACTTGCATCCTCACCTCCTATTTGGTCTATCTCCATGTCTGGTTGCTGCATTTTCTTAGACTACCTAGTCAATGGTTTTCTAGGCTTAAAAACCAACTCTGACACCTCATCCTCAAAGTCTAATTTTTTGGATGTTTTCAATTTCTTTGATTTGCCACCTGTATCCAGCTTTATGAACTCTGCTTGAACCAGGGGAGACTCTTCAATGTCGATAGCTTGTAATATATCATTCAAGTCACCTCTTAATTGCAAATTTTCATTTGTGACCACAACCTTACCCTTCTCCTTTGGCCTTTGACTCCTAGTCAACTTCTTCTGAGTTGTTTTACTAGTTGATTGTTCCTTAATTGTCTTTTTGACCTGAGTTCTCTCCTTCTGTGCAGATTGAGGAGTCCTTTGTATTTTCAATGATGTCTTTATCATAGGTTCCTTAACCTATTTCCTGGGCTTTAGCTTGACAAACCTCCTTGATTTTTTTTCTGTAGGTTCAGTAGTCTTTGATGAAGATGTTTCTTGGACTTGAGGGCTAGCACCTATTCCTTCAATCCCTATTCCACTCAAAAAGAGAAATGTAGACCATTCTATATTCACTTTCTGAAGCTCATGCAAAACTATTAACTTGACTAGACCATGATGAAATAAAGAGGTTTCACATGCCTGAGTTTTCATCTGTACTTTGTCTTCCATCTTGGCCAAACTTCGAAATACAAAGAAAGGTAAGTCTAGAGAGATTATTCCTGTGAAATGCAATAAAATTTTAAGTTGTAAGTGTACACCTTGTGATATCTCCCTTCGCAGGTGAAGTACCTTTGGATATTGTAGAGCAGATTGGAAAATGCATCCTTGACATAACTTATTGGCATAGCTTTATTCAAATCAGTATCCATAAACTCTGGTTTCAAAAATATTTTGTAGGGTTGCATTTCAAACCTAAAATTCTTGAACCATCTCTCCTCCCCTCTTGGAATTTTTGTGACTACTGATATAACTTTAGGAGAAATTGGTAAATTGAGAAGACCAACCTTTGTGTTTGACCCTGTGAAGTTAGTAGAAAATTCTTTGGTAACCTGATTATGCCCTCCTTGAAGCTTTTCACAGAACCTCCAGTAACCTACCTTCTTGAAGGCTTCTTCAACAGATTTATCTCTTGTGAGAGTTTCTAAACCTTCGAGTTCTGTCCTCAGGTAGTGACTAGACCGATGATTT
This sequence comes from Pinus albicaulis, assembly GCA_034641835.2. Lineage (NCBI taxonomy): Eukaryota > Viridiplantae > Streptophyta > Pinopsida > Pinales > Pinaceae > Pinus > Pinus albicaulis. Next base: position 220,024,335 of record CM076582.1, on the reverse strand, counting down.
ATTTTTTCTTCTGTCATCTTCTTCCTGAAAACCCTGTGTCTTTATAAAATCTGTAATCAACTTCCCTGTTGGATGAACTGGCTCGCTTGAAAATTGGGTTCAGCCTCGCTTGATTTAAGTTCTGCCTCACTTGATTGGAAACTCTATTTCAGCCAGCAATTGTTTTAAAACTCACTGGATTAGCAAGTGTCGACACTGCTGACATAACATCAATTGGTTTCAACCTCGCTTGATTTTAAATTCTGAACCGGCTCGCTTGATTGGAAATTCAGCCTCGCTTGAAAACTTTAAAGAGAGCTCTGATTTCTAATCATGAGCTTCTCTTTCAACAATGAATATGAATGCATTGTTTTCTTTGCATGAGATAAAATCAATGATAACCAATCCCTTTTTCAAATTTGCAAAGGACCAATGAAAAATTACCGCTAATGAATCTCATAATGATTTCATAACTGCTTTGGATGGTTGCATGTGTGAAGGAGGATTCGTGGACTGACACCATAATCATGAAAATTTAACCCCAAGTTGATGGATGTGACAGCTAAATCGAAAATTTCGAAACCCTGATTTCATAGCACTGGTAGTGTGATTTCAGGATTTTGCGCTACGAAAAGACTAGCATTTTCGTAGCATAGAAGAAATTTTTTACACTGAGCGCACTACGAAAACGTGGTTTCATGGCTTATTCGAATTTTTTTTGAAAAAGACTTAAAATATGGTTTTCAAAACGTGGCATGAGACTTCTAAGGAGTAAAGTAAGGTTTATGAACTTCATTTGGTGATGAAATGAGACTTGTAACCTATGACTTAGACCCTATAAAACATAAAAATGAATCAAACCCTATCTAATACCATGACTTAGGAACAAGTATGAACTGACTGAATTTAGAGAATTTTAATAGTGATAACAATTTTCTTCATCATTAGGCTTTGTTTCTGCCCTACTGTCCTTACCATTTTCATCACTTTTATCCATGCTATCATCACTCTCTTGGTCTTCTTTTTAGGCTTTGCCTATTCTTTTCTACTGTCATCTCATTGTTCTCTGGCATACACAACAGTTTTTTCTTTTTCAAACCCTAACCAAAGATATTTAAAATTGATTTCTTAGGCAGCCTAGGGTTTGGTTTAATTAAGCCTTTGAATATCTCCTTGCCTAGGAAAATGAAAGCTTTGGAGGCAACAAAATAAACCACCAACCTTGTGTCTTAAATTTTGCAGAAACTTTGGAGGTGAAAAACCAAAATTTTGACTCCTTTTAGCAATATTATACAAATTCTGTCTGTGCATAACACTGGTGCGTAGCGCCGGTGCATAATAGGTAGTTTGTAGGCACTCTGTTGTGTCTGTGCATAACGCTAATTTGTAGAGGGCATTTGGAGGCCTTCCCGGTGTCGGAATGAGCTCTGTGATAGCTCGTTGGAAATCTTGTTGAGTCTACTTTCCAAGAATGCTTTTGTTTTTCCATTGGGTGTCCATTTACCTGTCAAAAAAATGACTGTCCCAAAACTGGTCAAAAATTGTTGAATGATGGTGCAGAAATGTAGAGTGCTAGTGTAGACAAATTTTGGAGGCCTTACTTAACTCAAAATTGAGCTCATGATAGCTCATTGGAAATATAGTCAAGTCTAGTTGTATTTTTACTCATCAAGAAAGTCATTTGGACACTCCAGCTATGAGAAAACCTAATTTTCCCAAGGTCACTCCAGCAGTGCAGAAATTCTCCTTGGACACCTGGGTTTTTTATATTGCTTCCAAACCATGATACCTGTGTAAAAAATGAAGGATTTTTTACTTCTTAGCTCTATTATGGACAAAAAACTCTCTCATGTTTTCCAAATTCATCTCTGTTTGGTCATAAACATATTTTTAAGCAAAATTGGACCTAGGTGTGGCAAATGACTTAGCCCTTGGAATGAATTCTTGGAAAATGATGGAGGCATGATGTCTATGCATTGGTATGGCTTCATCATTGCTGATATTTCCTACCATATGGATCTTCTACTCTGATGCCTCTTTTCCATAGCAAACCCTAGCTTAGTTGGAAGAGGAAATTAGGGTTTGGTGTAGGGAAATTAGGACTGCCTTGTAGAGGAAGGGGAATGAAGGGGTTAAGGGTTGTCTAAATTCTTGGGGAAATTTTGGGGAATAGGGATGGATTTTAGGGAGTGGGGAAAGTGGAATTTCAAGGATTGAGTGAGGGGAAAGAGTCCAAAAGGGAAAAACACAGGCCTAGTCTCGAAAAGGGTCAATTTGTAGCAATAGGCTAGGTTTTGTAGAAAAATGATGAGTTTGAGGGATAAGAGTGATGGGAAGTGCTTATGAAGGTATATTAAGGATAGAATGAGGTGTAAGAGCATCAAGTTACAAGCCTTGTTGATGTTTTAACCATGGAGATCATGAAACCAAGAAAATTTCCCTCAAAAACCCTAGATTGACAATGGAGGAGTTAGGCAAAACAAAATAGAGGGTTGAGGCATAAGGTGACACAAAAAAGACACAATGAGTGACATAAGCCCATGATGGGTCTTCTGGGATGGGTGAGCTGAGCTTGACATGACGAAATGATGAAATAGTGAAAAATTATCTTGAGGATAATGAAGGTAGTGAGATTTCTAGAACTCACAATGTCTATGAACTTTGTTTCTAGAAATATTGGGATAATCATTTAGTCATCAACAAAGGCAAAAATTGCTGATGACTAACATCATGAAATATATATTTCATGGCCCTTCGGAAGGTGGCCCCAACATTTTTTAGGCCAAATGGAATTACCTTGTATGAAAATGTGCCCGAGGGGTTGGTGAACGCGGTTTTGTACCGGTCTGTATGGTGGATTTGGATTTGATTGTACCTAGAGAACCCATCCATGAAGGATAGAGCCTCGTGTCCTGCACAAGAATCGATGACCTGGTCAATGAATGGGGTGGGATAATTGTCTTTAGGACAAGCTTTGTTAAAATCCCAAAAATAGGTGCAAACGCGTATAGTGCCCTATTTTTTCATGACAGGAACAGGGTTGGAAACCCAAGATGTATAGGCGATGGGGTAGATAAACCCGACTTTGTGAAGCTTGTCGATTTCTTTCTTTATTTCTTCTGCCTTAGATGGGTAAAGTTGATGTTGTTTCTGGTGCACTATAGGTATGTTAGGCCAAGTGTCAATATGGTACTCTACGATAATAGGACTAATCCCAGGCATTTCTGCGTAGTCCCATGTGAAGATATATCGATACTCTTGTAGAAATTGGGTATAAGAGGTTATTTCTTCTGGAGAGCATGTTTCCCCCAATGAGATTTCTTCAACATTTGCAGGATTTTGGGATATGTTCACCTTGATGGTATGTGAGATGTTTGACATATTTCCTTCCTTGAACGCATCAAGCACTGGGATGGGGTTTTTGAACCAATAGACTTTCCCTAATGGAAGGAAATATTTTGATTCGATCACGTAGATCTCTTGTTATTTTTCCTTGTTAGGATCGAACGTGTGCTTGGGGAGAAAGAGTGAACGAGGATGCATTGAATCCCAAGGATAATATGGCTCTGTCATAGCTTCTAGGATGTCTTCATCTAAATGGAATAGGGACCCTAAGGGGGATTGATCCTGTGTAAGGTTATGCTGAAGAGGGTTAATATGCATGGAGCTAGTTGAGAGACATGAGAAGGATTCCATTGTTGATGTGGTGGACCCAGACGTGGTCGACAGAGTGTAGACAGATTGGGTCTGTATTGTCATAGGTACAACTACTCTTGTAGTTGCAGCTGACTCGACACCTATGGTAGATGAGCAGACAACTCGAGTCATAGTTCCGATACATGAAGATATGAATCGTATATGGTGTATCATGTCGTTGGCATTTGGTGGGGACAAAATCTCCTTGATTGGTTGCCTCTCAATTGACAAGAATAGGATGGATCTGTTTGTCACATCCTCTTGGGTTGTTGAACTATTCATGGATTCCGTGTTCGTGCCACCTTCTTGGGAGAGGCGGACTATGGTTGATCAGATACAGGTTAGTGCTATGCGAAATCTCAGTATGTAGTGACAATGACGTACTGGGTGGTTTTCACCGCATATATGACATGAATATGGGACGTCCATGTTGGCGCGATATACTATATGGATTGGATATCATTGTTGGAACATTTCCAAAGCTTGGAAATCAATGATGAATTGATCAAGTTCATCGCAAAGTATTCACCTTTCGATTAGGGGAGGGGCTCTAGTGGGGGAGCTTTTCAGGTGATCTTCATTCTTCCTATAAGTACAGGATGATACGAGGTTCATCCCCAACAGATTGGGTGGGGGGATCCTCTTGATAGGATCGCTCGATGGCGTGTAAGGCATCCCTATATCACGAGATCTCTAAAAAATGTTGGGTATAGTGCCCATAGTTGTTGCAGATAGCGCATGCGTGATTGGTACGCAATGCTTTGCCTTAACCTTTGGTGGTAGGTTCCATTTTACGAGAACATGGCGTCTCGATGTATGTATCAGAGCCAAGGAGTGGTTTTAATTCATCCAGCTCTGGGTAGATGTAGGTAGGATTTCCTATTACGTCACATATGGCGTAGATTGGTGATTCCCATTGTATGGTGGGAGTCTCCGTATTCTTTCCTCTTTTCTCGTTTTTCTTAGTCGTAATCATCAGTTTTGCAATGGAAATTTCCTTTGCAGGGGTGGTTTCGATCGTTTCTTAGATAGATGGGGCCTCCTCGGGACTAAGGGGCTTCAACCCTATGGAAATGATGTGAGTGGCTCTTGTTCCCATGGGGGGATGAGATACCAAACTGGTATTTCCAATGATATGTTTGGTAACACCAGTGTTTCCCAAAACCTGCTGATAGATGAAACCAGCTGGGGGGTAAAGGAAAGGGGTTTGGGAAGTGGCGTAGGCTTGAGAGGCTGTCATGGCTGATGAATCAGTGACATTACTACTCGTGTCCATGTCCTGACTAGTTTCGGAGCTTGATGTGGACATCATGCACACCGGGTCCCCTGTGACATCAGGTGATGACTTAGGGATAATGGGAGGATCTCCTAAGAATGATCCTAGAACAGAAAATGGTTTGAATTGGTCGAGGCCATATTCTTGGTACTGTGAAAGCGCATTTGAGGATGTATCTACATAGGGTAGAATTAAATCAGTGTTGCTAGGGGTCGCTTCTCACTATGTGTCAATTGGTTTACAATAATGATGCGGTCCTCGTGGGGGAACATCATAATGTGAAAGACGGAGGAGGCTATGGTTGACATGGCATACATATAACTCTGACCAAGAAGTATGTTATAATCCAAGTGAGTGTCCAAGACTTCAATGTTTATGTGCACCATATTTATGGCTAAGCAGACCGGGAATTTTTTATAGAGGCAGACGGGGATCCAAGGATGACCGTCTATGCTCTAAGCGTGATGACTGAAGGTTTTAGTTCGAGAGATCCTAACTTCTGCCAAACATTTTTTGACATGATGCACGTGGATGTAACCTCGTCAATGACACATTGGTGAATGGTGATATTCTAGACCGAAACTAGTATCTGGAAGGCAACCATGGAAGGAAGCCTAGGGGTGGCTTTGTCTAAGTTGAAATCTATTATGCGTGTATTGGCAGGGTCGATAGCGCCTAACATGAAAAGTATGGTTTTTCGTTGTTTTGGGCATCATTACAATACTTCCAAAACTGACATAGCAGTGGGATAATGTGCTAAATCATCCATGATGCTATAATTATGGGTTTCTTTGGAGTAGTTTCCTACTCGCCTATTGGGTCCCTTCGCCATATTTGGCAATGGTTCGATAGGCATCTTTGAAATGGTCAAAGGTGCAGTCAGTGCACTAGTACTTGCCCCTAACGCATTGGTGTCTGGTGGGGTGTCGTAATTGTGATTTCATGTTTGGAAAAACATCTCTTCACCAGTCATGTAGATTTCATGGCTGCTTTTCTCAAATTCATCTAGATTTTGTTGTTGAGTGCTTACCATCCCTTGATGGGGGAAAGGTTCCTGCATCACAATTGTTTGCTAGGAAGATCCTCCTTGTCCTTAGTTAATCTATAGCTTCTTTAGCTCAGGGAGATCAGGACAATGGTGGGTATAATGGTTGTACTTACCACATATCGCAAAAGAATGGTTTGTTCGAAGAGGTGGCCTTTTTCTCTGTCATTGGGCATTGCCTAGCTCCTAGCTCTGATTCCAGTTGGAGTTGCCTCCAGCCTGGGATCGCGGCGGGCATTGCTGGTTCTTGCCCCCCTGTCTAGGATTCCCTTTGGGCTTATTTTTTCCTTTTTTATTCACCATTTTAGGAGGGTAGTTCTCCTAGTTATATTGGTGTGGTTGGTTTTTGGAAGGCTACATAAAGTTCACCTATGCATTGGTCTGCATAGGCAGGTCTTGTTTTGGGGACTGAGCAGAACGCGGTCCCTGGTTTGCACCTGGTTGTTGGAGAGGAGCTCTTTCATTAGTGTTTCTCTCTACGTACTGGGTCCCCTGATCCGGAGGATAGAGTCCTCCATAGTGATATTCTTGTGCCCTATTGGTCAAATTTTGCTGAGGCATATGATGACTTTGAAAACTGGGTTGAGGTACGTTCTGGGTAGAACTATACGTGTAACTGGGGTTTTGACTACTGTTAAATAGGTAACTTTGGGTCAGTGACCCAATTATTCTGTCTGTAGAGTTCGACACACCTATAAATTCTTGATAAGTTTGCAGGCATGGGGCATTTGACAGGATATTGTAAATATATCCAAACTGCGTATAAATTAGCTCAAGTTGTTGGGCTTTGTTGATGGCGTCCTCTTCGGATATGGGACTTTTTTGCGCCACATCCTTTGAAATATCTGTAGTAAGAGTTTTCAGGAACAAATCTAAGAGAACTCGATCATTGAGTTTATCTTTACATAAAATACGACGCCGCCTCCATTCATGGAGATGGTCCGAGATATGGATGACAGGGTTTTGTCTAAAATGTGTCAGTAATTCCATTCCGAAATCATGGTGAATGGGTAACTGAAAATATGTTAGGAAGGTGGTGGCAAGGGCGCTAAATTTTGCATGTGAAGCAGAGGGTTGCTCCACATACCACTTCGTGACTACTCCTGTCATAGTGCATTGAAATAGTCTCAATCTAATAGTGTCGTCAATGATATTGTTCAATGAGCACCATAGGTGGAAGGTCTTGACATGATTACCTGGGTCTTCCACTTACTTTCCTTCAAACTTTGGAATATCCGAAGGGAGCATCGTGGGCATGGGAAGCCATGTAGGGTTGTGTGAGATGGGGTCATTCGTTAGTTTGGTTAAATCAAGTAGATTCAATGAAGCTAAGAAAGGTGACTAGGAGGTTGATGCCATTGCAACTTGCGAAAAAAAAAAGTTCTAGTTAGGAAGAGGGTTAGTATACGACGTACCATGTTGTGTATTCAACTGGCTTCCCAAATGGGTCACACTCCTCTGCCCCCTAAGTGTCATGGGAGGAGTGGTGTGTGGTGTGGCGTTGGGAGACCGACTAGGGTTCCCAACTAAGTACTCCCCAATAAAGGAAGAACCAATAATGGTGGCAGTGTTCCGTCTTTGATACCTAAATAGCGAAAGACCTAGAACCCCTCCCAGTAATGGGGGGAGGTCCAAAATACGCCTAGATCGATGAGGTCTCGTTGGGTCCGTTCTGGTGTCGACTAGGTCTAGTTTTGGAAAAATTTGAGAGGATAGAGTCTATGATCAAAGAAAAATTATGGTCACATACATAAAAGAAAGTGAAAATAAAATAAATTTTCCCTTTAAATTAATTCTATGTGATCAAGCAATCAAAAAAGTGGTTTTTGTTTGTTTGCGTATGATACTCAAATCCTAGAAGACCTATTCATCCTCACACACGCAAATGTAACTAGGCCTTGAGAAGATATCTTGCGAGTACTGGCACAACATCCTGTAAGAGCTGGCAATGCCCCCAGTCAGCCGAAGAAAATCCACCAAGGTAAGGGTAGAGGGTCTGGCGCTTGCCTGCACCATCACCTAGAGGGAAAGGATTCCCTAGTTTTGGCCATTAAGTACCACTGTAGACCTTTCAAGAGGCCAATATGTAGACCTTTCATAGTTTTGGCCATATAAAATCAAGAGGCCAATATGTAGACCTTTCATATGTTATAACAACAACAAAATATACATAAATAATGGGTCATAAGATGTACAACGAGAAATATCAAGCCTCTAATGAACAAAATCTCTCAAAAGAGGTGTTTCTACTATATATAAAGACTGGAAGACTGCTACAACATTGTTTTAAAGGCACTTCTATAGAAAATGGTTATATAACATATCTAAGGCTGATATGTGCCTCAAAAGATAGATCTACTACAAATCTGAGCAGTATACAACCTCCTTTGAAGAACCCCCTAAGGGTTTTCAGCAAAACATTAGTATACAAGATGGGCATCTAGGCCCTAGGGCTGAAGATCCACTACAAAATATAGATCTGGAAAGTGTGGCTGATCTGATATACACAATAGAATAGCCTCCTCCAATAGATCCTCTAAATTAAAGGCAGATCCCTTTCACTATAAAACTAGCTCTCCAAATGGTGTGCCAAACCACCTTGGAACTCCTCCTACAGAAATAACGCAGGTCTGGAGGTAAACTGCGTTGTAGGGACAAATAAATAGTTGGCCTAGTGCCAAGATATGAAAATATGCACAAGGGCCTTCCTTACTATCCTCCCAATGGAAAGGAAGCCTTCTCCACTGAAAATAAGTAATGAGGTGACCCAAATATGGTCTCCACTGATGCAACGTGCAAAACAACTCAACCCTCAACAAGATCTGTGCTGTAAATGAAAGATGAAGCTTGGCCTTAAACCTGATAGTGGACAATGTAGTACAAGACTCCTCCAAGAGCTTCTCAATGGAAGAGGTGGGATTCCCAATCAGGAACACCCAGTGCTAAATAACACTCAATCTCAGCTAAACAACAAGAGAAATATATATGTCTAAACAGACCATATATTCAAAAAATTCATATACATCAATATAATGAAATATGGCTGCCATCCTCTTCCTTAAATAATATATGAGCTTGAAAACCCTAAGCCCCATCCAAAAATAGCACTACTTCCATGTAAATCGTCTCCATCTAAAACTGCGTTGTCTCTCATTAATGACCACTCCTCCATGACAATGTTATTGATTTGGTCAAAGTTGACCCAGTCAAGTTGTTCCAACCCCTTTTCACACCTAAGGGTGCTCAATTAAGTTGCCAAGATCTATCTCTTTTACATTGGCATTGACTTATTCATTATTAAGGAGAATTATGGACCTCCATTGTCCTCTTATTAGCAAAACAAAATTCAATATTCCAACTAGCTCATGGCTAATTGGGAATATTACAGTCCTCCCTTCCCAAATTTTGCTTGTCCTTAAGAAACTGACAAGGTGAGTGCTGCAAATCTCCATCATTAGTGACACCAACATGTTATAAGCTTCCCTCATAAGCTAAGTGTCTACCAATCCATCCATCCATCAATTTCTCCTCCAATGTTCTTATGAGATGCAAATAATTCATCCCACAAGGAGACAATAGTTCCAGTGAAACAAACATGGTTTTCCCAATGTTCTCCCTGAAACATGTAGCATAGTGAACATGGAGAATCTCTCTCCCATAGGGCAGATGCATTCCTCCCATTCTCCCTCCAAACATTCCCATAAAAAGAATAAGTACATCATCAATGTATGGGATCAAAACTAAGTACATGCAAATAGAAATTTGTACAGATGGAGGTGGGTCATATTCCCACATGTGGAACCAGTGCAATAAATCTCCTAATTGCATCAAATAATGATATGGTAAGTGGTTTCCCAACCACTTACTTGTTGCCCAAGTCTTCTCACCATGGCTGAAAGTGTGAGATATGTTTGGTGCTTTTGGAGTACACCCACAGTGAAACAATATGTCCCTATGTCCTCCAAGGGAGTGGCCATGTTCAAAAATGTTTATGGTCCAAAGTTGGCCATGAATTTTATATGTAATAATGCTCCTCCTTGGACCTATGGCCTGCATATACATGGTAAAGGAATGCAAATAATCATCAAATGAAACATTATGCACATAAGCATGTTCTTTACCAAAATTTCTGTTCATACAAATGGAGTGGTCCATAGATAGATCCCCTCTCATTCCCAAAGAGGAAAGAGGTGCTTGTGATAACTCCTCCATTGATTTATGTCTCTCTTACAACTCCACATGGTTCATGCATCTTTGAAAATGTTGATATAGTTCCTCTTCAAAGCCTTCCTAAGTATAGATCTCCATGATGGTGTTGTAGGCTCTCATGGAATAAGTATGGCTAAAAAGGAATTCCTGATGAGATATTTATAGAAACTTCTTCTTGAGCTTGGAAGCTCTAGATAAGAATATCCTACCATGATAGTAGATGACTTATTCTTGGACTGAATAGCCCTCTTCATGTAGCTGGTCATCAAGTATCATGCATGTGAAAAGATCCTTGGAATAATCCACCGACAGTTGGGATTTCGAATATGGATCAATCTTCCATAGTGACAACGCTGATGAATGATCACAAAGAAAATATGTCATATGGTTTCTCTCCTCCTTTAAATCTACCATGCCACAGTTATATGTTGGAAGGTTGTTATTCCTCCCATGCTTCTCCTCCCACAGCGCAAAATATGAAATGAGAGTGGGTAATGATGATGTTGGGAGAATGTCTCCCTCCTCCTTGAGTCTACCCAAGACTCTCAACACTATATCATGGCCTTATAATGCTCCCATCCCTCCTATATCTATGCTTGGAGCATCATATTTTGAGACATCTGTCACCAAATCTGGATCAAGTGGCCTCGCAGGTGGTTTGCCACAAAATAATAATGTCCCATGAACCAATCTCATAGGCATAATAGATGGGACTGTTAGGTCCTTACTTCCACTACGCAAATCCATCTCTGATTTCTATGCGGAAGTTGTATGTGAGGGATATGTGTGCATGCCTTTAATCATTTTAGTTTTTCCACTCTTTCTATCCACCCATTTCATCTGCAAAGTCTCCCAATGAGTGGTGACTTTCCCCAAAGTAATCAACCATTGCACACCCAATATCACATTGGTGTCAGGTATGTCAACCACAAATAAGTGATCAGTCAATGTATATGTTCCCATGGTGACTGAATAGGATGGAACATAATGCATGCATTGCATAGTTCTATCTCCTGGGACCAAAATAGAAAATCCATAAAAAAGCATTAGTGGGTCTTGCCCTCCTTTGCACTAGTTGGGCATCAATAAAATTGTGGGTAGCCCCACTATCAACCAAAATAGAAACCCACTAATCTAAGATGGACCCTTGAACCCTTAAGGCCAAGTACTTAGGTACTCCTCTCAATGATGCAAGAGCCCCTCCAATTGGATAAAATGCCCCATTCCCATCTCCTGATGGTGTTGGTTCATCTCCTGTTGTGTTAGTGCTATAACCTTTTATAGGCTCATCTTCTTATTCCTCCTCGTCATCTCAGAAGACCTCTATGTAGTGTGCCTTTCATGCTACACATCTATGTCTGGGTGCCCAAGACTTTTGGCATGTGAAGCAAAGCTTCCTTCTCATCAAATCCTTCGGACATCATCATCAAGAGGTTTTTTATTTTGGCTCTCCTTTGGAAGAGGAGCCTTCTCATCTTTTCCCTTTGATGGAAAAGAGGGCTTATGTTGAAATGTTTCCTTTGCTTTTGGCAAGGCATCTTGAAGATATCTAGCCCTTTCAATGGAATATTGAAGGGTAGTGGGCTTAGAAGACTTAGCAAACCCATGAAGAGGTTCATCTAACCCATAAATGAACATATAGACCCTTCTTGCTACAGATAAATCAGGAACCATAACAAAAAGTCTCAAAAATTCAAAATATAAGTTTCTGGATTACCTGATTGTTTGTAATATTCCCAAATTTTCACATCATATTTGGAATATTAGAGTCCTTAATAAACTTAAGTAATTAAGTAAATAAAAGGGTGGAGGGACCTGCAAACCTCAAAGGTCAATAAAATGCACTTTTAATGTGTATATGTGGATATTCTAGATCTAGATCTAAAAACATGGAGTAGTGGAGCAGCTCCATCAATGGAGGTCATGTCTCATTTATGAGATAGATGATGGAGGATGAAACGGTCAAATAAGATCATGGATCTTACTATAAAATCATGAGGGTCTTTGACAAGGTCAACTGAGATCATAATGCATTCAAAGAAGATCATAAAGCACTTATGATAAGAGAGTGGAGGAAGTGATGCATTTAATGCATGCATGATGGAGAGGGTGATCACCCCATATGAACATGATGGAGGACCTGGATCAATAGCACAGTCAAACATTGAGAATTCGTCCACATGTATAGCATATATTTGGAGCGGGCCTAGGCTATGGAAGGCTCATGCATATAATGAAGTTGAAGGCACAATGGAAGGATGATTTGGATTATTCATCTCTTGATCTGTTTAGATATAGATTTGTCTTAGGACGTTTTTATGCAAGCTTGGGTTGTTTAGCAGAGTTTGCAATGATGTTTAGCACAAGGTGTTCCTGAGCGGGAATCCCACCTCTTTCTTTGAGTAGCTCTGGAAAGAGGATTGTTCTTCATTCCTTATCAGGCATTGGTGCCATCTTCAGGAGGTTTTTTCTAGCATTAAGCTAGGAAACCAGTGGAGGATTCATCCTACCACTTTGTTCTTCAGATCCAGCCTTTTAGGAGCAGCATATCTATATCCGCATTCATGCCATTGGGTTTTACCTCCATGCATCAGCAGTCCCTTCAAGGATTGCGCAGTTTAGTCCTATAGATCTATTGGAGGAAGGACGTTTCCAGTATTTCAGCTGGAAATCCTGTGAGGGATCACCTCCTCATATTGGATCTATTGTTTTCATCATTCAGGAGCTGATTTTCCATATCTAGTAGTAGGCTATAGAGCCTCCCTATCTAATAGCATAGTTTTCTGAAGTTGTTGTTCATGCAGTAGCTATTTTCAGTGGAGGAGATTGGAGGAGCCAGATCTTAAGCTTTTAGCCCAAGGATCTAGAGAAGGGATCAGCCCTTCTTGCATAGATCTTATTGAGAACCATTGCAGCCACAATATCATCATATCTGCATTTCCCAATAGAATACATGTGAAGCCATTTGAAGATGGTTCTCTTAGACTTACATATCTGAGAAACCCTTCCTGGGTTATCTTGGGAATCCATCATAGAGCCCAGATCTACAATTTCAGCATCATCGAAGCTCCCATTCTGCCTAGATTTGACTTTTTATCTTTCAGGCAGTTACAATCCCTATAATTGCAGTAGGGACAATGCAATTTACCTTCCAACATATCAATAGTTACACAGTCCCTCTTGGGAAATAATTGCAGGGTCATTCTGAGCCACCCTTGTGGCTTGAGTGTCTCATATTTTGAGCATTGTTGTACTTTTTTTTCACCTCCAATATAATAAAATGGCTCAACTATTTCTGTGCATTCTGATGTGTATATAGATTATTGTTTACTTTTTTGCAATTCTTATATTGTGTTTCAGTATTACTGCATTCTCCCTTTTGGGATATTACAATGGTATCAAAGCATGATCTTTGGCTCAGCTTGTGGACACTTCATCAAAAGAAGAAGTAGATAAATGAGATCTATCATGGAGGATGATAATACTACCACTCCTTTCTTTAGATCTATGAAATATCTCTCTAAGGAGGTCAATCAAATGAAGAAGGAAAGGCAGAAATAAGATCCAAGAAGAAGAATTGATGAGGAAGATCCAAGCACTTCCTATCAACAAAGAAGAAAACTGGAGAATCATAGATCTACTATACCCACTTTTTCTAAAGAAGATGAGAGGTATAGAAAAGAAGAAAGAAGAGAACCTAAGACTCATGAGACTCTCATTATATATCTTGAAGAGTACAAAGCATAGTCTAGAGCATTCAAGGAGAAGCTAACTCTCCAACAATTCTTCAAAATCAAAGAACAAAGAGGATCCTATAGTAGCAATAGAAGAAAGAGGCATAATATATTCTATTTACCTACATTTGATGGATCTTCCTCAAGCACTGTTAAGGCTTGGAGGAAAGAGTTAGATGCATTTTTTCAGGCTACATCTTGTAGCTGAAGGAGAGGTTGTTCAAATTGCAACACTTCATCTTTTAGGTGAAGCCAATGATTAGTGGTTTGGTCACATGGATCACGCAAAGGTGACTAAATATTCATATTTATTTCACAAGATGAGGAAGAAGTTTGATGTGAGAAAACCAGAGATGTGTCACAAAGAGACATTTCCAAAGGAAACAAAGAAGGATGTAAATCTTGTCACTTTGGACAAGAAGTCACTACAGTCACCACCAGCTGCAGAAGTACTTGCATCCAGAGAAGAGACACTTGCAACCTTGCAAGATAGTCTTGATCTCTTGACACATAGATTCACATGCATGATTCAGGGGATGCATGAGGAAGAGGAGGAAGTTTCCAGCGCTGGTATACTTGGAGAAGAGAAGCTATTACTCTAAATAGTTGGAGGAAATCTTGTGTTCTAGCAAGAGGTTCCCACACATCATTTGATCCAAGGTATGCATGAAATTTCATCACATATTGTTTCAGTAAATCTTATTGAAACTTATCAAGACATGCCATCAAGGCCAATGCATAACCAAGGGTTAGAACAAAATGTTGATTTGAAGCAGCAACATATCACAGCACAGAGGACCCTTGATCTAATCAAGGAGGAGGTTAAGAATTGTCCTAGTTCATCATTGTTGAGCTACATTCAACCCTTTGAGTTGAAGTGTAGAGTTTTAGAAAATGGCATGAGCATGATCCTATGTACAATAACTTTTTATGAGATCAGTATTGTTCCTTGCTTTGAGACAGCACATGTATTATCATGCATATCTACAACGTTGTCACTTAGTAGCTGTCATAAATAAGGAGCACCATCATTCTTGGAGAATTTTGAAGGTAGATTCACTCATGAAGCAATGGAGGTAAAGATGGTAGATGGTAGACATCTTGAGATGAGGAATATTTTCTCCTTTCTAGATGACACTTTCTCAATGAGCATCTCACAGCTTAAAGAGAAACTTCTACCTGCAGCATATCCAACACCTATTTGGTTTTGGAGGGCATTTGGTGAAAAGAGAATTTCCTTGAGAGATATCATTGGAGGTGCACTTCAACATTTCATGAAGTGCAAAGTTCTTCATTAGTTTGTGGAGGATGGTATTCTACAAAGGGAGGATACCATGATTATGCAGTACATCATTCATCATCCACATTGGGATGAGTATGATAAGCAATGGGTTGCATGACCACTTGAAAATATATGACATGGGCTAGCAAGCTTGGTTACGTTGGTTGCTTTTGGGAGATATTTTTCACTACCTAAAGGCTCCTATTTCTTTGATCCATGCCTTGAAAAACACTTATGAAATGAAGAAGGAGGCATGGTTGCGCTGGCTGCTCTTGGGTGAGTATGGTTACCACCCAATAGCTCATGTTTTTCTAATTCATGCCTTGTGTACCAATGATAGAATGAAGCAAAAGAAGGCATGTTCATTTTTTTTCCCTTGAGAGAGTTTGGCCACCACATGACATCTCCTATGTCTATGTGTTTTGTATTGGGTAGAACTTGGCATGATGCTCTCATGATGTGTATTGATGGTGTTTACTTGTATTGGGCTGGTGTGACATTCCAAATGTCTATCAATATGTTTTCATTCCATGATACACATGAGGAGGAGAGAAGGCAACAAGATCTCTTGTTGCTTTGGTTACTTTTGGGGGAGTTTGTCTTATCCATCTTACATGAGGGAGATGGAGGATGGCAACAAAGGGCCTTACTACGATGGCTACTATTGGGAGAATATGGTTTGACATATTTGTCTACCCATATGTCTCTATTTATTCTTTTTTATGATGTTGGAATTATGCTTGGATCCAACAAGGCCAACAGGGCTAAAAATGAGGGAATGTCAATGCTCAATTTACTTTATGAAACATGGGATGAAGAAATGCTTTGTGAGATGGAACTTTTCCCTTGTGGGAAGAACCACTTTATTTTATGTATCTCGTGTATTGAAGATGATGTTGGACATCATATGGTTGTCACTTGGTACTTCATGGTGAGAGGAGGGCATCCAACTACACAGTGGGAGGTCATTCTATGCTCTCTTGAGAGACAACTTTTGAACCAAACATGCATAACACATTGTAGCAAATGGAGGAACCCTTCCTTATGTGGATTCCATTTGGAGGGGAATAGATGTCTTTGCATCTACTTTTGGAGTTTCTTGAGGACAAGCAAAATTTTTCCGCGGGGACTGTAATATTCCCAAATTTTCACATCATATTTGGAATATTAGAGTCCTTAATAAACTTAAGTAATTAAGTAAATAAAATGGTGGAGGGACCCACAAACCTCAAAGATCAATAAAATCCACTTTTAATGTGTGTATGTGGATATTATAGATCTAAATCTAAAAACATGGAGTAGTGGAGCAGCTCCATCAAAGGAGTTTATGTCTCATTTATGAGATAGATGATGGAGGATGAAACAGTCAAATAAGGTCATGGATCTTATTGTAAAATCATGAGGGTCTTTGACAAGGTCAAATAAGATCATAATGCATTCAAAGAAGATCATAAAGCACTTATGATAAGAGAGTGGAGGAAGTGATGCATTTATTGCATGCATGATGGAGAGGGTGATCACCCCATATGAACATGATGGAGGACCTGGATCATCAACGCAGTCAAACATGGAGACTTTTTCCACATGTACAACACATAATTGGAGTGGGCCTAGGCTATGGAAATCTCATGCATATAATGAAGGTGAAGGCACAATGGAAGGATGATTTGGATTATTCATCTCTTGATCTGTTTAGATCTAGATTTGTATTAGGAAATTTCTGTGCAATCTTGGGTTGTTTAGCATATTTTGCAGTGCTATTTAGCACAGGGTGTTCCTAAGAGGGAATCCCACCTCTTTCTTTGAGTAGCACTGGAAAGAGGATTGTTATTTATTCCTTAGCAGGCATTGGTGCCATCTTCAGGAGGTTGTTTCTAGCATTCAGCTAGGAAGCCAGTGGAGGATTCATCCTACCACTTTGTTCTTCAGATCCAGCTTTTCAGGAGCAGTAGATATATATCCGGCATTCAGGCCATTGGGTTTTACCTCCATGCATCATCGGTCCCTTCAAGGATTGCATAGTTCAGTCCTGAAGATCTATTGGAGGAAGGAATTTTCTAGTATTTCAGCTGGAAATCCTGTGAGGGATCACCTCCTCACATTGGATCTATTATTTTCATCATTTAGGAGCTAATTTTCCATATCTAGCAGCAAGCTATAGAGCCTCCCTCTCTAACAGTGCATTTTTCTGAAGTTGTTGTTCATGCAGCAGCTATTTTTAGTGGAGGAGATTGGAGGAGCTAGATCTTGAGCTTTTACCCCAAGGATCTAGAGAATGGATCACCCCTTCTTGCATAGATCTGATTGAGCACCATTACAGCCATCATATCATCAGATCTAGCTTTAGATCTGCATTTCCCAACAGCATACATGTGAATCCATATGAAGATGGTTCTCTTAGACTTACAGATCTGAGAAACCCTTCCTGGGTTATCTTGGGAATCCATCATAGAGCCCAGATCTACAATTTCAGCATCATTGGAGCTCCCATTCTGCCTAGATTTGACTTTTTATCTTTCAGGCAGTTACAATCCCTATAATTGCAGCAGGGTTAGCACAATTTACCTTGCAGCAGATCAACAATTAAGCAGTCCCTCTTGGGAAATCATTTCAGGGTCATTCTGGGCCACCCTTGTGGCTTGAGTGTCTCATATCTTGAGCATTGTTGTACTTGATTTTTCACCTCCAATATAATAAAATGGCTCAGCTATTTCTGTTCATTCTGATGTGTATATAGATTTATTGTTACTGCATTCTCCCTTTTGGAATATTACATTGTTTTAGCTTTGCAAGCCCCATGAATGGTGATTTAGGATCTCTTCTATCAAACCTCTCCACCAGCCTCCTTGTGAACTTTGAATATGCAATCACATTGGCATGACCCAATGTAGACAAGCCATGGAACCACCAGTCATGTTCTTCACCCTCAAGGTGCAGCGCTGCTATCTTAATGGCCTCCATTTCTGGAACATTGTTCAGCTGGAAGTATATGTCAAGATTCTCTACCCATGATTTGGAAGTGCACGTAGATGACCCATCAAAGTTGGGTAAAAATAATTTTCCCATAGTGCGGTGTAGATCATGATTATGAACGAATCCACCACTTTTATTGTGATGCCTGGGTCTCCTATTGTCCTTGATTTGACAAAATTCTTGAAAACTCAAGTGGTCCTTGAATCCTTGAGACTCATACCCCATAAAATAGTCTTCAAGGGATTCTTTCTCTTGAAACCCTTCATTTATGTAATGTTCCAAAATTTTAGCCTCCAAGCTAAATGGAACATTAGAGTTAGCAGCAACTCTAGCCGGTGAATAAATGGGGAGAAAAGCCCATAAGTCTCCTAAGGAGGAATAAAATACTCCAAATGTGAAAGGGGACACTCTTTCTACCTCAATAAAACACCTCCATGTGTGAACAGGGTTAAGATCAAGCTGCTTTGACTAAGTCAACAACGCAGTTTTAGTGGAGGAAAAATCCAAGGAGGAATAACGCAATTTTGGAGGGAGATGTATCTTGGGATAGAGATGACCTAATTGAGTGGGGCTAAGGGCAATAAAACCCATGTTTTATATAAGGAAAAGGATGGAAGCATTATTCTTCATGTCTTAGATTATTATTCTTGTCTGCCAATACTTTTGTTGCTCTGCTGCTTAGCAGAGTTGCAGTGTTGTTTAGCACTGGGTGTTCCCGAGTGGGAATCCCACCTATTTCCTTTGAGGGGCCTCATTGGGAGATTTTTCATTCATCATTCCAAACTAGGTTTTTAGGACAAGATTCAGCCATCTTCATCAGTGCAGTTTTTCCAGAGATTGTGTAGTGTTGCTGGGTGCAGCAGTGGAAGGGATTGGAATCTCGGTTCCTGAGCTAATTTCTCATTGGAGGGAGTTTTAATTTACTTGAGAGATCTGTTTGGAGAGCTCCAGAGGTTATTTCAGATCTTTTGTATCAGACCACACATTTCCCATACATTCCCAGCGCTGTTTCTGCTAGGGAATGCGTTATTTTGGAGGCAATGCTCAGTGCATGGTTTGGTGGCTCCGTTGCAGTGTTTCCTTGTGATTGAGAGGTTAATCCTTTCATGGGAGGAAGCCCTTGAGGGTTTTACAGAAGATCATACATATTTAAGCCTTCTACACTCATGTAATTCAGTGTTGCAGTGGTTATTCAGTAAATTACTGAATTTCCCATTTTGTATGCAGAGTGTTTGACAAGAAACCCTTGCTGGTTTCTTTTGTATTTTGTATAAGGAGATTAGATCTCTGTTATTCAAAATTATTTATCAATAAATGAGTAGATATATTTTTCTCCTATGATTTTATGTGTGAACCCTCTCTTATACTGCGCAGTCCCTTGAGCAGCAACTCTGGCATTTTGCAGTCTTGGGGTTTTAGCACTTTTTGGCAATCCCAGGTGTGGGAGATTTGTTTAACCCACCTAGTTTGCCTTGTTTTAGCTCTAATCTTGGATTTAGATTGTATATTTATTATTTTATGGGATCCAAGGGTCCATTTCAGTGTTTTATTGCAAATGTTGCTAGAAATGCGTTTTTGATGCAAGATTCATGAGCTGTTCCTAATTTGGAATACTACAGTGGTATCAAAGCATGATATTTGGATCAGCCTGTGAGATCTAGCTATTAGAGGAAGGAGAGATGGATAGAAGCCAGAAAGATTTAGTATGTGAAGGAAGAAAGGAAGATAAGCTTACCAAGCTTCTTCCAAAATCTATGCAGAGCTTTCAAGGAGAGCTGAAGAAAATGAGATTGGAGATGGGATCTCCAAAAGAGGTTGAATCTAGAGCTGAATATATATTTTCACATGGTGAGTGTGAGCATGTAGCTACACACCATGATGCACAGCGTAGTCAAGTGCCCAGACCTATCTTGAGATGGATGGGAGGAGGAAAAATGCCTAAGAGGAGAACTCTTAGTGATTTGTTGCAGGAGTATGAATCTCAAAGTGAGAGGTTTAGAGATCATACTGATTTCCAAAAGTTTTGAAAGATCCAGGTGGAGAAGAGCAAGCAGTAGGATGCTGATAGATTTATTCTATCTACTTTTGTCGGATCACCTACATGTTCAGCTGGAGATTGGGTGAAGCAGCTAGACTCCTATTTGCAGCTGCACCACATTTTTGAAGATGAAGCCATCAAAGTTGTAGCGTTGTATTTCAGAGGTAAGGCTCATGCATGGTGGATTTTTGAATCTTGTTCTTTAAATAATGCCAACACTTTCTCTTATACAAGATTCATAGAAACAGTGATGGGAAGGTTTGGTGAAAAACTTCCTAAGGCACATGAGCAAGGAGAACCTGAGAAAACAAAACACTTGCATGTGATGGAGAAAACCCCATTTCAGAAAACCATGGGAGGAGCTGACATCTTGCATTACATATTGTTGGAAGCAAGGCCTCTAGTTCATATTCTTGAACAAGAGGGCATAGGGATCTCTTTTTCACAAGAGGATCCAACTGTTGAGATGTTGCCCACACACATTGAGGGGGATGAGGGCAACAACGTTGTCACATCTAGAGCACATACAATGCCTCATGCAAAGGAGGGAGGAGCAAATGCTCCAACATGAGGGATTCTTGTATCCTTGAAAGAAGTTCCTCAGGATCTCATACATAGAGGTCCAAGCACAATCAATGAGCATCATGATGGTGCAGCATTGCAGCTGGATGGAGGAGGCATGGAGGAAGAAAAACATCAATTGATGAGGAGCACACACCCTTCTCTATTTCAGAAAGTTGGTGCACAGGGGATGCAGACTGTATTGCAATGTGAGAGCAAGGGCAAGGTTTCCCAACCACATGAGCAGTCTACTCTTGACATTGATGTCTCACTACATGCAGGAATTCCACCGGGGAGGCCACCTGATCTATAGTTGATGAGAGATATCTTGTCTTTGGGTTCACCACTCTTGGATTTTGGAGAGGTGAAGATTTTTGGGAAAGACTTTGGCATGGGGGATGTCAAAGTAGCAAGCAGCAGCATGAGGAGAGCTTCACATGCCAGATCACCAACGTTGTCTTTGAGGAGGATTGATCCTTAATGGAGGTCTCAGATTTTGGTAGAGTACTCCAAGGATCTTGGTGCATGCATGATTCTTGATGACCTGGATGGAGATGAAAGATACATGGTGGATGATGTGGTCATCTATTCCTATGGCAGGATATTCTTGACTAGATCTTCTAGTCTTAAGGAGAAGCTGCTACATGCAGCACATGATGACTTCTCTTCTATGCACTTTGATGCATATTTCCAGTTAATGGAGGATTTCACATGGGAGGGAATTCAGCATGACATATTTCATCATATGGAGAGATGCATAGCCCGGATGGTGATAGAGAGGTTGTCACAGTCACCTTCCTAGTCATTGAGAGTGAGGGAGAATTTCCAGTTGGGCCATTTCAGCTCAAAACCTCAAGTACATGATGGAGGAGGTATAATTTCACATTTTTTATTGTACTTCTTTTCCTTTTTTGAGTAGCATGATGTAACAAGAAGAATTATATCTTCTTGCATATTGTATGATGATGTACTTGCAGATACTTATAACATTGACTCTAGCTATCTTCTTGATGGTTTGTGGGGGAAGCCACATGATTCTTGGTGTGCACCATTGACACCATATTGTAACTCCATGTTCTCATCTTATGAGATGACTGTGGCAACAAAAAAGTGGCTGGTAAAGCACTTGTGAATTCTTATTTTGATGCAGGCAAAGGATGCACTGCGCTGGTTCCATGAGTGGAACTATGATTCACTCTACGGTTGTCATTTGGCAACTTGTTTTTATTTTACTTTGCTCTCATGTATTACTGATATGTTTTTACTCAAGGAGAGCTTTGTATGGAGAGAGGAACCAATTGGATGGCATGGCACCCATATGCTAGAGTAGCAGAAGACTTGTTTGTATGGGGCATCATACAAGTTGACCATTATGATCTTACTTCATGGCTTGTATGAGGGAGAGATGAGGCAAAAGAAAAAGTTGTTGTTGCTGTGGTTGCACTTGGGAGAGTATGGGCAGAAATTTTCCCATACTTTTCATGATATTTCCGGAAAGGAGGAAGGCACATTCATGGTGCAAGGAGGCTACCCTTCAGCATTGAAGGATCATGAGAGACTTCCATGTAGTAAGGAGATCTTCTCACATAGTAGCATGATGGTGGATGACTTTGGCATATGGAATGTAAAAGAGAGGATTCATGGAGCCTTATTTCTAAGGCCTACATCGCTGTCACATGGGAGTGTGTTTTTACTGATGGAGTGTTCCAATGAGTATATGTATCCCTTCTTCTTGCAGATTTTTATGAGAGGATCCTCATGGGGGACCTTATACATGGACCTCACTTTCAGATCACATATGATGCATGGTAATAAATACATTTATGTACTTAGTGATTGCTTTATTGAGTGTTTGTATTTTCTCACCATATGTAAACAGTGCATTGCTCTGCAAGAGAGCAAGATTATTTATGGGTTTCATGGTCGCTTTAGGGCCAAACCTTGTAATGTTGTTAACCCATCTCTACATGACTTTGGGAAAGTGTTGTATTTCTTTGATTGCACACAGCTGATATATATTGCAGCTTACTACCTTATAGTAGGTGAGCTAACATGTATGGTTGAAAATTCTTTGAAGAACAACTTACCACTTGATGCTCTAAATTAGCAGTTGAGAGGACTGTGCTGCATCTACCAGAGAGACCATATTTATCCTCCAAAATTACACATATCTTTCAACCATTTTCTGATTTGGATGCCATGTGGTGATGATGTTCCATTTATCTTGTATGGAATGGTTTGGGTTGGCATGGCTCATGACTTTGGAGGAAGGGTCTTTGGAGGCTCAATCTTCTTCTTGCCATTGGAGGGCAATCATGTTGTAGCCCGAGATCAGCATACCCTCCACACTTATCATAAGTGGAGAGGAGGATAGCAGGGGATAGGCCCTCTTGCCTATCATATTCATTTATTCAACTCACCTACAGTTCAGGAGCCAAAGGTGGAGGAGACTTTTCATGAGTTGCCATGTTGGAGGGTGACTCACTTCATTTGGATGATAGCATGGGTTAGGGAGGCACTCATTCACCATGATGATCATCACTCCTACTTTGTGGAGGCCATGAGACAGCTATCAGGTTTCCATTCACACTTTCCACCTTTGATTGATGCAGACACTTTGGTTTTTCACACTTGGGAGGAAGCATTGGATGACAATATATTTACAGATTATCTTGATGCAGTGATGGAGGCTATTGATGGGAGGCCACATGAGGAAGAGGGGAGAAAATTTTTTCTTCTTATGCATTTTCTTGAGGACAAGCAAATATTTTTGAGGGGAGGACTGTAATGTTCCAAAATTTTAGCCTCCAAGCTAAATGGAACATTAGAGTTAGCAACAGCTCTAGCCGGTGAATAAATGAGGAGAAAAGATAATAATTCTCCTAAGGAGGAATAAAATACTCCAAATGTGAAAGGGGACACTATTTCTAGCTCAATAAAACACCTCCATGTGTGAACAGGGTTAAGATCAAGTTGCTTTGACTAAGTCAACAACGCAGTTTTAGTGGAGGAGGAATCCAAGGAGGAATAACACAATTTTGGAGGGAGATGTATCTTGGGACAGAGATGACCTAATTGAGTGGGGCCAAGGGCAAGAAAAATCATGTTTTATATAAGTAAGAGGATGGCAGCATTATTCTTCATGTCTTAGATTATTATTCTTGTCTGCCAAGACTTATTGCTGCTTTGCTGCTTAGCAAAGTTGCAGTGTTATTTAGCACTGAGTGTTCCCGAGTGGGAATCCCACATATTTCCTTTGAGGCGCCTCATTGGGAGAGTTTGAATTCATCATTCCACACCAGGTTTTTAGGCCAAGCTTCATCCATCTTCATCAGTGCATTTTTTCCAGAGATTGTGCAGTGTTGCTAGGTGCAGCAGTGGAAGGGATTGGAATTATGGTTCCTGAGCTAGTTTCTCATTGGAAGGAGGTTTAATTCACTTGAGAGATATGTTTGGAGAGCTCTAGAGATTATTTCAGATCTGTGGTATCAGACCACACATTTACCATACATTCCCAGCGTTGTTTCTGCTAGGGAATGCGTTATTTTGGAGGCAGTGCTCAGTGCATGGTTTGGTGGCTCCGTTGTAGTGTTTCCTTGTGATTGAGAGGTTAATCCTTTCATGGGAGGAAGCCCTTGAGGGATCTACAGCAGATCAGACATATTTCAGCGTTCTAAACTCATGTACTTTAGTGTTGCAGTGGTTATTCAGTAAATTACTGAATTTCCCATTTTGCATGCAGAGTGTTTGACAAGAAACCCTTGCCGGTTTCTTTTGTATTTTGTATAAGGAGATTAGATCTCTGTTCTTCAAAATTATTTATCAATACACGAGTAGATCTATTTTTATCCTATTATTTTATGTGTGAAGCCTCTCTTAGACTGTGCAGTCCCTTGAGCAGCAACTTCGGCATTTTGCAGTCTTGGGGTTTTAGCACTTTTTGGCAATCCTAGGTGTGGGAGATCTATTTAACCCACCTAGTTTTCTTTGTTTCAACTCTAATATTGGATTTAGATTTTATATTGATTATTTTATGGGATCCAAGGGTCCATTTCAGTTTTTTATTGCAAGTGTTGCTGGAAATGCGTTTTTGATGCATGATTCATGAGTTGTTCCTAATTTGGAATACTACAATTTCCCACAGCCAAGAATTTAGGCATTGTAGAGCATTGGAAAAAAAAAATTTGTTTCATTAGTTGATCATTCCAGTGATGAGAAATTTCGGAGCCTTCACCATGATGAAATCCTTTAGGGTATTCCTTGTATCTATCCATCCTCATCTCCTTTATTTCTCTAGCAATGTCTTGCATGGTTCTAAGAAGGATCTTGGGAAACTCCTTCTCTTCATCTTCTCCTCCAAATAAAGGGGTTTTACCCTTGTCTTCTTTGTCATGTGTATAATCAAAATTTCAGTGTCTTCTTCTTTGATACCTCTTCTCTCTATCAGTAAGAGGATATCCTTCTTCAGATGACATATTCACTTTTTAAGATGCACAGGTTGTGCCAAGATTATGCTCCGATCCAACTGTAATATTCCTGAATGGTAAAAGCAGGAATATAGTGCAAAATGTTTGAACAATAGTGTAAATCATCATATAAAATAAAGAGGCCAATATGGAGACCTTTCATATGTTATAACAGCAGAAAAATATACATAAATAATGGGCCATAATATGTACAACAAGAAATATCACTGCCTCCAATGAACAAAATCCCTCAAAAGAGGTGTTGCTACTATACATAAAGACTGGAAGATAGTTACAATGTTGTTTTAAAGGCACTTCTATAGAAAATGGTTATACAACAGATCTAAGGCTAATATGTGCCTCAAAAGATAGATCTACTATAGATCTGAGCACTATACAACCTCCTTTGAAGAACCCCTTAAGGGTTTTCATAAAAACACCATATACAAGATGGGGATCTAGGCCCTAGGGCTGAAGATCCACTACAAAATACAGATCTGGAAAGTGTGGCTGATCTGATATACACAATAGAATAACCTCCTCTAATAGATCCTCTAAATGAAAGGCGGATCCCTTTCA
Organism: Pinus albicaulis; assembly: GCA_034641835.2. NCBI lineage: Eukaryota > Viridiplantae > Streptophyta > Pinopsida > Pinales > Pinaceae > Pinus > Pinus albicaulis. The sequence goes on along the minus strand of CM076582.1, from coordinate 219,998,497 downwards.
CTAGAAAACCAGCACTCCAAATGGTGTGCCAAACCACCCTGGAACTCCTCCTACAAAAATAACGCAAATCTGGAAATAAACTATGCTGTAGGGACAAATAAACAGTTGGCCTGATGCCAAGATCTTAAAATATGCACAAGGGCCTTCCTTACTGTCCTCCCAATGGAAAGGAAGCATTCTCCACTGAAAATAAGCAATGAGGTGACCCAAACATGGTCTCCATTACTGCAACCTGCAAAACAACTCAACCCTCAATAGGATCTAGGCTGTAAATGAAAGATGAAGCTTGGCCTGAAGCCTGATAGTGGAAAATGTAGTATAAGACTCCTCCAAGAGCTTCTCAATGGAAGAGGTGGGATTCTCAATCAGGAACACCCAGTGCTAAACAACACTCAATCTCAACTAAACAACAAGACAAAGATATATGTCTAAACATGCCATATATTTAGAAAATTCATATACATCAACATAATGATATATGGCTGCCATCCTCTTCCTTAAATAAGATATGAGCTTGCAAACCCTAAGCCCCATCCAATAATAGCGCTACTTCCATGTAAAGCATATCCATCTAAAACTACGTTGTCTCTCATTGATGACCACTCCTCCATGACAACGCTGTTGATTTGGTCAAAGTTGACCCAGTCAAGGTGTTCCAGCCCCTTTTCACACCTAAGGGTGCTCAATTAAGCTACCAAGATCTATCTCTTTCACATTGGCATTGATTTATTCATTATTAAGGATAATTATGAACCTCCATTGTCCTCTTATTCATAAAACAAAGTAGCAAAACTAAATTTAATATTCCAAATAGCTCATGGCTAATTGGGAATATTACAATGATGCTTTGAGAAAATTAGCCCATGCACCAATTGGTAGGATAATATTTTTAATATGAATTCCCTATTTTGTTGTGCAGAATAGTGAGAGGGAAAATTTCCGTGCTCAAGATAATGGGGCACATCGACATACCAAGAGATTGAAATGAAAGTGGGGATGGCTTGCTCAACATTGTACATTTTTATTTCTTACACCCATCTAGATGGATCATCTGTTGTTGCATCCACCGCTTCTACTGTTGGCCAAAAATTCCCATGGTCCTTGATAGTGTGAACTGGTTTGAATTCTAAGTCATACTCCTACAGAGCGGTCATCACAGTCCACTCTTCTCTCACCCAGCTCTTATTGGACGAATAATGATCTCAATGTTGGGTGCATAACAAAGGTAATACAATGATTCTTCAAGAGATAGGTTCAGAATTACTTCACCGCCTTATAGATTTCATGCACTTGTTTATCAGTGGTGGAATAGTTAATTTTGGGTCCTTGCATATTGGCACTCATAAAAAAAATTGGTCGCTCATTGTTTTGATCATCTTTCTGTGTAAGTACAATTACAAGAGAAGTATAAGAAGCGAAGGTGTAGAACAGAAAATATTTGTTTAATTTTGGGTTGTACAACGTTGCTACTTATGTAATTTCTTGCTTGATATAGTAGAATGCAAATTTTTCCCTTTTATCCCACTTTCATATTGCATCCTTCTTTACCATCTCCTACATAGGTTTGAAAATGTGAGCGAAATCGTAGATGAATTTTCAGAGAAAATTGATATTCCCCAGGATGGAATGCATACTTTCTGATGCAGTAGAAGTTGTTACTTATTCAACTTGGTTGTATCCAAAATAACCATCAAGAAAAGAGAAAAAAAATTACCCCAATATTGTCTACAATACTGTTTCCATAGATGGCACATGTTAGTTGTCTTTGTCTTAGGCGCGGTTAAGATTTCAGAAATATCCCTAGACTTCTTCCTCACTGTCACCATATTAGATACCCAAGTTGAATGTTTCACTTTATAAATGATCCGAGCATCTAGAAGTTTTCTCAACTCCTTATGGATCAGTGGCTCAAGTGTCAGATGCACCTTCTGCAACTTATGTTGAAAAGGATCGGCCCCTTCCTTGATCGAAATAACATGCTAGATTATTCATGTGTCGTAATTTTTAAGATCATCATATGTCCATCCAAAAAAATCTTGGTACTACTTGAATAAGCGGATGAAATCTTGTTTCTCTTGTGGTGTGCAACAAGTACCGAGATTCACGAACTTCGGATCTTTCTTCGTTCCAAGATTTATCTCTTCATGCAATAGTGTAGAATTGTGGGTTTTATTGTTAACTGACCCTGTAAAGAAATTCTGCAAGTCATACATATTTTCCAATGATACAACACCCATTAGCATGGGCTATCCTTGTCCACATGAGCTGGATCTTGCAACTCTTTTTCATGCTCGTCTTCATCAATAGAAGCAACAATTTATGATGCATTTGCAGCCGCATTACGCATTTTAGGAATAGATATAATATTAAAAGATTGGAAATGAGAAATTAATGCCATACCTCTTATTGGTAAATTTTCAAATGAGGTGACACATATTGTATAGGATTGTGTACATATCGCATGACAAATTCCGAGTCACCTATTTCTTTAAGGACTTAAACATTGAGTTCAATGACCTTCTGTAAGCCCAAGATGGGTGATTTGTATTCACCATTGTTATTAGTGCATTGGAATTCCAAGTGGCTGGAGATCAGGTGTTTTCTCTGTCAGGATTCTACTAAAACACAACTAGCTCCAAAGCCCTCTTGTGTCTTTGAACCATCAAAATACAAAATCCAAACATTGTATGTACAAGAGCTACGCCCTACGCTAATATTACTACTACTACTATCTACTGTACAAAGGTAATTTCCTCCAGTTGGACTAGGAAGGAGATCTAATTGTGTGTCTAGCGGGAGTGGGGAAGGCTAAGCAAGGTAGAACCCTATGTCAGTCTCTAAGAAGAAATTTCCAAAGATAAGATATTTCAAAGTGACTGTTTCATTTTTTCCATTGAAGGGTGTGGCAGTGTGCTTCATGTAAGGCTCTGAGTTCACCCAGATTTGATTGTTTCTACCTTTGTACGGAAGCCATAAATGTGACCAGTCAGTAGAAAAATACCCATGTAATTTTTTGGACTAGTCTCTACTTAATAATACACCATATTCTTCATGAATTCCCACAATTACTATATTTATGCATTGGCGAACTAGTTGATCGGATGATAGGCGAATGACCACATTTATGAGTTCATCAATAGCATGGATAAGAGTCGTGTCCAGCTGAAGGATCTGTGTGTATGACTTATCCCATTTTTCATTGATTCTTTATTCATAGATAGTGGCATTACATTTACAGATGCATCGGAATCATCTAATCAATTGTGCACATTATAATTGAAAAATTCAAATGTTAACAAAAATGGAGGGTAGAGTGTATTAGCATCTAATGTTAATGCATTAAGCACATATTCCAAGGAACTAGAAGCCTTACCAGATCCCTTCTATGAAGAATAATTTTCACCTGAGGTAGACTATTTGGGGTCGTGGACAAGCAGTTCCCGCTAACTCGCTATCCTCGTAATTTTGAAGAGTGAGATGTTTGAACGAATTTTCTTCATGTCTTCGATTATGTTATAATCGAGTGAGGATAGTGTTACCAAATTTTCTGGAGGAGTAACCTTATATAATACTTATGGTGTGATTGGATTTATTTTAGCGTTGGCAGAAGTATTCTTCATTGTAGCATTGTTTCCATATGTTTCCTAAGTGTTCTGAGCTGAGTTGACAAGGGGTGTGAGATTTCTTAACAATTGTTTTTCAATTTTTTCCTTGTAATCTCTTGTTCAGAGACCGACCCTTTACTTCTCAACTTATATCGATTATTCTTATTTTGAGTTGGTCCTCACTCTATGGAAACTCTTCGACAATCTTCTTTCGAGCTACGTATACACAACTGAAATTGTTCACTGTGTTCCCAACACTTGCATTTTCTTCAGTAACAACAATTTCTTCCTTCTCTTTCATTGGCTCGGTCTGCTCATTTGAAAGCATTGTATCAATGTTATGTGTAGCAAGAGAATTCATGTTTTGGTTCCATTTCGGGCATGTATTTTCTGAATGATACTCTTATTGAAAATAACAATATTGATCCATGCCCATGCTCTCGAAATTCAGTACAACATTTGAGATTTGTGCAGACTTGGATAGATGATTGTTGTTGCTGCTGGAGTTGGCATCCCTTCTCAGAAGGTTGAATTTAGCAGGCTTTCTACTTACGATGGTCTCGCTTGACCTATGTTTCACTCTAGCTCATTGGACAAAGACTTGATCATTACGGTAAAATATTGTGGTACCATACAGCTGCTCTTCCATCTAAGGTACAAGGGAAAAGTATACATACAACATCTTCGTAACGTACCTCAAACATTTTCAAATGCAAGTAGAAATTATCGAAATTATCCTCTGCTTTCACTGCTTTGTCAAGGTCGTACGCCATTAACAGTTTCTCCAGGTGCCTCAGCATCTTGTGTAACACACTTGGTAGAGTGAGTGGGCATTGAGACATCTAATGAAGATCTTGGTTTTCCATGTCTTCATTGCTAAACTCCTCCTCTTCATTATAATCTGAGGGATCTTCCTCTTCCTCTTCATGACCACCTAACCCATGGAATGTGTCATCTGAGAGTACTATGTTTTATCCATCGCCTGCATTTAAATATGGAGGGTCCCTGGGTTTCTCGGTGTTCTTTGAAGTCTATGTTAATGCTTCAAGGGTGGAAAGAACTAAATATTTAACTGTCGAAACCACTATCCCAGTAATAATGGTTGTGTTATTATTTGGAAAATATGGAAGATTATGTACTGCAGGGATCAAACCATTGGATTTTTCAAAACAACGAGTGATAGGATGGATGGCCTGGATATGCTCGTAAGAGATCTCACAAATTTTTCCATGCCCAAGCTGAGAGGATATGTCAACTTCAGGAATTTGAGTAGAGGATGTGTTAGTAATGTTGTTTCCTTGACGAGAAGAAGTCTGTTGAGGGTGGGTGGAGTTTTTGGCCATAAAAATATGGATGCCCTCTTTCTAGCGCTAGAAATTTTGACAATGTTGGACCTTCCAACATTCAAGGGGTCTCCCAAATATGTGGTCCCAATTACACCTCACACCGTTTGGGATAGGAGCCCCATTTGGAATACGGCCAGGTTACCATTTTCTTAAAGGTTTTCAATTGGCTCTAACTATTAGCAAGAGAGAGGAATGAAAACACACCTTCGAAAAGCAAGTAAGTGTGCCTGGTGAGTGTTCGGTTGTAGGTGTGTTGAGGTTATTCTACTACATAAGGGAAGAGAAGTGAGCCCCTAAAAGAGAGGTAATAGTACCACCCTAGTAGAGACACACACAAACAAGAAGGATTCGTCTAACATCCAGTGAAATAGTTCAAAACTATGCGATGGTCATTGCAACCAACACAAACTGAAAATATTTGTCTAACATCGAGTAGAATAGTACACAAGGACGTGAAAGTCAAAGAAACCACTACAACACATTCTCTATATGATAAGCACTAAAATAGCTAAAATAGTTCAACTACTTTACCACAGGTGAAAACAAAAATGAATTACAAACATTCACAGAATAGTCTTACAAACATTCATAATCCATGCATGAAAAATGTGTTGGCCATCATGCTTAAAATATTAAGTAAAATTCCCAATACACATGTACACAACAAACACCACTAGCTCCAATAGTGGAGCGTGTGACCCACTCCTTGCTCCCCAAAAGAACTAGCTTGTATCTCTAATGCCTTGTGGGAGGAGCCAAGGTGAAAATTCCTTTGCTTATACCATGAGGGTGTATATATAACCAATGGGGGGTGATGCTTCACCTTCCTTATGACTCTTTGACTACCCTCATCATTTTTCATCTTCCTATGACTTTTAAAATTTACATGACTCTTCAAATTTTCTACATGTCCTTTGGACTTCTGCTCTACAATACATTTTCGAATAGAAATTTTGGCATAACCTCAAAAATGATGTGGCATATGGTGACTCGTGACATTATATGATGACATGGACTGTATGATGGCAATAAAATGTCAAGTCATTCTTGATGCTTCTTGCTTTGTGCCTCCTTGAAAATGTCTTCTATCCACCTCCATATGGCTTATAAATAAGGAGTCTTCAATGATATCAGGTCTTGAGTTGTGGTCGCAAATTTGTGTCCCTTTGATTTATCCCAATTAATCAACTTGCATATTTAGCTAAAAAGGTATATCCTAGCATTTCCTCCTTATATGTCTCCTTCTTCATCATCTTTTCATGGTATGATAGAGTACCTGCATCTGCAATTCACTCATGACAAGACGATGTCAGTCCTATAAAGACCCAGTCTAAGATGTTGCTTTATGATCCATTTACTCAGCTGGAACCAGGTGACAGACTAAGGGAGAGGCTCAGTGACTACACAATTGCGCATCTCAGATAGTCAAGGGTTGAGTTTGAGGCTTGAGACTGCACATCGCACAGTTTAGGTTGGGACTGAGAAAAAATATTGCCCAGTTGAGAAGCTCAGGGAGCCAGGGTAAGGGCTTGAACACTAATTTTTCCCACTACACAATTATAGAAGGAAAAAGAGGCCAAGTGATTAATAAATTGTGCAGTTCAATATATCAGGGTTGAGGCTTAAGCCTTGTGACTATGCAATTCATAGTTTTGATTGGGCAGGAGAGAGAAATTGTGAAAATTTTAGGGTCAGAGGTTGGGCTTGAGCATTGTTATTGCACAGTGCATAGTCCTGGGAACCAGGAACTGTGCATTGCATAGTGCCAAGAGGCAGGGGTTCATCTTGAGTGGTGAGACTGTGCAATGCATAGTTCACGAGGGTTTTATGAGGCTAAGTTGTTTGGTCGAGAAGTTTCCATAATTGGATAAGTGTGGGATCAGTGAAGCTAGTGTGAACAGTGATAAAACTTGATTGTGATCAAACACTTAGAAAAATTGATGACACATTGATCATCTATAATACATGAAAAACACACATCCCTCAGTGCAACAAATTTGCGACAACTTATGAATAGTGCGACACCAAATATACACTTTATGACAATAGTGACGACACTTATGCAACAATGCTTAGAACTTTGGACATGAGTGCGACAAATGTTTACATGGTATGATGAACTCATTTTCATAAAGATAACCCCTTGAAACCATCAAAACTAGTTTTATGTGCAATGTATGACACTTAACATGCAAAAAGACAACACTTTGATTTTATTGCAAAAGGGACCAAAAGACTTAGAGAAAACACATGTAATGAATCTTAATTCTTGCGACGATAGTATTGAAGAACAAAGGAGGCTAAAAAATTTGGTTGCAGGCCAAAATTTTGGAGGGTCTTGTAGCAATGACAACATGTGGCTAGGTGATGGTAAGGCAATGAGGCACTAGGAATTGGCTGACAAGAAGTACAATGGAAATGAGGAGTTGAGTGGTGAGGACCGCAAGAAGCTATAATTTAGTGATGAGGAGTTCACAATAGAGTATAAATGACATTATCAGAACAACCATTATGAATTAAAAAGGTGTTAGAGCAATGATTTTATTAGAGGAGCTCATAACAGAGTATAAATGACATCTTTAAAATAATCAATATGAAAAAGCTTTTATTAACACTAAGGACCTAATTGTGTTGTAACTAGCATATAGATGTGAGTGAGGCCGGTGTGCATGTGAGCCCTCTGAATCTGTGAGACCCACTCTTGGCGCGCCCTGAGGGCCTCCCTCAGCCCGAGTCGCAGCCTGACTATGTGGCCTCCTGCTACGAAAATGGAACCTTTAGAGGATGGGGATCCTCCTCCAGAAAATTCACCCCCTGATCATAATGAAAATGTAGAAGCATTTGCATCTTTGATATTTGTCATTTGCCCTCCAATAACTAGACCCTCAGTCTCAAATTTTGTGAAGAAACTTGAAGACATTCCTGAGATCACTCTTCCTCCATCTCTTCCTCATCGGGCGGCTTTATCTCTCTCTGAATGGGGCTTGGTCGGCCAGTTCATAGGTCTCTAGCATTCTCCTCGCTTGGTCTAGAAATGGGTAGAAATGAATTGGTCCTCCTCAATAAATGGCAAAATCTCCAGAAGATTCTGTGGAATATGGTATTACACTTTTCACTTTGAAACAAAGGAAGATTGAGCTCTAATCTTCAGAAATGATCCATACTTCATGGACATGCGAGACATTTATTTAACCAGATGGACTCCTAATTTCGATCCTGAAATGGATGTTCCAAACATTGTGTCAGTTTGGGTCAGACTCCCCCATCTCCCCCTCCACTGCTGGGGTGATGAGTCTGTCAGGGCCATCGGGAATGTGGTGGGGAAGTATATTGACAGATGCAATCCAAAGGAGAACATGCACAATTTTTTGAGGATATGCGTCAAATTTGACCTAGGGAAAGGCTTACCGGAGGAAGTGAAGTTCAAAGAAGATCATTGGACGCACATACAACAATTGGACTACAAGAAGATACCGTTCAAATGCAAGGTATGTCATGAATATGGTCATTTCACAAATAGATTTCTGAAAAAATAAGAAATTAAAGACCTAGAAACTCCATAAGTGAAATAGGAACAAGTTAAAAAGAAAAAAACATCAAACAAACAACCTCACCCCTCCTCAAATCAATCTCTTGCTCCCCCTCCTTCAGCCCCTCCTCCCTCTTATTCCCCCCTACAAATCCTCCTCTCTATACCACAACCTTCATCAACCCCAATCCCTTTGGACCCCTCGAATAACCTCCCATTCCTCCCTCCTCCCCCCCTTCTTCCCCTCATCTCATTCCACCCCCAATCCTCTCCCCTTCTGCACCTATTATTCCTCGCAATCCTCCCCTCCTTCAGTTGACAGAATCTTGACAAGAAACCAATCAAAAGAATATTTACACACATTATAACACCAAAAGAAAGCAGGAAGAAATAATAACAAATAATTGAGATATGAAGTAGCAGCAAAAGAAATAGCATTAGGCACGCAGCCGCCCATGGACTCCTTATTTTGGAAAAGCATTGAGAATAATGAGAAAAACCAACACCAACAAAGAGGGAAAGGTCCCTCAGCCTCCCACCAAAATAAATAATGATTTTTGTCTCCTAGAATTGTCATGGTTTGGGGACATCACATAAATTAAATGCAGAAAAACATATTTTGGTAAGGAAAACCCCAGATATACTACTGCTACAGGAGACCAAAACTAGTTTCCAAGATTCTGAAGAAAAAAATGATCAAAAACTTAAAAAATTACGATGAAATAGCTCAATAAGCAATAGGGGCCTCAGGGGCTATATGTACCTTATGGATAAAAGGAAAATGAAAGCTACTCCAACAAAAAAATGAACAACATTGGATTAGAACATATCTAAAAGAGACATCCACCAATGAGAAAAATTGTATAGTCAACATATACGCCCCCAACCACTTCATGGAAAAAGAAAAATTTTGGAACACTGTTAAAGATACATTAAATGATATCCAAAACAGAAATATAATATTGGGCAGTGACCTCACTCTAGTCCTAAATGTGGATGAGAAATTTGGTGGAGTTTATCATTTTGATCCCTCAAGGGATGCCATCAAAAACATAATGGAAAAACACAAGCTAATAGACATTCCTCCCAACAACGACAAGTACACATGGAGAAATAAGAGGGTAGGAAGAAGCAATATATAGGAAATATTAGACCGTATTTTAGTTCAGGATAACATCATCTCAAAACAAAACTAAGGGAGGTCAAGAATTATTCATGCAACAGCTTCAGACCACAAGCAAGTGGTAATCTCTCTTGGGCTATTGTAAATCAAGGCCCTATTCCATTTAGATATTTTCCAATATGGAACAACAACAATGATTTTAAAAAACTAATTACTGAAGTCTGGTCCCAAAGAGTCACAATATATCCCTATTATGTGTGGGAAACCAAATTAATTTTTTTTTAGAAAAGAACTGAAAATATGGGCCAAAGAAAATGAAAAAAAAAAACACATAAAATAAAGGTTGAGTTATTAAAAAAAAATGGAGGCACTCCAAGAGGCTAAGGAAAATGAGGAGGAAACCAAAGGAATCCATCTACAGGAAAATTCCCTCTATTGGGAAATTTTCAGAGAAAATCGGATAGAAGAGGAAGTGGGGAGATTAAAATCTAGAAGTCTATGATTAAAAGCATGGGATACGAATACAAATTTTTTCCACAATTCTATGAAAATGTTGAGATTCAACAAGATGATGAGCTTAATGAAAATGAGTCGCCTTCACTAAGTGGGCCCGCAGGCTATTTTTAGGTGCAAGTCTATTTTTAGACATGGTGATCATATTTCACAAGTTGCAGGATGCTATTTGTGGATGGTTGGTCAAGTTAGAAAAAATAGATGAAATTCTATTTTTAGAATATTGGGCGAAGTCTACTTATAGATCGTCGATCTAAAAATAGATGCATGTCGATTATTATTAGCTCTTAATAATAATTCGACAATAAACAACAACTTATTCTCTTGGAGCACTTTATTTCAGTGAACAGATTTTGAAAATCAGTCAGCTGAAGGAATTACGCAATTCCTAGGGTTTACTAGTGGTTCATGCATGGAGGACTAAGTTAGAACTGAAGTGGAAAAGTTATGACAGAGTTGGAAGAGTAGTTCATGGAGTTGTATTCAGTTTAAATCAGTTAAAGTGAGTTAAACTCAGTTGAGCTAGTCGTATCTAGTCTAACTGAATGATACACTAGTGAGAGTGGAGTGAATTAATTATTTAATTAATTCATGAATAATAAATCATTAATCAACTAAAAAAATACAACGGTTAACTACAGTGCATGTCAGTTCCAGTGGAGACCCAGTGGAGAGGTAGGTGAAAGGGAAAGATGGACTATCCGTTGTGACTATAGTGATGCATTGATTGCAACACACACACATTGGAGTTGCCAATGAGGATTGCGCAGTCAAGGCAAGGGTAATTCGAATTCATTCAAAGCTATTCTTCAACAGGGATTGCGTAGTGGAGGTAGGCTATCAGGAGGGCAGAAATCAGTGCATGGATCTTGTTAGTGTGTGACGATTGTATTGTACTGAGAGCTTGATGTACTAAGATTTGTATGAGGATTGTTACATGATCTCCATGATACATAATATATGATAGTTGGGGTTTTCAGCTTCAGGCTTTCCCATTAAAAAACTGTGTTATGTGTGATTGTTTTATTTTATGCTTCATGTGTTTGAAATTGATTTTTCGCAAAAGATTAACAGTGGAAGGATTATGTATTTAGAAAGAAGTTTAAATATTGTTAGATCAGGGTAATCTGGATACATGCATGCTTATTGAATATAATTTCTACATGGTATCAGAGTAGTGTTAATTATTGAAGATTGCAATTGTGAGGAATTGTTGAGTTTGTGCTGGTGGACAATTTGAATTTTCTTCATAAAATTCTTGGTGTAGAAGTTGAGTATACATTGAAATGTCTTTCAATGGGTTGCGATTGGAGTATGCCCTTGATGGAAGCTCGAATTACATAGCCTGGAAGGACAGGATGGAGGCAGTGCTATAAGATAATGGACTGAAGGAGTTCATCGATAGCGATGTTCCTAAGCTGGATTCTAGTGATGTTGCAGGACTTGATGCATGGAAAAAGAAGGCAGCAAAGACAAGAATAATTTTGTTGGAAGGTGTGAAGGACCATATTGTGTCCAGCCTTCATAGGAAAGCCACTCCATTTGTAATGTGGAAGGCTTTGACAGATTTATTCCAAAGCAGAAGCGACCAGAGGAAGTTGGCGCTTAAAGACAAGCTCAGAAAAATAAAAATGGAGAAGGGCGACAGTATTCCAAAATATCTCACGAATTTTGTCCACTCAAGGATGAACTGGGAAGTGTGGGGGTTACTTTTGATGATCAAGACTTGGTGAGCTTGGCTCTCCTTGGGCTTCCGAAGAGTTGGCATAGCTACGAAGACTCTGTCAATGGATAGGAGAAACTGCCGAGATGGGAGCGACTTTGGTCGAATCTTGTGCAAGAGGAGATAAGGTGAAGTACCAGGGATGGCTCTTCATCGAAGAATGAAGATGAAGAGAATTGCGCTTTGGCTGCCAAAGCAAGGAAAGGGAAGGGGAATACATTCCTTTCAAAATCTGAAGCTAAAGGCAAGAAGCAGGATTTGCCCAAGGTGAAGTGTTTTCACTGTCACGAACATGGGCATTTCGCCACTAACTACCCACAGAAGAAGAAGAACAAGAAGGCTGATGGAGCTACAGCTGGAGAGGCCTTAGCCTCACAATTTGAACTTGATTTCTTTTTTATCACATGCTTGGTTTCAAGCACAATGGTATCGGTGTGGTATCTTGATAGTGGTGCATCTTTCCATATGACGGGGGACAAGGAGTTGTTTAGTGATCTGGAGGAGAAGGACCTCCAAATGCATATAGAGATGGGTGACGACGGTCGATACAATGCGACCAGAATTGGGACCATTACCTTTGAGAGGGATTCCAGTAGTCCATTATTTTTGAAATAAGTTATGCACGTTTAGGTCTGAAGAAGAACTTGGTCTTGGTCGCAATGTTGGAAGACAAAGGTTATGATGTTGTTTTCAGTGAGGGAAAAGACTTCCTTCAACATAAAACAATAGGTAAAACCAAGAAGATATGGATTTGAGTTAATAATCTCTACAAGCTAGAGGTAGATGGCTACGTTGCAATGGTGGGAAAAGAAAAATAAGTGGTGAGCCGAGATGAGGGTGAATTATGGCACATGAGATTGGGCCATCTTCACCATGGCGCTTTGAAGTTTTCACAGCAGATTTCTACTGGACTTCCCAAGGGTACTCTCGCACAGTCAGATCAGTGCAAGGGATGTACTATGGGTAATTTTGTGAAGACCACCTTTCATGAGAAGGATAACTGTGCTTCGGTGATCCTGGAGAGAATTCACACAGACGTGTGTGGACCTTTCTTGGTTTCTTCAACAACAAAACACAGGTATTATGGTATTTTTGTTGATGATTATTCTCGTAGATGCTAGATCTTCTTCATGCAGAAGAAGAGAGAAACATTCTCAAAGTTCTGTGAGTTTAAAGCACTGGTGGAGAAGGAGTCGGGGAAGCAAGTGAAAGCTCTACGAAGCGATAATGGTGGTAAATATATCTCAGGCAAATTCAAAGACTTCTATAGCAAAGAAGGAATTTGAAGAGAACTCATAGTGCCTCATAACTCACAGCAGAATGGGGTCATGGAGAGGAAGAACATAACGATCGTGGGTGCTTCATGAGCTATGCTACATGACCATGGCCTACTGATGCACTTGTGGGCGGAAGCATGCAACACTGCGGTTTATGTTCAAAACTATTGTCCTCATAGAGTACTTGGCATGAGTACACCTAAAGAAGCTTTTACTAGTAAGAAGCCTGATATTTCTCATTTGAAGATTTTTGGCTCATCTGTTTACATTCATGTGACAAAGGACGCCAGGAAGAAGCTAGAGCCGACTATAGAAGTTGGGATATTTTTGGGGTACACAGAAACACCCCATAATTATTATGTTTATTTTCCAGATAGTTGGATGACTGTGGTGCGACAGGATATAAAATTCAATGAGGTGAAAGCCATGAAGTTGCCGCTTGAGAGGGAGCTACACTTGCATGCGGAGGAGGAACTTCTTGTTCCCAAAGATGAGCCTCTAGATTTGGATCAGCCACAGGAGGAGATTTGTGGAGTGTAGGAGTCCACTCATGCAAAAACAAACATCAGACAAGGCAGAAATCATACCACAGAAGCCAAGAGACTGAAGCTTGATGCGGCACAGAATGTAGGAGTCCCTACATCACAACACAGATAGAGACAGTAACCTGATCGATTTACTGGATACATGGCTCTTATGAGAAAGTGTATCATGACAAAACCATCTTCTTTCAAAGAAGCAGTGTAGGAGCCCACATGGGTAGATGCCATGGTGGAGGAGTATGACTCCATTGTCAGAAACAGTGCTTGGGAGATTGTTCCAAGGCTGGTGGGTAAATCAGTTGTAGGATCAAGATGGATCTACAAGGTAAAGCAAGTTGCTAATGGGAGTGTCAAGAAGTATAAGGCAAGATTTGTTGCTCGGGGCTTCTCACAGATCGACGGGATTGACTATGAAGAAACCTTTGCACCTGTTGCACGGTATTCTTCCATACGGACCATCCTTGCTCTCTTAGTGCAGATGGGTTGGCGCATTTATCAGATGGATGTGAAGACTATGTAGAGGTGTACATTGAGTAGCCTGAAGGATTTGAGATCTACAGCAGCGATTCACATGTATGCAGACTCAAAAGAGAATTGTATGGGCTGAAGCAAGCACCTCGTGCTTAGTACACACAGATCGGCAGTTATTTCACTAGACTTGTCTTCACCAAGAGTGAGGCGGATGAAAAGCTGTATCAAATTGTGGTGGAGGGTAAGATTTTAATCATTGTTCTTTATGTTGATGATTTAATACTAACGGGTGATGAGAAGTTGATACACTCATGCAAGGCAGATCTTTCAAAGGATTTTGAGATGAAGGATTTGGGCCTCCTTCATTATTTCCTTGGATTGGAAATATGGCAGCGAGAAGGTGAACTGTTTGTGTCTCAAGGCAAGTATGCCCGGGAGATACTGGAGAATTTTCACATGCAAGGCTACAAGCCTATAGACACTCCTCTTCCAGGAAATTGGAGGAAAGAGGATGCTACATCAACAGAGGTAGTGGATGCCACTTTTTATCGACAGTTTGTGGGTTCGCTCATGTATTGAGTTAATACAAGACCATACATATGCAATGTGGTGAACCAATTTTCACAAGCGATGGTTAAGCCTACCAAGCTCTTTTGAAAGGAAAGCAAGAATGTCTTGAGGTATCTCATGGGCACATCTGAGTATGGCTTATGGTACAGACAGATAGATGAGGTGAAGTTGCATGGCTTCACGGATGCAGACTGGGCAGGCAGCCCAATAGACAGAAATAGCACATCAGGAGGGATTTTCAGTATCGGATCTACAACAGTTTCTTGGTACATCAGGAAATAAATATCCGTGGCACTCGGTTCAACAGAAGCACAATACATGGCAGCAAGTCAAGCTGCATGTGAGGCTATTTAGATGAGGAAGATCCTGGTCGTTTTGTTCGGTTCATGTTTAGATCCTCCAGTGATACATTGTGATAATCAGAGTTGCATTAAAATCTCGATTAATCTTGTGTTTCATGATATATCTAAACATATTGATATCCAGTATCATCATATCAGAGATTGTGTGCAGCGAAAGATCATGTTGCTTCAGTACATTCCTACGGAAGATCAGGATGCAGATATTCTAACGAAGGCGGTCACCAAGAGAAAATTCTAATACCATAGAGGTAGAATCAGGGTGAAGGATAATCCCTATCTTGTTTAGAGGGAGTGTTGAGATTCAACAAGATGATGAGATTAGTGAAAATGAGTCGCCTTCACTAAGTGGGCCCGTAGGCTATTTTTAGGTGCAAGTATATTTTTAGACTATGTTTACTTTTAGACATGGTGATCATATTTCACAAGTTGCAGGATGCTATTTGTGGATGGTTGGTCAAGTTTGAAAAAATATATGAAATTCTATTTTTAGAATATTGGGCGAAGTCTATTTATAGATCATCGATCTAAAAATAGATGCATGTCGATTATTATTAGCTCTTAATAATAATCCGACAATAAACAACAAATTATTCTCTTGGAGCACTTTATTTCAGTGAGCAGATTTGGAAAATCAGTGTGCTGAAGGAATTATGCAATTCCTAGGGTTTATTGGTGGTTCATGCATGGAGGACTCAATTAGAACTAAAGTGGAAAAGTTATGAGAGAGTTGGAAGAGTAGTTCATGGAGTTGTATTCAGTTTAACTCAGTTGAGCTAGTTGTATCTAGTCTAACTGAATGATACACTAGTGAGAGTGGAGTGAATTAATTAGTTAATTAATTCACAAATAATAACTCATTAATCAACTGAACAAATACAGTAGTTAACTACAGTGCATGTAAGTTCCAGTGGAGACCCAGTGGAGAGGTAGGTGAAAGGGCAATATGGACTATCCGTTGTGACTATAGTGATGCATTGATTGCATCACACACACATTGGAGTTTCCAATGAGGATTGCGCAGTCAAGGCAAGGGTAATTCGAATTCATTCAGAACTATTCTTTAGCAGGGATTGCGCAGTGGAGGCAGGCTATCAAGAGAGCAAAAATCAGTGCATGGATTTGCAGATTTCATCTTGTTAGTGTGTGACAATTGTATTTTACTGAGAGCTTGATGTACTAAGATTTGTATGAGGATTGTTACATGATCTCCATGATACATAATATATGATATTTGGGGTTTTCAGCTTCAGGATTTCCCGTTAAATAACTGTGTTATGTGCGATTGTTTTATTTTATGCTTCATGTGTCTGCAATTGATTTTCCCCAAAATATTAATAGTGGAAGGATTTTGTATTTAGCAAGAAGTTTAAATATTGTTAGATCAGGGGAATCTGGATATATGCATGCTTATTATATATAATTTCCACAGAAAATTAGAAGGTCCATAAATCATATTGACAAAATGAAAATAGAGGGAAAAGAAATCAGAGGCTCTACAGAATTAAAAAAGAAGCTCATATTCATTTTAAAAACCTCCTAATAGAAAATGGAGAAAGCGCACATTTTGAATCCTTCCTGCAACATGTTCCTAATAATATAAGTGTTTTTCAAAATATGTAACTTATGCAAGTAGGAGAAGAAGAAATCGAGGTAGTTGTTTGGAGTCTTCACCCAGACAGAGCTCCTGGCCCAGATGGCTTCTAAATTGCTTTCTATAGGCACCACTGGCATATAGCCAAAAATGATTTAATTAGAATGATAAGGAATGTGTTTCTGAAAAAAAATAAAAAAAATTAAATAAATAAATAAAAATTTGGTGGTTTTACTAAATCATCCTATATGGCTCTAATTGCAAAGGATACAAGGCCTTCCACTTTCAGTCGATTCCGGCCTATTTCATTGTGAAACTCTTTTTATAAAATAATAAAAAATATCATAGCAAATTGAATAAAGAAATTCTCCCTGAGATTATCTCGGAAAACCAAGGTGGTTTCGTCCCAAATAGGCAGATCCTTGACAACATATTGATTGTCTAGGAAGCATTTCACTCAAGTATGTTGAAAAAAGAGCATGGAATCATTATAAAGCTGGATATGGCTAACGCCTTTGACTGAGTTAGCCTACCCTACCTTATTGTTGTCCTAAATAAATTTGGCTTTGAAAATGATATCATTGATGTAATCAATACTTACATAATGGGACCTTGGATAGCCCCGTTGATTAACGGAAGGCTTAGTGAATTCTTTCAAAGCTCTAGAGGGTTGAGGCAAGGTTGTCCCCTCTCACCCTTTTTATATATAATAATGGCAGATTCTTTAAGCAGGGTTTTGGAAATGAGTAGGAGAGAAAGAACTCTTAGTGGGGCCTCATGCATTATAGCTAGAAGGTTCATAAAAGTTTTAGATAAATTCATGGAGGTATCAGGAGGTCTCCTAAATAATGAAAAATTTAGAATATATGGCTGGAATGCTCCCCCCCCCCCCCGCAACCATGCAAATAATATCATAGATTTTAGAGATTCCCATACAAGAAAACTAGAGCCATTTCTTCTATCTAGGACTCCCCATATCAAAGGAAAACCTAAAGGCTGAACTATGGAGCACCCAAACTAAAAAGTTGAAGGAAAAAATCCAATGTTGGGGAATGCAGTGGTTGAACATAGCAAGCAGGGTGATTTTAATAAAATCCATGCTCTCTGCACTACCAATTTACAAATATGCAGCTATTCTGGCATCGACCAACATTCATAAACAAATGGAGAAAATAATAAGGGGCTTTCTATAGCAGGGAGGGAAAAATGACACCAAAAATTTCAACTTGGTTAAATGGGAACAAGTAATTATGCCCTATGAGAAGGGAGGATTATCCATAATGCTGACCGGAATCATGAATGTTTCTCTTAGGGAAAAAAATGTTTGGAGACTAATCGCTAGAAAGGATAGCTGGTGGAAACAAATTCTGACCTCAAAATATAGGAACTGTCATAGAACTCTTATGCTGGAAGAAAATTTTCCTATCAAACCTTGCTCACAAGTCCAGAAGCTTGTCAAAAACGTTTTACCACCATCATCAAGCACACCACAAAGCTCCCTGGAAATGGAAAAAGTATCATGGTTTGGAAAGATAGAATCATGGGGAAAGATACATTATCATCCTACCTAGGCTTCCTAGATTTAAGAAGATGGGTGTCTACTAAGGATCTATCCACCCTGCATTATATCTCACGCTGTAAGAACATTTTTGTTATGTGTGATTGATCTTTCTTCATGTGTTTGCAATTGACAGTTAAATTTCCGCAAAGATTTTAGTAGAAGGATTTTGTATTAAACAGTGGCATATAATTGTTAGATCAGGATAATCTAGAATTGTATTAAAATTTACACATGGCATCAGAGCAAAGAAGATTGCAATATTGAAGCAGTAGCTAAGTTTGTTGGTGGAAACAATTTGAATTTGCTGCAAGAATCTCTTGGTGCGACAGTTGAGTAAACATCGAAATGGCTTTCAATGTTTTGCGGCTAGAGTATGCACTCGAGGGAAGCTCAAACTAGATTGCATGGAAGGACAGGATGGAGGTGGTGCTGGAAGATAATGGCTTGAAGGAATTCATCGCTGATTGATGTTCCTAAGCCCACTTAGACGGATGCTGCATTAATTGATGCATGGAGAAATAAAGTAGCAAAGATGAGAAGGATTCAATTGGAAGGTGTGCGAGACCATATTGTCTCAATCCTTCATGGAAAAGCCACTCCATTTGCGATGTGGAAGGCTTTGATGGATCTTTTCCAAAGCAGCAATGACCATAGGATATTGGCGCTGAAGGATAAACTCAGAAAGATCAACATGGAGAAGGGCAACAATATTCCTAAGTATCTCACAAAGTTTGTCCAATGTCGGGATGAATTGGGGAGTGTGGGAATCATGGTTGCTGATGATGATTTGGTGAGTTTGGCTCTCTTGGGACTTCCTAAGAGTTGGCACAGTTATCAAGACTTTGTCAATGGACAGGAAAAACTAGAGGATTGGGAACGATTGTGGTCAGATCTAGTGTAGGAGGAGTTCAGGCAGAACACCAAATATGGCTCTTCATCAAATCATGACGATCAAGAGGATTTTGTTTTGGCTGCCAAGGCAAGGAAAGGGAAGGGGAAGACATTCCACTCAAAATCCGAGGCTAAAGGTAAGAAGCTGGATTTTTCTAAAGTGAATTGTTTTCACTATCATGAACATGGGCATCTCGCCACTAACTGCTCACAGAAAAAGAAGAACAAGAAGGTTGTTGGAGCTGCAGCTGTGAGGCCCTTGCCTCGCAATTTGAACTTGATTTCTCTTTTATCGCATGCTTGGTTTCAAGCGCAATGGGATCCGTGTGGTATCTTGACAGTGGTGCTTCCTTCCACATGATGGGGATAAGGAACTTTTTAGTGACTTTGAGGAGAAAAATCTCCAAATTCATATAGAGATGGGCGATGATGGACGATACAATGCAACTGGCATTGGTACCATTACCTTTGAGAGGGAGTCAGGTAAACCATTTCTATTGAAAGATGTTATGCATGTTCCAGGTTTGAAGAAAAACTTGGTCTCAGTCACGATGTTGGCATTAGGGGAATTTTGAGGTCCAAAATGGGCCTCCTAAGGAAATTATAAAATAATAGTGGAAATTATAAAATACGATTTGATTACATCATCAAATTTTAGAGGGACAAAAGAAAAAACTATTTTTTCAACTCATATTTTCAACTTATCTCCCAAATTTTTTACTCAAATTTTGAGCGGAAGTACTCATTGGATGCAAAATTTAATTTCTCATCCAAGGATTACCCATGTTGCATACTTTTGATGGGTTCTACTACACGAAAAAATGAGAAATACATGAAAAACGTGATTGAAAACATGTTTTTTTAATGTATTTCTCATTTTTTGTGTAGGAGGGTCCATCAAAAGTATGCAAAATGGGTACTCATTGGATGAGGAATTAAATTTTTCATCCAACGAGTACTCCTGGTCGAAATTTGAGTAAAAATTTTGGGAGATAAGTTGAAAATATGAGTTGAAAAAGCAGTTTTATTATTTTATTATTTTTTAATATTTTTACCCTTTTACTTAAAAAATGGTGAATCATCCCCATTGGTTGACATCATCATCTTGAATCCTATTGGTTCTTATAAATTTTATTTTTGTTGTACATTTCTCTTAGGAGGCCCATTTTAGACCTCAAAATTCCCCTAATGAGGACAGAGGTTATGACGTTGTTTTCAGCGATGGAAAAGCTTTCCTACGACATAAAACAGCGGGTCAAGCCAAGAGGATAGGGATTAGAGCTAAGAATCTCTACAAGCTGGAGGTAGATGGCTACATTGCAATGGTGGGAAAATCAGAAGAAGTGGTGAACCAAGATGAGGGCAAATTATGGCACAGGCGATTGGGCCATCTTCACCATGGCGCCCTGAAAATTTTGCACCAGATTTCTACTGGACTTCCCAAGGGTACACTTGCATAGTTAGATCAGTGCAAGGGATTTAATATGGGAAAGGTTTTAAATACCACCTTTCATGAAAAGGAAAACCGTGCTTTGGTGATCCTGGAGAGAGTTCACGCAGACGTGTGTGGACCATTCTTGGTTGCTTCAACAGAAAAACACAAGTATTATGTTATTTTTGTTGATGAATTTTCTCATAAATTTTGGATCTTATTCATGCAGAAGAAGGATCAAACATTCTCAAAGTTCTGTGAGTTTAAGGCATTGGTTGAGAAAGATTCGAGGAAGCAAGTGAAGGCTCTACGGAGCGATAATGGTGGATAATACATCTCAAATGAATTCAAAGACTTCTGTAGCAAAGAAGGAATTTGAAGAGAACTCATAGTGCCTCATAACCCACAACAAAATTGGGTCGCGGAGAGGAAGAACGAGATGATTGTGGGTGATGCACGAGCGATGCTGCATGATCAGGGCCTACTGATGCACTTGTGGGTGGAAGCATGCAAAACTGTGGTTTATGTGAAAAATTGTTGTCCGCATAGAGTACTTGGCATGAGTCCACCTGAATAAGATTTTACTGGTAAGAAACTGGATGTTTCTCACTTTAAGATTTTTGGCTCATCTGTTTATGTGCATGTGACCAAGAACGCCAGGAATAATCTGGAGTCAACTGCTGAAGTTTGGATATTTTTGGGGTACACAGAAACACCGCATAATTATCGTGTGTATTTTCCAAACAGATGAATGACTGTGGTGCGACGGGATATAAAATTCAATGAGGGGAAAGCCATGAATTTGTCGCTTGAGAGGGAGCTAGACTTGCATGCAGAGGAGGAACTTTGGTTCCCAAAGATGAGTCTCTAGATGTGGATCAGCCACAAGAGGAGGTTCATGGAGTGTAGGAGTCCACTCACGTAGAGCCAAACATCAGAACTGGTAGAAGGCGTACCATAGAAGCTGAGAGGCTAAAGCTTGATGCGGAGCATAATGTAGGAGTCCCTACTTCATAGCGTAGACAAAGACAGTCTCCTAACTGATTCACTGAATACATGGCTCTCATGATAAAATGTATTATGATTGAGCCATCTTCCTTTCAGGAAGCAGTGCAGGAGCCCACATGGGTAGATGCAATGGTGGAGGAGTATGACCCCATTTTCAGAAACAGTGCTTGGGAAATTGTTCCAAGTCCGGTTGATAAATCAGTGGTAGGTTCAAGATGGATCTACAAGGTAAATCAGGCTGCTGATGGGAGTGTTGAGAAATACAAGGCCAGATTTGTGGCTTGAGGCTTCTCACAAATTGAGGGGATTGATTATGAAGAAACCTTTGCACCCTTCGAACGGTATTCTTCCATAAGGACCATCCTTTCTCTCTCAGTGCAGATGGGTTGGCACATTCATCAGATGGATGTGAAGATTGTGTTCCTTAATGGGATAATTGAGGAAGAAGTTTACATTGAGTAGCCTGAAGGATTTGAGATCTTCAGCAGTGAGTCGCACATGTGCAGACTCAAAAGAGCTTTGTATGGGCTGAAGCAAGCACCTCGTGCTTGGTACACTCGAATCGACAGCTATTTCACCGGACTTGGCTTCACCAAGAGTGAGGCGGATGTAAACCTATACCAGATTGTGGTGGAGGGTAATATTTTAATCATTGTTCTTTATGTTGATGATTTAATACTGACTAGTGATGAGCAACTGAAACCCTCATGCAAGGAGGACCTTGCAAAGGAGTTTGAGATGAAGGATATGGGCCTCCTTCACTATTTCCTTGGATTGGAAATATGGCAGCGAGATGGTGAAATTTTTGTGTCTCAAGGAAATTATACAAGGGATATGCTGGGTAAGTTTCACGTGGAGGGCTGTAAACCCATGGATACTCCTCTTCCAGGAAACTGGAGGAAAGAGGATGCTACATCTGAAGAGGTAGTGGATGCTACTGTCTATCGACAGTTAGTGGGTTTGCTAATGTATTTAGTAAATACAAGACTGAACATATTCTATGCGGTGAACCATTTTAGTCAAGCGATGGTTAAGCCTACCAAGCTCTTTTGGAAGGCGAGCTAGCATGTCCTGAGATATCTCAAGGGCACATCTGAGTATGGCTTATGGTACAGACAGAAGGATGAGGTGAAGTTGCATGGCTTCACGGATGCATATTGGGTGGGCAGCTCAATGGATAGAAAGATAACATCAGGAGCGGTCTTCAGTATCGGATCTACAGTTGTTTCTTGGTACAGCATGAAACATAGATATGTGGCAGTCATTTCAGCGGAAGAGAAATACATGGCAGCAAGTCAAGCTGCATGTGAGTTTATCTGGATGAGAAAGATCCTAATTGGTTTGTTTGGTTCTCATTTAGATCCTATAGCGATTCATTAATGATAATCAGAGTTGCATTAAACTCTCAATTAATCATGTGTTTCATGATAGATCTAAGCATAGAGATATCTGGTATCATCATATTAGAGATTGTGTGCAGCGGAAGATCATGTTTCTTCAGTACATTCCTATGGAGGATCAGGATGCTCATATTCTGACGAAGGCTCTCACTAGGAGAAAATTCGAATACCATAGAGGCAGGATCGGGGTGAAGGATAATCCATTTCATGTTGAGAGGGAGTGTCGAGATTCAACAAGATGATGATCCTATTGAAAATTAAGCACCTGTTAGCCACTTATAATATTTGATTATACCAAAAGGTGGCTAAGACTTTTTGAGCCTCCAAGGAACAAATTTTATTACTAAAAATTGTTGGCTCTTGAAGACTCCTTGAAGGCCTCATGCCTTTGTCCAAAAATCTTCATTACTATTTCCTTTTTATACTCAGAAAATTCTGTTGATTCCAAGTGAAAGACTGCTGAAAGACCTTCATTTTCCCCCTTCTCAAACCTTCATTTTCTCCCCTTTTTCTTCATAGAAACTCCCTTGTTTTCATAAATCCTCTTCTTCCATTTATGAAAATCACTTTCCCATAGTTAAAAACCCATTTTTTAACTATCTCGAAACCATCAAATTCCATTGAAAAATATGAAAAATGGGTAGATTAAAAAGACCCGATCGCGCAATCGCGATCAGAGAATTCACAATGGGTTGATTGGAAAGACCAGGCCCGCAGTCCCGATTTCGATTGGCCTTTGATGTACTAAGCCCCGGGCCCTTTGTGTTCCATATATCTGAAGGCCCCGCAGGCGGGCGCCTATCCTTTATATATATTTTATTTCCGCCCTGATCCATTAAACCTTTGTTTATATTAAAAACTTTGGTTTTTGGTATATTATAAGGGTTTCCGCCGGTTCGTTCTAAAAACTAATCTCCACCATTGATCGTAATCCGATCAAATGGCCAGCTCCCAATCACATCAGAGTTTTCCATCTCATGCATTTATTCTTTCCCCCGATTGTTGTTCCTCCGATTCGCTCCCCATCGTTGATCTAATCCTTGGATCCAACGGCCATCGCTTAATCGCCTCTGCCCTCCCGATCGCGCAATCGTATCGGAGTTTCTCATTGAACCCTTTTCCTCCTCCCACTGATTGCGATTCCCCGATTAGATCTGGACCATCCACATGTCCAGATCCAACGACTGTGATTTTCTCCCCGCCTTCTAAGAAGTTTAACCCAAAAAACGCAGGATTTCTTAATCGTTTTTGTGTTTTGCAGGTGTTTTAATGGTTTTCCATTGTATAATGAAGGAAAGACGAGGGTTGGGAAAGACATTTCCTGCACCTTCGAGCTATTAAAAATAACCATTCACAGGTTTAAATTCAATGATTTATCAATGTTTCATGAGCATTGATAAACGCGTAAAATGGCCTGTGTGGCCCTGCACATCGACAAGACACTGTTTTATTCAAAAGAACAGTTAAAGAGTATAAGTTTGAAGACAAATCACAGCAGATGAAGATTGAAGATGGATTTGGGGAATTACGACTAAGAATGATTATCAAAAGCCTAATTCCCTGGATTAAAACACAGTCAACAGAAAATCATAAGTGTTTCACTGACAGAAAGGCTTCCACCGCTTCAAATGAGGCGAATTGATTCCTCAGCTACCAAAAGAGCCACCTGTTGCCTCAAAGCATTCAAAAAGAGGCTGAACTTACTACAGAATCAGATATTTTGCCTCAACGCAGCGGAGGAGTTACTGTTTCAATGAAATAAATACAGAAATATCTGCAGAGTTACTCCACACAACACACAGAGCCTCAAAGTCAAATAAAGCTCCCACCGAGCTTTGATATTTATTGTAAAATAGTTATTATAGTAGTCCACCTGGAAACTTCTCCATCGAGCCCCTCAAAAGGCCGAGAAGTCTTGAATCTGTATTAATTTCCTTAAGAAATATTTTGTTAGATTTCACCTCCTCATTCTTCTATAAATACCTTAGTAGAAGATGAGATATTGTTGGTTGCAGAACTTTGAAGTACATTTGAGCTCAAAATTCTGATTGTAAATAGTGCTCACTGGCCCTTGGAGCTCTGCTTGTGATAGATTAGTTAGGTTGAATAGTGAAGATGATTGCTGAACTGAAACATCGGACTTGAAGACTGTAACTGGTTTGACATCAATATAAAAGTTGTTTCTTGGGATCCTGGTCTATATCATCGGTGAAGTGCACCTCTCTTTATTATCGTTTTCCTTCTATGTATGTCATATTGTTCACTATTTCCCTTATAAAGAACAACACGCATAGAGTTAGGACCTACTGTATATCAGTAACCTTCTCTGACTGAAAATATTTATCTTAATGTTTTCCTCCAAATTGTTTATTTAAGAATGATTTAATACAGTTAAGCAGTTAGGAATGTTGGAGTTCCCTCGTCCTAATGTTTGCCTTAAACATTGTTCTTAAAAATTTATTTTCCTTATTGTGCTTATTAAAGATGACTATGGAAGATACGGTGTGCCCTGGTCCTAGTTTTTTCTCCAAAAGCAGATTCTGAAAGTTTCCCTCGGTGTTAACTAAAAGCAGACTAGGTTTAAAAGTACTTTATCTGATCTTAAGTTGCATTTTGTTCCCCTTATATGTTTTCATACTTTCTGAAGGTAATTATGTGGATTACCGGATCGGTTTGTCAATTAAGCTGCTTTAATACAGACTTGCCCAAGAAGACAATGGTTAGCCTTGCACTTGGTTGGTTTTAAATAGTTACTTAAAAGGCTTTTCTTGTTTGGACTAACTATAAATCCCTTGTGAAATTATTATCAGTTTCCACCCCTTCAACACTTTATCGTTTCCATTCCATCACTCTAATCTCAAATAATCTTGTGATATAGATGACTTGCCCCTTGGATCACTCTTGATGTTGTTGCTCAATTAAAGCCCAGATATGACTCCATAGCCCAATGGACTAAAAACTAGCATTATATCTATATTTCTAGCCAAAGCTGTTCTATTTGCTTGCAAATTCTCACCTTTGAAGCTTTTTGCACTTAGAACTTTCCCCTCAAGTAAAAATCATGCTCAACCATCCAAAAACAAAACAAACCCTTGGCCTTCATAACTAGCCTAATATCATAACCCCGAAATTCAAAGACAAATCCATCTTTGTACATATTGGAGAGATCCCTCTCCGGATTCAGGAGGGCTAGATCCTAGAATCCCAAAGTTGGTTGAAACGATGTTGTTTTTGTAATTGGACTCTGCCAATATTGCTAATAAATTACAGATCCCCAACATTTCTGGAGACTCCACTGGGGAGTGAGTGTTTTTTACCTTTTAAGACCTCAGAAACCCTTGATTCAAGAAAACATTGTGAGTAAAAGCAGCCTTTTCAAGCACTACCTAAGCTAGGTAATCATGATGAAACTTGTTTGAATCAGTGACAAACTAGACAAACCCTAGGGTTCTCGTAAGACTTTATCTAACCTTGAAAAATCAGCTGGCTTAGCCATAAGAGTAAACTGTCTTTGTCTCATAACCGTAGCTAAGTTTTGAAATAGAGTTAGCATATTCTTAGAAACCACACAACTAAAAAATAACTTCGAAAACCTAAAAATATTTCATATTGGTATTCAATAAACATGGTGGTGGACCATAAAACCTTTTACCTCCTTAGGAGCTAAAAACTTCCACCTGGCGACTCCACAATCCTCAACAGACCTTAAGACTCCACTGGGAAGAACCCTTATCATTATAATATCATTCAAACTCAGTTAGAGGACTGTAGGATTAAAATATGTGCAAACAGATTAGTTAACCTTTTAAATATTGTCATATCTGGTTGGACTTTTCTTGTTCATTTGGGTCTAAAAACACAGCATAGTGGCTCCTAGAAATATTCACACTAGAACCCATCCTGACCCTAATCCACCTAAGATAGTTGATAACCCAGAAAGTATCCTTTGGAAGTCTCCTAGGATTAAATTATCAACTATTTTCAGATCACCCTTGAGAGCTAATTCAGTCCCTGAAAATATTTCAGCTCTACAACAATCACAAGCTGACTTCATAAATCCATTTAGAACTAGGTCATTTGATGATATAATTCAGCTAGATTTTGAGTCTTCACTTTCATCCCCGGAGACAAGTGAACATTCTGGTAGTAGAGAAACAACACCACCTAATCTATGCTTCCTCTTGAATTTAGGTGTCTCTCATCCAAGATCAGCTCAGCAATATACTATTGTTCCATCCACATCTACTCATCCTTCATCCACTATTCGAACCACTCCACTTCAGCCCACCCTCCCTTTTGTCAACCCACCTGTGAATCCACCTCCACCCCCTATCATGGCTGCATGGTATGCTCCCCTATTCCTTCCTACACCATTAGTCAATCTTCCACAGGACTATCAGTCCAAAATTCCATTATATGATGCTAGCAATACTACAACTGCATCACAACATGTGGATAAGATGAATGACTACTTTGACAGAAATGAAATTGATGATGATTCTGTCCAGCTTAGATTATTTTCTCAAAGCTTAGGGGGAGAAGTAAGAAAATGGTTTAAAATCTTAGCCCCCCATAGTATAAACGATCTCCCAGGCTTCCATCAAACTTTCTTAAACAAATGGGAAGTGAAGAAGAATCCTCTCTAAGTCCTTTCTGATTATAAGAACCTCCATAGAAACCCTGGGGAAAGTGTCCAAGATTATTGCACTAGGTTTAATAGTGTGTATAATGCACTTTCCTCAGAACTAAAACCTCCACAAGGCTCAGCTTTAAACAAGTTTCCTGAAGGGTTTGACTCTGACATGACTTATTCGCTAAGAGAGAGAGATTTTGCAACTCTTGAAGATATGCAAAGAGGCACTCTTTCTATGGAAGCCAACTTAATGGAGAAGAGAGCAAGGATGAAAGTTGAAAAGAGAGTATCCTTTAGAGAGGAATCCACACCTTCTACTTCCAACTCAAAAATGGAGAAAATGATGGAGGAGATGATGAAAGAGATGAGCATAATCAAGAGAGCACAAGCAAGCCAAAACCAAACTGCTCCTCAAAATAGAAACCAGAACCAGAATCAGAATATTAGAAGGAACCAACCTCCAAATATACCTAGAGAAGATGATCAGCAGATCACTCCTCCCTTTCATCAAAATTACTTAAGTGAGGTTGAGGAAACAGATCATATAACAGAGGAAGAGGATATTAACATGTTGGAGGTAGATAATGATGACTTTGAGATTCACTACGATAGAAAACAAGGTCTATACACACCTTATGATGACAGAAGATATTATGATAAAATTTTTTATCAAGACATGGAAAATGTCATCATAGAGCCTCAGAGAGAATATGACCTTAGAAGAAAAACCAGTCAACAGCCCTCCAACACCATAACCTCTGACAAATCTTCACAAAACAGCACTACAAACAAACCTAAAGTTGTCAAACAAAAGGATAAGATAGTGGCTGTAAATTTTAATAAGGGAAAAGAGAAAGGCACTCAAAACAAAGAAAAACAAAGTGCAGACCTTAGTAGTACTGACACTTCAGCTAGTACTCCTGTGAAAATAATTTTATCAAGTGTAAATAAAACAAATCAGCAAGCTGATATTGCTGGTAGAATGGCAGCTAATAAGGTTGAAACCAACACTTCAAAGAACCATTTTCCCTTCAGCCTTGAACAAGAAATTTCCAAGATTAAAATCTCCATTCCCTTGACTGAGTTAGCTGCCCAACATGTATATAGAACCCAAATTTTGAAGGCTTTAAATATAGAGGAAAATGGAGATACAATCAATCTTAGTGATGACCAGCCAGAGCTTATTTTCGGTCCAAAGATTGACGGTAGATACCAAGAGGGACTTGTCCCTCCTTTCTACGTGAGTTTAAACGTTCATGACAAAATTTTGCACAACGCTATGCTTGATTCTGGGGCTTCTCATAATTTAATGCCTAAAGCTGTGATGGAGAGCCTTGGTCTTGAAATCACCAAACCTTACAAAGACCTATACTCCTTTGATTCCAGCAGAGTAAAATTTTTAGGATTAATCAAAGACCTCTGTGTTAACTTGGCCCAAATTATAGCCAAATGCTTACTCATGGACATTGTGGTGGCTGATGTGCCCCCAAAGTATGGAATGTTGTTATCTAGATCTTGGGGGGCTAAGTTATAGGGGACTATGCAGATGGACATGACCTATGTGACTATCCCTGTTTTCAATCAAACCATAAGACTTTACAAGGAGTCTCATATGCAATACACAGTTACAAGTCAAGACAGACCAAAAAACTCTCCCCTTTATTTTGTAAATACAGGCCTTGATTCTTTTATCCTTTTTAATGAAGAAGCTTCAGATGAACAAGTAACTTTAATAGAATTAATGGTCGAAACAGTTTGCTGAACCTTTAAACAACGGAAAACCAAATGTGTGTCTTGAACTACAAGTCATGTGTCCCTTGCTTCTAAACATTGAGAGTCAGGAAAGTATTCCCCAAGTAACTGAAAATCAGGGGGAATCAAAACATCTACAACTAAGTGCAGACATTCAACAACAATCAGAAATAACGTTAGTTAAAGAGGACATTCACCAAACAAATGAAACTGAAAACAGTCCTCTATGGAGTATGCATTTCTATGGGCCGTGCACTAGAAATAATGCTAGTGCAGGTGTCTGGATTCGCAACACTGTAAGCAACCACACCGAATGCATTTCCTGTAAGTTAAACTTCCAGTGTTCCAACAACATAGCGGAATATGAGTCCCTTCTCTTAGGTTTGCATTTGTTGAAAAATTTAGGAGCCAAGAGAATTAAAATTCACGGGGATTCAGAATTAATCTTAAGGCAAGTCAATGGGGAGTATAACGCTCATCACCCTAGGCTTAGGGCCTATCAGAATGATGTCGTGGATCTTTTAGAAGCTTTCGATGAGTCCCAATTAATTTTCGTCCCAAGAAAGGAAAATATTACAGCCCATAATCTAGCCTCTGCCACTAGAACATGTCTAACACCATATGACGACACAACTCAGATTAAATTCAGACCAGATGTGCCTGATAACGAAAAATATTGTCAGGTGTTTGAAAACGACAAACAAATAGAAGACTTCATGCAATTCAGAAATGAATTCGAATTACACAGTTCGGACTCCGATCATGATACAGACTGCAGCGAAGAAAATTTTCTTGATAAGGAAGAAACGTCCCCTGAACTTGCTAATATAAACCTGTTATCTGGAAAACTTGAAGGTGAAACAGAAACAAATGCAGAGTCTGAAACAGAGGAGTTAGAAACTCTGCACTCCAAAGATGAAATTTTGCTTAAGGGTCTGACCTTTTTAGAAGAGTTGTTCGATTTTAACGATGTGGCAAATAAGCCAAAATTGGAACCTGTAGAGACTAAAGTGGAAGAGTGTAATATAGGCAGTGAGGAAAAACCGAAAATGATTAAACTGTCTAAAACTTTACCAGCTCACATTAAACTCAAATACATAGAGTTGTTTAAAGATTTTTCTGATGTTTTTGCGTGGAGTTACGAATATCTTAAATCCTATGACACTGAAATAATACAACACAAAATTCCCCTCAAGGAAAACCAAAAACCATTCAAACAGAAACTACGTAGAATAAACCCTGTCCAGTTGCCATTGGTTCAGAAGGAGATCATGAAAATGTTTGATGCTAGTATTATTGTCCCTGTTAGATATTCTGAATGGGTATCTAATCTAGTGTATGTTAGGAAGAAAACTGGAGAAATCAGGCTTTATATAGACTTTAGAGACTTAAACAAAGCTTCATTAAAAGACAACTACCCTTTACCCAAGATGGATCACATTTTACAAAGGGTGGTAGGGTCTAAAAGAATTTCTTTGCTGGATGGCTATTCAGGGTACAATCAGATCTTAGTTTACCCTGATGATCAATTAAAGACAACCTTTACTACACCCTGGGGCACTTTCATGTATGTGAAAATTCCCTTTGGTCTAATGAATGCTGAAGCAACCTTTCAAAGAGCCATGGACATAGAATTCTCTGAGGAACTAGGCTTCTTCATAATTATCTATCTAGATGATGTTACTGTGTTTTCAAAAATAGATGAAGAGCACTTAGAACATCTAAGGAAGGTTTTCAAGAAGTGCAGAAAGTTTGGGATATCTTTAAACCCTAAGAAGACACTATTTGGTCTCCAAGAAGGTAAACTTCTTGGGCACATTATTTCAGAGGAGGGTATAAAGATAGATCCAAAGAGGATTGAGGCCATATTGCAAATCTCTCATCCTCGAAACATCAAAGAGTTGCAATCTTTCATTGGAAAGATCAACTTTTTAAGAAGGTTCATCCTTGATTTGGCTGAGCTCTTTAGGAATATCACAAACATGTTAAAGAAGGAGCAAGGGGTAAAATGGACCTTGGAAGCAAAGAATTCTTTTGAGCTGGTGAAACAAGCATTAACCAAAACACCGGTTCTAATAAGTCCTGATTTTTCAAAATATTTTTATATCTTTTCATTTGCATCGGAACATACCATAGTTGCTGTCCTTTTACAAAAAAATCCACAAGGATAAGAGCAGCCTATTGCATTCTTTAGCAAGGCATTGAGGGATGCCCCTTTGAAGTATTACATTATGGAGAAGCAAGCTTTTGCTTTGGTTAAAGCTTTAAAAGACTTCAGAGTGTACATCCTTCATTCACACACTATTGCCTTTGTCCCAAATTCAGTTGTTAAAGACATTTTAACTCAGGACCCAGATGGTAAGAGAGGTAAGTGGATTGCTATTATTCTTGAATATGATTTAAAGATAAAACCCACTAAACTCATCAAAGACCAAGGTCTAGCTAGATTAATGGCTGAATCAAATTTTGAAGTTCTTGATATTAATATAATTAATGCTTTAGATGACCAAGAAGAATTCTCAACTCCTATAGTTGAAGATCATTTTATGAAGTCTCCTTGGTATGCTGATATTGTTTATGTTTTTCTTAAATTGAATACACCTCCCGGTTTAACAAAAACAAAGGCAAGATTCCTGAAATTGAAAGCTGTAAACTATTGCATTATAGATAAATGTCTTTATTGTAAAAATGCAAGTGGTCTATTGCTTAAATGTTTTCCTGAGTTTGATGCAGAGAAGGTTAAACATGAATTCCATGAAGGAGAGTG
This sequence comes from Pinus albicaulis, assembly GCA_034641835.2. Taxonomy (NCBI): domain Eukaryota; kingdom Viridiplantae; phylum Streptophyta; class Pinopsida; order Pinales; family Pinaceae; genus Pinus; species Pinus albicaulis. Next base: position 219,966,401 of record CM076582.1, on the reverse strand, counting down.
TGGAGGTAATTTGTACTGGAAGACAACAACCAACAAAATTTTGAGGGCTGGTTTCTATTGGCCCACTCTTTTTCCTGATATATATAAGATGATCATTGCCTGTCATAAGTGCCAACTCTTTGAAGGCAAAATAAAACTGTTACCCCTGCCTCTGAATCCCATCACTGTTGAAGCCCCTTTTCAACAGTGGGGACTTGACTTCATAGGAGAAATCCATCCCCCATCCTCTGCCCAACATAGATGGATTCTCACAGCCACAGACTATTTCACTAAGTGGATATAATCCATACCTTGTAGGCAAGCCAATGACTCTGTTATTATAAAATTCATTGAGACTAATATTCTCTCCAGATTTGGCTGTCCTACCAAGATCATCACTGATAATGCAGCAACATTTGGATCAAAGAAGATGGTTGAGTTCTGTCATAGATATCAGATAACATTGGGGCATTCCACAGCCTATTACCCTCAAGGTAATGGACTTGCAGAATCCTCAAACAAAAGCTTGGTGAACATAATCAAGAAACTGTTGGATGACAACAAGAAGTCTTGGCACACAAAGCTGATTCATGCACTTTGGGCTGACAGATTGACTTTGAAGAAATCCATTGGTATGTCACCTTTCCAGCTTGTGTATGGTACTGATGCAATTTTTCCAAACACCCTTGGTGTACCAGTGATGAAGTTAATTCAAGAGCTGCAAAATGAAGAAAATGACATGATCAGAAGAATAAATCAGACGATTCATCTTCAGCAAACCAGAGAGGAAGTGTATAACAAAGCATTACAGAAATAGGAGAGCATTAAAAAGCTTTTTGACAGAAGGACAAAGGCCAGAAATTTCAAGATTGGGGACAAATTTTTAAAATGGGACTCAAGAAGGGAAGACAAGGGCAAACATGGAAAGCTTGACAACTTATGGCTTAGCCCTTTCTCTATTCATTCAGCTACTGGTAACAATGCATTTTTCTTACAGGAGTTGGATGGAGCAGAATTGTTTGGGGGTCCTGTCAATGGAAGGATGCTTAAGCATTACTTCTCTTGATCAAATGCTATGTTTAGAAGCCTTTTTATCTTTTTTCCATTATAAATATCTCATCCACCATTGCATTCAAAGTTAGAAAGATCAAAAAATACAAAAAAAATGAAAAAGAGAAAAGAGGGTAGATTGACAAAACAAGAAAGGTATAGCCCCATACCAAAAAAGAGAAACAAAATCTGAAAGTGTGCAAGCTCAAATGCCACTCCTGAAAAACACACTTCTAGTTAGTCGAACTGCCTAATCTTGACTAATTAGTTTTAAATTTTCTGCTGATACGGTAGTAAGTTTGATTTGCCAAACTGTTTAAATCTTGGCTTATCAGTAGATAGTTTAGGATAGAAATTAAAGGTTCAAACATGTTCAAAATTTGAACCTGAGGTTTCAAAAGAAAAATGACTCAAATCTGCTTCAAATTCTGAGTCAAGAGATGTAAAAATCTGGTTCTAATCAGCTTAAAATCTGAACCAGTCCAACAAATAAAGAACAACTCAAACCAAAGTCAAAACAGAGTTGTAAAAAAGATGAAGGAAGTGCTTTGAATTTTCAGATCTTAAGCCTTCCATTTTTTATTTAATTTTCTGCAAAATAATGTCTATGTGTAGCTTGTTTGTTATGCCATAGACCAACATCAAGTTATATTGTTCAATCCTGACTTGAATGCTTTTGAATTTCTGTTTTAGAAATTAGAGAATGAAAATCTGTTGGACAGTTTAATCCCAACAGATGGTAGATTAGGTAGAGAATCATCTGAACTCAATTGTTTAATCTGAGTTCTGGGAGAAATAAAGAGTAGAAATACATTAGATTTCCTTATTTCAAAAGAATAAAATTTTGTGAATAGAGTTTGCCAATCCAAGTGCTCTCAAATGAAGAAAAAATTCTATATCAGTAGGATTGGGTAGGTAGAAAGTGTGTATTGATGAAGGACCGTTATTTTCATAGCTGCTAATATGTTTTCAAAGAAGAACATCCCAGCAAATAAAGGGCAGCCCAATGGATCAGGCACAGGTCAGCCTCCCAGAGAACAAAGAATGAGGCAACTGATCAGCCTCCCAGAGAATGCAAGTCTGAAGTTCTTGATGCCTTCAAGAATGCACCATCCCCAAGTGGAGCCACTGTTAGCCACCTATAATATTTGATTATACCAAAAGGTGGCTAAGAATTTTTGAGCCTCCAAGGAACAAATTTTATTACTAAAAATTGTTTACTCTTGAAGACTCCTTGAAGGCCTCATGCCTTTGTCCAAAAATCTTCATTACTATTTCCTTTTTATACTCAGAAAATTCTGTTGATTCCAAGTGAAAGATTGTTGAAAGACCTTCATTTTCCCCCTTCTCAAACTTTCATTTGCTCCCCTTTTTCTTCATAGAAACTCCCTTTTTTCCATAAATCCTCTTCTTCTATTTATGAAAATCACTTTCCCATAGTTAAAAACCCATTTTTTAACTATCCTGAAACCATCAAATTCCATTGAAAAATATGAAAAATGGGTAGATTAAAAAGACCCGATCGCGCAATCGCGATCGGAGAATTCACAATGGGTTGATCGGAAAGACCAGGCCCGCAGTCCTGATTGTGATTGGCCTTTGATGTACTAAGCCCCGAGCCCTTTGCGTTCCATATATCCGAAGGCCCCGCAGGCGGGTGCCTATCCTTTATATATATTTTATTTCCGCCCTGATCCATTAAACCTTTTTTTATATTAAAAACTTTGGGGTTTGGTATATTATAAGGGTTTCTTCCGGTTCGTTCTAAAAACTAATCTCCACCGTTGATCGTAATCTGATCAAACGGCCAGCACTCAATCGCATCGGAGTTTTCCATCTCATGCATTTATTCTTTCCCCCGATTGTTGTTCCTCCGATTCGCTCCCCGCCGTTGATCTAATCCTCAGATCCAACGGCCATCGCTTAATCGCCTCCGCCCTCCCGATCACGCAATCACATTGGAGTTTCTCATCGCACCCTTTTCCTCCTCCCACCGATTGCGATTCCCCGATTAGATCTGGATCGTCCACGTGTCCAGATCCAACGGCTGCGATTTTTTCCCAGCCTTCTAAGCAGTTTAACCCAAAAAACGCAGAATTTCTTAATCGTTTTTGTGTTTTGCAGGTGTTTTAATGGTTTTACATTGTATAATGAAGGAAATATGAGGGTTGGGAAAGACATTTCCTGCGCCTTCGAGCCATTAAAAAGAACCATTCATAGGTTTAAATTCAATGATTTATCAATGTTTCAGGAGCATTGATAAACACGTAAAATGGACTGTGTGGCCCTGCACATCGACAAGACACTGTTTTATTCAAAAGAACAGTTAAAGAGTATAAGTTTGAAGACAAAGCACAATAGATGAAGATTGAAGATGGATCTGGGGAATTACGGCTAAGAATGATCATCAAAAGCCTAATTCCCTGGATTAAAACACAGTCAACAGAAAATCATAAGTGTTTCACTGACAGAAACGCTTCCACCACTTCAAATGAGGCGAATTGATTCCTCAGCTACCAAAAGAGCCACCTGTTGCCTCAAAGCATTCAAAAAGAGGCTGAACTTACTACAGAATCAGATATTTTGCCTCAACGCAGCTGAGGAGTTACTGTTGCAACAAAATAAATACATAAATATCTACAGAGTTACTCCACACAACACACAGAGCCTCAAAGTCAAATAAAGCACCCACCAAGCTTTGATATTTATTGTAAAATAGTTAGTACAGTAGTCCACCTGGAAACTTCTCCATCAAGCCCCTCAAAAGGCCGAGAAGTCTTGAATCTGTATTAGTTGCCTTAAGAAATCTTTTGTTAGATTTCACCTCCTCATTCTTCTATAAGTACCTCAGTAGAAGATGAGAGACTGTTGGTTGCAGAACTTTGAAGTACATTTGAGCTCAAACTTCTGATTGTAAATAGTGTTCACTGGCCCTTGGAGCTCTGCTTGTGATAGATTAGTTAGGTTGAATAGTGAAGATGATTGTTGAACTGAAACATTGGACTTGAAGACTGTAACTGGTTTGACATCAATATAAAAGTTGTTTCTTGGGATCCTGGTCTATATCATCGGTGAAGTGCACCTCTCTTTGTTATCATATTCCTTCTATGTATGTCATATTGTTCACTATTTCCCTTATAAAGAACAACACGCATAGAGTTAGGACCTACTGTATATCAGTAACCTTCTCTGATTGAAAATATTTATCTTAATGTTTTCCTCCAAATTGTTTATTTAAGAATGATTTAATACAGTTAAGCAGTTAGGAATGTTGGAGTTCCCTCGTCCTAATGTTTGCCTTAAACATTGTTCTTAAAAATTTATTTTCCTTATTGTGCTTATTAAAGATGACTATGGAAGATATGGTGTGCCACGGTCCTAGTTTTTTCTCTGACGATTACGAGAAAGTTTCCCTCGGTGTTAGCTGAAAGCAAACTAGGTTTAAAAGTACTTTATGCGATCTTAAGTTGCATTTTGTTACCCTTATATGTTTTCATACTTTACGAAGGTAATTATGTGGATTATCGAATTGTTTGTCAATTGGCGCTGTCTCAGACTTGCCCAAGAAGACAATGGTTAGCCATTTGCACTTGGTTGGTTTTAAACGATTTACTTAAGGCTTTTCTTGTTTGAATCGACTATAAATCCCTTGTGAAATTATTATCAGTTTCCACCCCTTCAACACTTTATCGTTTCCATTCCATCACTCTAATCTCAAATAATCTTGTGATATAGATGACTTTCCCCTTGGATCACTCTTGATGTTGTTGCTCAATTAAAGCCTAGATATGACTCCATAGCCCAATGGACTAAAAACCAGCGTTATATCTATCTTTCTGGCCAAAGCTGTTCTATTTTCTTGCAACTTCTCACCTTTGAAGCTTTTTGCACTTAGAACTTCCCCCTTAAGTAAAAATCATGCTCAACCATCCAAAAACAAAAACAAATCCTTGGCCTTCATAACTAGCCTAATATCATTACCCCAAAATTCAAAGACAAATCCATCTTTGCACTTATTGGAGAGATCCCGCTCCGGATTCAGGAGGGCTAGATCCTAGAATCCCAAATTTGGTTGAAACGATGTTGTTGTTGTCAGCCAATTGGACTCTGCAATGTGCTAATAAATTACGGATCCCCAACGGCACCCTACACTAGGTGGGGCCTGCAGGCTATTTTTAGGTGTATGTCTATTTTTATAATGTTGAGAAAATTCTATTTATAGTGGGAGTCTATTTATAGATGGTTGAGAAAATTATATTTATAGATGAGTTTCTATTTTTAGATGCATGGGCGAATTCTATTTATAGATCGCATGTCTAAAAATAGAATGCATGTCAATTATTATTATCTCTTAATAATAATTAGACAATAAATAATAATCTATTCTCTTGAAGCACTTGATTTCAGTTAACTGATGTGGCAAACCAGTTGACTGAAGGAATTTCGAGTTCTAAGGTTGGTTGGTGGGACATGCAAGTGGACTTCGTTGTAACTGAGTGATACAAAGTTGTAACAGAGTTGGATGTGTAGTTATGTGAGTTGTAAAGTAGTTTAACTCAGTTAAGTGAGTTAAACTCAGTTGTGCTTGTTCTAACTAGTTATAACTAAAGATACACAAGTGAGATATCAGTGAATTAATTATTAATTAATTCAAAATCAGTGATCTCTCATGCAACTGAAGATTTACTACTGTTAACTACATGCATGTCAGATCTAGTGGAGACCTAGTTGAGAGATAGGTGAAAGGGACAGTTTGACTATCTGTTGTGACATTAGTGGGTGCACTCATGCAACCACATACACATTGGAGATGCCAATGAGGATTGTGCAGTCAAGGCAAGGAAATATATCATTCATTCACGGATTGTGATCAGCAGGGATTGCGCAGTGGAGGCAGGCTGTTAGGAGGCAGTAAATTGGCGCATGTATTTGCTAATTTTTGTATGACAGTGTGAGACGATTGTATATTGTACTGAGAACTCTTGGATTAGAGTTTTGTATGAGATTGTTTCATGATCAATGATATATAAATAATATATGATAGTGGGGTTTTTAGCTTTATGCTTTCCCGGTAAAAACATCTGTGTTATGTGTTATTGATATTTCTTCATATGTTTGAAATTGGAGATTAAATTTCCGCAAAGATTTTAGTAGAAGGATTATGTATTTAATAGTGGCATATAATTGTTAGATCAAGAGAATCTAGGCAATACATAATTGTATTAAAATTTCTACAGGAAGAATCTTATAAGCTCTCTGGAAATGGAGCTCAAATTCTCGAAACAAATTAATGATTTCTTCACTGAATGGAATAAAAATTATCCATGTTCTATGAAGAATAAGCACACCATCAAAAAAATTTGGGAAAGCCTTACGCCCTTTCTCTATTGGCAGATTTGGCTATCTAGAAATCAACATATATTCAAAGATCAACCTCCAAATATAGGAAGATTTTTGTCGAAGACATGGGGTCTCACTTTAGAATTCCTAAACATAAAAGGATTAAAATAAATAGACAACATCCTCCTTTAGCAAGAATAAAGGAACTGGATCAGCCTCGCAACAGTTAGAAGCAATTGGAAAATCAGCCCCAATGCCAGAACACCCACAAAAAACTGGAAAATTAGATTAAATAAGTATGATTTTATATTATGGAAGGAAAATGAAAACAAGCAATGTCTCTTCTTTGATGGTGCTTCAAAAAACAACCCGGGCCGGAGCCAGGGTAATTCTCTTAGATCCGAGGGGGATCAACTCTGTTTCTTATGAATGGGGATTGGGGGGGAACCTTAAATGATAGGTCCAAGGCATATGGTTTTCTAATGGGCACCAAGATTCTAAAAAAATAAGGACACTAAGGGTCCAATAATCATGGGAGACTCAACCATTATTATTGAGGCCATGAGAAGCAAAATAAATCCTCCAAAAACAGCAATGGGAAAAATTCTAAACAGAATAAGGTAAAACTTGGTTGATCTGGGAAAGTTTCATTTAAACACATTTTGCGGGAAAATAATAACACTGATGATCACCATGCAAATGTGGCAGTAGCTAGACCAGAAGGGGAAACAAGCATTTCTAAAGATGTTTTCTTCAGACCCATCCCTTAGTCACTTCGAAACTATTAAAAATCATGACAAATATCTTCAACAAATATCTCACTCTAGGAAGAGGGTGTGCTGCAACATAGAAATATGTGCCAAACTATATTCCATGGTAGAGAACCATTTTAGCTAAAAATCTGAGCCATTATTGAGAGAAACGATGATATTGATTTTTTGCAGGGAAGAAGCCTTTTTATTTTAAGAATTCCATAAAACTAGTAACTCAATATTAGCACTGCAAGAATACACAAAGCTCTGATACCATGTCAAACATATGCATGGTATACATACAAGAATATAAGATAAAAGTGTATCTCATATTATTCACAATGATATACATTTATAGTACATTAGGTGTGACCCTTGGATTCCACATTCCAAGGTCTCTTGGACTCCCTATTCACCGTTCACCTTCAACACTAACCCTAGGAGGATTAGGTGTCCAACAATTAAGTAAATGTGGGAGGAGGGGGTTACATGATATGTCATGGTTAAGCTATCGTCTATGGTAATTTCATGTCTCTTTTTAGAAAAAAAACATTGTTTTTTTTCGTTGGTCTGGTTTCCCAAGTGGAAAACTACGATGGAAAACCTAGTTATATGATGTATTGATGTAATTTTATGACTGATCAATAAAACTTGAAGTTTACAAACAAACAAAAAGTATTCATAGGTTCAAATTATACTATTGTCTTAATATTTTTGTAATATAGATATTCTATAGAAATTAAAGTTGGTAATCATTGTTACTAGATTTTGATTCTGCCTTTTTAAGTCTAAAGGGTCACCTGGTGGTTAGAAAACCATGCCACTTTCCTTAAATAGGAAAATATTTGACTTTGAAGAATTAATTTGTAAATTGTAAGATAGAATGAGTATGATAGTAAGTCATTTAAAGCTGAACATAAAAGAGATGTTCACTTCTTCATCACATTTTCCTTAAATAAGGAAAATATTTTACTTTGAAGTTTTATTTTGTAAATTGTAAGATGGACTGAGTATGGTAGTAATTCATTGAGGGTGAAATAAAACATATGTTAATTTATATATCCCACTTTTCTTAAAACAATATCTGTATGCAATGGAAGTCCCTACCAAGTGGATAAGCTGTTAGAAACTGATTGGTTTAAAAATTAATGTGCATGGTAAAATAGTATGAATATTTCTTTGACTATTAATGTCCTTAATTAGTGTATTTTTCCTCCATGCAATAGATCAATTTAGTCTCTAAAGTATACTACAATTGTAGTATCAATTGATTTCATTAAGAGTTGTTGTATAAGACTTAATAAATGGTCATGAAATATTTTAGGTAGCCAATAACCCATATAACCCCCACCAAATGTTAATAATATTCATTCCTTTATTCTATGTTATCATTCCCAACGCAAGGAAATCCTAAGATATGAATGATTCAAGTCCTTGTATTTGGTTTTATAAAAATTGATGAGGATGATTTTCATATGAAATTTAAAGTCCATTTATACTACTCGATTTTTATTTTCTCCGTCAACCATCAAATCAAAGAAAGGCACAACATGTTCATGCAAAGTCTCATTCTACAACTATCATCTCGAGGACATGAAAATGTTAGGTTCCATTGTTAGTGTGCCATCCCCAACAACTTGGTAGGAAATTCATCCTATGCCACTTGTTATGCATGTCTTAAGTTGCAACCATGGCACTTTTCTAGGATTATGCTCTTTGGCATGCTTAAACTGTATATTTACACAAACAAACAGCCTAAATATGGCCACTGTGAATTGCAAATAAAGTATAATTTCCTAAAATACATCTAAATGGCTCAACGAAAGTCCCTGGGCACCCCTCAGGATCAATTGCGAGTAAGTTTGTGAACTTCGATTACTGAGCATACATGTGTTTTTTCAATTTGATGCAAGAGGCTCTTAGTATGCACCAAACGAAGCTCATTGAACACATTGATATTAACTTTGTTGTTTACCTTCATATCTACATTGGTGGGTAAGAAATTGTACTCTGTAATATTCCTCTATTTATTTTTAATGAAAAGAAAGGGAAAAGTTGAGTTTGCATCAATTTTTGTTTTGCTATCATCAATATTCAACCCACCCATGCATGTTTATTCCACTTTAATTTAGATGCTTGGGTTTAAAATACAATGCTTGGACATTATGCACCAAAACTCGGTATAATTACAGAGCAAGTCTTCCAAAATTTAGAAGCATGCATAACTACTCACATCCCATGGATGTTTACACACAAACATACATCAATTAGAATTATAATTTCAAGAATTAGCCACAATTTTCATAATGCACTGAAAGGATGTTGTGCACTTTTGTGTGCTTTGTGCATTGTGCCATGTTCAGGTTACATGTCACTGTGTTCGTTGAACCAGAGATGAGAGAAATTTAGGTTTTAACTAGAGGTAATGAAGGCTTATATAGCTCAAAATCATATGGATAAGGTGGCTTCAAAGTGTACTCAATATTAAACAACTAATTGGAAAAGTGAAAGATCTATAGAGTCTCAAAAAAAATTTACAAAGAGATTTGGCTATGACCATAAAAAAGGAAGTAAAGGAACATGAGATGACATAAAAACTAAAATTCATTTCTATGTTTTATAGATTAAATAAATAAATAAATAGACATATGAATGAGGAATTTGCAAGAACTCATCCATTTCCCAAGGAGATGAATTTTCCATGGTACCATGATCAGAGGAAGAAAAAGTCAAGCAAGTGTAGGTAGTGTGGTGGGAATGTTTTATTGTCTTTCTCCCCACTCGGTTTTAAATATTATGCTATGATACATTTTTTTGTAATGTGATTATCTACCTTGATTCTTTGTAATAATAGGTAGATGTTGTTCATGGAAGTAGCTAGTAGTTAGTACTAGATTGGTAAGGTTCAAAAATTGATTAGAGGAAGAAAAGTGTGCAAATTATTTGCATGAAAAGCACAAGGACACAAAACCAACAATTGCAACAATGAAAGACTATATTCTCTTCCAACCGATCAAAGTGGGTCAACCTAGAAAATGGAATTTTCTTAATGATTGTCCTCAATTGATTATGGAAGGACAAATAAAGGGATATGATTTCAGGCAGGGTGGTATTGGTGGGAGGAATGTCCAGGTGTCTTAGATTGGAAAGACCAGAAGGAAGGATATAGAAACAAAGAAATATGTTAGGATTGAACCATTGACAAGGGTATCTCATTCAACCACGACAATTACCAATAGTACTTCTAATTTTAGTACTTATACTTGGCCTAAATGGACCTAAGAATGAAATAAGGTATGTTGTGCATCAAAAAATTAGTCTTAAAAAATTATTATACTAACTAATAATGAATTTGTACTTACTCAAACTCAATTTATTTCTCCATTGGTAATAGTTCCCACCAAGAAAAAAACTCAAAAAAATATAAAAGAAACATAACATAAGTAAAATATTCATATTCAATACCAATTGTGTATTTGATTCAGGGTCTGCATTAATTGTGAATATGCTTCTAATTTTTAGTTTCTATTCCACAAGTGATGACTAGAGCAGAGGCCCCATAGTACACTTTTCTATGGCATTGGGTGTTTGATCTGCTTGTTTGGAAATTCACATGCATGAATGGATAGAACAAGCAAGTAGGAGAAGAAAGGTCTAATATAGTGAGACAAATTGTTATGCATGTGAAGCGGTGGGAAGCAGATGGTTGAATAAAGTTCTGAGAGGTGTACAGTGGTTTGAAGTGGTGAAGAGGTGGGGAGCTAATTGAAGGAAATGGTGAGAGGTATTTGACACAAATGACACCCTAACAAAGTAGTTGGTTGTAACAACCCCGGGTTAAGTTTCCATGTAAATAAAAATAAGACCAAGGTCACAAGACACGTATTCCAAGTTGAATGGTGAGTAGATATTATAGTGGGGATTACTTTCAGTTTTTTTATGGCTATGGAAATTGCAAAGGAAAAGAGGCATTAATTGGCAGTTATCTATGAGAAATAAAGGAAAATAGGAGAAAATGAAGGTGAAGGGACATAGATTTCCATACTAAGGAAATTGGAGGAAAAATGAAAGAAAATGAAGAAAATAGAGACATCAATGATAAAAAGGCACCTAAGAATCGGTTGACATATTTTTCCCATGTTTGGAGCAGGTGTAGAAAAGGAAAGAGAACAAGCATTTGGACAAGGAAAGAAAAGGAAGGAAAATGACAAGAAAAGGAAAGAAAGGATAAGGTTGGATGAGTAGCTTAGATAGTTGTGTAGTGTGAAAAATCCACTCAACACCTCGGGTCATGAAGTTTCTTGAGCGACACTCCAAATCTTGACATGATGTGCTGGAAAATTGAGCCCTTGAGCCCCAAGAAGCCTTAAAAGTAAGGATATGGTAGCTCTCATCTCATTTATGAGGTGAACCATGACATTGAAGAGTCAAGGATATGAGGAGTGTCCAATAAACTCTATAAATACAAGTTTAGGGAAAGGTAAGAAATAAGAATAAGTAAATCATTGTTATGCTGTCAAAATTTCTCCCTAACAATAAATCATTTCATTTGTAAGATAATTTCATCATTGAGAGTGTCTTTAATACTTATTTGAGAGAAGGAGGAATCTTACAAGGAGATTGAGAAAGTAACTTCCTTGTCGAGAATTTTTGAGAACCATTTCTCAAAAAATTCTCTCCAAGTGTATTTTATTCATCTATTGTATCTCTTCTACATTCAACAATCAATAAAGGAACCCTTTTCCTAAACTATGTTGATGTGTTTGCTTCATTAAGCATTGTTCATGTGTTATCCAGTGTAGTTTTTAGTTTATGTTTATCTATGTATTGTTTTCATTGCTTTCAATGCTTTTTTTATCCATGTTTGTCCACTAATAACAACCAATTTCTTGTGTGTTCCTTGTAGGTAACAACCAACTCCAAGGAAGGTGTCTTTGGTACTCCATAGCAACAAACACACCATCATAGAGGTGGTTTAACCTCTGGATTCCCTTGGTTGATTATGTCTTGGTTTATCCCATGAAATCTAAGATTCATGCTTGGAATATGGCATGAGGGTGACTGGTTGAAAGAAATATTTGGTTCATCTCAATCTACGATCGGATGGTACATGGAAGTCATTGACTTGGTTGGGTTTTGCATATGTCAATGAGAGTTATTTTACTATTATGATTTATGATCATTTGTACTTGTTATTATGTTGCTTTTATGGCGGTTTTTTCATGGTTAATATCTTGGTTATATGTTGGTTATAAGAATGGTTTATGATGTGCTTAATTTATGACTCTTATTATCCTTTGATAAGTTAATGAATCATTGATGAATGCATGGGATAAATACTATTGTTGAAGATACTTGAGAGGGAATTATACCTTCTCAATGATTTCTATCTAAAGTACAAAGATTTACACTCATATATGCATTCATGATTTGTATCTTACAAGTTTTCCATGTGTTTGATGAAATGTATTTTATGTTCTATTCATTTTAGGTCAATTTCTTCCTTCAAGTTTGAAGGTATAGGATTTCCGTCATGTAAATCATGCTTCTAGAAAGTTTCGGGCAGGGGTCTGGAGGCTAGTCTAAAAAGGTGGCACAAATCCTGAAACCGCATGCACAAAACTGGAGATTTTAGGTTATAACCATTGGTGGATAGGCTTATGAGTGCGCTTATAGCCTCATAACCACATGTACTCCTTGTTGTGGGTGCGTTTGTGGGTCCAGGTCTGAGAAACGAAGTTCCATCTCAAAGATTGACCACATGGGGTGTTTTTTCAGCTCATGGGTGATCTGCAGTCCCTATAGGATGTCATTTCTTGGTCAATATGTGGTCAGATTATAGGTCCCACTTCCTTAGCTAGAACTAGGAGGTCCAGTCATGTCATAATGACACTCGCTTCACATTTACTTGGAGGGATTGTGAAATTGGGTAAATGGGAAGGGGCTTGTTATAGTGGCAAAAATTTTCTTCATAAAAAATATGATGACTTAGCATAATGTAAAGAAGTATATGAAATGTTGCATCTTTTCTTGAATTTAGGTTATTTTCTCATATCAGAATTGAAAAATCGGGTTATCTCAATGCTTGTAATTGAAAAATTACATTCCATTGAAAAATATGACTGCAATAATATCTCAAATGTTATTACACAATCACATTTGAAATAATAGAGTTTTGTTTATTATGTAAATAAAAGATATAGTTAACCTATTTTAAACATGGGCGAACATAAATAAATTTATATTCAAATCGCAAATTAACATGCACTTAATGATCAATCAGTCGTTATAGTCTCTACATAGTGCTATAGTCCATGTATACGGGTAGACAGGGACAAATAAAGAAAATAATATTTAACTTTGAAGGATCTTGATTTAAAAAGAGATGTTCATGTATACATCTTATGCTCCCCGTCTCAAATTTCATCCAAATAACTAAAAATTAAATGGAATATCCAAAACCCCAATATCAAGATAATTAAAGAAATGAGGGACATACCAAAATGGGGTATAGGGTAAGGACAATATATTTAAAAATATATTATATTATAAGTTTTTTTAAGACTAAATTTTTAGAAAATAAGGTATACACAAAAATTTAAAATTTTAGTTGGCAGACCACATAAAACTATAAAAAAAAATCATCAGTGGATTGTGTTTTGGAATGGAAAATGATAAATTAGTTAGGAAATATCTTTATTGTATCTTCTCTACACGTTTTGTACACTTTGTGGTGGGCATTGAACTATGCTAATTTCCAAGAGAAATGCATCCTCGTTGAAGTAGTAGTGGGGGTCATTGATTCTATTATTATCTATTAGTCCTACCAGCACCAGTGATCAAATGTGCTCTTACAAGGTTTTTGATAGGGTCCTACCCCAAATTTTCATGGTTTCAATAGGTTTTCAAATAAAATTTTGGTCACTAGTTAGTGTGTCTAGGTGTGTTACTACTCCTTTCAGTCCATGTTTTTGTCTTGCCATCATTCATTTTGATGATTCACCACTGAAATGTCTTCATCACCATCTCAGTCACATCACCGTGGTCACCATTCATCTCATTTCATGTAGTGTCATTATTAGGTCTTAGGGTCAAAATCATGAAAATCAGTCATTTCGCCTTCAAATTCAGCATTGAAGGAGTAGTAATAGTGAAAAATATTCAATAAAGGTTTTAAAAGTGTAATTTCATTTCTATTATGATGTAATATGTTTCAAAAGGTTCTAAAAGTTGCAGTTCCAAATCAAAAAGTGAAAGGACATGGTTGGACCACTACACCACCAAAGAACAAAATCGATTTCCAAGCTATAAAAGAACAGAAGAGAATCATATTTTCTCATTCCAACTTCAATGGATATCACTCAACCATAAAAGTTCAGTTCTACCCTCAGATAAGTGATTTCTTGCCATCAAAGACCCAATTGTCCTCCTGTGCTTCGCTTTTCACTTGCAACGATGTGCTTTTGTGAGAGTGTGTTGTGCTTTCTTCAAGGAAGAAAAATCTTCATTTCCAGAGGTTTCATCATCAAATTCAGGTTCTATAACATCAGTAGAAAGTAAGTGGGACTCTTTTTCTCCTCTTATACCTTGTTTTTGCTTCAGTTCATGCTTGGAAAAATCACAATTCCCTCTTCTAGGGTTTTGTAGCATTTGCTTGGTTTCATAATCTCCTTGAAAAAATTGCTAATAAAAACCCTCAAATTAAATCTCACTCACCTTCCCCCACCTTTCATATACCTTCCTAATCATTTTCCCTCACCCCTATCCCTCATTTTCACCTTTTTCCCACAAACCCTAGCCTAGACTACACTTTCCTAGGCTAGGACTATTTTTCCCCTTTTGACATCCTTCCCCTCACTCATTCCCTAAAATTTCACTTCTCCCTGCTCCCTAACATTTATCCCTACCCCCCTAAAGTTTCCCAAGAATTTGGAAGACCCCTAACCCCTTCATCTCCCTTCATTCCTAAAAACTTCCCAAATCACTTGTTTTTCCCTACACTAAACCCTAATTTCCCCTCCCATTGAGCTAGGGGTTTACTATGGCTTATGAAACCACTGTGCAGAGGAGGCATAAAGGAGGTCATATCAGTAGGTATGATCCCACAAAATTCAAAGAAATCATAGCTTCACCTTTCCAAGATGTGGGTTGCCTAGGGTTTACATTGCACACATGGAGAGTTCTATTTCAAAATTATTTTCTGAATTAAGGACGATGAATTTGAAAAAATTGAAAGAGGTTTTTGTCCATTTTATACCAAGGAATAGAAAAATCCTTCATTTTATGAACAGGTGTTAATATTGGAGATAAATATCAAAATTATAGTTGCTACAGGAGATTCTCTGCACTTTTGGACAGCTTGACTTCAAGTTAGTTTTTCAGGGGTTTGGAGAAGGTGTTTGCAGTGCTTGATGACTTTATTGTGTAGAATACATCCTACGCTTTCAAATGGTACCTTCACATCTTGATGTGGTGCTCATCAAGGCATTCAAAATTTCCCTACAAGACATTTTTGTGCTTTTCCCTAATGGCGCTGCACTTTTCAAATTTTTAGCGACCAGCTTCAAACTTGTATTCTGACCAAATATGAAAGTATTTTTGAAACCTGGAGGAGGTTTTGATTCATAACATGGAAAATTTTAAAAAAAATCTCTCATTTTTTCAAAAATATTTATGGTTAGAGATATATAACCCCATATTTGAGCCCTAGTTTTGTAGAAATCTTCGAATTTTTGGTGTTTTTGGCTTGCACAGGAAAACCAGTTCAGCCAAATGTGCGGAACATTGGCGCTGCACTTTTTCCTCAGAAATAAAAATGAAAAAAAATTATACATCATTGGATATATCTTGACCTAAAAATCACATCTATCAAATTTTGGATCCATGTCAACAAACAATTCGAGAGAAAATGCCCAAAAAACATGCCAAAAAGTCACTTTTGTCACCTTTTTGGACTAGGCGGTTGCTCTTTTGGGAGTAGTTTTGGGAGAATGTATTTTTATATGTCATGGATTGTCCATTTTTATTTATTGAGGTGTCTGATGAAAACTAGAAATCCTCATCATTCCATTGGATCCTTCAGATCTGGATTTGGAGCAATGGAAGGCCTTCAAAAGTCCCTTCAAAGTTGGGCACTCTGCTTTTTCCAGTTAATGCAATTTTTGACGTTTTTCTCAGTTAATATTAGTTTTATGATGTAATTTCTCTACTTTCATGTTAAATTGATGTAATATAATGTAAATGGGCTTGTTAGAGTCATTTTGATGTAATTTTGGACCCCATTGATGAGGATCAGGTCAGTCAAACTCTATATGGAGGATTTGTTTTAACCTCCCTAGTCATTAGGATTTTGTTGAGAAATTCATGTAAGTTGTTCCAACACTGAGGGATTCGACCTCTGAGAGAGGGGAAGTTTTTTTTTTCGATATGTATGTGTTTTTCAGTCAATCTAAAGGTTGGACATCAAAGGGTGAAATTCTTGTAGCTTGTACTTCATCACTTTTTACAGGAAATCAAAGGACAGTTGTAGCTATTATTCAGGAATTATTGTGTTGTGAGTTTGTGATAATGTTTTGTCTCTGTTGTAGATTTATATGAATGATAAATTAGTCTCCTTACCATACCTTCCTTCTTTAGTTATTTTCCTAATAGGTTTTAAGCAGAGTTATTTTAATTAATATTTTTTTTTGTTAGGAATCTCATTTTGTGTATTTTGTCGTCTTGATAAATGAATTTATGGTATACATGTTCATTTTGATCTCCCTGGTCATTCAACCTTACACTACATCAACCAACTCTTGACTTATCACAAAAGCATACCTACCTTGCTCCTATATATTTCTTGCAACTGAAAACTTTGATGTTTTATCCTAGTTCCCTGATTTTCACTCCTGATCTAGCAAAAAACCCTAAAATCATTCAAACCTTTGAGCTGAGCTAGCTAGCCTAAAGCCCATTCTTACACCATTCAAATCCTTGGCTGTGAATTTCATAGAGAGAGCCCTCTCTAGTTTGGTAGGGCTATATGTCAAACTAAAATATTGGTTTGAGGTTACCTCCATCAATCTCCTTTCAACCTTGGCATATTGTGGAGGCTAACATTTCTGGCGCCCTTTTTGGGGACGAAAGGATTCATATTCCCTGGGAAAGGTCATCAAATTTTAGATCTCGTTGTTGATGGTGGACAACGGTTGGATGCATATGAAGGCTGAATCATTCACCCGGAGACTCAAACCTGATCCAAATACTCCACTAGCATCGCGATCTATAAATATAATTGAGTTCTCAATCCAGAAGTTACGCTTCTTTAAAACGAGATCAAAGTCCAGGTTTTCCGAACCACATGCCTTGTGTAGATTGGCAGAGTTATCTGCTAAATTTCAAAGATTAGAAAGGAGATGATGTTGCTCTACATCTTGTTAAATTTCACATGCATGCACACAAGTTGAGTGTTAACTTTCCTAAATATTGTATGATGAATATGTTCATGGAAACCTTAGAAGGAAAAGTGCAATCTTGGTATGAAGGTCATACATTTGCTAGTATTTATTCTCTTAAATATTTTCATTCAGCATTCTTTGAAAACTATGGTGAATCTCATCCTTCTTTTTCATTGGTTGAGGATTGCTATGAAATTTTTTAGATTTTCATTCAAAATCAAGAGAATTATTATGGTGATAATGAGTTGATGGATGAAGATATCCTGGAGGCTTTGCATGAAAATCCTTTCCATCACCAAGAAGAACAAGTCTCCTCTCTCTTGGAAGAAAATGAAACCTAGAAGGATCTCAATGATGACATTCATCTTCCATCTTTTGCAGCTAATTGAAATTTGCAACAATCTTGTGATCATGAGGGAGAACTAGTAGAGTTTAGCAGCCATGATGCACAAGATACATATGATAATGTTCATTTCAGCTACCCTCTTTTCCTTGATAAAGATCCTAACTCTGAGTGGGTTTGCATTAAGATCCCTGAGATTCATCATTCATCCATTGAGTTTGAAAGTAATGAGCAGAAACAACATGAGAATGTAGCCCAAGACGATGGTATTAAAAGGGTATGTGAAATAGAATTGCATATTTTTGTGCCAGTTGTGGAAGAGTATATTGAAGGTAGTATTTTCCAAAAATTTGATGAATCTATTGCTCTAGAAACTCTCAATCCATATTTAAATGAGGAAACACTCATACATGTAGCTTCATATTTTGAGGATGTTGAACTCCAATTTGACCATCATGAGTTGCAGGAAAGTAGTGAAATAGAAGAGGTTGTTTTAGAGCCTCTTGCACATGATGATTTTCCCCCAGATTTATAAAATGAAGAGTGTGCTTATATTTATGCTAACTTTCAAGATATGGTAATGTTCTAGATTATTAAAGTCCCTTTTTCCAATATGTTGCAGTCGTATGGGAAGATGAGTTTTATTGTATTTATGGATCATGTACACATGTTGATTGGACACTTGGAGCGGCCTATCTTTTGTTTTCTCTGCTTGCTCAAGGAAATTGTGAGTTTGATTCAAATAAGTAGCCATTTTTTGGATTGGTTACACTGGAGGGATGATTAATTCACATGATTGTATATATTTCTTCAGCAGGTGTGCGGTTATCATCAGGATTTGAATCCCGAGGTGAAAGCCCTAAGATCTCGATGGTCTACTGCCATAAGTAATTTTAGTCAGTAGTCAAGTTGTTTAGTCAAGTCATTTCAGTTTCAATCCTTGTTTTTCATTTTTGACTCCATTGCCCAATGGATGAGGCTAATTGGTCTACGGTTTTCTTGACACCTCCTAAGGAGCTACCATCCCCAGCTAGAGCCAATGTTAATGTTTGCTAGTCGTGCCTGTCACTAGTGATCAAATGTTCTCTTACAAGGATTTTAATAGGTGAAAATTTTCATGGTTACAATAGTGTTACACAGCATTTTGTCATTGTCCCTGCAATCCCCATCTCTCCCATTGGAGGGTCATTTCCATGATCAATAAGAAGTTTCATGCCTTGCAAAGACCATCATTATGTCCCTTTACATGAGAGTAATATTCCTTCTGTTGACATTTCCCTGAGCAGACACTCAAAAACCCTTGTTTTTGCCTTGGCACGGGTAGTTAGTTATTCCCTCGTGCTGAAGAGGAAAATTAACACTGGGCCCCATGCCAGCTAGCGCTCTATCCCAGTTTTCCACCTGTGCCAAGATGTTTATGGAATGTTTTTTAAAAATAGAGGCAGAGATTCCACTCCAACCACCTCGAGGATGAGTCATTAGGAGTGGTTGAACTGAAAAACCATGGACTCCCTCATTTAGGTTTATGGTTTCCACCTCTTATGGGAACTCCCTAAAGGATAGGCCTCCCTCCCACCTTTGTAGTGATCCTAACCTCCTCCTTTTCCTCTATAAAAGAAGCTATCTCTCTTAGAACAAGCTAGCTGAACTTGGAGAATTAAACATATTATAGCTGAATTACTAGAGAAGATATAATAAGAAGGAATTACGTTGAGGAAGCTTGAGTCCATAACTTCTGAGAGAGCTTGAGTCCATGCATTCATCCCATCGGAATTCCTTGACGAGCATCTAAGACACGCTTCGGCTGAACCCCGCTGGAGGAGACTGCGATGTTAAAGCATTGGTTGTAACTCTTCCTTCTATTCATTTATATACATTACTATTGTTTGGTTCCCATTTTGTATTACGTTAGATGCTTAATGCAACATGCTTAGCCCTCTTTTACTGGCTAGTAGTTATGAGTGAAACATGCTAGTTTTTCTTGTTTCTTGTTCTATGTGCAGGTATCCGAGCATAACTGCGGAAGGATTGTGATTTTCCAAGGCAGGAGCGAGAGACCACCACTACTACACCAACAAAGACAACATTGGACTCCAGGTAGGTCGATCTACCGTGCCCTTTGTTTATTCAATAACTAGGAAGCAACACTCTAGCATGTCCCTTTGTTTCTAGACCCACTCTAGGCCTAGAGGGATCGTCTCTGTCCGCAGAGAGGATTTACCTGCTTAACAAATAGGTTTTCAATAAAAAATTGGTCATTGACTAGTTTGTCTAGGTGTGTTACTACTCCTTTCAGTCCATGTTTTGGTCTTGCCATTATTCATTTTGATGAGTCATCACTGAAATTTCTTCATCACCATCTCAGTCACATCACCACGGTAACCATTAAGCTCATTTCAAGTAGTGTCATTATTAGGTCTTAGGGTTAAAATCATGAAAATCAGTCTTTTCACCATCAAATTCAGCATTGAAGGAGTAGTAATAGTGAAAAATGTTCAATAAATGTTTCAAAAGTGGAATTTAATTTCTATTGTGACGTAATATTTTTCAAAAGGTTCTAAAAGCTACAGTTCCAAATCAAAAATTGAAAGGACTTGGTGGGACCACTACACCACCAAAGAAGAAAATTGATTTCCAAGCTATAAAAGAGCATAATATTTTCTCATTAAACCTTCAAAATATATCACTCCACCATAAAATTTTAGTTCTACCCTCAGAGAAGTGATTTCTTGCCATCAAAGACCCAAGTTTCCTCTTGTGTTGCGCTTTTCACTAGCAACACTGCCCTTTTGCCAGAGTGTGTTGCACTTTCTTCAAGGAAGAAAAATCTTCATTTCCAGAGGTTTCATCATAAAATTTAAGTTCCATACCATCATTAGAAACTAAGTGGGACTCTTTTTCTCCTCTTATACCTTGATTTTTCTTCAGTTCATGCTTGGAAAGATCATAATTCCCTCTTATAGGGTTTTGTAGAATTTGTGTGGTTTCATAATCTCTTTGACAAAATTGCTGAGAAAAACCCTCACATTAAATTTCACTCACCTTCCCCAACCTTTCATATACCTTACTAATCATTTTTCCTCACCCCTATCCCTCATTTCACCATTTTCCCACAAACCCTAGCCTTGACTACACTTTCCTAGGCTAGGACTATTTTTTCCCCTTTTGACACCCTTCCCCTCACTCATTCCCTAAAATTTCACATCTCTCTACTCCCTAAAATCTATCCCTACCCCCCTAAATTTTCCCAATAATTTAGAAGACCCTTAACCCCTTCATCTCCCTTCATTCCTAAAAATTGTCCAAATCCCTTGTTTTTCCCTACATTAAACCCTAATTTACCCTCCCATTGAGCTAGGGTTTACTATGGATTCTGAAACCAATGAGAAGAGGAGGCATAAGTGGGTTCATATCAATATCTATGAGCCCACAAAATTCCAAGAAATCATAGCTTCACCTTTCCAAGATGTGGGTTGCCTAGGGTTTACATCGCACACATGGACAGTTCTACTTCAAAATTAGTTTATAAATTAAGGAAGATAAATTTGAAAAAATTGAAAGAATTTTTTATCCATAATAGACCAAGGAACAATAACCTCATTCATTTTATGCACAGGTGTTATTATTTTAGATAAATTCCCAAATTACAATTGTTACAGGATATTTTCTACATTGTTGGACAGCTTGACTTCAAGTCTGTATTTCAGGGGTTTGGAGAAGGTTTTTGCAGTAATTTATGAATATATTATGTATCATACATCATAATATTTCAAATGGTACCTTCAGATCTTTATTTGGAGCTCAGGAAAACAGTCAAAAGTGCCCTGCAATATGGTGTTGCGCTTTTCCAATTTTTAGTGACCAACTTCAAACTTGGATTATGACCAAACAGGAAAGTATTTTTGAGAAAGAGAGGAGGTTTTTATTAATAAAATATCAAAGAAAATATTAATGGTTAGAGAGATATGGCCCCATATTTGAGCCCTATGTTTGCATAAATTTTTGAATTTTTGGTGTTTTTAGCTTGCACAGGAAAACCAGCTTAGCCAAAAGCGCAGCGCCTTGGCGCTGTGCTTTTTCCTCAGACCTCCAAATGAAAAAAAAATATACATAATTGGATATATACTAACATCACATCACAGCTATAAACTTTTGGAGCCATTTCAGCAAATGGGTTGGGAGAAAATGCCCAAAAACATGCAAAAAGGTCACTTTCTGCCACCTTTTTGGACTAGGTGTTGCGCTTTTGGGAGTAGTTTTGCGAGAATGCATTTTTATATATCATGAAGTGTCAATTTTTCTTGATTTAGGTTTCTATTGACAACTAGACATCCTCATATTTCCAATGGATCCTTCAGAGAAAGATTTGGACCAGTGCCTTGAAAATTCCCTTCAAAGTTGGGCGCTGCGCTTTTGCCTATGAGTTCAATTTTCGAGTTTTTTATCAGTTAATCTTAGTTTTATGATGTATATTCTCTAATTTTAGTTGAATTGATGTTATATAATGTAAAATGTCTTGTTAGAGTCATTTTGATGTAATTTTGGACCTCATTTATCAGGAGCAAGTCAGTCAAACTCTATATGGAGGATTAATTTTAACCTCCCTAGTCATTAGGGTTTTGTTGATAAATTCATGTAAGTTGTTCCTACATTGACGGATTTGACCCCTGAGAGAGGGGAAGTTGTTTTGGTCTATATGTATATGGTTTTAATTCAACCTAAAGGTTGGACATCAGAGGGTGAAAGTTTTGTAGCTTGTACTTCATCACTTTTTACAGGAAATCAAAGGACAGTTGCAGCTATTATTCAAGAATTCTTGTGTTGTGTGTTTGTGATAATGTTTTCTCTCTGTTATAGATTTATATGATTGATAAATTAGTCTCCTTACCATATCTTCCGTCTTCAGTTATTTTCCTAAGAGGTTTTAAGCATAATTATTTCAATTAAGCTCTAGTTTGTTAGGAATCTAATTTTGTGTATTTTATCTTCTTAATAAATGAATTCATGGTATACATGCTCATTTTGATATCCTTGCTCATTCAACCCCACACTACATTGACCAACTCTTGAGATATCAAAAAATTATACCTACCTTGCTCCTCTATGTTTCTTTCAACTGAAACCTTTGATGTTTTAACCTAGTTCCCTGATTTTCACTCTTGGTCTAGCAAAAAAACCCTAAAATATTTCAAACCCTAGAGCTAAGCTACCTAGCCTAAAACACATTCTTGCACCAGTCAAATACTTGGCTATGAATTTCATAGAGAGAGATCTCTCTGGTTTGGTAGGGCTAGCTACCAAACTAAAATCTTGGTTTGAGGTTACCTTTGTCGATCTCCTTTCAGCCTTGGGATATTATGGAGGCTAACATTTCTGGCGTCGTTATTGGGGACGAAAGGATTCATATTCCCAAGGAAATATCATCAAAGTTTAGATCCAATTTCTGATGGTGGATAGTGGTTGGATGCATATTAAGGTCGAATCATTCACCTAGTGACTCCAACATGATCCAAAGACTCTACTGGCATCAGGATCCACAAATTGAAATGAGTTCTCAATCCAGAAGGTATGCTCCTTTAAAACGAGATCATATTCCAGTTTTTCTGAACTGCATGCCTTGTGTAGATTGGCAGACTTATCTGCCAAACTTCAAAGAGGAGAAAGGAGATGATGCTACTCTACATCTCGTTAAATTTCACATGCATGCATGCAAGTTGAGTGTTCAATTTCCTGAAGATTGTATGATGAATATGTTCATGGAAACATTAGAAGGAAAAGTGTGATCTTGATATGAAGGTCTTACATCTGCTATTATTTATTCTCTTAAATATTTTCATTCAGCATTATTTGAAAAATATAGAGAATCTCATCCTTCTTTGTCATTGGTTGAGGATTGCTATGAAAATTTTCAAAATCTAGAGAATTATTATGGTGATAATGAGTTCATGGATGAAGATATCCTGGAAGCTTTGGATGAAAATCCTTTCCATCACCAAGAAGAACAAGTCTCCTCTCTCTTGGAAGAAAATGAAACCCAGCAGGATTTTAATGATGACAGACATCTTTCATCTTTTGCAGTTGATTACAATTCGCAACAATCTTGTGCTCATGAGGGAGAACTAATAGAGTTTAGAAGCCTTGATGCACAAGATACATATGATAATGGTAATTTTAGTTGCCCTCTTTTCCTTGATAAAGATAATGATTATGAGTGGGTTTGCATTAAGATCCCTAAGATTCATCATTCATCCATTGATTTTGAAATTAATGAGCAGCAGCAGCAGCATGAGAATGCAGCCCAAGACAATGGGATTCAAAGGTTATGTGATATATAATTGCATCTTGTTGTGCCAGTTGTGGAAGAGTACATTGAAGGTAGTATTTTCCAAATATTTGATGAATATGTTGCTCTAGAAACTCTCAATCTAGATTTACATGAGGAAACACTCATACATGTAGCTTCAGATTTTGAGGATGTTGAACTTCAATTTGACCATCATGAGTTGCAGGAAAGTAGTGAAATAGAAGAGGTTGTTTAGAGCCTCTTGCACATGATGATTTTCCTCCAGCTTCATAAAATGAAGAGTGTGCTTTTATTTATGTTGACTTTCAAGATATGGCAATGTTTCAAATTATTAAAGACCCTTTTGCCAATATGTTGTATCCATATGGGAAGATGAGTTTTATTGTATTTATGGATCATGTACACATGTTCATTGGACACTTGGAGTGGCCTTTATTTTTTTTTTCTCTTCCCACTCAAGGAAAGTGTGAGTGTGATTCAAATAAGTAGCCATTTCTTGGATTGGTTACACTAGAGGGATGATTTCACATGATTGTATATATGTATTTAGTGGGTAGGAAGTTATCATGATGATTTGAAGCCCGGTATGAAGGCCCTAATATATCAATGGTTTGTTGCCTAAGTAATTTTAGTCAGTAGTCAATTCATTTCAGTTTCAAGTCTTGTTTTTCATTTTTGACTCGATTGCCTAATGGATGAGGCTACTTGGTCTACGGTGTTCTTGACACCTCCTAAGGAGCTGCCATCAATAGCTAGAGCCAATGTTAGTGTCTTCTAATCATGCTAGTCACTAGTGATCAAATGCACTCTTACAAGGTTTTTGATAGGGTCCTACTGCAAATTTTCATGGTTTCAATAGGTTTTCAAATAAAAAATTGGTTACTGGCTAGTGTGTCTAGGTTTGTTACTACTCCTTTCAGTCCATGTTTTGGTCTTTCCATCATTCATTTTGATGAGTCATCACTGAAATTTCTTCATCACCATCTCAGTCACATCACCATGGTCACCATTAAGCTCATTTCATGTAGTGCCATTATTAGGTCTTGGGGTCAAAATCATGAAAATCAGCCTTTTCACCATCAAATTCAACATTGAAGAAGTAGTAATATTGAAAAATGTTCAATAAATGTTTCAAAAGTGTAATTTAATTTCTATTATGACGTAATATGTTTCAAAAGGTTATAAAAGTTGTGCTTCGATATCAAAAAGTGAGAGGACATGGTGGGACCACTTATTACACGTTATTTTGTCACCATGAAATTTGACTGTCAATATAGGTTCATCATTACCTGTATTACGATCCCTTAGAAGTCTAAAAGCCCAATGTTCCTAAACCAAGTCTTAGAATTGGAGAAAAGCTCATTAAAACCCTAAAAATACTAACTCCGCACTTTTCCTAGCCCTTGCATGCAAATCCGCAGATATTTGCTCTATAGTCTACAGAACATCCCACACGTTTTGCTTATAAAACCTGCGGATCCCCGTAAACAGTCAAATAAAGGTAAAATTAAGCTCTAGAAGCCCAGTTGAACGAATATTCTCCCAACTGGAAGCTTCTAGAAGTGTGGTCATTTCGAGCTTTATCCTATACTCATGAGCTCTATCCCTTCACTCATGGAGCTTATCCCTTGGTCTATGGAGCTCAAATGCCTTCATGAGAGGAATACATCCCCCTCTTCATGGAACTAAAACTACCTCCATTTCCCTATAAATTGAGCTCATGTTTCAGTCTAAAGGGTAGATTGTAGATAGTAGCTTGTAAATGGTAGAAACACATATGTGGTAATTTTTGAAGAAATTCTTAAGATATCATACTCTCTATACTAGCCATTTTTTATATGAGAATAATCACACACTCATGTCCATAACTTTATGTTAGTTCAGAGAGAAGAAGGCTTGTCAATCTGAGAGAGAACAATTGTTCAGGACCCCAGAAAAACCTGTATAACATCAAGGTGAAAGGTTGTAAGCTTACTTCTTATTATACAAGTTAATACAAATGGATTCCATTTTCTCATTGAATTGTTCATGTATCTATTTGAGTATTTCAATTCTTGGATTCCTTGATCACTGAGATAGATTAGTGTTTTCTCAATTATTATATCTTGCAGGTGCTTTTAATCCTTTTATCTGTCTTTGATTACATGCTTCACATCTTGAAGTGACCTCTTTTGGAGTGACTAGATAGAAGATTTAGGCAAGCGTTGGACTTCAGGTAGGGGCATGTCCTCGTATTTTGTTATTAATAATTCTGAATCATAGATGATCTAGAGAAAATGATTTGAATTTGGTTGTTTGTTCCTAGATATCCTTGGGATACTAGGGAGATCGTTCTTGTCCACAAGAAGAATTTATCTGCATAACAAAATGGCGACTCCACTGGGGAAAGAACTTGGTTTCTCTTTTTATTTTTCAGTTTGATTTTCGATTTTAATTAGTCCAAAACTGGGTTGGGTTGATAACTTACCAGAATCCCTAAAAAGAAAATCTGAATTTTTATTTTTTCTTTGTTTTTCCTGGCCTCCGCAGTTTTTGTTTAAAGACAATGTGGTAGCCTCCGCAATTTTTAGTTTAAAATAGTGCAGTACTGCCTTTTTCTCCATTAATACCTACAAACTTGTGGAAAATTTATGAAACATTAAGAATTCTCTTTTCAGGAATCAGATTACCAAATTCTTGTCAAACTCTTATGTGTGAATTTCTTTCAGCAATTCTTGTGTCTGAGTGGTTTTTCATCTGATTTGCATTTTACAAGTAAGTGTTTGCCCTACTTTCTTGCTGCTCTGTATTAGAAACCATCATATACATTAAATTATTGGTATTTTTTTTTTTCTTGTTGAGCCATTGAACTTGTTGCAACCCTTGCTTTTATGAAAATTGAGTTTCATTTTCATTTGCAAATTTAGAAGCGCCTTAAGCTCACTAAGGCCTAAATTTCACTTTAAACCATTATTGAATGTTTTGATTTTTGCTCAGATAAGTAGAAATTCTTCTTGGTTCGATCACAAACTAAGAAAAACATCCTCAAAATTTTATAGATAGAGTTCAAACATTAGTGTTTTCTTTTGGTTTTGAATTTTATGTTTTTAGCAGTTTTCGATAAGGTTTTCTTTTTGGAAAAAGTTTGTTTAATGATTTGTGTTTCCTGATCTGATTGATGAAAGATTTTATTTTGAACAAGTAATTTATCATCATACGAAATTGAGTTATCAAAGAGATAGTCTTATTTTCAAATATTTTTGTTTATAAGCGAAAGAATTGGTGCTTTGAAAGTTATCTAAATCTCTCAAATCTTTCCTTTAGATAGATTTCATTGAAAAGAAAAGATTTTCACTCTCATATAGATTCATTTAACGTATTTTTGAGTCGGGTCATTAAAACGTCATTGAATTTTCACCTCCATGCCTTCTGTCCTAAGAAACAGCCAAACTAAAAATAATGCTTAATTAAAATCAATCTAGATATTTTTACATTTTCTAAGGCTCTTTTCCACCAACATAGCTTAGGTTAGTGTCTTGGAATAGGTTTTAGTTAACATTTCAAGACAGTTAAAACAAACAAGTATCAATATTACGGTAGGAAAAATCCAATTGTAGCATGTATGCTCTTAGAAGCTCTTCGTAAAAGATCCAAGCACGAGATCATGTCTGAACCAGTGAGGTAATCATACCTATCTCATTGGGAAAGATAGAAAATGTGCATGTATTAAAAATGGTAAACCTCAGATAGACCATTGTCGAGGAGCCTGGGGTCACTTGTCGGTAAAACTTGGACTATATCAAGGAGCCTTCAAGGGGATTGAGCTAGTTACTCAGCCTTTGCGTGTATATCAGATCGTAGACTGTTCCCCTAGGTATATTTGTTCCCGTTGGTGAATTTAGTGGCTATAACATTTAGGATTATTTCCCAAGGTGACGGTGGAGGGGAGGTCCCACTCTACCTGGAGTAGACATCGACTAGACTCCCTTGGAATTCCCGGAGGGTTCTCTTCACTTCGAGATGGTTTAAGTGGAGAAACCTGCACCGGACTATTTCATTAAGTAGGTTGTCGGGGTAACTGTTCCAATCGCCATTTCTGCATTAAAAATCTACAACGTTGGATTTCATCACCAACTAGTGTTTTTAGTGCAGAATCTATTGTTTGTGTGTGGACTGCTCTCTTAGATTTTGTAGGCGTGTGATCAATTTGATTTTTTCCTTAGAGAATTTAGGAAATTTTGTTGAATTTTTCTTTGATTTTTCGTGTTAAAATTTTTAATTGTGGCAGAATTACCTAGACAATCACATAGAATGCAGGGGAAACCCCCTGAGTACAAACCAAGCCAGTTAGAAAAAATTAAACCTTAGAAAGAACAAACATCAGGGACTGGATCTGCAAAACATGAAGAAACATCAATAATTACTCATCTTAAATACGAAGTTGATCAACCTTAAACAGCAGATAATACTCCAAGAAGAGTTTCAATTTCTGAACTAGTTGAACTTGCTTCTACAACTAGTGAATTATCAGCTCCAGATCCTGAAATTTATGAACCAAAAACTGAAACTGTTATATCTGAGACTACTTCCGAGTTCATTACTCCAATCCCTCGTCGTCCTGATTCACCCATAGTGAAGTATAATATCACTGAAAATCTTCCTTCTGGTCTCATTAGTATTGAAGAAGTTACTGACACAGAAGAAGAAGTTTCTCTTCCTCCTCCAAATCAGGACTCTTTAGATCTTAGGCCAAGTGAATCGATTTACTATAGTCCTTTCAAACAAGATCCTTGGTATTCTCAGTTGAAAAAATTTCTAGACAATACTGGTCTAAACTATTCGCCACCCCGAATTCCTTTTTACGCTATACCAAGAGGTTACAAACCTCCATTAAACATGTCTGGTGAGTCATAAATGTATTATGCATCACCAAAATCATACTTGTATGGTGGTACGACTGTTCCGGTAGGATACCAGTCACTTTCCGGTACTTTCTCAGGAGCAACTCCTTCTCCTGACAAACATATACCATCATCTGGTCCAAATGAATCACATACTAAAAATTTGATTGCGGAACACATTTACATGATGTATGGAAACATTCCTAACCCTGATCCTCAAGGTAGTAATTCACCGCCTGGGGGGCAACCTCAAAGTGGTAATTTACTGCCTAGGGGGAAACCTCAAGGATAGTACATACCTCAAGTACAATATCAACCTCAAGATCAGTACATCCCGCAGGGTCAATATCAACCTCAAGGGTAGTACCCAACTCAGGGTCCGCAACCTCTTCAAGGACAGTACCCTACACCAGGGCAACCATCTTTTTAGGGACAACAGCCTCCTTTAGGGCCACAGTTCTACTCAGAACAACAATTGTTTCAAGGAGGTGGGAATTATCCAGCTAATTATCAAGCATATGTTCCAATTTATCAACATGGTTATGGTCCTTATTATGCAACACAACCTTCAATGGGACCTTCATATTGCGGAGTAAACATAGTGTGGGATCCATCACAAGTTCAATAGAATTTATAACCTAATATGAAAGTACCCTATTCTCAACCTGGTCAGCCAATGGGTTACAGTCAAATCCATCAACCTGTCCAACCTACGATTCAGGTACCTACATCTGGTACAGTTCAGCAGCCTGGTCTGAGTACACCTAAAACTCCAACTAAAACTGCTGCACCAAATTCTGTTCAAGATACCACGCCGATTCCTAGAGTTTTTGCACCTCCTATTTATATAGCCCCTCAATTATCACAAAAAATCCCTCTAGTTTCTGCACCACAACCTAGACCCACAGTTCAGATGACTGTACAGATTCCTATGGGACAACCTGGTACAAGTACAATCATAACAAGCCAACCTCAGTTTTTTTATCAACTGTACCAAGGGAAGTATCAATATGGGCCTGCAGCACAAAATCTAGTATACCAACATCAACCGTACCCTAATTATAGGTATCAAATACCAGCTCAACCCCAATATGATCCGGCTAATCCTGGTTTCCTGGGAGGTATTCCAATCCCAAATGCCAGGCTATTCTAGGATATCCTGGATATCCTCCTCCTGGTACTGGTATAGTTCCACAAGGTTATCAATTTGCTCAAGACCCTAATCGTCGGTTTCCATTCATAGCAACTTTGGATTTACCTTATTTTTCATGCCTAAAAAATGATCCCATTTATTATCTTCCATATTGGCCGCCAATGCCAAATAATTTTCCCAGTGATATCTCTAAATTTGAAGGGAAATCAGGAGACGATCCCTCGAATCATGTCATGAATTACCACCTATGGTGCACATCCAACTCTTTGATTGATGATTCTATTCAATTACGATTATTTCAGAGAATGTTGATAGGCTTAGCTACCAAATGGTACATTGAGTTATTGCGTGGCTCATTCAACAATTTCAATGCTTTATCAACTGCTTTCTTAACACATTTTTAGTTGCCAATTAGATATGACAATGGCACAGAATTATTGACTTCATTAAAACAATATATGTCTACTTACATATTTGATCACATACATGAATGGAGACGTAGAAGATGTTCTCTCCAAATAATTACTTCCAAAGATCACTGAAGATGTGGCTAAGGGAGGAGTTGTTACTGAGGAACAGGTCATTTCACAAGCTCAGTACTTAGACCTCATATATACACAATCTGGTACTTTGTACAAAAAAATTCCTGACTTACCATGTCCTGGTCAAATAACTACAACTCCTTTAGGTTCTCATGCTGCAGATGGTGTAATTGGTTTAGTTAACACAAATAAAAGTAAGAAGAAGTCCTCAAAAACTACTTCTCCTATAATAACTTTTCTCGATTCACCAAAAGGATATTCTTCCCTAGAAACTTTTGTTGATATTCATGTTGTAGACTTATCTACAACTAAATCCAAAACTAGTAATAAGAATAAAGGTAAGAATAAAAGAAAACAGACTTCAACTCCCAAGGAAAAAACTGAAAAAAACTGAACCATCTGACGATAAACGAAAACCTTGTTATCCTTGTCTTATCTGTGACGAGGATCACTTTACTAAAGAGTGTCTGCATCGGTCTGAGGTCTCTAAATTCATCAAAGGTTCACCCACACCCGTTGTCTTGAAGGATCCTTTCCTACTCAAGATAGAAAAATGATAGGATCTTCTTCACACTCATCAACAGACATTTTAATGATGTCTGAGGTTATGGTTGCGACACGATCACAAGACTATGGAAATAAAAATCCTGTTACTGGTAAAGAAGAATAAAATTCTAATTCAACACCAGCTACATCTACTTCAGTTTCTGATCCACTTCATATCGAGAAACCTAATCCTGATCTAGTAATTAAACTACCTACTAAAGGTGTACTTTGAAAGTCAGCTTTCAATCCACATGCAAGAGCTGCTCAAAATTACAACATTGTTTAAGACTTAGAAAAAAACAGAATAATTTTTCGTATTGTAATTGATGTGGGGGCATCCACATGCATTATGTTGTTAAAATTGTTGGAAAATTCTTGGTTCTCCAATGATCAACCAATCTCCAACAATCCTTAAATATTTTGATGGAAGAGGATTCCATCTGTATGGAATTATACAGGATCTACCTATAGAGGTCGAAGGTAAAAATGTTAATCTAGATGTGGAAGTAGTTGATGCCCCTCTAGATTACAACCTTCTTCTAGGTCGAATTTGGTCTTATGCTATGACTGTTGTTATGTCTTTCGTCTTTCAATTAATCATGTTTCCTCATAAAGGAAAGATCATGAAAATCAATCAGCTGTCATATTATTCATCTGACCCAGACTCTACAGATAGTATTCAACATGTTTGAAAATTGACTATTCCTTATGAAGATGTTCGAGTAGGTTTAGTGAAAGATTCTATTTTGATGGGAAATTTTTCTAAGCCTCCACCCAATGTACCGCGTACTATTTCTAATATCAATATGATTACATCAAGCATTATTCCATTTGATGATCCTTGGATAGTGCCTTCAGAGTCAGAAATGAATTCTTTCAATGGCAAGATGCCTTTGAGTCCTTTTGAGATAGCATATACAGAGGTACAGTCATTTTCTAATACACCTTCAACTAATCCTGATCCAATGAATGTGGTCACCGAAAAATCTTCTTCACTATCAAGCTCAGCCTTAACATCTATTTCCAATCCTTTTCAACAAGTGTTTCACACTGATGAATGTATTCGCGAATTTTTGTCTATGGATGAATTACCATGGGATGATCTACACCATAGATCTTCGTTTTTACCTGAACTTGATATATTTGAAAATGATTTTTCATCTATTTTTACAATTGATTATGTCAAGAAACCTCAGAATCCAATCACGATTACAAATTCGGATTCTGAGATAAATTTGGGAAACATTTCTACAATTGTTCCTATTGACATATCAATTAAACCCGAAGTTGTTGAAAACATTCATATAGGAGATTCTTGTACAATTGATGAAATTAATACATATAAAGCCCTATTTCAGGAATTATACGAGATATTTGCCTAGTCCTATGAAGAAATGCCAAGAATTGATCCAAAAATTGTCGTTCATGAAATAAAGACATGCCCAGATGCAAAGCCTATTAGACAATGTTTACATCCGATACATCCACGAAAATTTGCTGCTATTAAAGCTGAAGTCAAAAAACTACTAAGAGTAGGATTTATTTATCCAATCCCACTAACAGATTGGGTATCTAATATAGTTCTCGTTACCAAAAAACAAGGGACTATACAAGTATGCGTCGATTATAGGGATATCAATAAAGCCTGTCAAAAGGATAATTATCCCACCCCCTATATCGACCAAATCATTGATGATTGTGCCAGAAATGACATTTTTTCATTTATGGATGGATTTTCTAGATAGAATCAAATAAACGTACTCCCTAATGATCAGCCAAAAACAGCGTTCCTTTGTCCTTGGGGAACATTTTCTTATTGTAATTGGATTAAAGAATGTTGGTGCAACTTTTCAAAGGGCAATGTCTTACGCTTTTCATGACATCAAACAAATTGTACAACCTTATCTAGACGATTTACTTGCTCACTCATTGCACGGAGAAGATCATCCTACTCATTCACGAGTAATTTTTATGAGATGTAGGCATTACAGGATTCGTTTGAATCCCCATAAGTGTGTTTTTTGTGAGCAATCTGGACGATTACTGGGATTTGTTTTTTCCAAAGCTGGAATTCGTGTCGATCCCTTGAAGGTTGAGGCTATCAAAAACTTTCATCCTCCTTCTACACACCACCAACTCCAAAGTTTGCAAGAGAAATCGAACTTTCCACGTAGATTTATACTAAACTATGCTTAGTTGACAAAAGGTTTTACCAGGTTGTTGAAACAAAGTGTTCCTTTTATTTGGGATGAGATTTTTGATCAATATTTTGGTGCTCTAAAACACGTGTTAACCCATGCACCGTTATTGCATCCACCCAATTACAACCAGGACTACTTTTTATACCTAGCAGCCTCTGATTCCACCATTGGAATGGTTTTAGTTCAAGAGGATGAATTTCACAATGAATATGTGATTTACTATCTAAGTATGAATTTGAATCCAATTGAAATTAAATATTCACATGTGGAGAAATTAACCTTGGAAGTAGTTCAAGTTGTCCAAAGATTTCGTCATTACATATTGTTACACAAAACAACTGTTATTTCTAATTGCAACCCAATGATGTACATTTTGACAAAACAATTACTTGGGGGAAAACACTCTAAATTGATTGTTATCCTACAAGAGTTCGATTTGGAATTCGGAAATTCTAAATCAAAGAAATCGCTGGTATTTGCAGAACTTATGTGTGATTTTCCCAATACTTAGTCGGAAACGGTGGTAGAGAAACCCATTGCAGATGAATCTATGTTTCTTATCAGTACATTAGATCCATGGTATGGAGATATTATCATTTATCTTCAAACCCAAACCTTTCAACCTGAGCTTTCACGTTCAAATCTATGAAAGATCGGTTACCAATCTCAGTGATAAAACATTGTTGGGGACACACTTTATCGTCGGGGTGCGGATTATGTTTTTCGACGTTGCATAACTCATGAAGAGGCTGAAATGGTTTTGAATGACTGCCACTCTAGAGCGTGTGGTGGTCATATGTCTGGGTATGCCACAGCCTAAAATATATTGTGCGCTGGCTATTTTTGGTCGTCATTGTTCAAAGATTACATTCTTGTCGTTCGAAAATGCCACAATTGTCAAATATTTGATCGAAAGATGCGTGCACCACCAACTCCTCTTCACCCCATAATTTCTATCGGTCCTTTTGCGAAATGGGGTATTGATTTCATTACATGTAACCATCACTCAGCTAGGGAGCATGGGTATATTATTCTTTTTGTAGATTACTTTACCAAATGGGCTGAGGCAATGCCTACATTCATGACAGATAGAAAAACTACAGCTACGTTCGTATTCAATCATGTGATTTCTCGTTTCGGTGTACCCCAAGATATTATTACTAACCATGGGAGTCATTTTCAAAGTATAATGATGACCAAACTTTCTGATCAACTTGGCTTGCGCCATGATAACTCTACTCCATATTACCCGCAGGCTAATGGTCAGGTTGAAGCCGTTAATAAATTTTTAACCACCATGATCAAATGGATTATCGGAACTCACAAATCAAATTGGCATACCATGATTTTTTTAGCATTATGGGCATATCGAACCTCAGCAAAAACTGCAACAGGGTTCACTCCTTTTAAATTGGTTTATGGTTTAGAAGTTGTGTTACCCGTTGAATGCGAAATTTCCCACTCCAATTAGCCATAGAGTTACTACCAGCTATTTTTGAAGAGGAAAAACGTTTTTTTTACTTAGCACAATTAGATGAGACTCGGCGCACCACTGCATTAGCAATCGAAGCTCATAAAAAATGCATTAAAGCTCAGTATGATCGAAGTCTTACACCTTGTGTTTTTTCACAAGGTGAGCTAGTTCTAGTATATGATCAAGCTAATGATAAGCTAGGAGCTAGGAAGTTTGAACCAATGTGGCATGGTCCTTACATTTTCAAGCGAGTGCTTGCCAAAGGGGCCTATGAATTAACTGATTATGGCAGGGTCTCTTTAGATAAGCCCAGAAATGGTCTTCATCTGAAGATATATTATGCTTGATTCTTGTGTGAAGATTTCACTTGTATATTAGTTATTTTTCTATTTAGAATGCCTTAGATTAGATAAGTGTGTCTAGTTTAAGTTTGTTTTTACTACTATCACTACTTATCTTGATTAATCTTGATATTGCAGATGTCGACATCCCTTCAAATGTAAATTGGTTTTGCTGATGGTGCATGTTGTAGTACACGGAATATTTCTTCCACAGCTTGGGTTATCTATTCACCCACTGATGAGTTAGTTTCTATGCATGGGGTAAGCCTTGGTCAAACAACGAATAATATTGCAGAATATAGTGTAGTGATTGAGTTATTATCTGATGCCATTTCATTTTGTATTTGTCGTTTGATCATTAGGTTAGATTTAGAACTCATTGTATTACATTTAAACAGAGTATACGCAATTAAAAATCTAGTGTTATTGAGATTATTTTTGAAGGTTCGTCTCTTGGAAACACAATTTGATTACATCGAATATCAACACATTTCAAGAAATTTAAACACATTGGCTGGTGCATTAGCTAATCGTGTTTTAAATAGAAATTTGTAGCATTAAAACAGTAAACCAAAACAAACATTAGATATATGTTGAACAAGATAGTCAGAGAAAGTAGTAATATCATAGATAGGAGTTTTTGTTTTCAAAAAAAAATATTACATCATCTGTGATCATAGCTTTAAAACACCTTATGATCTGAAAGATATTGATACCAAAAACAAAATATGTCAATCCATGATGATCATCCACTATCTGTGGTGATGATCATGGTAGTAGACTATCACATGCGCCACCTTGCACAGGAATCTCCTAAACTGGCCTGGAACACCAGTAACATGTCTCTGGAGACGGAGAGGAATATCGTCTTTCGATGTCTCAGGGATATCTATAGTCAACCTCTCCAGGTTGTGTTCTATGTCAATGAGGATTTCTCTTGCCTGATCCTGCGGCTGTGCTATGGGCTCTGTTTTCTGCCTTTCAAAGTGGCGAAGTGTAGCTGGCTGTCATGGACCAACATCTGCATTTAAAAATTTTGTTATCAGTATTGGACGTTTAAAAAAAAAAAAAAATTAGAGTTAAAAAACATCAAAATGATTTTCTTACCTGATTCGTCCCATTGTGCCCCTAGAGGTAAGGACATCTCGGGATCACCTCTGAAATTGATACCCTCATATGGGAAATCTTCAATTGTAAAGATTTTGTTCTGTAGCCACATAAAATATGCAGGAGTAAAATGAACCATTGTACTGTCATTGCCACCATGGCGGGCCATCAATGCAACCCATCGTACCATACGAGGCTCTCTAAGTTCACCACGATCGACAGGAATAAGCCAAGGGGCGGGGAATGGAATCCTCTCGAAAGAAAAAGAGATTAGGATGGCGCCATACCCAAATTTTTTCAACTTTCCATGTTTTTCTCTAATCAGTTGGCCTTTCATGTTGGCCAATACCTCTTCGCACTAGTTAAAATGGTGCCTCTGAAACATTCAACTGCGGTCTGCATTTGAGACTTGGTGGCCACATGTGGAGCCGCGCTTCCACACAGCCTGGTTACTGTGAATGCAATAGCTTTAAGATAAAGTCGCAAAATAGTCTTTATCTCTATGCAGTTATCTTTGGGATCTGCTTCATCACTACAAAATTCTTGTTTGTAACTATCAACGGGTAGCCCACCCTAACTAGCTCCAAACAAAGAAATGTTTTCTCCTCTTTTGGATAATCTAGTGAGAAAATAAATATCTTCGAGCTCAAGTTCAAGCCAATGATCGCCAATGATGAAGCATTGATTTTGAACATCCCACATGTTCACTAGCCATGACATCAGTTTTACTTGTGCCCTCATACCTTGAATTGCCTAGAATTTATATAAACCACAATTTCTAAGTGCACGCATTGTAGCTGGATAATTCATAGATGCATCATCTATACCTTCATGATTGCATTCTCTCCACTCTAGCATGGTGGAATGATCTGAAAATGGATGCATTTGAATATTAGAAGCTTTTAGAGTGAAAAAATTTAACCATTTTTGTGAGAAAATATCAATTTTCATTTGGTTACGACGCCTCTGTAGTTTTCGTGCAGAGATAGTGCGGACATTCGCACGTGCTCTACATGAAAACCATGGCAACCCTATAATTTTCCTTTAAGAAAATTATCGGGGTCCGCAGGTAACGCATATGTGACCCGTGGACCCTCGAGGGCAGAATTTTAAACATATTTTCTTCTTAAGAAATGGTTTTAAAACCTAAAAAGAGAATTTAATTGGATGGAAATGAATAGAATAGAGTTGTGGATTAATTGGTTCTAACGAATCTCGATTTGAGTGGTCGGTTCTCCCGTTATCAACTCCGGAATTTTTTCTACCAAAAGCTCTCAATTTACAACTCTGAAGACAAAAGGTGAAAATGACTTTGTTAAACTCCTTTTTATAAGATTTTTTGAATGAATAAAATATTATATTTTATTTATTTTCCACTTTAAAAAGTGATTTTTCAATGTTTTTACTTATTGGAAACATGTATGTTTAATCTTTCGAGTTTTTTGTGCAGAATACAGATTTTCTTGGTGAAATGAATTATTTTGATGATGAGTACACTTTTATCACTTTTTCAAGCTCTTGAAAATTACAAAAAAGAAAAAATCTGGAGTTCTCTTTTAAGCCATTTTCAGACTCTCTAAACATGAAAAGATCGTTGAGTACTTGATTATTCAAACTCGTTAAAGGAAATGAATAGTCGTCCTTTCAGTATAAGTTTACCCATTTTCCAGACTGAAATGAACTATTTATGAAAAAGGTATACGTTGACTAATCATGGTCAATATAGTTCTATCTTGTATTATTTTATCCTTTTTCGGGCTTGAGATACTAAATTTATGAAAAAATACAACCATGGAGTTTTCTTATGTTTTTCTTCTGACTCCCTAAAAATGAAAAACACCGAGTTTCACCTATACTAGACTCATTAAAATTTAACAGTAAAGGACCTGTCGATTAAAAACAGGAAGGAACCATTCCTTCTTAGGGTTCAATTTTAATACTAAGTTAGACTCATCCGAAGGATGAGCTAATACAACAAGAAAATGATATCCTCCTCAAGCTTGTCAAAAATAAAGAGGTACTTGCCAGAAATGGTGGGGGAAAAAGAGAAAATGAATCCACTTGCCACACTTTGTTTTGAAAAATAGTATACCACTCTTGAACACAACACCTTTTGTCACACTTGTACCTGGGTTGGGAAATTACTTTGACTAACAGTTAAGCAAACCACATTGAAAGTCTTCAGCCGGTTTCTAGGTATTAGCTTTAAGTCAATTATTACCAAACCATTTGCAGTGTCGTTATGTGTTCAAGGGACAGTTCAAATAAACCATTCATCTGCAAACATTTGTCTCCATTCGCATTGACCATCCCTGAGTCAGTCCTTGAAAATTTTCTTCAAAACTTGATCTAATGGTTTCGTGTCGTAGGCTTTCCTACGACGGTTCACTTTCTATTGACGACAACTCATCATCTAGAAATTTGATCTAGAATCATATCAGTACCTTGATATATACATGCCTTAATGGCAATTTTCTCGCCTTTGACGGCATGTTGCATCATTGACCTTCGATCAAATGAATCCGTGAAGTGTTTGACTGCAAATCATTCATTCACAATTCGTGGATTGTAATGAGTAATTTGAGAGCCATTAGCATTATTGGTGGTTTCTCTCGCACTTTTTAATAGTTCACATCATTTAATGGTAATCAATCGGTTTCTACCATGTTCGACTTCAACACAATCAATTGCATGGATAAAATTGTACTAGTTCGGGAAGCGGAAATCAAGACCCTAGATCTAGTTTTCACCATCCAAGCTACGAGGAGTTTTATTATTCATGATACAATAGATTAATTATGAGAGATGGTTGTGTTCATGTTGTGTCTACTATTGATGTAATTTTAAAATCATTTATATATCATAACATTTAATTAGTTTTGA
The DNA here is from genome assembly GCA_034641835.2 of Pinus albicaulis. Classification (NCBI taxonomy): domain Eukaryota; kingdom Viridiplantae; phylum Streptophyta; class Pinopsida; order Pinales; family Pinaceae; genus Pinus; species Pinus albicaulis. The sequence goes on along the minus strand of CM076582.1, from coordinate 219,927,067 downwards.
TCTGAGTATGAGAATTCCTACCTCAGCGATGATATACATATATATATATGTTTGCATTGAATGATTTTACAAGATTTCGACCGGTATGTCCGCAATCCAATCCTCAGAAAGATAAATCACTTCACTCTTCATAACTACCTCACACTTCGCACTTTAGGGGGAAATCTGTTACATGTTATTTTGTCACCATGACATTTAACTGTCAATATAGGTTCATCATTACCTGTATTACACTCCCTTAGAAGTCTAAAACCCCAATGTTCCTAAACCAAGTCTTGGAATTGGAGAAAAGCTCATTAAAACCCTAAAAATACTAACTTCACACTTTTCCTATCCCTTGCCTGTGAATCTGCATATATTTTCTCTATAGCCTACGACACATCCCGCAAGTTTTGCTTATAAAACTTGCGGACCCCCGTAAACAGTCAAATAAAGGTAAAAGTAAGTTCTAGAAGCCCAACTGGATGAATATTCTCCCAACTGGAAGCTTCTAGAAGCGCGTTCAATTTGAGCTTTATCCTATAATCATGAGCTCTATCCCTTCACTCATGGAGCTTATCCCTTGGTCTATGGAGCTCAAATCCATTCATGAGAGGAATCCATCCCCCTCTTCATGGAACTGAAACTACCTCCATTTCCCTATAAATTGAGCTCATGTTTTAGTCTCAAGGGTAGATTGTAGATAGTAGCTTGTAAATGGTAGAGACACATATGTGGTAATTTCTAAAGAAATTCTTAAGAGAGCATACTCTCTATACTAGCCATTTTTGATATGAGAATGATCACACACTCATGTCCATAACTTTATGCTAGTTCAGAGAGAAGAAGGCTTTCCAATCTGAGAGAGAATGATTGTTCAGGACCCCAGAAGAACCTGTATAACATCAAGGCGAAAGGTTGTAAGGTTACTTCTTATTATACAAGTTAATACAAATGGATTCCATTTTCTCATTGAATTGTTCATGTATCTATTTGAGTATTTCAATTCTTGGATTCCTTGATCACTGAGATAATTAGTGTTTTCTCAATTATTATATCTTGCAGGTGCTTTTAATCCTTGTATCTGTCTTTGATTGCAGGTTTCACATCTTGAAGTGACCTCTTTTGGAGCGACTGGATAGAAGATTTCAGCAAGCGTTGGATTTCAGGTAGGGACATGTCCTCGTACTTTGTTATTAATAATTCTAAATCACAGATGATCTAGATAAAATGGATTTCATTTGGTTTTTTGTTTCTAGATATCCTTAGGATACTAGGGATATTGTTCTTATCCGCAAGAAGGATTTATCCACATAACACCACTACACCACCAAAGAAGAAAATTGATTTCCAAGCTATAAAATACAAAAATAGAATCAGATTTGCTCATTCCTACTTCAAAATATATCACTCCACTATCAAAGTTCAGTTCTACCCTCAGAGAAGTGATTTAAAGACCCAAGTTTCCTCTTGCGTTGCGCTTTTCACTAGCAGGGTAGCATTTTTTCCAGATTATGTTACGCTTTCTTCAAGGAAGAAAAATATTCATTTCCAATGGTTTCATCATAAAATTAGGTTCCATACCATCAATATCAAGTAAGTGGGACTCTTTTTCTCCTCTTATACCCTTTTTTTGCTTCAGTTCATGCTTGGAAAGATCACAATTCCCTCTTATAGGGTTTTGTAGCATTTTCTTGGTTTCATAATCTCTTTGACAAAATTGCTGAGAAAAACCCTCACATTAAAGCTCACTCACCTTCCCCGACCTTTCACATACCTTCCTAATCATTTTCCATCACCCCTAACCCTTATTTTCACCATTTTCCCACAAACCCTAGCCTAACTACACTTTTCTCGGCTATCACTGTTTTTTCGCATTTTGACACCCTTCCCCTCACTCATTCCCTAAAATTTCACTTCTCCCTGCTCCCTAATGTTGGCAATATGATGCAATATGTTGTCCTTGATGGAAACCTACTTGATGATGTTGTACTTGATGGAAACCTCTTGATGATTTTACTTTTGATAGCAACCTATTTGTTAAATATGTAAAAATGATGTATCTACAGATCAATTCAGATGTGACAGAGAAAGGAATTCCAATAAGTGCTAGAGAAATGATAAATATAATATTTCACAATGTATACGCATGTTTAATGAATGCAAACCGTGTATGGATGCAATGTATACGCTACTTTTATGAAGGAAACCCACGTATACATTCAGGATAAGTATATACACAGTTTTATGATGAGAAGCCGTGTATACACGTGGATAACAATGATCCAAGTTGTGTATGCATTTTGCGCTCTAAAATTGTGATACCAAGGGGCATTACCATGGTATTAGCCCACAGTATTGAGCATTGTATTGTCTGTTTGATTCCATCCAAGAATACCATCAACAGTTGTGTGGTTTTGACTCATGGTATTGGTAAAGGCTAAATCTATATAAGGAGAAGAAGGTCATAGTGAAAAGTGTGCATTTGTAAGGGTTGTTACTGAATAATTTTCTCTGAGGTATATCTGCATGGGATAAACTCTGTTTTAATTGATATGAATCTATGATGCACCCATGATGGTTCAGGTTCTCTAGATCTGAAATGACTATGCTCTTGTGTGATCCGTTGAAGAGATGATTAGATCTATGACCTGGCACAAGTTTGATTAAGTCAAGTGAATAAATTTGGGTAAGTCCTATGGATCTGGTTCATTCTGCATAGTTTATATTTACAGATCTATACCACTAGTACAAAATGGCTAATTAGTTACTAAAAAAACGACTAAATTTTGCATATAAACGACTATTTTTCGGTTGGTGACCAATAGTAGATAATTTATAGTATCTTATAACGTGACCAACTTTTGGTCATTTTTAGCTTAGTCATTAATTGGTTATCTAAATCTTGTTGTTTAGTAGTATATTTGGTCATTAATTTAGTCACTGATTTGGTCATTAATTTGGTCATTAATTTAGTCATTGATTTGGTCGTTAATTTAGTCATTGATTTAGTCATTTATTTAATCTTTGATTTGGTCATTAATCGTCACAATTAATGACCAAATATACAACAAAATATATTACTATATGATCACCTGAGAAAACCAATTAATGACCAAAATGTTGGTCGTGTTATAAGATACTGTAAATTAGCTACTAATAGTCATATATATGCAAATTTTAGTCATTGTTTGAAACCAATTAATGACCGAAGAAATATGACTAAAATTTGGTCATGTTATAAGATACTGTAAATTAGCTACTAATAGTCCTGTATATGCAAAATTTAGTCGTCATTTGTAATCACAAATTTATCATTTGCAGTAGTCATTTATCTTTTTTTGGTAGTTTCATATTCATTATATAAACGACTAATTCAGTAGTTTATATTCATTTCATTTAGTTTCATTAATAGTCATTATAAATGACTAATTTAGTTGTATATTCATTTTATTTGTGTTCATCATTAATCAATATAAACTACTAATTTGGTAGTTTTAAATTGATTTTGTGTTCATTATTAATCAACATAAATTAATTTGTATGATTTAAAAAATGTCATACAATGTGCATGTGCATCTAATATGAAAACACAAAGTTGTATATTTTAATTACAATACTAAACAATATGAAGTGTAGCTATAAATAATTTCAACTACCTAAATTATATTATATGAAATGTTGAAGTATTACAATATGAGTTTCCAACTTAATATTGGTTGGACTACAATTTACACATGAAATGGTGTTTCAACACTTCAAAAAATTATCATTGTGTTTTCAAGGCATTACAGGTGAATTCACCAACTCTGAAGACTTGACCATCAGTCTTTGCATGTGTCTTATGCGAGATATTGGATCCAAGGGTATCACCAGACCAGTTCTCCTCTCCCTCTTTTTGCATTTGTCGCTCAAATGTTATTGCTCCCCTCTTATTTCAATTCATGCTTCTTACCATCAATACTGAGTTCATTTTCTGAAAACAAAAGAAGATACAATGCAGATTGTAAAATATGAAAGACAATGAACACTAGAATATAAAATAAATTAGACTATAAGTAGTTTATAGGACATATACCTCAACATCAACAATGTCAAAGCCATTTTTCCCCATACAAGTAAGAAACTCGAACAAATTTTCTTAATTGGGGCGATAATGGTCACTATAATGTGGCCAGATAACCTGTATAAACAAAGCAAATAAAATGTCACCATATATAGAAAATAACACCTTAGTAACTTAGTATTCAACTTTCAAGGAAAGCTTAGGAACAATCATGTCAACTGAGTTATACGCTAAAAAGCTCAAGTTGTAGATAACTTGTGAAAAAAAATAATCTAAGGAGTGTTGTTTAATCCTTGTCATTTTATTGACAACAACATTTCATTTTCTAATGCATGAAATTATTCAAGTATATAAACATGGACTCAAATAACAACATGAAAGTAACTTTTTCTGATAGTCATGAAAATATTTTAACACAAAATAGCAATAAGGATTCCAATCAATATAGTGTAATACTAATTTTATCTTCAAACTTTGGTTGTTGTTTAAATGAACATGATACTAAGTATTTTCAATTTCATAGTTAAAAGACAAAACAAAATCAAAAGAAACGTCCAAAATACAATCAAACAATAAAGAGTGGATATTATGGAATGGAAATTGCAATTATAAAAAAAAATTTTACCTGTCCATTGATGTCGTGTCTAGCATTCCTAAAACATTTTCTTGCCCAAAATAACCATGAGGTGAAATAATCACAACATTCAAAACCAAAGGAATTCCTACTAGAAACATTTCGAAAGTCAATGGCTCAGGTGTCTAAGTGATCTCTAACCGCGAATGAACCATATCCAAGACGTGATATGCATTACCTCCCCATCCTTTTTCCAATCACATTTCCTGTCACCTGTCCACAACAGAGACAAGTAGCAATCAAACAAAGACATTAACATTTATTTTTATCTTTTATATCTATAAAATTTGAATTGGATTTGTTTCATAAACATATTAATTCATATTTAAAGTCTTCCTAACATATGAGAAAGTATCAATCAAGTAGGAAATCAGAAAAATAAACCTCAATGAGGTCCTCAAAAAATTTCTATAATATCAATATTTTTCTTGTTGTGATATCTTGGGTAGAAAAAAGAACATATCTGCAAAATAAAAATACATATATTACTTATGGTCAAATGTTGTATATGGTGTATTCTTAAGCAGTTTTTTAAAATGTTCCTCCGCCTTTACCAAAGTGAATTGTAGCTTGGTTAAACTATGTATCTTTTCATTCAACATCAATTTCTGCAAGATAAATATCACACATTATTCTTTTCCATTTCTCAACATGCTACATATGATAAATTGAAAGTCACATAAAACCAAGAGAAAACCCTTTTCTAACCAAAACAAACAAACAAACAATGTCTCTAATAAAACATCATTATAATATTAGAAAATGAAAAGAGGGTGGACCATTTTTGTTGTTTGACTTTACCTATTTTTGTTATGAAAGTGCTCGAGCTTCAAGACCGAACAAATGTGAGGGAAGTCATAAATGTGAAAAAAATTATGTTGACCTAATTTGTAGACTTCTTCAAAATGATGTGAATGATGCCATTTTTGGATGTGGTAAATCTCATAATAAGAAATGGCTTGTATTCTAATAAATTACATTGCAATGACTACCATGGGCCTCCACGGGTTATAGGTCCTCAGTATGTTAATCTTGATGATGAAAGAGAGATGGCAACGATAAGTATGGATGGTCCTAGTTTGTATGGTGGATATCTTCAAACCAAGGTTGTCATCTCAATAAACCTAGGTTCTGATATGGTAAACCTAGATCTAGTCTTCACCCAATTTCATTCCATCATACTTTGTCAAGAATCAAGAGGACAAAATGGTCCTTAGCTTGTAATAGGGTTGTTTTTGAAGTTATAGATAAATCTTATCCAAAGAAAATGGATTTTTGGGCTCCAAGAGATATGGATAATTTAAATGATAACAATTATATGTTTTTTCCCAAGATTCAAATGTAGGGATACATTTTGTGGATTTTACTAATAAACAAAATGATAGAAATAATCCATGAGGAGAATCTACTAGTCATTGTGATTAGGGAAATACTCGGAGATAATAATACTATTTAGGTTCAAATCAAAGATGGTGTTGATTCTTGTAGATCCTCAGTTTTTGGTAGTTTTTAAGGTAGGAATTTCAGTTCTTCAAGGGTGGGGTCCTTCAGCATAATTGCATTTGCCTTGGTCCTATCACCCAAAAGCAAAACATAATCCATAAAGAGTAAATCTGACAAGTTTAGGGAAATTCCTATTTGTATAGTTTTCAAGCTTATAATTCTTTTTGACTCTGTTGAGACCACCTACTCTACAGTAAAAAAATAGCAGAGGAGCCATTAGTCATACCTACCCATGGTCTCTTGTAGGCATGATAGAAGAATAGGTTGAGCCATTAATTAGAATTGCAAAGATATTGAGGAAAGACAATTCATTATCTAGTTAACCAATTGCACATTGAACCCTATATGGATGAGTAGCCCTAAATAAAGCCAATTTTATCTATCATATGCCTTGGAAACACAAACTCACTAACTGCTTGTAATTTTTTGGTTTGATGTTATAAATTCCTTCTTGGGCTACTCTTATTCCGTAATGGATTTGTTTCCCAGGAAGGATGCAAAATTGTTCTAATGACATGGAATCAGCTTAGTGGATTTTGACCCTAAATGCACTAATTTTTGCAATGATTTTTTAGATTAAATTACATAGTGATATGGGTCTAAAATCATCTCATCCTTGTCTAATTTTTTGGGATTAAATTTTGAAATGTTGAATTGAAAGCTCCCAAATCCTGCCTGTGTATTTTAATTTGTCAGCAATTCTTATTTGGTCTGTTTGAAGGAAGTCATAGAACCCCTAGAAGAATTCTATTGTCCTGCGAAGTGGCTAAGGGTTCTTATAATTTTGGAAACAATGCAAAATTGTTTGTAATTATTCCTTTGATATTCGATCCATCAATGCCTCATTACCCACCTCACCTACAAAACAGGGGAAATATGAAGTCATCTTCATCTATCTCTCTTAAATTTATTCTATCATCCTCTTTATAAATTCCTTCAAAATGGTCTATTGATGAGAAAATTGCTCCTCGAGATGAGACACCTTCTCATGAGGAAAATTTCGTTGATAAACAACATCTTGAGGCAATTTTTCATTATGATTATGAGATGTTGAAGAGAGAAAAGATTTTCTATTTAGTAAAGGCTATGCACAAATTTTAGTGATTTGGTACAAGGAAAGACATGAGCAGTGAGGGAATTGTGGAGATTCCCTACAACTATTTTCCCAAATGTGACACATGAGGATGTATGCTTATTAAACAACTATATTTGAGAACATGCACCATTTTGAAGGAAAAGCTATTTTGGATGTAGGCACGGGAAGTTTGACGTAGGCTCTTGCACCCGACCCGACAGCCCACCTGCATACCTGTTACTATGATCTATGTGCTTCCACACTTGTTAACTACAGTTGCTCCAATTATCGGTTATATTGTGGCTGATAGAGCGTCACTACGACTTCAACTAGGCTACTCGACCACATGTGTGGTGGTTATTAAACCTGCACTGACACAATTCTAGCTGGCTCTGATAGCACTCCATCCACAAACTAATTATGCTGACAGTTTCCCTTCTAACGGTCATTTGTGTGTCTTTTCCCTAGCGATTTCTAAATAGTTGAGTGGTGTCGACTAGTCTAGCCCATGTTGCTTCCTTCTTAGTGATTTCCACCTTATTCTTCTTGTGGTTTTGTTTTTTTCAAGTGTGGGCTTGTGTGCGGGCCACAGTTCTTCCACCAACAACTGTTGACCATACCTTCCCACCTCTCCTGGAAAACTACACTAAAAACTACGTGCTTCTTCGAGGTGATGTTGATAGATCCTTTTCTACCGACTGGAAAGTTGGCCACCCCTTCTTCGCATAGTTCCCTTTTCCTATTGGCAGCAAGGTTTGACCCTTATTTCAACCACTCTATTTTTTCCATGACTGACACAACCTTGTCACTTGTGTTAATTTATTCAACCCTTATACAACATACAAACTGATCTATATGACCATTCTTCAATCCTTAAAAAAACAAAATTGCTTCAGGGCACTATACAACCGATTTACTTCGGTCCTAAAAACACAATATCTTGCAAGAAAAAAGCGAATAAGACCCATAGATGACAAAAGTGGGTTCCTATCAATCAGTGCAAAGCTTAACAATGCCCAACATAGGGCAGGGTTGCTCGAGCATATAAAATAGGATAGGTTACAAAGCTAATAGGTTGTGTAACAGTAATATTTCAAAGCTTTTTTTTACTTCATGTATATATCTACAAGAAGTTCCTTTAAGGCCAATAATGTATTACTAACTATCTAATGGTAGAGATTTTTTTATTCCATCAAAACTCATGTAAAGGATGGAAAGACAAACGTGTGTAGGAAAAAAGTTGACGGTGAGATTTTTATGCATATTTAGTCAGATCACGAGCTAAAAACTAATGAACCATTCACTTGTCAACATGAGAGAGCACATATAAACCACAAAATTGATTAGGCAAAATTGTGAGCGGTCTACCTTGAAATTTTCTTAATTACACATGTCTACTAATGCTAACTGGATACAACAATTGAATGTTTTTCTTCTTGAGAAATCCCTCAAATCCCCTCAATTCTTGGGCATGAAGCTTTCTAAATGAACTCCTGATTTGTTTTACAAAGAAAATAATACAGGCTCCCCCTTCAATCTCTTAATATCTTCCAAAACAGTTCTAGGAACTTCTATTGCATGACCATTTTCTAATAAGCTTCCTGGCTTTGTACCCCCATCCTTGATTTCCCTTGCTATATCTTCAATAAATAATATCCCTTCAACAACCATTTTTGTGAGAATCCTACCAAGGAACTCAAGAGCCTTGGGCACATCAGCAATAGCATCCTCCAATGAAAATAGTAGAGTCTCCAACCTAGAAACATAAAAAATATATATAGTTATAATTCATAATTGCAAATGACCATAGATTGTAGCAGTCGTGAAATAAATTCAAACTTGAATAAGAACAAACAAAAAATTTCACACTACCCTTCAGTAAGTTGTCCTTGATTTAGCAAGAAAGGCTCAGACTTGCATAAATGTGTAAGTAGATTCCCCAGAAGAGCAATTTCAACATCTTTCCTGGCAAAAGAATCTAATATCCAAAGCGAAACCATAGTTGAATGGAACAATGGTGCTTTAAGGTCATCTACACAAAAAGTTTCCTCCTTCAAATCTCTCACATTGGATGGTATGTCATGCAAAATTAAGAAAAAGTTAGGGAAACATGTCGACTTCTCTAAAAGACAGTGAAAATGCATGGAAGCTTTGTAAAGGAATGCACCTATAATATTCTTTAATTGCCATTTCAACCTTTTTCCTAAGTTGAACCTCAATGAGTTGTGAACTCAAAGTTCTTTGAGAAGAATGTTCTTACAGTTGAAATTCAACATTTGCAGTCTTCCGACCTCTGTCACTTGATGAGTATGAATTCTTAAACTCTCTTACGTCATTATCCAAAACATTTATTTCCTGGAAACATGATTTTGCAAATAAAGGCTTTTCTGCAGCATAAGTCCTTGTCAAAATTTCATCTCTCATACCAACTGGCATCCAGTCATAACTGCAACCCGAAATCGTACCTGCACCTGTTTGTTTATTACTCAAGAGATTTGAATGGTGGAATATCTACTAGAGCACTCTTAGCATATGGAAAAATTTGAGCCCTCCATCCTATTCCCTTGCCAAGACCTCCCTTAGGACCAAGAGTCAAGTGGCGATCATCAGAAGCTCTGTGTGTTGAAGGGCTTGGCATAGACTGATTTTAAAATTAAGCCCTATCCACAATCCGAGCACCTTGACTAGTGAATATAAGGTCACGTGGTCCCATATGGGGTTGTGGCCCTTTAATCCCACCCATATGTGGAAGTGAAGCCATCTGTGCACTTGCCATGTAAGGTGTCATCGCAGGTCCTCTCACACCATGATCAAGTGGTGTCACAAGTCTCTGACCTGAATGTCCTATATTGGTACCTCGAGAGAGGCCTCCCTGTCCATGTAGTTCTTAAACAGCATCTTGATGCACTTTCTCTATTTTCTTGGGGCCCTCAACTTTCCTCCTTTGTTTCCGTCCATTCCTCCTCAGATCAATCAGATCCTTCAACATGAACCTCAGCCTAGAGGGAAGCCCTTGTTTATTGGACATTTTTTTCATCCTATCGAAGTAAGCATCAATATGTTCCTTGGCCTTTGAATGGTCAATCATATGACCAATAGTGCTCATCAGTTTGCACAAAGCTTCAACATTTTTCTCCTCTAGATGTTGAAATTCACCAATTAATTTCTTGATGCATGCATGCATAATTCTTTCAGTCAACATACTTTCTTTATAAAACTTACTAATAAACCTTATATTTCCTAGTATTCGTTGTCGTGCTGCAGCCTTCTTCTCCCATCTTTCTTCTACTGAAAGGCTTTTTTCACCATGCTCTTCTACCTTCTCATCCTATGCCTCTTCTCTTTCATCTTTTTCAAATTCTTCCTGAAATTTGTTGAAAAGAACTCGCTTGAAAACAACCTTCTCATTTTCTTCATAAAATTCTAGTATTCTGTAGCAAGTTGAAAATAGTATTTTGCATACATTTTACAAAAATTCGGCTCCATCAAGACTTTTTCAAATATTTTAGATATTATACCATGAAGACATGATTCAGAGTCCATGTTCACTTCTTTGACCTGTTCAAAAAATTTCTCAAATTTTTGGGGCGTTAATTTATTAAGGATGGATTTAATTTGTCTTTGTTTCAATTGATCCTCATCAGAAACCTTTCCCACTTCATATCATTTCTCTGATATATGAATTATGGGCAGAAAAGGCAATGGAGGAGGAATCAAAGCCTTTTTCGAACCAGAATCACGCTGCCACCTATCAGCATCATAATTATTTCTCACTAGTCCAACTTGTGGAAGTAGTGCTTGCACATAAGGCCCTCCAGGAAGGATGGCATTCATACTCATTTGTGTTGCACAGGTATTTCTTGAAAATCCAACATTATAACCTTGGCCAGCTCGAAACACAGCAGAGGAACCACTAAGATCCGCATCCATCTGCATATCACAGCCATCAGAAAAAGCATCCACCGGCTTGGCCCATCTATCATCATCCAAACTAGCCATATTTATCCCACAACGTTCAAGTAGATAATTCCCACTCACCTGCCTATCATGTCCTCTTGTAGTGCTTGCTAATGCATCAGCCTTTTCTACATGACTTGCAAGTTCTTGGGAATTTCCAAGTAATTCAACAGTGTCTGGACAAATTTCAAAATGATTTGGTAGATCTTTGCACTGATCCTTGATTGCCAACAAAAAATATTTGGAGTACTTTTTGTCTCTTGAACACTTAGTAACTAAAATAGCTACTTGATTCATAGGAGTTGAAAGCTCAACTGCATCTTCCCAGTCATCCACTTCTTTTAGGACTTGCTTCTCAGGCTCTTTTGAAGAATTCTTACTCTTGACAACATTGGTTACTATTTTGGATGGTTCTTGAAGGTTCACATCTTCCTCCTCCTCTTGAACCTTATAAGCCTTATATAAATCCCTGTGGGAGTTTCAACATTTTCCTTACTGAAAAATCCTTCTTTTTATTCTTCTTGTTGACAACTACTACTTTGGCAGCATCACCAATATTTGCAACATTATTCTTTGTAGAAACATTGGAAGAAATTATGTTCTCCTTTTCTGTCAATCTAGCTACTAAATCCTGCTTTCCTTCACTTTCAACAGGCAAAGATGGCACCTGAAGTTGAGCAGATGTTTCACAAATATCACTATTAGTGGTGGATACTTGACCCTTATCTTGTGCGTCAACTGCCTTCACATTGGCAGCTGAACCTTCCCCAAGTAATCTAGCACTATCATAGTTAACCCTACCTTTGTTTCTATATCCAGAAGATTTTTTGCAGTCAAAAACTTTGTTACCAGACAGAAAACCTAGTTTTTCCTCCAAAATAACCATATCAGCTTTAGGGAGCACTGTTGTAGCTTCTGATTGTAATTCCCATTCAGACACCTTGCCTGTATCTGTTGTTGACTTCTCAGATACAAATAAAACTTCACCCTTTTTCTCTTTGAGTAGATTTTGATCAACAGCCACTGTGCCATTGTCATGTGTACCCAATTGAGATGCCAACCTACTCTCATGCATTCCATTGATTTTTCTCTCCCCAGCATGCAAAATAGCTTTTTCTTTTCCAATGATAGAATTAGAAAAATAAGTCAGCTCTTTTTTTATGTCAGCATCAGGTGAACTTGACAACTCACATGGGCAATCAGAAACCACAACAGTCCCATGCTCAGGATGGAGAACATTTCCAAGATCTTGCTTCTCTCCAATTATAGAATTAACAAAATTATTGTTGCAGCTTTGTCTAACATTATCGCTTGTTGATTCAGATTGTTTATTCTTCACATTTCTAAGTTTTGAATATGATTTAATGCCATCCTCACTACATGTATTCTCCCACAGGCCATGAGTAATGTCCACGGTGGGGTTTTGATCTAGTAGCAAGCCGGATAACTGATGATGACCCAGGTTCAGGATCTATATGGCATGCTACCCATGATAATCTCATTGAATCAGTTGGGGTTACTAGGTTGGGTTAGGAAAAGTGGCTCTCATGGACATCTGGGAAGGCTCCAGCACGAATGGCCCGGGGACACATGCATATTTATAGTAGCCTTAAGAGTTTTCCTTTCTTTCCTCATTGGACAAGATAGGATATAAAAATGTTATAGCTTTTGAATAGATGACACAACCTCTTCTAGGCCTATTGGCCATGGTTGAATATACATCTTGTATTTTCAAGCTCAAAGAGTTGGCATAACTAGTCATTTCCAATTTTACTAGGCATTTTGCTAGTTTCATGCCATTAGGTTCCAATTTTGAATCCCATGGGTGAGGTGTGCTATCCACTAGTTTATATTGGGGTTTGCACAAAAAATCCAGCATATAAAAATGAAGGAAATAAGGGTTCTACTTCATGTATTTTCACAGTTGGTTGATCCCATGGAGTTAACAAGGTAGCTCTATGCATCAAAAATGGAGAAAATCAATGACAAATAACAGTGATTGTTTATTTTGAATCCTTAGTACGAGATCACAGAAGACAGTAGTCAAATTCAAATTTCAATGAGGACAACAATCATTGAAGGCACAACAAGTCTTCAATGTGCGGAAGAATTTGTCCTTTTGAAAAAGTTTGTACAAGGTAGGAGGGATATTACACCTTTTTCCAGGGCACACAGAATTAGTTAGAAGTATTCAGGAATTTTTTCATATAGATATCAGTGTCACTCAAGCATTCCTTGAGATCTTTGGCCACAAACAATGTATAAATATAACATGTCAGAATCAGCTTCCTATGGATGATTGCAGCTATGAAATTTGTAGCACGGAGAGTGGATTATGTAGCCTTTACATGTGTGTTATTTGGAGCAAACTTGACTTTCAAGTGAATACTTGCTGATGGGTAGTCTGTGATATTTTTTCCCACTAGACGTAGACATATTGTGCAATCAGTGAAGGAGAAATAAGCATGGGTATCGGTATTAAGGGTTGTGCAGGGTCATCCAAAATTATTTTCGTATGTATGGCTTGTAAGAGAACACTGGAACTATTAGGGTAAAGGATGTTTTTCAGCAATGTGCACCTGCTTGTGATAGGAAAACCCTTGTGAAGGAATTTGATTGTGTTCAGAGGATATTTCATGGAAGTGAGAACTCCAAGGGGAGAAAACTATTTTGAAAGTCCAAAGAATTATTGGAAAGAGTGGAATTGATGATGAGGCTACAATTTGTAAAGTGATGCAACATTTCTTTCAAGAGTTGGAGATGGGATTATACTTGGGGACCTCCTTATTCGATTTGTGAAATACCTTGTTTGATCCAATGATATGGAAAATAAAGCCTTGTTGAGAACATAGATTGTCATCATTGAATCAAGAAACTTGTACATAGATGCACTCTACATGATACTCTTCGCATTAAGAGTGGTGTTTGGAAACGGTATTTTTATACAAACCTTAGATCACATTAAGTATTTCCTTCCAAGTGGAGATAGTGGCATCATTATAATACTTGATGTTCCAGGACAAGCAATGATTTTTCACCTATAGCAGACTTGGAATTGAGGCTCTTAGGAAAAGCAGTACTGGCATTGTCGAATATGCTTACCAGAAAACAAATAATTTTGAAAGGCCTTCATTTTACTATGTGAAATAAGGATGATTTTTCAAATATGTTGAGGATTAAAAAGATGAAACTGACGCATCTTACATACATTTAGCACAGGTCAAGTGGCAGACTCGTTGGCAGATTTCATTTTCTTTTGAGAGAATAATCCAAAGGAAAATGGATCCCAAACAACCCTTGTTCAATAGCACAGACCTCAAAGAGAGAGGAATTCTCCCATCCTGATCCATAATTATTGTGATAAGGGGACTTAGGGTGTATATATCTTGATACCAATCTGATCTGAAATGTGTGAACAAAATATTTCTTATACAGAGATAGACAATAGGGGCTTTTACTGGTTATTTCTTATACAGAGATAGACAATAGGGGCTTTTACTAGAAAGGATGAAACCAAAAGCTTTTGGCCCTCTTACTGGCTCTGCCTAAAGAAATATAAGGTAAACACTAAATCAATCTGGTAATGAAAGTATTTTTTATGTTTGCAAAGTATTCATTAACCAAATTTTATGTGTGAATAAGCAAGTTCAAGTATTCTGCAATGGAAGTAATGTGGTTTGAAGTGAAACAATTGAGTTTTGATCACTGTATAAGTCTCATTGTGAAAAGTGGACTTATTAAAAGTTACTATTTAATGTAGTAAAATCTAGAATATAGCAGCAAAAATGCACAACATAACAGTAAGCATTTGTTTAAGCAGTTCACCCCTCTCTTGGGCTACCTCTGCTGGGTCCAAAAGCCTCCAAATAGGCTTTTCCCTCTTTCATTAATGCTCAAAATAAGTATTACACTATGAAGAAAGCCTCAAAAGGCTAAATTAGCTGCAAATTCAGAAATAGAGGATTGAAAAAAGTAAAAATCGACTATTCATCCACCTCAAATGGATGAGTATAGTCCAATACATCTCCTCTTTCACCAAGCCCTAATGGCTCCACAAGAAAATTCGCTGATAAAATCGCTGACAAAGTGCCCTGATGGCTCTGCAACCTATTCCAACAGCTCCAGAATACTTCAATACCCCAAAATCAAAAAAAAAAATCGCTTCAATTGGACTTCCCTAGCCAAAGTTATGGTCAACTGAAGTTTTTGTCCAGTTACCCCTTGAAAATCTCCACTAAATGTGGAGCAACTCCAAATAAGTCCACCAAAACTGGAGACAGATGCTAAATTTGGGCGCTCCACCAAATATTCCGCCGGAATGGGGGGCTAAAATTTAGGCCCATACAACCGCACCGAATGGAAATTAGTTTGAATAACTGAAGTTTTCCGCACCCAGCGCCTTGTAATGTGACTATGCTGTTGGGTCTCAATCTAGTCTCCTAAACTGAGTTCATTTAATTGTCAACCAGGATTTGTAAACTGATGAAGTGAAATGTACCATATGTACCTAGGTGCTTGTTTCCTAGTGTGTTGTGTGTAGTGTTTTGTGATGTTTTGGTCTTTTATGTTGATTTATGATGTTTTTGGTCTTTTGAAGTTTTATGTTTACAATGAAAATGCCTAGAAAACTAATGAAAAGAAATTGGTGGTCAAAAACACAGTTGAACCTAATGTATGGAATGGCAAATGTAATCAAAAACACTGAAGCAACATCTGAACTATGACTGAATAGAAACAAGAGCTTGATGATGACTTCTTAGACAAATGACACAAACTAGACTTGAGAAATGATCACTAAATATGCAAGTTTTCTAACTAGACAGTTAGACACTAATCATGATGCAACATTTTATTCTAAGCTCATCTATTCCATGACTAATTCCTAGTTCTATTCTGCAATTTCAATTGAATGTCACAGAGCCTATACTCAAAGAGTTATTGGTTTCTTTTCAAGGTAGTTCTTTTGAGGAAGAGCTCTGTTTATGATGAGGAATTTGCAGAGATATTTCAGACCTGGTAATGATGTTATCTTCTGTTCCTATGGCTACGGATCACTGGTGGTTTTCAGAACAAAAAGATATTTGTAGATAATGAAGGTTGTCTTGTGGATCCTATCAACTAAAGTAATCTATTGTGCAAGGGATGACAGTGTGACTATGAGATGCAAGCGCAATAAGTTGATCTAAAAATGAACCTAAGATGCTACTAAACTAGCACAATGTTGAACTATAAGTCATCATCAAACTTGAAACAAAGTAGGCTGACATGAATTAAATGCAAAATGAAACTCTGGAGCGTTCTAACTAACATGCATTATTCTATGAAGTTACACAATCTGTTTGTTCATCATTAGTGATATTTTGGAAGAGTTCCTTCTTGTGGAAGAGGTAGAACAGTTCTGACTGTGTAATTGTATGCAATTGAAAGCAAATGAACTGAAAGCAAATGAAAAACTAAATTATCACATCACGGTCATATCTTGAACTTCTTAAGGATGTCTTGGAAGAATTTCTTCTTGTGGAAGAGTGATTAGAACAAGTGCAACTGTGATAGTGAAGGGCAAAAACTACAACTAATTCCTACAGTACTATAGCTATTCATCATTCATCATTATAATATGTTGGAAGAATGTCTTCTTGTGGAAGAACTGGAATGAATATAACTACAGTATCTAGTTAAAACAAATACAAATTCAACTCCTATCCTACAGTACCATAGTCATTAAACATTCATCATTTTAGTTTATTGGAAGAGTGTCTTCTTGTGGAAGAGCTGGAACGAATATGACTACAGTAGCTAGTTAAAAAAAAATACAAATTTAACTCCTATCCTACAATACCATAGTCATTAAACATTCATCATTTTAGTCTGTTGGAAGAGTGTCTTCTTATGGAAGAACTAGAATGAGTACGACTACAGTAGATAAAACAAAACAACTACCAATTCAAATGCAGAACGTAAAGACAACTAGGAAAAACTTATCTAGTTTACGCAAAAGAAATCCGTGCAAGGGGCAGGGGCCCTCTACCACTTGACGGCATTAAACTCCAAATTAAATCACGCCTTCAAGATAATTTTGTCTGCTCCATTAACGATGCAATAGTTTGAACATAATGCTCTGTGTCTTCAAAGACGTAACACAGAGTTTACACAAAATCTAGCAGCAAATCTAACACAAAATCTCTAACTAAGCTCTCGGCCTACTCAAGAGTTTATAAAGTAAATGCAAGTAACAATAATTACAATAATTTAGGAATGATGTCTTTCCTTATCCAAATCATCTTAGGAGTCTTTGAGGTGGCTGCGTGAAGGAGAAAAGACACCTTGACTGAGACAGTCCTAGTAGGAGTCTTCCTTCACAAATGTGTTCCCACGTGCATAACCGTACCCAGAATTCATTTCCTCTTCCATGATGAGCAACACACCATGTAGGCACGACGTGGATCATGCCCATATGCGTTTTTCCTCAAGAGGCCACCTGGAACATACTCAAACATAAAGGTAGGTGCAGAATCGCCGGTTAGCTACGGAATGCCTGCATTCTGCAGCTAGTTCCGGTCAAAATGCTTAACAATGGCAACAATCACAAAATTCAACAAGTCAGTCATGTAAATCATTCTAGAAGTAATTTTAACTATTTTTATTGATCAATTGGGTTTAAAATAGAAATGGACAAGGGAAAATGAGGTAAAATGAGGTGAAGGAAAGCACAAATTTGAGGCTCAACACATGCCCCCAACCATAACGTGCTGCCCATACACAATCAACTTTAAATAAAATTTTATGCGCATGTTTTAATAAGAACACGTTTGGCCTGACGGTTGGGCCGCCCAGCTTTGACTGTGCCCACCCGGGTTCAAATCCTGCTGCATACAATAAAATTTTGAAACGCAATTTCATTCCAACCTGGGGCCACGTGGCGGCCTCTGGGCTGGCCACATGGTGCCCTGTGAATGGCCGCCTGCCAGAATATTCCACAAAATATTCTATGGAATATTCCACGAAATATTCCCAAAATATTCTGTGGAATATTCTTTTTTTTAATAAAAGATTTTTTGTAAAGTCAAATTGGCCATTTTTTTTTTTACTGAAATTGAGAAAATTCAAAGTTGAATAACTTTCTCATACAGCGTCGGTTTTCAGTGTCGTTCACGTCTACAAGATCATTTTTCTGATCTCTTTCTAGTCGATCTAGTTTGGAACAATTCTAAGAAACTAAATTTTGAGCATTTTTCCACAAAGGACTTGATCTCCTGATCACACCTCCCAAATGGGAAGCTTTTGGACCCCAAAATCTCTCTGATTAGTGAAACTGATAATGTGGAGACTGATTCTCCACTCTTCCACCCTTAAATAACTGAAATCTACCCGATTTCATCAAATGGAGCTTTTGAGAAAATGATAAACTATCTCTGGAATCAACTGATCGACCATTGCTAAGATTGACAGAGTCATGATGCAAATTATTAAAATTTGCAGAAGAGCAACTATAATTTGCAGAAGAAAAAAAAATTTCTACACTGATCAAACTTCCCGGAAGACTTAAAATAACTTTCACCTTGCAAACTGTTCCCATGGAAAATTCTACCATTCTGAAACTGACTTTGTCCCATGCTGAATTGTGTGTCGTCCTTGCTTGCACTGCTTTGCTTTGACACTTCATTCACTGCATTGGCTGACCCAAAAGGTAATTTGCGCAACATAACATCATCTTCTTTCAAAGACAAACTATTATTAAACTGAGACAAATCATTAGCAACATCATAAAAAGGCAAATGCTCAAAATCTAGTCGTTTCAACATTAACAAAGTTAGACTTTGACTTGCATTAACCAGTCTTTTCAATTGACTCGCATGGAGTAAAGAAGATTCTAGATTCTTCTTGTGAGCTCTCATAATGTACTCTTTACCATCTTTGAACAAGTGATACTTGTTTTCACGGCAATGAAAGATGGCCTTCCTGTCAAATAAATAAGGACTTCCCAAAACAATACCTGAGATATCAAGCGGCACCACATCAAGTTCCATTATGTCAATAAAGTGTGCAGTTATTTCAAAGCGCAATATGCACTTCCTTGAGACTTGCAAATTGGCATCCTTGCATATCCACCCAAGTGGATAAGGCTTCGAATGTGGAATGGTCTCACGTTTAAGCTGCTTGACAAAGTCTTCAGATATGAGATTTTCTTGTGACCCACTATCAAACAGTGTGTCAATTTTGGTATGTTTTGAAATTACCCTCACATGGAAGAGCTCTATCCTCCTCTTTTCTTCATGAGTATCTTTGTGACAATTCAAAGAGCTATAACTGGGAGTTGTGTCTTGCACCACTTATTTCCCCTTAATGTTCTTTAAAACCATGGCGATGCTTTTTGTCTCATCTCCTGAGTCTGACCCTAAGTCTTTCTCAACTGTTGCTACATTTTTCTCCTTTTCTTTGTTCTTGTTTTGTTCTTGTATTTTTCTGGTTTCATATCAGATTGGTATCAGAGCTCTAGGTTTTGCTTAAGAGTTTGTGAAATTTGTGCAAGAATATTGTGTTATTCTGCAAAATTTGATGCTTACTAGGCTGAAATTGAAAAGAGGGGAAGGTCAATTGGTTAGAGAACAAGATAATCCTCAACCAAGGAGGGCTAGGGTGCCATTATCTCCACCTTCCATTTCATCCTCATTAGCCTTAGAATCAGCCACAAACATGTCTTCCAGAGAAGGAGAAGTACATGAGGAAATGGATCCCAAGGAAGAAGAAAGAGTCTTTAGAAAAACTTTCTTGGACATGACTGAGATGGTTAGGATCCTCTATCAGGAGAGAAATTATAGGATTGCTGGAGAAGGGTCTAGAAACCGAAGAGAAGAAGGAGATTCTTCAGGAGGGAAGAAAGACAAGGATGAGTCTAAGAAAGGGAATGGAGGAAATGGTGATCCTTCATCTCCATCGTCATCCTCTTCCTCCACATCATCCTCTTCAACTTCTGTTAATCAGTCACACAAAACAAAAACATCTCTTAAAATTCCTTTGTTAAAGCTTGATGTGAAGTTTGATTTTTCGATGTTTAATGGTGATGTGAATGCAGAAAAATTGGATAACTCGATTAGACAGCTAGAAGTCTATCTAAGAATTCAGAATTTGCATGATGATGACACAAAAATCCAATTAGCCTCATTGAGAATGGATGGAGCAGCTTTGGTTTGGTGGGAAGCCAAGACCAGAGAGGAGATTAAAAAGCATGGTAAGATAACTCTAACTTGGAATGAGTTTATTACTGTTATTAAGAAACAGTTTTATCCTCTTTCTCATATTCAGAAAGCAATCATGAATTGGCAAAATTTTAGGCAACTTAAGGGTCAAAATGTGCAAGATTATACCCAAGAGTTTAGAAGGAGAGCACTTCTACTTGGAGTAGACTTACAAAGTCAAGACACCTTGTTAAAATACATAGGAGGTTTGCACAGTTACCTTCAACATATTATCCTAATGTTTAATCCTACCAGCTTATCTGATCTGAAATTGTGTGAACAAAATATTTCTTATACAGAGAAAGACAGTAGGGGCTTTTACTAGTTATTTCACCTTTACTAGAAAGGATGAAACCAGAAGCTTCTGGCCCTCTTACTGGCTCTGCCTAAAGAAATATAAGGTAAACACTAAATCGATCTAGCAATGAAATTATTTGTTTATGTTTGCAAAGTATTCATTATCCAAATTTTATGTGTGAATAAGCAAGTTCAAGTATTCTGCAATGGAAGTAATGTGGTTTGAAGTGAAACTAATTAGTTTTGATCACTGTATAAGTCTCATTGGGAAAAGTGGACTTATTAAAAATTATTGTTTAATGTAGTAAAATCTGGAATATAACAGCAAAAATACACAGCCTAACAGTAAGCATTTGTTTAAGCAGTTCACCCCTCTCTCGGGCTACCTCTGCTGGGTCCAAAAGCCTCCAAATAGGCTTTTCTGTCTTTCATTAATGCTAAAAATAAGTATTACACTGTGAAGAAAGCCTCAAAAGGCTAAAATAGCTGCAAATTCAGAAACAGAGGACTGAAAACAGTAAAAATCAACTATTCATTCACCTCAAATGGATGAGTATAGTCCAATACAGTTGATCTTTCACCAAGCCTTGGTGGCTCCACAAGAAAATTAGCTGATAAAATCGCTAACAGAGTGCCTTGATGGCTCTACAACCTATCCCAACAGCTACAGAATGCTTCAAATACCCCAAAATCAAAAAAAAAATTCGCTTCAAAAGGCTTTTCCTAGCCAAAGTTATGGCTAAATGAAGTTTGCCTAGTGTCCCCTTGAAAAGCTCCACTAAATGTGGAGCACTGCTAGATAGCTCAGACAAAACTAGAGACAGCGCTAAATTTGGGCGCTCCACCAAATATTCCGCCAGAATGGGGGGCTAAAACATAGGCCCATACGACCGCACCGATCAGAAGTTAGTTTGAGTTTTCCGCACCCGGCGCCTTGTAATGTGACCACGCCCCCATCCATAACGCGCCACAAGCACATTCAAACTTTAAATAAATTTTCGTGCGGATGTTTTAATAACAAGCATGTTTGCCCTGACGGTTAGGCCGCCCGGCTTTGAACGCGCCCACCCGGTTTCAAATACTGCCGCGTGCACATAATTTTAAAATGCCATTTCATTTGGTTCTTGGGGCCACGTGGCACCCACTGATTGGTCGCCTGTGAAATATTTCACAGAATATTCCCAAAATATTCTGTGGAATATTCTTTTTTAAATAAAAAAATTTTGTAAAGTCCATTTGGCCATTTTTTAACTGAAATTGGAAAACTTCAAAGCTGAATAACTTTCTCATACAGCGTCAGTTTTCAGTGTCGTTCATGTCTACAAGATCATTTTTCCGAGCTCTTTCCAGTCGTTCTGGTTTGGAACAATTCTGAGCAACTAAATTTTTGAGCATTTTTCTACAAAAGACTTGATCTCCTGATCAGTTTTCAAAGATGTTGAGGATTAAAAAGATGAAACTGATGCATCTTACATACATTTAGCACAGGTCAAGTGGCAGAATCGTTGGCAGATTTCATTTGCTTTTGAGAGAATAATCCAAAGGAAAATGGATCCCAAACAACCCTTGTTCAATAGCACAGACCTCAAAGAGAGAGGAATTCTCCCATCCTGATCCATAATTATTGTGATAAGGGGACTTAGGGTGTATATATAAGTATATGTACATGTGCCACATTGGAAAACGTTTTGATGAGCCAACCTACAAAATTGGAATAGACCAACCTGTTCATTTTGGAAGCCAACTTGTATACCTTGCTTTGGATGTATTACAAATTATTTTTTCAACTAATTTGAAATATTACCCACCTTTTGTGGGGTCTCTACCTACAATTCCATTAGAGGAACCCGAGGAGCATTGGCATTCATTACATGGAGATTTCACACTTGGTTTTTGGGCCTCCTTTGAGGAGAAGCCCCCTGTATGGAGTTTTCATTTATATTTCATAGACTACATATTGTATGTGGTAACCCATTTATTCTCTTTCAAAATCTGCAGGCATGTACAAACCCATATATTCCCCTTGAAGGCTGGAATGCCTAGTCTAAAGTCCCTACATTCACCATTTAAAGAGAAATTGGGTTTGTCTCGCGTGATTTAAGGAGGAGGAATATATTTGAAGACTGAATTACTCTATAATTTCATTTAAGTCATTACTCTATGATTTCCTTAAAATCATAAATAAGTTATGATAGATCTTCAACAGAATAAATATCATGATGTGGAGGGCTAATAAGTCCCACATTGGGAATTGAGTTTCTTGTAACATCAATATTACTAATGACTTTATGGCCAATGGAGCAGCATCCATCACATATACCCATGAATGCAAGGATTTCCACTCATCTTGTATACCTTGAAACTTGATAAGAGTGGACAGAATATCAGGAAGCTCAGGCACAAAATAGAGAAGTCACATAGCATCTTTGATGTGCCAACTTCCAAGTGACATTGAATGAAGACAACTTTAATTAAAATTTTGAACCACAGGAGATAGAGGAAAAGAATTTTGAAACACAAACTTTTGAAAATTTGGCTACAGTTTACAAAGAAATTTATGTTTTTAAGTATTTCAGGGTGTTTGTAACAGTGATAAGTGTCTTTGAGATTACAAAATTAGTGTCTATGTCATGACAAAATCAGTGTGTATGTCTGCCTTTTTGGAAAGATATTATTAAAGGATTATCTAGTAAAGGAACAATTTGGGAAGGGAAATGACTCTCTAGTTGGCAAACTACAACTATCAAAGTCTATTCTACAATTGGCCAATTCTGAAAATATCAGAAAATGTGTAGTCCGATAAGAAACATAATAGACCAAAAAATATTATCTTGTTGGCCTGGAAGAGTGTATAAGGCTTGCAGCAGCTTGGGTCTATGTTATGGGGGTTTGGATATTGCAAGGAAGAAAACAAGCTTTAAGGCAAACTATACAGGCACCATATCCCCAGAATGCCTGCTCCTTCATCTGCGCTTCATTTGATACAACCTGGACATAATTGAGTATTATATTTTTTGGGATAGCAAGGATGGATCCAAGGCTAAGTTTGTGAGAACTCATGGAACTTGAAGATAACACTTTCTAGCATGGAAGATTTAGCAAGTCCAAAGAGGCCCTTACAACAACTCTTGGGATCTAGTGTTTTGAACTTTAGGTATGAAGCTGAAGATGGAAACCTTTAAGAAGAGACATAGGAAAATATTGGAGGAATTTAGAACCCAAATCAATAGAGATGCAACAAAACTCTCAACAAAAATCCTATAAATTTCAGAATTCCAATGAGGGGGGACATGATGACTGAAAATGGAGAGCTTCCAAGATTGGATTGTACACGGTAAAGAGAGGCCATGAAATAAGGTGCAACTTCAACAAAACCTGGAAGAAGGTTTGGGTGAAGGAGGACTTGACTAAAGTAAAGACTTTATTACAACTATCCACTGAAAAACAACCTAACACAAGATCATATCCTGAGGAAAATGTTTACTTGGCCCTTCTTAATGCCCCCCTTTGCCTCTGCTCCTTATGTGTGAGTACCCCTGTTGTATTTCAAGTCATTTTAGAGAGAAACATGACCTCAACTGGAGATTTCCTACCTTGTTACCAGATCTCTTTCAAAACTAGCATATGATATCACAATCCCCAAAGCTTAAAGAAATTTGGAAACATGTTTCCTTATGAGGAAGCCCTTGAGAAATACTAGTAGCAAGTGTGGGGACATTTATAATTGAAATAGTAAAAGCCACTGTGTCTAGAGAGACAAAATCCCCCAATAGATGATTGTTGAATTTAAAACCAAGGTAGCTTGAATCCTCCATCCCTAACAAAGGAAGTGGAACCTGCCGTAACAATCAAACTAAGAGACAAGGAGGATATTTAAGACACAATAGACCTATGGGTAACTGTAACAATCTAGCTAAGACAGAGGCATGACCAAGGGATTAAAACTGTCTTTTCAAATAGGATTTGCTCATTTGAATTGGAAGAGGAATTTTCCATAATCGTCAAAGCCTGGATGAGTAGTCAAGGGGCTTATGTTGCATTCAAGATTGAATTTCATTATAGATGAAGCTGGTGAAATTACAAGCAGGTTCACATCTAGAAACGTAAATCATTACCCAAAACATCAAAACATAGCAATTGATTTACTTTTCCAATAAGGGTTTGATATGCTAGAAAAGATGGGAATGTTCTTCTACTTGAATAAAGGGTTGGGAGTAATTATTATTGATAATATCAAGGAAAAGAATCAAAGTTTTAAATGGCACTATTATAAGGTACTTCACATTTAATCTCATCTTGAAGCCTGTTGTAACACCCCTAGGATGACCCCTACGTGTGATGTACATATTATGTTTAGGCTGGTGACCCATGAGGCCGTTGGAACTCCTAGAAACCACAAGGCTTTGGAACATCCCTGGATGGTCGAGTTGGACACCTTGGAAGGGTAGTGGCATGTGCCAATGGACTATGGATGTAGAAAAGGGGTTGCACTACTTCGGTTGTGGGGTTAATGGGGAAATGAGCTTATTGGTTGGATGTTGTTGGGTTTGATACATTTAACTGCTTATGTACATTAATGGTATGTACCTAGCTTTAGATAAGCCATTGTTCTATGGAGTCGAAGTCCCAGCCCGGGGGTGACCCGTTGTTGAGAAAATGTGAGCATCCTGGTCTATGGCTGGGTGGAAGTTGGAAAATCTGAAGATTTACAGCGAATTTGTGTCTCTTATCAGATAAGTGTTTATCTTTAATGTTTTTATGACTTCTGTTATAATTAATTATATATTATTATGTGTTGCATGTGAATAGTAATCTAAATGGTGTTATTATGAAATTGCATTCCTGTATATGAGTGAAATGTATCATAGAATGCATTAAACACAGATAACATATGTTACAGGAGGTGAATTGAAGAAAACAAATCACAAAATAATGGGTTACATAGGTAGTTAAACACCACAGTAGGTGACTGGGGGCATTAAACTTGCAAGGCTTAAACTCAGGCCTCCCTTAATTATATGAGTGTGCAAGATGGTGACTCCTTATGGGGTAAGAATGGAAGGAGTTTTTATTTAGATCAAAGTCATTTCTACAGTGCACTTTCTACATATTTTTCACCTCAGCATCCTTTTTTTCTCTTAATAGTTTGGTTCAATAGCTAACGAGTACCTTGTGATTGAAGATTATAAGCAATAAGACATCATGGTGAAGAAAATTCTAGAGACGAAAGTAAAGAGGTCATGGAATTGGGGATGGATATTTGAACCCCTGCCCATGATCCCTCAAAACCACCAAGGCTAAAACCCCCCCTCATTAATAAAAATTTGTGTCTGAAAGCAATGGAAGTTCTAATGATGTGGAAGGGCGGCTGCATGAAAGGAGGATACATAACATAGTAATTATGTAAAGGGTGGCTGCTAGAAGAGAAATTGTAGGAAGAGCCACAACAAGGGGGAGCATGGATTATCTAATGTTTGATTCAGGATCAAGGAGGAGCCCCACACAAATGTACCATATCCAAACCATGATCTTGTGCCTGAACACAATATTGAGTAGCTTCTGGGCGAATCTCTGCTGCAGGCCAAAGTAGCAAAGAAAGATCGATATTTTCAAGCTTCTTATTACTGTCTATAACCACTTTATCCATCTCTAGCATATCTACACAACTGAACATATCCTGTACAGTTCTGAAACCCATATCAAACAAAGTTCACGATGCTTTCTGTTAAATCTTCAAATATGATAAATATGTTATGGCAACTTATAATTTGTAGCATGCACTCTTTCTAGCCTAGAAGGAGTCATTATCATGATCAAAAAGTGAAGAAACTAAGTTTTAACACACAATTTTGTGTTAGATGGGCTAGGTGTAGATTAACGGTGCTTTAGTCTGAGATCGGGTGTGGCACTAGCCTTATAGTCTAGATTTTTGGACTTATTATGTTGTTGGTTTTCCTTCAGAGGGAGTTGAAACCCTGAATTGCTTCAAACTCTGTCAACCTTGTGTATTGATTTGCTTTAAGGACACTTTAAACAATGTCACAAGATGTAATCCTCATCACCAATGCTAAGAGATGAGAAATTAAATGTTATATGACTCATTTTCAGAGCATATAGATCATCAAACAATGGTGCAATAAACTTCAGGACTTGACCACATAAAATACATAGAGAAACAGTGAGAACCAAATAAAATTTTTTATGTCAGTGACAAATCTGAGTATGTTGTTGAATTATAAAGTGGGTTGTTGAGCTCATTGTTTTTCTTGCATTAGAATGTGTTTAATACTTCATTGTGCAAAAAAAAACATTACAATAATCAAGGTGTAACATGGCACATTTCAGACCTTGTTGTAGAGTGAGTAAAATGACATACAAGAAATAAATCACATGCATTGAGGTGTTAAATGAATAACCAGGAAGTTGTTCATACCATGGATCATGCAGTATCCACCAAAAACAAAATTAGATCTGAAGGCTTGAATTTAACCCTAGACACCAGTCTCAAATGGCATGAATTGTTCCACTTATTATTAAGTAGGTTGTTCACCCTATTTTGACATTAATTAGTCTTCTTTGAGTGTTTAGATCATAAATATATTTCAATATTGGCACAAGTCATTGTAAATTGACCTCAAATGATCAATACATATTCAATTTTCCCAAGCATGACAACTCAATTAAGTGCTTGTCTTAGATCCAAGATAAGTAAATGGGTGAAATAAAAATATATAAAATTAAATAACCTTGGATCTGGTGACCTAGATTTAGAGATATAGAAAGCAAAACCCTCCAAAGAATTCAGAACAATATTCCTTTTTCCAATGAATCATCAATAGGGTAGTTCAACCATGAACCCATTACATCTTCATGAATGGAACTATAATTAGTTAATGACATGCCATGTACAATTGACTCCAGAGTATTATCCTATCCATAAGATAAGCCTTCGAAGGTAACACAACATCATAATTTTATAGTGTTTTGACAATGGAGTTGGAAAAGGATGCTTGACCACTTTGTTCACAACCTGACCATTTTACACAGGAGTTCTTCGACATCATTCTCTACATCTTGGATCTCTTATGTAGTTGTACATAATCCCAATTCACCCTTGTCACATCTTAACATGCTATCCATTATAAGTTAATGTTGAGGAAGAATCCATTTTTTAGGCATGAACAAACTCTACAGATGGATGCATAGGAAGTGCATATTCCAATTTTTGGAATGGTAGAATATTATATATGAATCAATAGAAAGTGAACACAACCTATGAACCATCATATTGTGGAATAATGGAGATGGAAAACAAAGTTTTGACAATGAAACTCTGATTTTACTTTGAACCCGTTATTGAATGCAACCACATTCACACGTAGGCGATGGAACTAGAATATTTCCAGTAGTTTATTGAGTACAAAATGTGTTTATGTCCAACAAAATTGTTAAATTAAGACATGGAAAATCAACCAACAACTAACAATGAAAGAGGTTGATCCCAAATGTTATGGAATGCAGTTTGAATACCTTATTTTTAAGTTGGAAATTACGCAGCATTGAGTTCTATGCTTCTTCACTTTCATTTATTTTTATTTTTTTTACAGGAACATATATTGGTTTATATTAAAGCCTTGGCATGAATGCCTCTAATCAGGTTACATAATATGAGGGAAAAGTCCAGTTTTCCTCTCCTGCCAGGAGCTCAATGGCTCGGACACTTATAAACCGGTGATTCTTACATACAACAATCGAATCAATATCCGTAATTTTCCCAAGCTTGTGGATACAAACAAACTGATTCAGTAAAATGAAATAAAACATGTAAGCAAAAATTTTAAGGAATGAGATCCCATGCTTTGTCCCTGTCTCTTAGAAGAGTGCCGACAGAGAGGAGGACTGCTTTATTGACTTCCGAATCTGCATCCTTGTTATTCTCCCTCAACACATGGAAGAAGTTCAAACTCTGAAAATTTTTAACCAGTGTTTTGATTCTTGTCATCAATCTTGCAAACCTGAAATCTGTAGGGGCAGAATTGTCCACTATAGCTTTTATAATGGACTGAGAATCGCCAATTACATTTACCTCTTTGATGCCTAGGTATTTGACTTGCTTGAGGCCTTGGAACAGAGCCAACTCTTTTGCTTGGATGCTAGTGTTGTGTCTCAAGCCCCAGGCATAACTATGCTTGATTCTTCCTTCTATATTCTTTATGACACCTCCTACACCAGCTTTCCCTGGATTGGCTTTGGCTACCCCATCAAAGAATAAGGAGTGTTTGGATTTCTTTTTATTCCAATATGAGAAGTCTTTCTTATTGACTCTAATTTTCCATTCTTTGCATGGATCAGAGCCATGCCCTTCAGATGAGCGAATAAGTCAGCGCAGTCCAGCTTCGACTCCGTTGGCACCTGAAGCTGCTTCCAACTCTGCCAATTACAGCTATCCCAGCACAAGATGTCCCACAGAGTTATGAAGCTAGCATTGGACATCCAAGACTGCAGCACATGCAGAGATCTAATTTCAGCAAGTGGAGGATTATTCATAATGCGATCCTCCCAGATAATAATTTTTTTGCCATTCCCCGGGATCCAGAACGCATGGTGGTTGATCAACGGAGTGGCTTTAACATAGAGCTTGAGAAAGTGTGATCTGTTTTTTGGGAGGGGTCTATCAAGACAACGTTTCCTTTGGCCGCAGAAGTGTTTCTTCCATAATGCAGTTTGTGCCCAACCAGGATTAGGAGCTATAATCCTCCAAATGATTTTTGATCCCATAGCCACGTTTTAAGTGAAAAGGTCTTTGAATTTCAAACCACCTTCCATATGGGGCTTGGAGACTTTGTCCCGGCTAAAAAACAGGATTCTCTTCTCATTCTGTTTACCCCCTTTCCAAAAAAACTTTCAGTTGAAATCCTCCATTTTCCTAAGAATGCAAGAAGGAGCCAGCAAAACAAAGAATT
This sequence comes from Pinus albicaulis, assembly GCA_034641835.2. Taxonomy (NCBI): domain Eukaryota; kingdom Viridiplantae; phylum Streptophyta; class Pinopsida; order Pinales; family Pinaceae; genus Pinus; species Pinus albicaulis. The sequence goes on along the minus strand of CM076582.1, from coordinate 219,897,357 downwards.
GAAAAATTGGGAGACTGCTAAGAACAGCCTTGATGAGCATTGACTTACCTGCAAGGTTGAGCCAAGAGAAACCCCATGCCTGGATCTTGAGCTTGAATTTTTCTAATCGAGGGATCCAATCTCTACTGAAGGCGATCTTGTGGAAGATTGGGAAGCCAAGATAATTGAACGAAGACCAGTTGGAGGAGGCAACAAAGCCCAAACATCTGGAAATGGCACTGAGAGTATTGGCCAAAATGTTCCAACAGTATATATGACATTTCCCCTTATTTAGTTTTTTTCCCATTTCATCACAGTAATCATCCAACACATCTTTGAACCTTGATGCCGAAAGCACAGAGGCTGCACCCAGCAATAGAGAATCGTTGGCAAACAAAGCATGATTTATATTTTTGACTCCTCTTGCAATGTTGAGACCCATAATCTCTTGATCTTGATGCTTCTTGTCCAAATAAAATCTAAGAACAGAAGCTTAAAGGACAAATAGGAGGGGGGAAAGAGGACACCCCTGCCGAAGCCCTCTCATAGCTTTGAAGAAATCTTCTGCTCGCTCATTCACCAGAGGGGCGATCTAAGGCTCAGAGATACAAGCCCGAATCTAGTTGGTAAAGTTAATCCCAAACCTAAGCTTATGCATAACATCCAAGAGAAATTTGTGTCTAACATGATCAAAGACATTTTCTAGGTCTAGTTTGACAACCATACCCTTTTCTTTTCGATGTGGGCTTGAATGGATCGCCTCTTGAACTAAGATGAAATTGTCCACAATCTGCCTTCCATGAACAAAACCACCTTGGTTCTCCAGGATAATACTAGGAAGGATACTTCTCAATCTATTGGCAATCACTTTGGTTATCAGCTTGTAGCCTATGTTGCGTAGAGAAATAGGGCGAAATCTATTGAAATTATTGGCTCCTTTTTCCTTAGGGATGAGGGCAAGAAATTCAGAGTTAGTGCTACCCCCAATTTTATAACAGGCTTGGGATTTCAAAACCATTTTGTACAAATCCTTTTCCACTATCTGCCAACAAGATTAAAGAAATATGGCTGTAAAATTGTCCGGTCTTGGGGTTTTTTCGGGCTCCATAGCAAAGAGAGCAGCCTTTATTTCTTTCTTAGAGACCTTTTCTTCCAATAATTGATTCATCCTGGAGGTAACATTTGAAGGAACCACATCTAGGAATTTAGAATTCTGGACCATCACCCCTTCTTCACTGTAAAGATTTTTAAAATGAGAAAAGGTTGCCCTTTTAATGCTAGTGAAATCATTGTGAGTTATGGTCTCTTCCTTGATTTCTGAGATGGAGTTAAAGCTTCTCCGCGCTTGGGCTTCCTTGTGGAACAAGGAGGAGTTCCTGTCTCTCGCTTTAAGCCAAAGACTGCAAGATTTTTGTCTCCAATATTCTTCCTCTGACAGGCATGTATTATGAAACTTCTGTTGTAAATTTTCCTCCCTATCTAGAACTTATTTTGTAATTTCTGCATTTTCCAAATGCAAGTGATGGAGCTCCAGACTGTCTTGTTCTTGTTTTCTTTCAGTTGCAGGGGTAGGGAGGGATCTGTCCCAACTTTTCAAAACAACTTTCACTCTTCTGAGCTTCTCCTACCAAATGAAGGAGGATCCCTTAACAGGCAACCTCCAACATTCCTTAACCTTATTCATGAAGTCCAACCCCTTGACCCATAAAGGACTAAATATGAATGGAATAGGTTCGTGATAAATTTGGGCCAATAGTTCAAGCTTGATAGGTTTATGATTTGAAACGCTGCAAGGGAGAATATGCATTCTAGCCTCTAATCCTAAAAGGAGAAAATAACTTTGAACAAGAAATCTATCTAGCCTTGCAGCAATATGCCCCGAACCGACTCTTTTGTTTGACCAGGTGTACTTACCATTAGAGGGCTTGATGTCGAGCAAGTCCCAATCCTACACGAGGTCCCCCACCCATTCCCTTGCTGGATCCCTTACGATGTTGCGTCCTTGCTTCTCTGACAAGAGAAAGGTGAGATTAAGATCACCAGCAATGATGGTGTTTTCCAAATTCTCCATTTCTGCCAAATTTTTGATGGAGTCCCAGCAGGCATTTTTCTCCCCTGCATTTACTGGGACCACATTGAAGAGACTAATGACCTCCTTTGTATCAAGATGTTTAAGTTTCAAGAACAGCCAGTGAGTATTTAGGATCTCAATGACCATCGATAATTTTCTAATATTCCAAAGAGTGCCTAGCCCGCCCGAGGCTCCTCGAGCAGAGACTGCCTGTCCTCCACCTTTATTCCAAAATTTCTTAATTATTTGGAGATAGTCTTTGTCCTCCACTTTTGTCTCCTAAATAAGAAGTCTATCTGGGGTTTCTATCCTTAAAATACTTCTTGTTGCTTCTTCTTTCACTCTGCTCCCCATACCTCTGCAATTCTAGGAGACAACCTTCATCACTTACATTTTTGGGTGTGATGAGCTCCCTTGGAGCCCTGTGTCTATTTTCTTTTCATCTTCGGATTTTTTGCCAAGAGTTTCTCGAGGTTTGGTTGACTACCCTGGAGCTTATCTTTATAGGTTTCTGGTTCTCTCTTTTCTCGGGCAGACTTACGGCCTCTTGTCGATATTCTAGTCGAATTTTGTGAATCCCCTATTTCTCCTTCCTCCTTTGATTCCTCCCGAGACTTGTTCTTCCTCTTCAGCTTCTGCATGTTTTTCTTTAGGTCTATCTGAGGCACTTTATCCTTGCCTCGAGCCTGAAGGGGTCCCTTTGTCTGGGGTCACTTTCTTTTGCATCTCAACCTCCTGGGTGTCCTCTAAAGATGAGATTAAGGGCCCAAATTTGTTTTCTTGACCATTCGAGGGAGGGGTTTGTTGAATAGTAGCCAGCTAAGGGCCTTTACCATTTGGGACCCCATATTTGGGGGTTTTATGGGAGGTCTTTGACTACTTGATCTGGTTCCAACCCTCCTCCTTCCCTTTCTCCACCTCTCCATTGCTCGGGCAACCCCTAGCAAAGTGATCATAAACATGGCATTTCCGGCACTTGAAGGGAAGCTGCTCATCGTCTAGCTTTTGCACATGAGTCCAACTGCCGACATTGATTTTTATTGCGTCCGGAAGGCCCACCTCTAGATCTACCTCAATGCATATTTGGGCACAGTCATATTGATCCTTGTTATTTTCCTGGTCAATAAATTTACCCAGGGCGTTACCTATGTGCTTCAGAGAATCCCATTTCCAGTAATGCACTGGGAGATTCAGCAACATGACCCACACAGGAACAGCCATTGGTACATCCAATACTGGGTAGAAATCCAGCGTCCACTTATTGAGATACAGGCCCTGAGGTCGCATGAAGTAGGGGCCATTCCGAAAGTTTAGGTCTTTATCCTCTTTTGAGATGAATTCGAACAGAAAATAGCCTCTCCCCAAGAAATATGAGGTTACATCGTTCTTGATCAACGACGTCCAGTTTTTGACAACCCAGTTCACCGTTGTTTTTGGGGAGGGCCAAAGACCCATGAACTGTCCCACGAGAGCGCGATCCACCATGAAAAAAGCTACCTGGATCGGCCCCTCAGGAGGAAGGGATATTTCTGGAATAACAACTTTTTCACAAACTTGGCTGCTTCATTTTTCTTCTTCTTCGGAAGCATAGCCAACAACGAGTTGAACGCATCCTCAACGGACGGAGGAGGCGAGGAAAGAGGAACCTGGGGTGAGCCCAGAACCTCCATGGTAGCATGGAGAAGCCCTAACTTCGGGCGTGCGCGGGCTCACAGGCAGTTGTAGCAGCAGCGTGGCTCCTTATCAAAATCCCTTCTTCACTTTCATGATTTCCTCATCCCACACCAATTATCAGCCCTAACATTTTCTTTTGAATTTAATCCCAAACTACTGTTTTCTACTACACATGTGGAAATAAAGAAAACAATTTTTTCAATGTCCACAAATGACCAAAATAGGTCAAAGGGACAACTATCTCAAATCCTTCACAAGGTGATAAGCCTAGTGGAAAAGGGAAGTGCCAACACTATTCCCGAGGCAACAACTTTCCTCATTTGAGTGAAACTCTACCTATGCCCTTTCTCCTAGGCCTATGCATCTGTACAATATCCATATCCAACTCCCTTGCTGCCATTCACATCAATACAACCTCCCTACCCATCACCTTGTATCTCCTACTGTCATTCTTGTTCCCCATCACTCTCCCCCAACACATACCCTTGCAAAAAAACTTCAAATATATGGACAATTTACTTGTTGCATTCATTGATTTTAATTTATTTATCACACATATTTAATTGTTATTCTCATAGATCAGTCAAAATTTAATGAACATGTTGGTAGATTTATTTCATATTTTGAAGGATTTAAGACTAGATCCATGCTTCTGATTCAGTAATTTGGAAGGTTAAGTGACAGATTTTGGATTTTGGATCAACCAATTAACCTAGATACATGCCCTAGAACTAGCATTCACTAGCTTTTATGTGAGGATTATTGTCGAGGACAGTTGCAGCTTTCCTAAACTATCCAATCAAACCCCTTGGGATTTATTCAAGGGGAAAAAGTGATTGAAAATACTACCTGTCTAAATTTGGATTAGAAGCAGAGAAAAATTCACTTTGAGAGACCATGGATTCTTATACAAATCAACAAATAATAATTCCCACTGAAGATGATGAAGCCCACAGCTAAGAAAAAGTAGTGTTCTGAGTTTTGACATTTACATTAAGGAAAATCCTAGTTTTGATATTTTATAGCTATAAATTGATAATATCTTTTCATTGAGAAATTATACTTTCAATTATTGCTATCTTTGAATGTATATCTAGCTTAAATTTGAAAAACAATTTAAATAATTTCTCCAATATTATAATGTCCTATGATTTACCAACATCCCAATGGATCCATAATGACACTCATTCTATGTTTAAGATTCTAAATGATATGCAGTTTCGAAAAAAACCTGTGATGCCCATGGGGAAAATTGTTGATGCACTTCACTCACTAGATCTCCCTTTATAACTGACTGTATAACTTGTCCATTCATAAAAGTTGTTAAAAGTCACCACTTGTTAGCAACACTAAAATTAAGATGGGGAGAGCCATGCCTTAAAATTACCCATTTCAAGAGGTAAAGTATAGTTCATTTAGTTTTGAAAGCATTTTCAAAGTTCAAGCTGCAACTGCATACATAAAATACACTTCTAGTTGGAACTTAGTTTAGATCATATATGATTGTGAATATTCTATTGTATAAGAAAGAACGCACCTAACTCATCCTCCCAGTGCATGTTATCCTAGATGATGCAACATTTCTTCTACTTAAATGTTGTTGATGTACCAATGAAAGGGTCAAATCTCACATCTCTACTTGCTAGAAGTCCCAATAGGGAATCATCTTGAACTATTAGGACCAAAAACATAAGCTCCAAAAGCCTGCAAGCAAAGTCATTAAAGTAGATTATAAGGATTGTTTCCCTTATTGGTAGAGAGAAACATTTAAAAAATATAAACACGTAATAATTAAACATATTTGAAAAATGAAACTTCCTTTTATGAATCATTACTCTTAACCAACCATATCCTATTCATCATAAACAAAATATCAAAGAAGGAACTAAATCCTAGCAAGAGGATATAATGTCATTGTAAATTATTTATTAAGTACAACAATCCTAGCCTATATTGCTTTAAGTTTTGATTTTAAAAGTAAATTTTGACAAGATCCTGGTGCATCGGTGTTCAATAATGACTTTGTATTCATATTAGTTCCATATTACCTTGAGTTCTTACATTAAAAGGTAAACATGCAATGCTCGGTGTTCTCGTTTTTCTAGTATTTAGAAGACGACCAACATGTGATAATGAATGGCATACATTACTGAAATGCCTTTTTTATGAGAGTATAGTTGCAATTAGAAGTGTAGCATATGTAACTCAATCCAAGAAGTCTAAAAAATTTCAAATTCTTCAAAAATAATGCATGTTGGTGAAAAAAATTCAAATTCAATATAATTTGAAATACATAACAGAAAACTCTAAAACAAAGATAGGTTTAAAGAAGATATAAGTAAAGCACAAAATCATTCATGAGCCTTACAACACAAACCATCCCTAAGCCTTGAATATATTTTTAACATAATTTTGGGATCATATGGACTTATTATTTACTACTATTTGCTACGTTTTTTACTCATCCAAGCCTCATTAAAGCAATATGTTTGTAGTTTGGTGCTTTCATTTGGTCACATATTGATACCAAATGAAAAGTTGTAAATTGTAGGAGTTTGTAGGGTTAGGTAAAGTAGACCATTAGGAGGTTGTAGAGCTTGAGTGGGCCTGATAGTAACGAACATGTGTTTCATAAGAGGCCAAAGGATCAAATCCAGAGTGGGGTAGAATATATACACCTCAGTAGACTTTTGCAGTCAAATCACTAGGTGGAGGTGGGTCCTTTGTCCCTTGCCTCAGAGAGAAGAAGTAGAATTGATGAAATATAAAGTTCTCTCAAATTTATAGCTTATCACTCATGCGAAACCTACCCAAATTTGATTTCTCAAGTATTCTAAGGCAAATTTGGGATGTATCTTGAAAATAAGTTCCAAAACCCTTTCACTATAGTCACTGTACAATGATCTATGTTTCCAACTGCCTTTTTGAAGTACCTTTTATATTTCTCATACAGATAACAAGGGCTTGATTAGTCTGACTGATAACTTGCACAGAGGTAGTTCTTTATTTTACACCATTTTAGTTGTCTTTGATCTTGAAATCCTGTGTACTGTCCAGAGATTCCTACAATGCAAGAAAACTATGCCATGGACTAAATCTGGTAAGTATCTCATAGCCGACATCTGCTTTGCCACTACTGATAAACATTTTATTTTGTTCTGAGCTTAGTTTTTCTTAAGTTTGCAACCTCAACACTACTTCATTTTCATATGATATGCTTTGGTATGGGTGTTGTTGTGAGGTTGCTACAACTGATCCTAGATGTATATTTTTGTCCCATTTAACGAAGTATTAAGGAATATATCAAGGATATTCACTAAGCTTACAATTCAAAATTACCAGGTAACAATCCAACTAAGAAATATTATAAATATAGACATTACCCACATTCTGATAAATCATAACAACCCTCAGAGGCAGAAAGTCCTGAATATGAGAAGCAATTTGGATTTTGGACAGCAAACCTAAATGCACCGGATTGACAAGATAATAATAATTCATACTAAAATGAATAAACACGGACTGGAAAAAATTTCGGATCATATTTGCAAATGGACAAGCATACCCACTCTACAGATATGTTCATTTTATTTTGAGTACAAAATTCTGTTTTCGAACTAAAACACATATTTTGACTAGGGGATCTTTGGCAACATGTTCCACACATATGTTGCAAACATCTCTAATAAAGAAACAGTCCTTGATATCATTTTCTTGGTGCTCTAATGAATTACTTGCTCTCTCCACTTGTAACCATAATTATGATTGCAACAACTGAAAAAAGTCAAAATTCATGCCTTCGTCTCCTCCAATTGTAACTTGCAAAATATATTTTGATTAAATGACGTGATCGAAACTGCATGCATATGCAAGAAATTAATATTATTTCTACATCCAATATTTCAATATCAAATTCGATAACCATTTGAAAAGTCTGGAATATTTCAAAATAAGTTGTTGCAAGTCGTATGCTCAACACTTAGGCAGTTAGGCTATATATTGATATCTTGAGCTTCCTTTCCATTCATCTCAGAAAGGGAATTTAGTTCCCCCTATATTCAATAAACTAATTAAAACCATTTAGCTTGAACCTATATTACAAATTGCCTAAGTATTTTGTTGAAGAGTGGTATTTTATAATACAAAAGTTAGGGACTACAAGAGGCGGCAAAATCAAATGCATAATGCTAGAAACCATAAAATTTGACACTTAATTGAAGATTAAAATGCTTGGAATAAAGGTGAAACTTACATTATATAAATACTTTGGGTTTCTTTTTGTATGAGCTTGAACTGTCTACATGATTACACAATAATGAATGCCCAAGCCTCATCTTCTTCAATACAAGATGACTGCAAGTGGAATGGAACCATAAACTGCAAGAATTGCTTTCTTTTTGTTTTAATCATCCTATCGAATCCAGCTTTAGTTCTTAGAAGGAATGCAAAGGTATACCTTTAACATTTATTTTCATATAAACATCAGATCACAAGAGGAAAGATAGATAGAAGAATACAAAGCCACCATTTTGTTCATGTTGAGATGTTAAATTAGAAATTTAAAATCATATTATTTCAGAGGGAATAGGGTGAATGGATAGCAAAGGATATATACACCTCAGGAAATACTCTGCAATTAGACTGATGTTGGAAAAATTGTAACCCATAGTTGGGAACTCCCATGTTATATTCAAACTCATACAGAGTCATAGATAGAGTCAGAGTCAAGGCTTGAACAAAATCGACAGAGCCTAGGAAAGAGCTAGAGTCAGGACCTAAAAAAGAGCCAAAGTTCGATAAAAGGAAATAATTATTTAGAAGTATAAAATAACACCACGTGGCCTTCATGTCATGTTAGCAGCACAGTAACCCATAAACTGTTGTACGAAAAAAAATTTGGGGAATTTTCTCTCATTAGGGTTTGTTGGGTACGCTGAAAGGTAGATGGATAGTGGGTGTTGAAGAGAATGTAGTCAAGAGGACGCATCACAGGAATTTAGAGTCAAAACAAAGAGGAAGTCTGTTATTATTGCAAGATGTAGAAAAAACAGGGATAAGAGCGAAGCATCAAATATTTGTTGTCCATGCCAGAGCACAAGATGAATTATGATACGATCTGAGAAGGACTAGATCAAGTCATCTTAAACTTCTCTTTCTATATGCAAAGCCCCACGTCTAATTTCATGATCTTTTATTAATCACATCACTCTCTGGTTCATCTAATCCAACCAAAAAATAAATTACACAGTGGATTCCATCACAGCTACTATGTCTGATCATCTATTGCAGCTAGATTATCAGTAAACAGTTTCTTAAATGCTTACCTTTTGAAACCGAGTAATTGCTTCATCATCATTGCTTGAGTTGAAATCTCCAATGCATTACCAGTATCGATGGATCCCCTCTGTAACTCTTCTCTACTGTGTTGGTAATGTTGTTCTAATATCAAACAACGGTTTCTCTCTCTTCGAAAAAAAAACATAATATTATTTTTGCTAAGTCTTCCCGCCAATCTTCTAAATGAGTGGGAAAATGATATTCAAATGAGTGAAATAATTTCAACGAAGACCAAAAACTCTTATCATAATGTAAAAAAAAGTTATTCGAATATAATAAATATTTTTTTTAATTTATTCCAATATTATAAATATTTTATGTTTTTTAAAAGAAAGGTGGATATTATGTTGAGTTTGTAAGCCATTTTGTCTTTTTATTTTTTTATTCTTTTTATTGTATTTTTTTTATTCTTTTCATTGTATATGACCAATTTAGATCTATTTTAATTTCTGATTTACCAAAATTTAGATCCATTTTAACTCCGGATTTACCAAATTCCCAAAGGGATCAAATCTCTTTTCACTCTAAGAGAGGTTTGCATCTCAATAGATTTGATTCCTCCCTCTCACTTGGACGTAGATCTAGAGTTAAGATAGATCTATATTGATTTAATTATTAATTATAATTAATTATAATTATTGATTTTACGTTTTTAAATTTTAAAATGTTAAAGTTAACATTACAACATCTCTACCATGGCAGAGGAATTCAACACTGGAGAAACCCTAGAGGCCCATAGAAAAATTGCAAGTGAAGAAAGGGTCGTGGAGTTTCAAACTAGAGAAGGGCATAGTTTTGACGAAGACTAAACGAGCTCTGGACAATGTCAAGCTCTGATATCCTTGTCAAAACACAAATTAAGATTAAATTGTAATCATGACTTTTTTATCCACATAATATATAGTTTTGAAGTACATAGATGGCCACCATGATAAACCCTTTAAAGACACAAAACCATGCGTCAAATATTCTTTCCGGATGAGATGTCGGTTTCTTACTATTGGAACCACATGGACGAGGAGGAGTTAGTGGAATATGAACCGAAGGGGGGGAGGGGGGGAGGGAGAGTTCAAAAAAATTGATCTAGTCCCGAGGATTTTATACATTCACATTTGGAAGTCATGTTAGAAGGTTAGCATATTGCGATTTCTAGGCCTATCAGTTCTTTAGAAAGAAAAGTTAAGAATTCAATAGGAGACCATCTTGAAATTCGGAGGCCCTAACCCTTGCTCTGGCCACACACTATTTGGGTCCTTTAGTTTGGTCAACCTAGGGCTCGAGGAAATTTTCCAGGGGCTGGAGAACTCTTCTTGGGGTTCTTTGGCTCTGAGTTTAGTTTCCCTACCATCCTAGAGATCAAAGGAACACATACAATGTGCTATGACTTCCTTAGGGTTTTCATAATTTTTTTAACACGTTGGGGATTTTAAATATAAATCTTCCGGGAAATCACATAATATATTTTGGAACCGACGCGTTTCGAACTACCAACTATAGTTCATCATCAGGATAATGAAGATTTGCTGATCTAACTTGCATATTTAAACTAAGAAGTGAGAAGCAACAGTCAAAACCCCAAAGAGTTAAAAACGGTCGAAAATTATAAAATAATAAAAAAATATAACTAACTATCTTTAAAATTAAAAACGGTCAAAAATAAAACCATCAACAGTAAAAAATATATTCAAGTCAAAGTCATAAATTAAAAAATAAATAAATAAATAAATAATAATAATAATAATAATAATAATAATAGAATAAAATCAATAAATAAAATATATATATATATATGAAAGAATAAAATTAGAAACAAGAAAAAAGGAGAATAAGGACTAAATCATAACAATAAAAATAAAACTAAAAATTAAAAGACCCACTAAAAGGTAAAATAAAAACCACAGAAGTCAAAGTCAAAAACTAAAACTAAATAATTTATAAATAAATAAAATAAAACAAATAATTAAATAAATACATGAATGAATAAAAATTTTTTATAAAAAATAAATTAAATTAACATAAAATAAAATAAAAATAGATTATTTGTATTTTATTTTAATAAATAAATTAACATACATAGACCAAAATAAAATAGAAAAATAAAATAAACAAAATAATAATAAAAATAAAATAAAAAGACTAAATCATAACAATAAAAATAAAACTAAAAATTAAAAGACCAAATAAAAACCAAAGAATTTAAGTCAAAGTCAAAAACTAAAACTAAATAATTAATTAATAAAATAAATTCAAAATAATAATAATAATAATAATAATAATTAAAATAAATAAATAAATACCAAAAACATAAAAACACAAAGAAAAGGACTGCTACAAGGAGTGAAGAGATGGAATCCAACAACTGCTCACTTTCCATCCATCATCCCTGTTCAACATGCGAGACCTCTTCTCAATCTCAATCGCCTCCCTAAATTTTCGGTGATGGAAATGGTCAATTCTAGCAAGGATTCTAGCGTCCTCCATACAAATGTGATGCTTCGTCTTTTCTGCATGCTCGGCTAATGTAGAGGACTTGGTTCTACCATGCTTAATATCTGCAGCATGCTCCTAGAACCTTTTATTAATCGATCGACCAGTTTCACCAATGTAGGGAGTCCCGCAAGAGCAAGGGATCAAATAAACACCTTTCCCGCTTTTTGGGTCCAATTGGTCTTTAACCAATTTAAGGGAGTCCCGAATGGTGTTTAAAGGTTTAAAAGAAGAAGAGATCTTATGCTTCCTTAAAATTCGAGCAATCTTGTCAGTAGTACCTTGAATAAAAGGTAAATGAACTTTACCAACAGCGTCAACATTAATCTTATTCATTCTAGGACCTTTGCTCGCATTCCTGAAAGCCTTCAAACCCTGACTTCTACTATAACCGTTTTCTTCAAAGACTTTAAGGAGATGGGCTTTCTCTTCATCTAAATGATCATTATCCAAAATTCTAAGAGCTCTTGTAGCTAAAGTATTCAAAACTCCAAGTTTCTGAGCAAGAAAATGATGCAAACCAGAATGAAGATACTGCTCCGTGTGCGTCTTTTTCCGAAAAACACGATGCGAGAATGAGCCATTATTGTTTCTAGAGATGAGAGGATCCAGGAAAGGAAGGTTCCCATCAGTTTCAGTTTCCATCGTGAACTTGATAGAGTCAAATTGACTATTCAAATGCCGATGGAAAGCCTCTAATTCAGAACGACCATGAGACCAATTGATGAAATTGTCATCAACAAACCGCTTCCATACCTTGGGTTTTAAAGGAGCAGTCGCCAAAGCTTTAGATTCAAAATATTCCATAAAAAGGTTTGCTACCACTGGCGAGAGCGGGGAACCCATGGCAACACCACAGGTTTGCTCATAAAATTCTCCTTCAAAACTAAAAAATGTAGAAGTGAGGCAAATTTCCACCAAATTAGCAGTATCAAGATCAGTAATACGCTTGATAACCTCTACTACTTCCCTGATGGGAATGTTCGTATAGAGAGAAACAACATCAAAACTAACCATAGAGTCATTAGGATCGCAAACCCAGCCTTTTAATTCATTAACAAAAGAAGTAGAATCTTTCACGAAAGAATCTGTATGACCTACAAGAGGCTTAAGCTTGCGGGCCAAATACTTAGCTAGGAGATAGGTGGGCCCCCCAATAATATTAACAATGGGTCTAAGAGGAACACCATCCTTATGAATCTTAGGGAGCCCATAAATTCTAGGGGTGATAGGATTGCTTTCAATGAGCTTCGAGCTCATAGAACCTACCGTGCAACTAGACTTAATAGCATTGCCCACCATCTTTGAGACTTTATTAATAGGGTTCTTAGAGAGCTTCTTATAACACCCACTATTACAAAGATGGTCAAACATCTTTGCTTTATAATCCTCCTTATTTAGGATTACGATAGCACCATCCTTATTAGCCTTGAGGACAACAATATCAGGGTTTTGATTAAAGGTCTTAAGAGCCAAAATCACTTCACAATATTGCTTCCTGAGGTTTTATAGCTTTCCTCAAGAACCATCACAGAATCTTTGCCTAATGACATTCTTTGTGACATTTTCAGATAAAACTTTAAAATTTATCTAATACTACAACAATATCATCCCTAGGAATCTTCCTAGAGCCAGAGCAAATTCAAACTCCTTTACTTACTATGAGTAAAATGTAAGAATCAAATTAAAATTCAGAGAGATTAATAACCTCTTTTATTATAATAATGTTACTAATGTTATTACTATTAATATTATTACTATTATTTTTAATGTTATTATTACTGCCGCTAAGATTATTATTATAACCATTATTATTAGTAGTATTCATATAAAGCGTTGAAAACAAAAATGCTAAGACATTATTATAAAATATTTTTTTTTTTCTCGTGAAAAAAACGCTGAATATATTAAGAATATATACAGTACATGTTCAAAATAATCTCATCTGTGTGATAAATATTATTAACCTTACGAATATTATTAATAATAATATTGTTATCTTTAATATTAATAAAGTTATTATTATTACAATTATTGTTATAATAATAATTATTAATATAATTATCAAATGTAAAATCCTTTCCAATGTAATCAAAATTAATATTATTATTCATATTATCAATACGAATGTTGTTAATATTATTATAAATGTTAAAAATATTAAAAGAGTTACCAATACCAACGTCATTTACGTTGATACCTGCGTTCTTTTGAGATAACGAAGGATCAATATGAAAATTGAAAGCGCTAACAAAGCTTTCATTTACCAGATCTGCCGCTGAGAATGGGTTTAAAGCACCCACCGCTGAGTCACCCATCGATGCATTACTGCAATCATTCGAACCCAACGATTCTTCAGAGTGCAACGGGCCAGCGGCATTGTTCCCAGTCGATGCTTCTATTTGCACAGGGCCAGCCACAGTGTTTTCAGCAGAGGAGATGCAGGTCAGGTTGTTCGACAATTCCGCTAACTGGTCGAGCTTTTTCTTGAGGAATCAATGCTGCAATCAATCCGATGGGTCGAATCCTGCACAGACTTTTGACTGCTATTAATTATAGAACGGTTATCAACAGCGTCGAGCGTGGGGATTGAGCGATCCCCAGGATTCACAGCCTTATTGTTTGACAAGGCAAATCTCTCACCACACATTCCCGCACATTGAACAGGGATGATGGATGGAAAGTGAGTAGTGGTTGGATTCCATCTCTTCACTCCTTGTAATAGTTATTTTCTTTGTGTTTTTATGTTTTTGGTATTTTTTTTTTTTTTTTAATTTATTTTATTAATTAATTATTTAGTTTTAGTTTTTGACTTTGACTTGAATTTTTTGGTTTTTATTTGGTCTTTTAATTTTTATTTTTATTTTTATTGTTATGATTTAGTCTTTTTATTTTATTTTTATTATTATTTTGTTTATTTTATTTTGGTCTATGTATGCTAATTTATTTATTAAAATAAAATACAAATAATCTATTTTTATTTTATTTTATGTTATTTTAATTTAATTTTTATAAAATGTTTTTATTCATTCATGTATTTATTTAATTATTTGTTTTATTTTATTTATTTATAAATTATTTAGTTTTAGTTTTTGACTTTGACTTGAATTTTGTGGTTTTTATTTTACCTTTTAGTGGGTCTTTTAATTTTTAGTTTTATTTTTATTGTTATGATTTAGTCCTTCTTCTCCTTTTTTCTTGTTTCTAATTTTATTCTTTCATATATATTTATTTATTTATTTTATTTATTGATTTTATTTTATTATTATTATTATTATTTTTTATTTATTTATTTATTTTTTAATTTATGACTTTGACTTGAATATATTTTTTACTGTTGATGGTTTTATTTTTGGCCGTTTTTAATTTTAAAGATGGTTAGTTATATTTTTTATTATTTTATAATTTTCGACAGTTTTTAACTCTTTGGGGTTTTGACCGTTGCTTCTCACTTCTTAGTTTAAATATGCAAGTTAGATCAGCCAATCTTCATTATCCTGATGATGAACTACAGTTGGTAGTTTGAAACGCGTCGGTTCCAAAATATATTATGTGATTTCCCGGAAGATTTATATTTAAAATGTTATGGATCACAGAAGCTTGCACTCTCAACGTTAGGGATTCTTCACTCTCATAAGCCTCTCTGATTTGTTTTATTGTCTGTCCTTAATCTCATGAAGTATAATTGGCCTTGCTCTCCTTGGGTTAACTAGTGAAGGAGATCCTTACCTTGGTAACAGAGGAAGGTTGAACTAACGTCGCGAATCGTGCTATGGTTTATGAGGATAAACACTCTTGTGAATAAAAAGGAATTGTGATTCAGAAGGAATTTTAGAAAGCAAGGAAGAGGAAAAGAAATTGTAGTGTCAAGAATAAGAACAAATTCCTCCTTTCTCTATTGTTGGGAGTCGACATCGCCAATTAGGAGATTGAGGAATTTCCCAGAAATCTCTAGTGGGGTGAGTAAGGGGTCTAAAATTCAAGTCCTCAACCCTAAAAGCATGGGCAGACAAGGAAACCTCGCCCATTGTTAAATGTCCTCCAAAGGTTTCACTACTAGCCCAAGGTTGGATTTATTTGTGCTTCAAAGATGCAGTTGACACCCAAAAGGTACATTAGATGGTTTGGAAAATTGATTCATCTCCTATCATTTTTAGTTTTTGGATGCCCCTCTTCGATGCAAAGTAGGAGAGGCTACATATGTCCCCAATATAGGTTCATCTTCCAGGTCTCGACCCTCCTAACTATTGGGATGCCATAATTTTCAAAGATAGAGGTAACTCAATGGGATCCTATATGGACCATGAATTTATCTCAACCATGAATTTGCATATTTGGAGATGGGGATTAAGATGTACTCTCGCACTTTCGCTAATATGGACCTTAGGGAAGTGCTTCTAGAAGACATGGATTTCAAGATTGGGGTGGAGTGTATTCAAATACTTGATTATGAAGGAATTTCTTTCATGTGTAGGCATTGTCATAGGTTTCGCACCTAGCTAAAAACTATGAGCTTCCCTTTTCTACGAAGGACCATATATCCAAAGGCAAGGACTCGGTGAAAGGACATATTGGGTCAAAAAAGGGTTATAGGTTGGAGGTTTTGGGTGCCAAGGAAAAGAAAGTTCTAATAGATATTTAAACTTTCCTTTCAATATCCGTGATGAGAGTTGGGTCAGGCACTCACTATTTCAAAATCATTTGTCATAAATTAAATTTCACCTTGCCATCTCCCCCACAAAGCCTTGCATCGCACCAAGCATATTATGCACATTTGAACAACCAATATGTTGGCTAGATCAATGTAAAATAAATACCATGACCTGGAAACTCGTGCTTCTCTCCTTTATCCTCAATCACAACATTAGGGCCCTTAAAAAAGAAAGATGAGTAAATACCTCCCCACCCATCTATCATCCATTATCTATTGTTTGAATTTGTTGTTGTCTTTGGAATTTCAGGATGTTCTAGGAATTTATAACAATTTGGATAAGTAATTGTTTGATCTCGATGTTGTTCTTAAGTTTTCAGAATATTCCCTAAATCTACCATTGAAATAAGTTCAACAGCTTTAGGTTGGCCAGGAATTGTAACTTCTTCCACCAAATTGTAACTGGATTAAATTTATAGAATTCATGATTTAAGGGTGGCAGCTAAACGTCTTTATCATTTGTAGAAAATATATCATTAGTGACCTGATTTGTCCCACATATTATCTGATAAACACCAAAGGGCGAAAGCAAAGAGATTGGTGTTATAATGATCTCTTCGTGCACATGGAGGGGTCCCTAGTCAAGTTGGTCCCAAAATGTTTGTAGCAGTACTGTCTAGATCCTATCAATCCATTATAGCTTCACGCTCTCTGTAGTTTTATATATACACATCCAAATCAACATGTTACATAGATGGATGTATTGTGTGAAGTTTACCATCAACTCAAATTGAAATTTCTCATCATCAATCTGGGATGGGCCACATAATATTGATATGGTCAATTTGTGGCTAAGAATATTATAGGGCATGAGAGCTTGCACTGGATTGGATACCTAGATTCCCAAATAATTCTAATTCTCTATTGGTAGAAAACCATAATGTTTGTTTGTAACCTCAATTCCATTGTGCCATCAATCATTTGTTTGAAGGCCTAAATTTATGCAGGTTTGAAAAACAAATCAATTAAGCTGTGAAATTGTGTTTTGAATTTGCAAATCGTTAGAAAGATTAACGCATTATCCAAAATAAAATTGTTTAAAACTAATTGACACTTTCTCTGAAGATGATCAAGTTTTAATGAATAAGAGAACTAAAATTCAATGGCTCTAGCAAGCACCGTGGGTAATCACAATGCTACTTCCCCATCGGCACAATTCTTAGATTTTTCAGACACCATCGGCACACCTCTTTATATATTTGTGAGACAGTTGATTCGTTTGTTGCGAAAGTAGGGAATTGAGTGGAGGCCCATATGGGGATTTTGTCTTTGGATTTTATAAATAAATACAAGGAAAGTTCTATATCAATCATTATCCTCTTCTAATCCCTTTAGAGACCCCTTTGTCTCTAAATGTTACACTTTGGTATCAAAATTGCAATTTTCCATTTATGGAGTGACACAATTAAAAATTACTAACATAAATGACTAATTCATATACTTGTTGTACTTGTTATTTGGTCATATTTTTATTCTTGGACTATAATACTCATTTACATTAATCATTATTAATTTTGTCACTTATTATCTAGTCATATATTTTAATCCTCACTAAATTAGTCATTTAAGTTAGTCGCTTTTAGTTTAGTCGCTTATTATCTAGTCATATATTTTATCCCTAGATTAAATTAGTCATTTAAGTTAGTCGTTTTGAGTTTAGTCACTTATTATCTAGTCGTATATTTTATTCCAAGACTAAATTAGTCATTTAAGCTAGTCATTTTTAGTTCGGTCACTTAAAATTGCTCA
The DNA here is from genome assembly GCA_034641835.2 of Pinus albicaulis. Classification (NCBI taxonomy): domain Eukaryota; kingdom Viridiplantae; phylum Streptophyta; class Pinopsida; order Pinales; family Pinaceae; genus Pinus; species Pinus albicaulis. The sequence goes on along the minus strand of CM076582.1, from coordinate 219,879,349 downwards.
AATTTAGTAGTAATTCACTTGAAATAATTGCGGTGACTAACATTTTTAGTCACCTGGTCATTAATTTCATCATTTTTTACTAGTGATACGTTATTTCATCTCAGTAAAAGCACGTATATACACGGGTTTGATTCAGAAAAGGCGCATATGGCAGTTAGGGTTTTCTGAAACTTATTGCAGAGGTTTTTCTCTTGTTGGTGCTATTTTTCTGTTGTTTGTCAATGAAGTCTTATTGTAGATCTGGGTTGTTTGAATACTATATATGCTGCTAAGTTGGTTATGTACAAATCTGATCAATGAGAAAATAAACATGGTTGATGGTGACTAACTGATGAAGGGTTCTACATTTCTAAATATATCTGACTGAAAGCCTCAGATCTAGATTTGTGACTGATTACATTCTGAAAAACAATATTCATAGAGCTATACGCAGGTTGGTGTGAAGCAAAGCGCGTATACACACGGGCTCAGTGAAGCCAAGTAGCGTATGAATTTTAAGTTGATGAATGTTCGGGGTTCAGTTTGTATCTGCATATTTATTCTGAAGTCTGGGTTATATGATTTTTGGTTACAGTGATCTCACTGTTCTCATTGAATTATTGGGTAAAGTTTATGGTTGTTGATGTTTATGAAGAGTTGTGTTGACGTTGTTTGATCCAGTATGAAAATTGATGAAACATGGTCTACAGTGGTTCTGAGGGTTGAAGCCTTCAGTATGGAAGCAGAAGCTTCCTGCTAGTAGAAGATGGTGTTATGATCAGGGGGTTGAAGCTCCCTTCCAGTAGTGGCTGGTAAACAATACTAGGGGGTTGTGGCTCCCTTCTAGTAGAAGCTGGAAAACGAGAGAAGGTTGTAGCCTTCTGTAGGTAGATGCCTATGTACTGATATTATTCTGCATCAGTACAATATTGTAAACAGTTTTCCATATAATAAATATTGAATACAGAGATGATAGCAGCAGTGGTTTTCTCCCGAATTGGGTTTCCACCTTAAATCTTCGTGTTCATGTGTGTTGCTCTTATGTGATGATTTATACTGTTGTTACTACACATATTTATTAATTACATAACAGATGCATGACTGGTAAACTGAGTTAAAGATTGTTCCTGAAAAATTTTTCTAATCTGCAATCAGTATATGCTAATTTATTTTCTTATATGCGTGTGTTGAGTTCATCAAAGCCGCGTATGGAATTCTGTAAAGAAAAAGCTAAAATATTTTCAGTAAGCTCTAAATACTGATTCACACCCCCCCCCCCCCTCAGTATTTTTTCCCAACAATTGGTATCAAAGTAGGTCCTTCTGAAGAAGCTTAATCACTAGAAGGAAATTCAGCTAAGATGAGAAATCAAGATGGAACAACATCTATCAGGCCTACTCTCTTCAACGGAAACAATTTAATCTTCTAGAAGACAATGACAAGATCCTATCTTTAGTCTCTTGGAGCAGATGTATGGGCTATAGTTGAAGGAGGTTATCAATATCCAACATCAGTTCCAAGAGATGCAGCAAAAAGAAAGAAATATGAAACCAATGCAAAGGCGGTCAATGCATTATTGGGAAGTCTGACTGAATCATAATTTTCAAAGTCATGCAGTTGAATACAACAAAGGAGATATGGGACAAAATCATTCTAAGCTATGAAGGTGATACCAAGGTAAAAAGTGCTAAACTCCAAACTCTCAGAATTCAATATGAAAATCTCAGGATGCATAATGAGGAAAGCATTGCCAGTTTCTTTTTACGTCTAGATGATATTGTAAATCGTATGAGAAATTTGGGTGATAACTAACACTATTCTTATAGAAAAGGTTTTACGATCTCTAACTCCCAAATTTGAATCAAAAGTGTCTGCTATTGAAGAGAAGCAGGATCTACAAACTCTTACTATTGTTCAACTTCATGGTATTTTGACTGCTTGTGAAATGAGAAAAGGAGGTCCATCTGAATTCAAAGAAGTTGTCTTTAGAGTTGCTGCAAAAGGAAAAGAAGTAGAAGAACAAGAAGGATTAGGGTATGCTTCAGAAGAAGATGAGATAAATTTTGTAAAGAAGCTACAACTTGGCACTGGAATATTCAGAGGTAAGCTTTCTTTTAAATGTTTTGCTTGTGGAATAGTTGGTCATTATGCTGCTAAGTGTCCTCATAAAGAAAAACATGAAAAAGGAAATGAAGTGGAAAAAGTAAATAAGAATCAGTTTATCAATAGAAAAATTTATTATACTCATGAAGATAGTGATGGGCTGTCAAATAGTGAAAAAGGAGAATATGATCAAGATGTTCGACTACTCATGGCTTTTGAAAAGGATTCTAGTGAGGCTGAAGATACCTTTATGGATGCACTAGAAGAAAACGATTTTCTTGAAGAAATTAATCAGCTCAAATTTTGTTTGGAAGAAAACAAAATTGCCATAGATACTCTAAAGAATCAACTTATAGAAAAGGAGAAGCACAATGAGAAATTAGAATGTGAAATAGTAAGTCTAAGAAAGGAAATTGAGAAAGAGAAAACTTTAAATCTTAGATTCGCTAAAGGAACTGAAACCTTAGATGAAATTATCAAGGCTCAACACTCTCCTTTTGTAAAGACAGGTCTTGGATGTATCGTATAATCCTCTCATTATTTAGCACCAAGCTATCTAAATGCAGCTAAAGCCAGCCTACAACATTCTTTCACTCAGCAAGAGAACAAAGAAACTTCACAGGTAAAGCATGACCACTTCAATACAAAGAAAAATAGCATAAATATCAATCAGAGAAATACCAATCTGCAGGTAAACACAAATAGAAGGTTTCATGATCGTAGAAATTTCTTATTTAATAGGCAATGTTTCTCATGTAATAATTTTCGTCATAAAGTTGGTCAATGTGTTGCAGACAAAACCATCATGATCAAAGAAGCAAGAAAGCAAAGAAATGAGACTAGAATAAAGAAGAATACTTATAACAACTTTTCTCCTCTTCAAAATGAAATTGAATGTGCCTATTGAAATAACTTTGGTCATGGAGAATCTGAATGCAAGAGAAAACTTCAGCCAAAAGAGCATATATCTTCAAGTTTCAAGGTATGGAGAAAGAAGGACTTACAGGTTGAGAACTGTGGCATAGCCTTATTTTCAGAAGAGGAAGAAAATCAATGGTACATTGATAGCGGATGCTCAAAACACATGACGGGAGATAGAAATAAACTCCTTGCATACAATGCTCTAGAAAGATAAAATAATGTTACCTTTGGAAAAGATACTCCTACTATCATTAAAGGAAAAGGTTTTGTTTTTCTAAAGGAAAAGGTTTTGTTTTTCTAAAAGAAAAGTTAAAATCTAACAATGTTATGTATGTGGATGGATTAAAACATAACCTGTCAAGTATGAGTCAAATGTGTGATCAAGGAAATGAAGTTGTCTTTAGTTCAAAAGAATGTGTGGTTCATGAACTTGACACAGGAAAAACAGTAATAAAAGGAACTAGAACACCATGCAATCTGAATGTATTGAAATGTTGCAAAGAACAATGTTACTTGGTTAAATCCTCAAAAAATTGGTTATGGCACAAAAGATTGGGGCATTTGAGCTTATCTCAAATCAGCAAATCTAGCAGACTCAAAGTTGTTCGTGATCTTCCCAACATCACTCTGCCTGAAAGTACCATATGCAAATCTTGCCAATTCGGTAAGAAAACCATATTACAATTCAATGCCAAAGAAGGATCAGCAAGTAAGCCTCTTGAACTCATACATACCAACGTATGTGGACCTATGAGGAAAAATTCACCCCATGGAGAACAATACTATATTCTATTTATTGTGACTTCTCTAGAATGTGTTGATTGGGTTAATAAAACACAAAGACGAAGCACTTGAAAAATTTCAGATCTTCAAAGCGCTCGTTGAAAATGAATTCGATCTAAAAATCAAATGTCTTAGATTTGACTGAGGAGGGGAATTTATATCAGATGAATTCTTTGATTTCTATGAAAAACATGGCATAAAAAGACAATTTTCTGTAGCTGGAACCCCACAACAAAATGGCATGGAAAAAATAATGAATAGAACAGTTAAACAAATGGCTCATGCTATGCTTGATGATTCTGGAACACTTGATACCTTTTGGGGAGAAGCAGCACATACCGCTGTAAATATTCTTAACAAGGCTCATGTTCATGTGAACAGTGATAAAACTCCTTATGAGCTATGGTATGTTAATATTCCAACTATAAAGCATTTTAGAGTTTTTGGAAGCAAATGTTTTATCAAGAACAATGATGAAAAACTTGGTAATTTTGAACCTAGAGCAGATGAAGGAATATTCCTTGGTTATTCTTCTAGAAGAAAAGCATACAAATGCTACAATAAAAGACTTTGAAATATTGTTGAATGCATTGATGTTGTAATTTATGAGTCTCTCTCAACTCCTAAAAGGGAAATACCAACAACAAATGAAGATGATGATGATGCATATCCTCCTACATCAAGTAGCAACAACATGGAAGCCGGAGAACCCTATGAAGCAACATAAGATAATATATCTGAAAAAGCTCCATCCAGGTATGTTCAAAAGGATCATCCAGAATCTCAAATTTTGGGAGAAAGGGGATCCGATGTCCAAACAAGAAGAACTCTTGTAGGATCTCCTAACTATCTCGCATTTCTATCCACTATTGAACCACAAAATGTCAATCAAGCTAGCAAAGATGAATTTTGGATTCAAGCCATGAATGAAGAACTTGATCAGATTGAAAATAATCATGCTTGGGAATTGGTTCCAAGACCTCATGATAAAAATGTTATTGGAACAAAATGGATATTCAAAAACAAGTTAAATAAAAATGGAGATGTTATTAGAAAAAAAGCTAGACTTGTTTGTAAAGGGTATGCTCAACAAGAAGGTATAGACTTTGAAGAAACATTTGCTCCTGTAGCTAGACTTGAAGCCATAAGAATGTTTCTTGCCTTTTCAAGCTTTCAACAATTCAAAGTTTATCAAATGGATGTTAAATCTTCTTTCCTCAATGGTGATCTAGAAGAAAAATTTTATATAGAACAGCCAAAAGGATTCATTTTGGGAAATGATGAAAAACTTTTTTGCAAACTTAAAAAGGCTTTATATGGTCTCAAACAAGCTCCAAGGGCATGGTACTATCGTCTTGACAAATATCTTCATCAACAAGATTTTTCAAAGGGATATGCTGATAGACACTTATACACAAAAATTGAAAATGATAAACTATTGCTTGTAGTTGTATATGTTGATGACATCATTTTTGGGAGTAATGAAGAGTCCATGAGTCATAAATTTTCTTCTGTTATGCAGCAAGAATTTGAAATGTCTTTATTTGGGGAAATAACATTTTTTCCTGGTTTACAAGTACAACAAGCAACAGATGGCATATTTTATCACAGGAAAAATATCTTAAGCAAATTCTGAAGAAGTATGGGATGGAAGACTGCAAACCTGTAAGTACACCAATGGTAACTGGGTGTAACCTCAGTTCTCATGATGATTCTCCCACGGTGAATCAACCAGAATACAGATCCATGATTGGAAGTTTTATTTATCTAACTGGGACAAGACCTGACATTATGCATGCAGTTGGGATTGTTGGACGATTCCAAGCTAATACAAAAGAGTCACACCTTTAGGCTGTAAAAATAATATTCAAATATCTACAAGGGACTCAAGACTTTTGTCCATGGTATCCAAAGAATGTTGATCTCACTCTTCATGCTTACACAGATGCGGATTGGGCTGGAAATGTTGGTGATCGAAAAGCACTAGTGGTGGTGCATTCTTTATGGGGCCCCGATTAGTATCTTGGTTCATCAAGAAACAAATTTCTATTGCCTTATCTACAACAGAATCAGAATATGTGGTTGTCGCATCATGTTGCACACAACTACTTTGGATGATGCAAACTTTACAAGACATTTAAATCAAATGTTCACCTCCCATATCCATTTTGTGTGATAATACAAGTGCCATTAGTATCTCAAAGAATCATGTTATGCATTCCAAGACCAAGCACATTCCTATCAAGTATCACTTCCTACATGAACAAGTGCTTGAACAAAAGGTTAAATTGGAGTATGTTCCCTCCAAAGAACAATTTATTGATATATTTACTAAACCTCTTCCCAAGGAAGAATTCGAATATCTCAAACAGAAGCTGGGAGTTTTCTCTGCCTCTCATATCAGATCTTCTTGATTTCAGAAGATTAAATTCGGTACGCAGGTTTCATAAAGGCAGATCGCGTATATACGTGAGTTTCTGTGCATAAAACCGTGTATGGGTTTTGCTGACGGAAATTATCTGGGTCAGCGTTTCAGAACAGTTGTGGTGTTGTTGGGTAATCTCTATTGTTGTTGTTCCAGTATTCATCTTTTTGTATCATTCTCTGATATTTTTCTCCTTGATGAAGATGCTTTGATGATTTTCTTGTTGAAGGTGTTCAGGATGCACAAGCTAAGGGGGAGCACTTGTCTTGTGGAAAAGGATGCATTGTTGGCATCCTAATTGGTTGATGTGTTATGATCTCATGTTTGAGATTCTTTGGTCTTGGTTATAAAAAATCATATCTGTAATTTGATGAAAAGGTCATGTTGAGACCTATGATGTAAAATTGTTATATTCAATCATGTAAGAACTTATTCAAATTTGTAAACTCACATAGTTGGGTAGTTGAGTCAAAATTTGTAAACCCACTTGGTTGGGAAGTTGAGTCAAATATGTAATTCCACTTGGTTGGATCATTGATGTAAGTATGAGTCCTTGGTGATAGGAAAGGTCATACTAGGTTGAGTATAGATTCATGTACTTATTTGAAAAATCTGTATGAAGATTCAACATGAAATTAGGGGGAGCATGGTAATTTCAGTGCACATCAGATCTACAGAGCTCTTCTTTCTACAAGGGAAGATAAACCTTGTTGCGGTGTTGATCTGCCCTTTTCCCTTGATTTCAAAGGGGGAGAGTATCTTGGTTTTTGAATAATGGTGGAATAATGGTTATGATTAATGTATATATCTGTTGTGGCAGTCAAACACCATCATGGTTGCCATAAATTCCAAAGGGGTGGATTGTTGGCAATACAATGCAATATGTTGTCCTTGATGGCAACCTAATTGACGATGTTGTACTTGATGGAAACCTCTTGATGAGTTGCCTTTTGATAGCAACCTATTTGTTAAATATGTAAAAATGATGTATCTACAGATCATTTCAGATGTGATAGAGAAAGGAATTCCAGTAAGTTCCAGAGAAATGATAAATATAATATGTCACAATGTATACGCATGTTTGATGAAGGCAACCCACATATGGATGCAATGTATACGCTACTTTATGAAGGCAACCCGCGTATACATTCAGGATAAGTATATATGAAGCTTTTATGACGAGAAGCCGTGCATACACGCAGATAAGAATGATCCAAGTCATGTATGCCTTTTGCACTCTAAAATTATGATACCAAGGGGCATTACCATGGTATTATCCCACAGTATTGAGTGGTGTATTGTCTATTTGGTTCCGTCCAAGAATACCATCGACAATTGTGTCGTTTTGACTCATGGTATTGGTAAAGGCTAAATCTATATAAGGAGAAGAAGATCATAGTGCAAAGTATGTGTTTGTAAGGTTTGTTGCTGAATAATTTTCTCTGAGGTATATCTGCATGGGATAAACTCTGTTTTAATTGATCTGAATCTATGATGCACCCATGGATACATGATGGTTCAGGATCTCTAGATCTGAAATGACTATGCTCTTGTGTGATCCATTGAAGAGATGATTAGATCTATGACCTGGCGCAAGTTTGTTGAAGTCAAGTGAAGAAATCTGGGTAATTCCTATGGATCTGGTTCATTCTGAAAATTTTATATTTACATATCTATACACTATTTCGTCTCATTCAAAGTGTGTGTATATGCGGGTTTGCTTTAGAAAAGGCGCGTATGGCAGTTATGGTTTTCTAAAACTTATTGCAGAGGTTTTTCTGTTATTCCTGCTATTTGTCTGCTGTCTGTCAATGAAGTCTTCTTGTAGATCTGGGTTGTTTGAATACTGTATATGCTGCTAAGTTGATTATGTAAAAATATGATCAATGAGAAAATAAACATGGTTGATGGTGACTAACTGTTGAAGGGTTCTGCATTTCTAAAGATATCTGATTGAAAGCCTTAGATCTGGATCTGTGACTGATTACATTCTGAAAAACAGTATTCACAGAGCTATACCTAGGTTGGTGTGAAGCAAAGTGTGTATACATGTGGGCTCAGTGAAGCGAAGTAGCTCGTGCATATTAAGTTGATGAATGTTCAAGGTTGAGTTTGTATCTGCATATTTATTCTGAAGTCTGGGTTATTTCTGAGTTTTGGTTACAATGATCTCACTGTTCTAGTTTAATTATTGGGTAAAGTTTATGGTTGTTGATGTTTATGAAGATTTGTGTGGATGTTGTTTGATCCAGTATGAAAATTGATGAAACGTGGTCTGCAGTGGTTCTAAGGGTTGAAGCCTTCAGTATGGAAGAAAAATCTTCCTTCCAGTAGAATCTGGTGTTCTGATCATGGGATTGAAGCTCCCTTCTAGTAGTGGCTGCTAAATGCGATTAGGGGGTTGTAGCTCCCTTCCAGTAGCAGGTGGAAAACGAGAGAAGGTTGTAGCCTTCTGCAAGTAGATGCCTTCGTACTGATATGAGTCTACATCAGTACAATATTATAAACAGTTTTCCATATAATAAATATTAAAGACAGAGACGACAGCAATGGTGGTTTTCTCCCAAATTGGGTTTCCACCTTATATCTTGGTTTTCATATGTGTTGCTCTTGTGTGATGATTTATACTACTGTTACTGCACATATTTACTGATTACCTAACAGATGCATGACTGGTAAACTGAGTTAAATATTGTTCCTGAAAAATGTTTCTAATCTGCAAAATTATATCAGTATACACTAGTTCCTTTTCTTATATGTGCATGTTGAGTTCATCAAAACCGCATATGGAATTCTGTAAAGAAAAAACTAAAATATTTTCAGTAAGCTCTAAATACTGATTCACCCGCCCCCTCTCAGTAGTTTTTCCCAACACCTAACATCTATCCCTATCCCCCTAAATTTTCCCAAGAATTTAGAAGACCCCTAACCCCTTCATCTCCCTTCATTCCTAAAAACTGCCCAAATCCCATGTTTTTCCCTACACTAAACCCTAATTTACCCTCCCATTGAGCTAGGGTTTACTATGGATTCTGAAACCACTGAGTAGAGGAGGGATAACAGGGGGTCATATCAGTAGGTAATATCCCACCAAAGTCCAAGAAATCATAGATTCACCTTTCCAAGATGTGGGTTGCCTAGGGTTTACATCGCACACATGGACAGTTCTACTTCAAAATTAGTTTCTGAAGTAAGGAAGATAAATTTGACAAAATTGAAGGAGTTTTTTTTCCATCATAGACCAAGGAAAAACAACCTCATTCAGTTTATGCACAGGTGTTAGTATTTGAGAGAAATTCTGAAATTACAATTTCTACAGGATGTTTTCTACACTTTTAGATAGCTTGACTTCAAGTCAGTGTTTTGGGGGTTTGGAGAAAGTGTTTGCAGCTATTTATGACTCTATTGTGTATCATACATACTAATATTTCCAATGGTACCTTTATATATTGACAACTAGACATCCTCGTATTTCCATTGGATCCTTCAGAGCAATATTTGGAGCAGTGGAAGGCCTTCAAAAGTCCCTTCAAAATTGGATGTTGCGCTTTTGTCTGGTGGCGCTGCGCTTTTGCAAAGAGGCGCTGCATTTTTTCCCTGTTAGTGAAATTTTCGAGTTTTTTCTCAATTAATGTTAGTTTTATAATGTAATTTCTCTAATTTCAAGTTGAATTTATGTAATAGAATGTAAATGGGCTTGTTAAAGTCATTTTGATGTAATTTTGGACCTCATTGATGAGGAGCAAGTCAGTCAAACTCTATATGGAGGATTTTTTAAACCTCCCTAGTCATTAGGGTTTTGTTGAGAAATTCATGTAAGTTGTTCCTACACAGATGGATTCAACCCCTGAGAGAGGGGAAGTTTTTTTTCTTTATATGTATGTGGTTTTCAATCAATCTAAAGGTTGGACATCAGAGGGTGAAAGTCTTGTAGTTTGTACTTCATCACTTTTTACATGAAATAAAAGTACAATTGCAGATATTATTCAGGAATTCATGTGTTGTGATTTTGTGATAATGTTTTCTCTCTATTATAGATTTATATGAATGATAAATTAGTATCCTTACCATATCTTCCTTCTTTAGTGATTTTCCTAAGAGGTTTTAAGCATAATTATTTTAATTAAGCTTTCTTTTGTTAGGAATCTCATTTTGTGTATTTTTTCTTCTTGAGAAATGAATTCATGGTATACATGCTTATTTTGATCTCCCTATTCATTCAACCCTACACTACATCGACCAACTCTTGAGCTATCAAAAAATCATACCTACCTTGCTCCTTTATATTTCTTACAACTGAAACCTTTGATGTTTTGACCTACTTCCTTGATTTTCACTCTTGATCAAGTAAAAAACCCTAAAATATTTCCAACCCTAGAGCTAAGCTACCTAGCCTAAAACCCATTCTTGCACCAGTCAAATCCTTGGCTATGAATTTCATAGAGAGATCCCTCTCTGGTTTGGTAGGACAAGCTTCCAAACTAAAATCTTGGTTTGAGGTTACCTTTGTCGATTTCCTTTCGGCCTTGGGATATTGTGGAGGCTAAGAGATTCATTGGTTTTCAACATCAATCCAAAAAAGAAGAAACAAAGGATCCCCACTATGCCACAATTGATTGATGAATTTTCACGGGGTTTCTTCGATGGAGCCAGCCATGGCTAATCTCCTACATGTGGTGCGGGTTATACAGTTTATATCAACATATATCACTGTTATCATATCCATTTTTCTCTTGGTAGAGGTACAAAATCTAGAGCTAAGTTTGCAGCCCTATGGGCTCTCTTACATGTGTGTAATTTCTATAATATCATGAAATTTCATATTTTTGGAGATTCTAATGTAGAAAATTTGAATAACTAATATATTATTCACCGAGATTCTCCTGATCACACACTATTTTAGCTTCATGCACAATACAGAATCTCTTCTACCATTGATCATTACATGCAGAAATAAAATCAATTGCATGCGCACATTAAAACCATAAACAATCACACATATGAACACAGTATTTCATGGGAAATCTTAAAGATGAAAACCCCCAACTATTTGTATATTATATGTCATAGAGATCATGTAACAATCATTGTACAAATTTCCTCACAAGCTCTCAGCACAACCTCCAATTGCTACACACTAATCAAGCTAGATCTAGCAAAACACATGCTATAATCTCTGCCACCTAATAGCCAGCCTCTATTGCATAATCAATGTTGTAGGATGGCTCATTAAATAACTTGAACCACCTGGCTTGTACTGCACAATCCTCATGGGCTCCTCCAATCACTGGTTGTTGCAAATATGCAACAGTATAGTCACAATTGATAGTTAACCTGCTCTTTCACCTATCTCTGCACTGGTCTCCACTGAACTGTCCATGCATTGCAATTAACTGGTGTATTCTTTAGTTGATTTATGAGTTAATAATTAGTGAATTAATTAATAATTAATTCACACCACTCATCACTAGTGTATTTATCAGTTAGACTAAATACAACTAGTTCAACTAAGTTAACCGAACACAACTCCACCAACTGTCTCATCAACTCCACCAAACTCTGCCACATGAGTTCTAACTAAGTATCCATAGTATCCGTGAAATAGCTCCACTTAACCCTTAGGAATAGCGTAATTCTCTGTCACCTCCTTATATTAAGACCAGGACTTAACTGAAGTGCTCCAAGCGAATAAGATAATGTTTATAGTCCAAATATTATTAAGAGCTAATAAGATTCGACATATCTATTTTTAGACTAGAAATCTAAAAACAGATTCTTCCCAATATGTCTAAAAATAGAAGTCCATCTATTTTTCCAACTTGACCAACCATCCACAAATAGCATCCTGCAACTCATAGAATATGATCCATATGTCTAAAAATAGACTTTGTGCCAAAAATAGCCTGTGGGCCCACTTAGTGAAGGCGACTTCTTTCCATTAAGCTCATCATCTTGTTGCAATATCAACACTCCCTCTCAACAAGATAAGGATTATCTACCACCCCTATCCTGCCTCTGTGGTATTCGAATTTGCTCCTGATGAGCGCCTTCGTCAAGATATCAGCATCCTAATCCTCCATGGGAATATATGAAAGTAACATGATCTTCCGCTGCACACAATCTCTGATATTATGATATTGGTCCGTGAAGCCATGCCGCCTCAACTCATCCTCCTGTTTGTACCATGATCCATATCCCGATGTGCCTCTGAGATATCTCAATACATGCTTGTTCACTCTTCCAAAGAGAGCTTGGTAGGCTTTAATCATAGCTTTGTAAAATGGGTTAACAACAAGATAGCATATGTCGAGTCATGTATTGACCAGATACATAAGCGACCCCACCAACTGTCGATAAACAGTGGCATCCACTACCTCCGCTGAAGTAGCATCCTCCTTCCTCCAACCACCAGGAAGAGGAGTATCATCAGGCTTACAAACATGCATGTTGAACTTCTCCAGTATCTCCCAAGCATACTTACCCTGAGAAACAAACAGTCCACCACTGCGCTGCCAAATTTCCAATCCCAGGAAATAATGAAGGAGGCCCAAGTCCTTCATCTCAAACTCTTTTGCAAGATCAGCCTTGCATGAGAGTATCAACTGTTCATCACCCATCAAAATAAAATCATCTACATAAATTACAATGATCATCAACTTACCCTCCACCACAATCTGGTATAGGTTCGGATCCGCCTCACTCTTGGTGAATCCAAGACCGGTGAAATAACTATCTATCCATGTGTACCAAGCACGAGGTGCTTGTTTCAACCCATACATCACCTCCTCTCTTTGTGCATGGAGCCCCCGCATACACACATCACGCGCCAAGATCTAGAAACCTTCTGGGCCGTTTATGTATATCTCCTCCTCACGAATCACTGTGAACGTGTCACATCCATCTGATGAATGTGCCACCCCATCTACGTTGAGAGAGAAAGAATCGTCCATATGGAAGAATACCTTGCGACAGGTGCAAAGGTCTCCTCATAATCGATCCCCTCAATCTATGAAAAGCCTCGGGAAACAAATCTTGCCTTATACTTCTCCATACTCCCGTCAGCTTCCTGCTTCACTTTGTAGATCCATCTAGAACCCACCACTGATTTCCCCTCCGTCCTCGGGACAATCTCCCATGCACTATTTCTGACAATCGAATCATACTCTTCCACCATGGCATCTACCCATGCGGGGTCCTCCACAGCTTCCTCGAAAGAGGATGGCTCTATCATGATACACTTGCTCATAAGAGCCATGTATCTAGTATACCTGGGTCAGTGACCTGTCTCGTTCTGCTACCGTGACGTAGGTGTATCACAACCTTCTCTCGCATCTCAATTCTGGCCGCCTTCGTAGTGCGCTTTCGCTTTCACTATTGGCAACGCATGAGTGGTTTCTTCCACTCCATGAACCTCCTCTTGTGGCTGGTCCACATCCTGAGGCTCATCCTTAGGAACTAATAGCTCCTCATCTGCATGCAAGTGTGGCTCCCTCTCAAGCGAACAATTCATGGCTTTCTCCTCATGAAATTTGATATCCCATCGCACAACATACTTCCGACTGTCTGGAAAATACACACGATAGTTGTGGGGTGTATCAATGTACCCCCCACAAATATCCCAACCTCACATAAATGGGTCTACCTTTCTCCCGGCATCCTTCATCACATTAATGTAAATAGTGAACCAAAAATCCTCAAATGGGAAAGGCATTGTGTCTCTACCAGAAACACCTCCTCTAAAAATATGCCAAGTATCCTAATAGGACAATCTGCTTTGCACATAAATCGCCGTATTGCATGCCTCGCCACAAGTGTATGGGAAGGCCCTCGATCATGAAACATCGCTCTTCCAAGACTCCACTTATATTTCTGTTCTTCCTCGCTCAAGAACCCATTCTCGCTATGGGTTATGAGGTGCTATGATCTCTTCGAATTCCTTCTGCGCTGCAAAAGTCCTTGAATTCGCCAAAGATGAATTCACCACCATTTTCGCTCCTAAGAGCCTTCACCTGCTTCCCTGATTCTTTCTCAACCAGTGCCTTGAACTCACAGAACTTTGAGTATGTCTTACTCTTCTTCTTCATGAAGAAGATCTAGCACTTACGAGAAAAATCATCAACAAATATCACATAGTACCTGTGCTTTTCTATAGAAGCTACTGAGAAAGGTCCACACACGTCTGTGTGAATTCTCTCAAGTATTGTTGTGGCGCGACTATCCTTCTCGTGAAAGGTGGCTTTCACAAATTTTCCTAAGGTACATCCCTTGCACTGATCTGACTGTGCAAGAGTACCCTTAGGAAGCCCAATAGAAATCTGCTGTAGTATCTTCAAAGCTCCATGGTGAAGGTGACCCAATCTCCGGTGCCACAACTCGCCATCATCCCAGCTCACCACTCCTTCTGCCTTGCCTGACATTGTTGCACAGCCATCTACCTACAATTGATAAAGGTTCTTAACTCGAACCCCTATCCTCCAGGTCTCACCAATTTCCTTATTGCACAGGAAAGCCTTTCCCTCGCTAAAGACAACATCATATCCCTTGTCTTCTAACATAGCCACAGAGATCATATTCTTCTTCAATCCTAGAACATGAATCACTTCCTTAAATACGAAGGGTTTACCAGACTCCCTCTCAAAATAAATGGTACCAATACCGGTCGCATTGTATCTACCATCGTCGCCCATCTCGATGTGCACTCCAAGATCTTTCTCATCCAGATCAGTAAACAAATCTCGATCTTCTGTCATGTGAAAAGATGCACCACTGTCAAGAAACCACACTGAAACCATCACACTTGATACCAAGCATGCGATCAGCGAAAAATATAGCTCAAACTACGAGGCTAAGGCCTCTCCCACTGCAGATCTAGTAGCCTGCTTATTTTTCTTCTTCTGTGGACAACTAGTGGCGTAATGTCTGTGTTGGTGACAGTGAAAGCACTTCACCTTGGACATGTCCTGCTTCTTGCCTTTCGTACCGGATTGAGAAGCATGCTTCTTGCTTTTCCCCATATTTTATTTGGAAGCCAAAGTGCAATTCTCTTCATCAGAGTTCTTTGATGAAGATCCGTCCTTGGTACTTCGCCTTATCTCCTCTTGCACAAGATCCGGCCAAAGTCGCTCCCATCCTGGCAATTTCTCCCGACCATTGATAGAGTCCTGATAGGAATGCCAACTCTTCGAAAGCCCAAGGAGAGCCAAGCTCACCAATTCCTCGTCATCAACAGTAACCCCCACACTTCCCAGCTCATCCCTACATTGGAAAAACTTTGTGAGGTACTTGGGAATATTGTCGCCTTTCTCCATTTTTATGTTTCTGAGTTTATCCTTGAGCACCAACTTCCTCTGGTCACTCTTGCTTTGAAATAAATCTGTCAAAGCTTTCCACATCAAGAATGGAGAAGCCTTACCATGAAGGCTGGACACTATGTGATCCTTCACACCTGCCAACAGAATCCTTCGACACTTTGTTGTCTTCTTTTTCCATGTGTCAAGTACGGCAGCATCACTAGAAGTAGGTTTTGGAATTTCTGCATCTATGAACTCCTTCAACCCATTGTCATCTAGCACTGCCTCCATCCTGTCCTTCCATGCAATATAATTCGAGCTGCCCTCAAGGGCATACTCCAATCGCAATCCGTTGAAAGACATCTCAACTTCGACACCAAGAAAACACTACTACAAATTCCAATTCCACCAGCTCAAAACTCAACCGCTTCAATGTTTCGCAATTGCTCCAATGATCAATATCACTCCGATACCATGTAGAAAATTTGAATAACTGATATATTATTCACCGAGATTCTCTTGATCACACACTATTTTAGCTTCATGCACAATACAGAATCTCTTCTGCCATTGATCATTACATGCGTAAATAAAATCAATTTCATGCGCACATTAAAACCATAAACAATCACACATATGAACACAGTATTTCATGGGAAAGCTTAAAGCTGAAAACCCCCAACTATCTGTATATTATATGTCATAGAGATCATGTAACAATCATTGTACAAAGCTCCTCACAAGCTCTCAACACAACCTCCAATTGCTACACACTAATCAAGCTAGATCTAGCAAAACACATGCTCCAATCTCTGCCACCTGATAGCCAGCCTCTATTGCGTAATCAATGCTATAGGATGGCTCATTAAATAACATAAACCACCTGGCTTGTACTGCGCAATCCTCATGGGCTTCTCCAATCACCGGTAGTTGCAAATATGCAACAGTATAGTCACAACTGATAGTTAACCTGCTCTTTCACCTATCTCTGCACTGGTCTCCACTGAAACTGTCCATGCACTGAAGTTAACTGATGTATTCTTTAGCTGATTAATGAGTTTATAATTAGTGAATTAATTAATAATTAATTCACACCACTCTCACTAATTGTATCAATCAGTTAAACTAGATACAAATAGCTCAACTATGTTTAGATTAGTTAAACCGAACACAACTCCATTAACTTCCTCAATCAACTCCACCAAACTCTCTCACATGAGTTCTAACTGAAGTATCCATGCAATAGCTCCACTTAACCCTCAGGAATAGCGTAATTCCTTCTGTCAGCTCCTGTGCCACATCCGTGCACTTAACTGAAGTGCTCCAAGAGAATAAGATAATGTTTAGAGTCCAAATATTATTAAGAGCTAATAATATTCGACATATCTATTTTTAGACTGGAAATCTAAAAATAGATTCCGCCCAATATGTCTAAAAATAGAAGTCCATATATTTTTTCCGACTTGACCAACCATCCACAAATAGCATCCTGCAACTCATAAAACATGGTCCATATGTCTAAAAATAGACATAGTCTAAAAATAGACTTTGCGCCAAAAATAGCCTGCAGGCCCACTTAACACTAAGCTCATCATCTTGTTGCAATCATCAACATCTAAATTAGTCATAGATCGGAAAAATGGAAATGTAGTAGTGAAAACGCCTCACTTAGAGGCTATTATAGAGGAAATCAAGAAAGAAACAGTAAAATTGGAATTGTACAAAGAAAATCACATATACAAAGAATTAAAGAGCCTAGTTGATCCTCTCTCTAAGGAAGCTTTAAGAATCCAAATAGGGACTTTGGAGATCACAAAAATTTTGGATGATCAAGCCTTCGAGGTTTTGGTCACCCAATTTCAAGACATGACTAGTTTGTTGTGTTTGCAAGCTTTTTTTTAATAGAATGTTTTTTTTTTTGGACAAACACTTCAAGAATATTCATAATGTATATTTTCAATTAAATAAATATATGTTTGTGTGTGAGTGGATGGAAAATAAATAAATAAATATTTATCAAAATATGCATTTTTAGAAAGTTTTATGACTAAATTTAAGTTAGTGTGACTTTTTTTGTAACAACAAATGCACCATGTGGAAATGGAAAATTGAATAAAGTGTTTTAGATGTAAAAAGGGACAAAACGACATTTCCCTTTCTTCCCATCTTTGAAACCCCACCCATTATTTCGGTTGTAAATTTATCTCAAGTGAGCTTCTTTATAACTAATCATTGTCAAAATGTTCATCTATCTATTTAAAACTATGACATTAAACTCTAAAATGAAGCACCTTGTGGAAAGAGAAAATTGAATAAAAAGGGTTTTAAATGCCAGAATGGAGAAAGACAAAACAACATTACCTTTTATTCCTAGCATTGAAACCCCACCCATTATTTTGGTTGTAAAATTATTTGAAGTGAACTTATTGATAACTAATCACTGTCAATTTGTTCATCTATCTATTTAAAAAAAAGATATTAAACTCTAAATTCAAAAGACATTTTAGTAATAACTATTAAATGAAAATAGTGTATTGAAGTTTTTCATTGTTAGCGATATAAACAAAAATTGATTCATCGAAGGATTTGATGGAAATTTTCATGAACTATCCCAAATGCAAAATTCCTATGTAGCTCCCACCGCTGGAGAAGGCGACCATCAGAAGTGCAGTCTACAATTTTCTTTTTTGAGATTTTAATGATGGTGGGGTAAGGGGTTCTAAACCTTCCCACTTGAGACATGAATTAAAGAACATGGTGTAACATGGTAAATCTCATCTTATTTTGCATAATAATCCTCATCCACTGGAAGCTAATGGGAAGAAGTGGCCGGTTATGTATGGGGTTTGTTACAAAAAGAAGAAATATGAGAACAATGGCTATGACATGACACTGATGAATAATCTACTTGTTACGAAATATGTCTTCCCAAAATATTCCACCCTTCTTTTAATAGAGGATCCCAATGCAATCGAGGGTTAAACTCTTGTCAAAGCCAAAAATCAAGGCAAATATTGTAATATTCCTAATTATCCCAAGCTAATAGGAATACTTCATTTTGTTTCCTTTTTATTATTTGATGAATAAAATGTAAAGGAGGACATGAAAAACTCCTTAAATCAAAGAATAAATACACGCCCAATGTGAAAAGGGATAAATCTAGGCCTTTGTAATAAAATCCACTTGTGTGTGAAATAGGATTGAGACAATTAACTGGGTCAATAGGACCAAATCTCAATTTTGTCTAGATTCATTGAACCATCTAGAGGCTCAGCGCAGTTTTAGATGGAGGAGCTTCATGTGAAATGAGCTAAAGTGTTATAAGTGGTTTAGGGTTTTGCACATCCTCATCTTATAAAAGGAAGGAGAAGGCTCAAGGAAGTTGTTGTTGAAGATATTCAGAAATTAGTCTGCTTATACTAATTCAAATTCTCTAGGTTGTTTATCCTGAGAATTTTGCTGCATAGCACAAGAGGGTTTCCTGTTTAGGAATCCCCTCTCTCCTTCCATTGAGCAGCTCTTGGAGGAGGTTGTTTTTCTTTTTCCACTATCAGGATTTGAGGCCAAGCTCCATCTCTCTTAAGCAACATAAATCCAGTTAGGATTTACTGTTTTCATTGAGATGCATCAAGTGGGATTCTAGATCTACAAAGATCTAGCTTGTTTTGGGAGCCTCTTCTCACGGAGTGTGTCTTTTAACCTCCTGGAAGAGTGCCTCTCCTATTGGTGCTTCAGATCCATATCTTGGCATTAGGCCAAATTTTTCTCCACTTCATCAGCGCAGTCCCTTGAGGAAAATATGTCCTTTTTGTAGGCAAAGTTTCAATGTGGGTTTTGCATCAGTTTGGAGGATAGATCTCTAGTGAAAGGGATCCTTCCCTTAACTGTGGTGATCCATAGATTGGCCAACAAATCTATGTTCCATTTCAGATCTGATCTTCTGTGTGTCATGTTATTCATAAATTTCTGAATTTTACTGTAGATCCATGGTGTAAATCTCAAATCTAGTCAGCGTTATTCATCTTCTGCTGAGATCCCCAAGGGTAATGTACTAAAAAGCTATTTTTGCATATAAATCCCATTAAACTCTATCATTTTGTACTCAGATATGTTCTAGATCTGAAATATAATGAAACACTACTTCAGCTTCTTGAATATTACGCTGTTTGGTTTATCTTGCATTTCCTTGTATCCTTATGTTGGGTTTTGAGGCCTTTCTTCATGTATAAATCTGTATTTTCAAATGTAAATCCATTGAATCACATTCTAAAATTTCCATACTGATTTTCCATAATTATTTCAGTTAAACCCTTCATAAAATCACGTTGTAGAAGCTTCATTACATTCTGCATAATTTAAGTCATGGGAAATCAGGGTTTTTAAGCCTAGTTGGGGAAGGAGGAATTGTTTAACTTAGCTAGAATTATTTTTTTGAGCTGAAATTCGGAGCATAGGTCCCTCATGACCTAATATATCATATCGAACCATCTTCTCACCTTATTTTTATGCAGATACCTGAATACACTCATTTTAGGGCCAAAATAACCTCTTTTCCCCACCCTTTTGAGTCCAAAGTGAGTTATAAGCTTCTGCATAATCTTTTAATTGAATGATCTGTCATTGGAAATCTGTTATAAGGCATATTTCTGCATCTCCAACTCTGGAATACCTTAGGTTATTCTCATTGTTGTAGAAATTCCAGTTTTGGAATATTACAAATATGTACCCCCTGTTGGAAATATTAATGTTAGTGTCACCAAACCTGGGACCCCAGACTTTGAAAAAGTAGGAACCATGGTGGGAGAAATTAATGAGGCAAAAAATGAGGATTTACTCATGAATGGGAGTGTTGTTTACAATGGAGAAGCTCTGGTTGCTTAGCAAGAACCCTGTAATGGTGAATTTGATGTTGTTGAACAAGAACCCTCTCACGAAGAAGTTGTGGATGCTGAAAAAGAGCCCTTTCCTAAAACCTTGGAAGATACAGCACCTTTCCCTAATGGTTTCCCGAGGGTTTTGAATCATATCGATGTTCGTAAAGTCATTGGTGAGAAGGTTGAGTCTGTCGCCACTTTGAGGCATTTTCAAATTTCGATCAAATTGATTTTTTGGCATTTGATTTTTTTCTGGGTCAAATATACAGATCAGGTAAAAGGACTCAAGCTATCACTCGAACTCAATATAGGGATACCCTCTAAATTACAATGCCTTCTTTTCAAAGATAAGAAAATGGAAGATCTCTTTCCTCTCCTTATTTATAATATATTCAAGGATTTCACAATTTTCTTGGCTCTTTGGTTGTGCGGAGATTTGGGAAATACTTCCTATTCCTGAGCCTTCTCTTACAAAGAGACAGTCTAAATCCAAGTTCCCCAAAGTGCAAAGCTGCCTCAGGAATGTCCCTTTCCCTCAGGAAAGGCAGCTTAGGCCCAAGTTGCTTCGAGTCCTTTTATAGTAGAAAAAGTTGAGGATGTTCCTTTAGTGGAAATCACTCATCCAGATCTGTAAGGAATATAGGAGCTATTGGCAGGTAAGGGCCTTATCTGTGGTTTCAATGAGCTATGGCCACGTATAATATACCTTTACAAATTTATCCATTCAAATTGGTACAAGGCATGCAAGGTCCTATTTTATTCCAAGGGTTTCTTCATCATCATTTTTTACAATGATGTGGATTATCAAAATTATCTTTCCATGGAGCCCTAGCTTTGGGGGAAAGTTGGGATCTTCTTGACCCTTAGGTTCCCATATTTTGACCCCTCCACAAATGTGATCACAAAGCTACCCATTTGGGTTAGCCTCCTTAATGTTCCGGCCCATCTATGGAATTCTTCATTATTTCTGGGTATTGGAAACACCTTGGGTCATTTTCTGACAGCAGACCCCTCAGGAGGCTAGTGTGGAGTATTCACTTATGGCATGATTTGTGTAGAACTACACATCAGTAAAGTCTTGCCTGAAAAAAATAATTTAAAAATAGGTGATTTTCAGTGGACCCAACAGCTGGACTACGAAAACGCTACTTTTCAGTGTCGACTTTTCTATCAAACAGCTCATATTTGGATTTATTATTCTCAAAAACTAGTGAAACAGAAGCCCATATCTAAAGCATGGAAGCCATGCAGCCCACCTCCTTGAGAAGAGGAGGATTCCTCATCCTAGGATCAGGAATATGATGAGTATGATGATGACATGCTCCCATCGAAAAAGGCCCAAAATTCAAATATTTAAAATCCTCATGAAGGAAGTCAAGAGATCTAATTTTTCTCATCAATAGGAGAAGAATTCAATAATAATTCTCTGATGGGTGCCATGAAGTGCGCCCATGAATCATCCTCCTTAGATTCTCACAAGGATGCCTCATTATATTTTTAGAACAATCTTAAGGTATCTTTGGTAGCCACACCTCCAGAAGATTGAACCAAAGTAGAAAAGAATAAAGTATGCATTAGTGATCAGCCCCGAGCCTCATGAAGGAAGTCAAGCGAATTTTTGTCAACCAGGGGAGAAGAAATCAGTAAAAATTCTCTGACGAGTTCCATGAATCACGCCCATGAATTAGCCTCCTCGGACTCTAACAAGGATGCCTCCTTATATTGTCAGAACAATCTTAAGGTATCTTTGGTAGCCACGCCTCTAGAAGGTTGGACCAAAGTAGCAAAGAAGAAAGGAAAGAAAGGATGCACTAGTGATCAACCCCAAGTTGTGTGAATCTAATGTTTCTGTTTTTTTGTTTTCTATATGTGTTTTGTACTTTGTTTCATGGACATCCTTAGGCATGTTTTGTTTATAGCCATCTTTAGGTTGGTTCTATTATATGGCCATCATATGCTATCAATGTAAAACTTTTTATATGAATAGAAATTTTTTTGTACTCACTTGCAAAAAAAAATTGTCAAAAGAAAACATTTAAGATTAATAAACAAATTATAATTACAATTTTAAAATTAATTATAAATTATCATAAATTAAAAATATATACCAAGCATATAAATAATCAACTTACATTTTTTAAGGTTTGATTTTAATTGTACTCACTCTAATAATATTAATTTCAATACATGATTATTAAAAACAATATCAATACACCAATAAATGTCATGGGATGTTAACATAACATCCACATTCAAATAATTTATAAAACATGCTAGCGTTTTCAACCAATCTTAAAGGTAAGAAATGTTTTGGCTAATAAAACATTGAATAGAGATCGATAAGTGTTTGGATCAATAATATAACACATATTAACAACTTATATCTATGTTTAAAAATAAATCCCTAAAAAATGAGTTTTTAACCCATACATATGATATTAACTTTGTTTTAACCCATAGATATGAGCTTAGATTTGTTTTATTATACTGGCCTAGATCCATATTAACCTTAGCTTTATCAAGCACCGAGAGGAATAAAATTTCACGATGTGCAAACCTATTTTTTAAGTGCAAAACTTGAGGAAAAGTTTGCACCTCAAGGGATTTGATCCCTCTCGATGCTTGATAGATCTAAGGTTAATATGCATCTAGTTTGGTTTCAATCATGTGCGGTCACACAAAAATTGTTGAACATATAATTATTTTGATCATTTTAAATATGCTAAATATGTTTAAGAATAAGACGGTAATTTTACTTTAAAAAAAAATTATTTAATTTATTTTTTTGAGATAATAAATATTGATAATAACTAGAATGGAAAAAATTGATGAAATAAGTTTTGTGAAAGCAAAGTGACAAAATAACATTGTTGAATGATATAAAATGTGAATACTAAGAATGTAGTCAATTATAAATAGTCTTAATTGTGATCAATCTTGAACTATTTTCCGTTATTGTTCTTATTGTCACATCTAATAGTTTTTCCATCTTTTCATATCGAGCATATGAAAAGGGCGGTTGAAATCGTAAACCATTCAAATATTTAACTCTAGCTATTGCAGTAAACATAATACCTATCTCTCTTGATCTCCAATATTATGAGTATATTTCTTGAAAGTCAATCATTGTGACTTAGGGAGAATTAAACCCCAAGTAAGTTTCAGTTGTAGTTATTTTCTATTACCTCGTTTGAATGCAACGTGACTAACAATGTTGAATGATGGAAAATGGGAATAATAAGAATGTATTCAATTATAAATAGTTTATAGTTTCAAGAAACAAACATTTCAGGTAAGTGAACATTTTATTTAAGATGAAAATTCAAGTATTTTATTTATGGTTTAATTATTGTAAAACAAAAATCAATGGAAGTTGTCAATAAATTTTTCATTCTTACATTTAAATAAATGCACACTATTAATCTAATTACTCTGAAATTGATGTAAATCATACTTCTAGTTAAATCAAATCAGAAACTAGCATTTGCACCAGAACAAATGCATTTAATGCAAGCAATCAAATAGGATTAGAAATCAACGTCTACACTTAAAACAATGCATATAGTGCAAGAAATCAAATAGGATTAGAAATCAACAACTACACCAAAATTAATGCACACAGTCTAATAAATCAAATAGTATTGGGAATCAACATCTACACTGAAATCAATGCATATATTTCAATGAAAACCCAAAATATTCATGGCTTTCTAAATCCAAATTATTTTACCTTTTGTAAAATCCTTACTTCCTCTTACTCTATGGATAATAATGTTTAGTATTATATTTTACTATATAATATCTGTATTTGTCTATGTGTGTCTCTTTCTTCCTTCTCTCTCCCCCTCCCTCTCTCCCCCATCTCTCTCTCTCTCTCTCTCTCTCTCTCTCTCCATTTGTCTCTCTATCTCCCCCCCAAACATAAATACTCTCTCTCCATAGATATATATATCCCTCTCCCTCCCTCTTCCTCTCCCTCTCTCTCTCTTCCCCTTCTCTCTCTCCCTCTCTTCCCCTGCTCTCTCTCTCTTCCCTCCTTCTCTCCTTTCTCCCTCACTCTCTCTCCATCTCTCCCTTGTCACTCCCTCTCTCTCTCCACATTTCTCTCTCTATGTATTTCTTCTTCCTTCCCTCTCTCTCCACCTTTCTCTCTCTATGTATTTCTTCTTCCCTCCCTCTCTCTCCACCTTTATCTGTTTATGTATTTATTCTTCCCTCCCTCTCTCTCCCACTCCAACTCCATCCTTCTCTCCCTTCCTCTCATCTTCTCTCTCTCAATACCTCTCCCTCCCTCCCTCTCCCCTTCTCTCTCTCAAGTCCTCTCTCTATGTTTCTATCTCACCTCCCTTTGTCTCTCCCACCTCTCTCTCTCTCTCTCTCTCTCTCTCTCTCTCTCTCTCTCTAACTCTATCATTATCTCCATCCCTCTCTCCTTCTCTTTCCCCCTCTCTCACCCCTCCATCTTTGTGTCTCACTCTCTCTCTCTTCCCCTTCTCTTCCTATTTCTTTCCTCTCCTTCTCTCTCTTCCTTCCTTATCTCCTCTCTCCCTCACTCTCTCTCCATCTCTCCCTTATTACTCTCTATATATCTCCACCTTGATCTCTCTATGTATTTTTTCTTCTCTCCCTCTCTCTCCCCCTCCAGCTCCATCTCTCTCTCCCTCCCTCTCTCCTTCTCTCTCTATTCCATCCTCTCTCTCTTCCTCCCTCTCTCTATATCTTCACCCCATCATTCTCTCTTTCTCTCTTCTCTCTCTCTCCATCTATATGATCAAGATTTTATTTTCCCGATTGAATGGATCACACCCATCAACTAAACTAATCATATTCTAACCCCAAGGGCATCGAGGAGAATTGAACCCATGACTTCCCATTAGCAAGGTTCTTTATCAACGAGAACTCAACCAATTAGCTAACCCTCGAGACTTTTTGAGAATTGTCACTCTATATCATAAATAATATATGCAAGTCTAATATAATAATACTTATAATGGAAATTATTATTAGTATAATATATTGGAAGAAAAATAATCAAAAATATTGATTATTATACCAATAATAATATATAAAGAAATAACCTATCGAAGAAATAATAGTATGTTAGCTTTACATTATAGACAAACCAAGTTCTTCTAACCAAATTGGTAGCTCTATGCCTTAAATTTTACATTAAATTTTGCATTTACAATAAATTACATTTTACTTTTTACATTTATATATGTTTTAATTTTAATATTAATTAAAACATGTTAAGTCAACATTTTTTTTAATTTTTAATTTTTTAATTTTTAATTTTTTTCTATATATTTTTTTCCCGACATTTAAAAAATGTTGGCATACTTACTTACTTAAATTATGTCTATACAACTCCCCTATATTTTTTCTCAACATTTGAATTTTTTTTAGATACTCACTTATTTACATTATGCTTACACATCTCCCCTATACTGGCTTGTAGAGCGCCTCTCGGTGAAATAAATAAAATATATTGTTATCATAGGTTACACATGGGCGAACATTAAAAAATTTATAATAAAACCGCAAACTAACATTTGATTAATGATCGATCAATCCTTATATTCCCTACATAGCCTTCAGCAAGGACTAATAATAAAAAATTAACTTTGAAGGATTAATTTGTAAATTGTAAAATGAAATGAATATGATGATAATTAATTGTTGAGATATTCACTTATACATCTTGTACTTCCCATCTCACATTTCACCCAAATAACTGAAAATTAAATGGACTAGCTAAAACCCTAATATCAAAATAATTAAATAAATGAAATACATACATAAAATAAGGTATAATGTAAGGACAATATATTTCAAAATATATTATATTATCAGTGTTTTTATCATTAAAAATTCAAATTCCATGCCATATAAACCTATGAAGAAAAGTATTTATCAAAATATGCATTTTGAAAAGGGTATCTCCATCACTAATCCATCACTCGAATGTAACAGGGATCTCTATCCCCACTTTTTTTTAATATAAATAGTAACCAAATTTGTCAAAAAAAAAGACATATGAATAAATTTAAGTTAGTGTGATTTTATTTTTTTACAAATGCACCATGTGGAACGGAAAAACAACATTACCTTTTCTTACAGCTTTGAAATATCACCCATTATTTTTAATCTAGGTGGATATAGGTGGCCAAATGCCTATTCCAGTTGGACCTCCAGTGGGTTTCATCTGTTTCCTTTATTATAGCATAATTTACTATTTTTAGCAATTTTTCGAGTCCTGCACTTCCATAATTGTTTTGACCCCCTAAACGACATTTTTTTGAGGTCCACAACAGGCCCATAGTCGTAGGATAGGGCCTACCATGATTCTTGTGGTACTCGGAGAGTATTTTCTAACAAGGTATCGCATGCACCAAACAAAGATCATATGACCAAGTTACGACCCCATGAAGTTGGTTGCCCAACTAACCAAATAGGGCCCACAAACTCTTAGTGTTCCATCTCCCAGGGTTAGGTTTTTGGTTGTTTATGGTTTCCATTTGTTGTTCAATAATAAAAAGGCCCTTGAGTCTCATTGTAACATAGTTCAGAGGCATGTAGCCACCACATCTCTTCTCAGAGATGAGCTACCATCGCCCGAGCTAGTTTATTTCCATTCTATATGTAAGCATATTTCAGTTCTTTGATATTAATGAAATGAAGTTTTATTTCTGTGGCATCTCTGTCTTTATGTTTATATATGTATTATGTTGCATTCCTGCATAAATTCAGACCAATTTTTGTGTAAATTCATTCAAGTAAGATCCTTGATAACTAATCATTGTCAATTTGTTTGTCTATCTATTTACGACTAAGACATTAAACTATAAAATCAAAAAAAAAAATTAGCAATAAATATTATAATAAAAAAATTAAAATTAATAAACAAATTCGAATTACAAAATTAAAATTAATAAAAAATTATTATAAGTTTAAAAATATATAAAACTCCAAATCGCACAGATACTTCAAAGCGTATATATTATTTTGCAAGCGTAGAGGTTGGAATCATTGTTAACTATAAGCCTTAAATATTAGAGATAAAATATCAGTAAGAAGGTTTTGAAAATGGAGCGCACATTAGGTTGTTGCAGTGACCACATCCATACCATGATAGAGAGTTAGAAGTAGAATGAGATTTCTTGCAGCAGATCAGAGGGAAAATGTGTTCGTCTAACGTTTGAAAATATCGCGGTGCACCAGTCTAGTGGCGATGGAGAACTCAGGAGGTCATACACCTCCTCCACCTCCGCCTATCCCTAATATTGATGCTTTCAATAACCTGGTAGTTAATGGTCCCAAATATCAAAAGGAGAATCCTTGTCAGTTTGTCAAGAAATTAGAAGAGATCTTGAAAGTTTAATTTTTTTCTCCTTCGGCTAGATTGAGGGCCTTGTGGCTAGCAGAGAGAGGCTTGGCTGGGAAATTCATGGGGCTCTAAATCTCTGCTCGATCTATTAGGATCTGGGTGGAAAAAAATTGGAAACCCATGATCAAAAGGGCTATCACAATTTTATTTTACATAAAATGTTTTTATGCCTTCTTCTTCGAAAGCAAGGGAAATTGGGATTTGTTATTCCAGAGTGGCCCATATTTTATGGGCACACAAGGTTTATATCTAGATCGTTGGAGCACATATTTTAACCCTAAGCATGACGTCCCTACAATAATTTAATTGTGGGTGAATCTCGTGTTTATTCCATTACATTGGTGGAATAAGAATACATTTAAAAGTATCGATAATTCCCTTGGGAAAAACATATATTGGACCGAGCATCAAGATGGGATTTTTACATGTAACCTTATCTACATAAAATTGGATGTGGATAAAGGATTGCCTGAAATAAAAAATATAAATCTTGACAACTAGTTTCATCTCCAGTATGACCAACTACCATTCAAGTGCAAGATCTGTCATCGACGATCTATAAATAGACTTTGCCCAATCTTCTAAAAATATAATTTCATCTATTTTTCCAACTTGATCAACCATCCACAAATAGCATCCTGCAACTTTTGAAATATGATCACCATGTCTAAAAATATACATAGTCTAAAAATATACTTGCACCTAAAAATAGTCTGTGGGCCCACTTAGTGAAGGTGACTGATTTTCACTAATCTTAATCATCTTGTTGAATCTCAACACTCCCTCTCAACAAGATAGGGATTATCCTTCACCCTGATCCTACCTCTATGGTATTCGAATTTTCTCCTATTGAGCGCTTTCGTCAGAATATCTGCATCCTGATCTCTCGTAGGAATGTACGGAAGCAACATGATATTCCATTGCACACAATCTCTAATATGATGATACTAGATATCAATATGTTTAGATCTATCATGAAACATAGGATTAATCGAGAGTTTAATGCAACTTTGATTATCACAATGTATCACTGTAGGATCTAAATGTGAACCGAACAAACCGACCAGGGTCTTCCTCATCTAGATAGCCACACACGCAGCTTGACTTGCTACCATGTATTCTTCTTCTGCTGAACTGAGTGCCACGGATATTTGTTTCCTGTTGTACCAAGAAATTGTTGTAAATCCAATGCTAAAAATCTCTCCTTATGTGCTCTTTCTATCCGTTGGGCTACCTTCCCAATCTGCATCCATGAAGCCATGCAACTTCACCTCATCCATCTGTTTTTACCATAATCCATACTCATATGTGCCCTTAAGATACCTCAGGACATGCTTGCATGCCTTCCAAAATAGCTTGGGAAGCTTACCCATTGCTTGTGAAAGCTGGTTCACTACGTAGCATATGTCTGGTCTTGTATTAACTAAATACATTAGCAAACCCACCAACTGTCGATAAATAGTGGCATCCACTACCTCTGTAGATGTAGCATCCTCTTTCCTCCAATTTCCTGGAAGAGGAGTATCAATAGGCTTGCAGCCTTGCATGTGAAACTTCTCAAGTATCTCCTGAGCATACTTTCCTTGACACACAAACAGTTCACCTTCCCGCTGCCATATTTCCAATCCAAGGAAATAATGAAGGAGGCCCAAATCCTTCATCTCGAACTCCTTTGCAAGATCTGCCTTGCATGAGTGTATCAACTTCTCATCACCCGTTAGTATTAAATCATCAACATAAAGAACAATGAATAAAATCCCCACCCCACCACAATTTGATTCGTGTTATATATCTTTTATTTGAAGTCCA